>CM075977.1:162981173-163104480 GCA_038087875.1 Malacoraja senta | reverse complement strand
GAAATGTCAAAAATATGATTCACCTGTTGGACAACTCGGTCCAGCAGGTGGATTGGATAGTAATGGAGAGAGAGGATTGTTCCCCTTTTAATATAGGAGCGATCCTTCTCTCACCAACAAACTTGAATAATACAATATATAGTAAAAATCCAATTATTCATAGTACAATTAGAATTTGGAAACAAATAAAATTAACTTTAAAATTAAGAAACCTATCGCTTCTCTCACCTATAGTTAATAATCCGTCATTTAAACCATCTATTATAGATAAATCATTTACATACTGGGACAGAATAGGAATTAAAATGTTTGGAGACATGTATGATAATGGAATTTTTTTATTATTTCACCAACTACAACTTAAATACAATTTGAGAAGTAATCAATATTTTAAATATTTTCAAATCCGTGACTATTTGAAAAAATATACACAAGAATATCAAAATTTATCTCCAGACCTATTAGATGATGCTATGAATATAAAGGCGGAATCAACTAACTTAATATCATATTTGTATAATATCATCCTAAATATAGAAATACCACCATCTGATAGAATTAGAAGAGATTGGGAACAAGAACTAGCTATAAAAATCTCGAAAGAGAGTTGGGATAAACACTTGCTATATGTGCACAAATGCTCGATTAATGTAAGCCACATTCTAATTCAATTTAAAACTTTACATAGACTATACTACTCAAAAACTAAAATAAGTACATTTTATCCAAATGTCTCTTCCATCTGTGATAAATGTCTAACCCAAGAAGCAACTATAGCACATGCTTTTGTTTTTTGTATAAAAATTCAAAAATTTTGGAATGAAATCTTTGAAATTTTTACAAAATTATTTAAAATAAAACTGAAACCGAATGCAGAACTGATTATTTTCGGAACAATTGAAGCCAGCTTTGAGCTGACTTCGTTTCAAAAGAGCTTCCTTAATTACGGCTTAATAATGGCAAAAAAACTTATACTGAAATTCTGGAAAAACGCTCCCACACCAACGATAAAAATGTGTATTTCTAATATGTCCGAATTGTTACACCTGGAAGACATGAGATTCCTCTTAGCAGGCAAATCAGACCATTTCCAAAAGATTTGGTCTCCATTTATCGACTTATTACAAGCATAGGGTGCAACAAAACATTGAAAATAAATGGTTTCAGGACCTGGTGAGGGGTGTGTAAAGATACAAAGTAGGTGCATCCCTTTTATCTTGTCTTATCTTATCTTACTTTTTTTTTCTTTCTTTTTCTTTTGTTTTCCGTTTAACTCTTTCTTGTGGTTTAGGTCCCTACGGGTTTCCCTGGACCACTCTTTCACTCACTCACTATCTTTGCTAATTCTCTCTATCTTTCTTCTTTTTAAAGTTTAAAATGAGAAGTGGTACAAGAAATGTATAATTTTATTTTTGCTTGATATCACTGCAATGTACAATACTTCTAATAAAAAATAAAATAAAAACATTTGGGGTTCGTCCGGGATCTCAAAGGATAACCAACATGAGTTTGCGGCCGAGGAGCTGAATCGTCTTGGATTGCAGGAGGAGAAATTGGGCCCCCGATGTAAGTAGTTTTACATCGGTTTTCTACATCGGTTTTCACCATTCCACTAATCTGATGACAACTTGGTCATTTGCTAATTTGTGAGTGGTATCCCTACGAGATCGATCAAGGTTAGTAGTCTGGCGTGTGAAAAGTCTAGCTGTTTTGGTTGAGGGTTCGAGTCCCCTTTATTGTTGAGGGTTAGAGTCCCTGTTTTGGTTGAGGGTTCGAGTCCCCGTTCATGTTGAGGGTTAGAGTTCCTGTTTTGGTTGAAGGTTCAAGTCCCCGTTCATGTTGAGGGTTAGAGTCCCTGTTTTGGTTGAAGGTTCAAGTCCCCGTTCTTGTTGAGGGTTAGAGTCCCTGTTTTGGTTGAGAGTTCGAGTCCCCGTTTTGGTTAAGGGTTAGAGTCCCTGGAGGGTTAGAGTCCCTGTTCAGTACCATTGGATTGGTTACTGAAGGTCTAATATTGGGGTACGAATGGCAGGGTACCTTGAAGGACAACACTGAGAGGGTTCAGTACTAAGCAGAGTAAGTACTGGGAGCCAGCGCTGAGGTGAGATTGGCTATTTACTTTAAAAGTCGGCGTTGAGAAGCCAGTAATAAGCGGGGTAAGTACTGAAGGTCAGTAATTTATAGGTTATAAAGGGTTCGAGTCCCTGAAGGGTTAGAGTCCCTGCCGGTACTGAGGATCATTACTAAGGTAGATTGGCATATTGTTACAGTAAAAATTAGTGCTGAGATTAAGAAGATGCATCTGTGATATTCCAGGACTGTGCTATTCAAATTTTTCTACTCTAAATTCCGCTAAATTAAAGTGTTCATATTGAATACCTTTGCTTACGATTGTGTAATTTATTCTTGTATTATAGTTTATGGAATTCCCTGCCACAGAGGGCAGTGGAGGCCAAATCACTGGATGGATTTAAGAGAGAGTTAGATAGAGCTCTAGGGGCTAGTGGAGTCAAGGGATATGGGGTGAAGGCAGGCACGGGTTATTGATAGGGGACGATCAGCCATGATCACAATGAATGGCGGTGCTGGATCGAAGGGCCGAATGGCCTCCTCCTGCACATATTTTCTATGTTTCTATGTTTCTAAGTTGCTTATGCTTTTGCTTGTGTGTGATTGTGTAATTTACTCTTGTATTATAGCTGTTTGCTTAAGATTGTGTCATTTATTCTTGTATTATAAATGCTCATGCTTTTGTTTAAGTTTGTGTGATTTTGCTATCGTATTGTAATTGCTTGCTCCCTTAAGAAGGTAATATCATTTTAATACACTGTGTGAATTGTGTATGTGGGCCTGTCTATTTGTTTGTGTGGAGCGATTTGTGTGTGGAAGTGTTTATGTGTGTAGATCGATCTTGTGTGTGGATTATTGGCTGAAATGAGAAATTATCCAGATACGACAACTGATCCCAAGAGTCTGTTGCAAACATTGTGTGCTAAGTATCCCGAGGAAGCAAAACAATTCAAGCAGTTATCAGGAGCTTTGAACAAGAAATTAAGGAGTGAATTGTGGCCCAAGGGAGGGGTTGGAATCCTGGAGGGTGTGAACCAAATTCAGGAGATAGTTTGAAAGTAGTCAAGTCAAGTCAAGTCACATTTATTTATATACAGTAGCACATTTAAAAAACAACTCTCGTTGGCCAAAGTGCTTTACATTTGTTATAAGAATAGCACAACAAAACAAACTACATACATATATACATGTAGCCCTCACTCAGAGGACGTCAGGAAAGGCTTGGGAGTATAGATACGTTTTTAGTCTTGACTTAAAAGAGTCGATGGAGGGGGCAGTTCTGATGGGAAAGGGGATGCTGTTCCACAGTCTAGGGGCTGCAACCGTAAAGGCGCGGTCGCCCCTGAGCTTATGCCTAGACCGTGGGATATTCAGCCACCCCAAGTTGGCCGATCTGAGGGGCCTGGAGGTGGAGTGGTGGGTGAGAAGACTTTTTATGTAGGTGGGGGCAAGCCCATTGAGGGCTTTGTAAACATGGAGGAGGATCTTGAAGTTTATACGGAACCGCACAGGGAGCCAGTGGAGAGAGCCCAGGATCGGGGTGATGTGGTCCCTTTTTCGGGTGCCCGTCAGGAGTCTCGCTGCGGCGTTTTGGACCAGCTGCAGGCGGGACAGGGAAGATTGGCTGATGCCAGTGTAAAGGGAGTTGCAGTAATCTAGGCGGGAGGAAATGAATGTGTGGATGATCTTTTCGAGGTCTTCAAACTGGAGGAATTGTTTTATTTTAGCTATCGTCCGAAGCTGAAAGAAGCTAGCTTTTCCCACGGCATTGACTTGTTTGTCAAATTTCAGTGCAAGTAGAGTAAAAGTATTGCAGCCTAGGAGCTAATTGGTCTTTGGAGCCAACATTATCAGGAACTGAAAGAAGAAGAAGTCACGATGTTAGCGAATTGGCAAGAAATGGCTTTGAAAGAGAATGTACTTTTGCTTATAAGGAATACAAGAAACGGGAATCCAGACGGACCCTGGATGGGTTGGAGGGAAATAAGAAAAAAGGATTGCGTGATTCAACGAAGATTTAGAGAATTGGGAAAGTAGAACCTGTATTAGTACCCACCTACCTCTACCACCCCACCTTACGCAGATATTGATCGTGCAGCCCAACCTGTGTCCCCTACAACAGCACCAGCTCTGAGTTCCCCCAACCCCAACGGCCCCGACATTAGTAGATGCCCCGGTTGCGTTCAATACCAGGAGTAAAACTAAATGATGTATACCCATGCCACAAGTTCAGGAACCCCCTAAACCAAGAAGGATAAAGCGGACCGAGGGAATGGAGCCAGTCCTTTGATAATTATCGGCTTTACAGCAAAACCGAGAACGAGGATTCTGAGAATGACGACCCCCTGGGAAGCTGAAGCTGAGCCCGAGTCAGGGACAGACAAGAGAGTTGAGCGACGATCCGTTCGCCGCCAGTTCCCAGTTAGGGAAATATCTAACCCTACTTTCAACCCAGCCAATGCAATTGGCGCCGGTGACACACAGACAATAGGTGTTTATTTCCCTTGAAAGCCGAACGAGATGATGGCCATACTGAGCCAGATGCCTGATATAAAGAAGTCACCCACCTCATTTGTAGACTTTCTCCGAACCACTATACGAGTCTATAATGCATTTTCCAGAGATTTATGGGCTCTAGTGCAACAGGTTTTAACCCCACATGCGAGATTCCTGGCTAATTTGGAATCCCCAACTCATGATGCGCTAGCTAACCTGCTTGCCCAGAGCACGGCACGGGAGGATGCAATCCTGGCCGCCCTTACTACCACTCTGCAGAAACCCATTGATATCTCCAAGATTTTGGTAGCTAGACCCTGGAAAGGAGAGGGGGCAGAAGAATTTTTAGAGAGGTTTTCAGAGATGTATATAAATCAGTAGGGAGATGCTAATTATCGAAACGGTGTGAACTCATCCCACTATTGTGCTATTTTAGTAAACTGCCTCCCAGCCACTGTTGCAGAGGCAATAAAAACTAATAATATGGACTGGTCTGAAAATAGTCTGAGTCAAATGGTCCATGTAGTTAAATACCACTAGAAGGATTGTAAGAGACAAGAGAATCAGCCCCAGGTTAAAGTAAAACAGTGTATGTAATGAGGAAGGAAGGACCAAAAGCCATTCCAGATGCCAGCAATTACCAAGCGGAGCCCCAGTACTGTATGCCAGGATGGGTAGAGTCAAGAGTCAAGTCAAGAATGTTTTATTGTCATATGTCCCAAATAGGACAATGAAATTCTTGCCGGTTGGAGCTCCGACTCTGACTCCGCGGTGTTTTCGATCCAGCGGCTCCTGCCCGCGGCGAGACGCCCTCAGACCGCAGACCACAGACCGCAGCTCCTCGATGTTGGTGGTCAGCGGTCACAGCACTCCGGAGCGGCGACCCGGCAAGGCATCGCCCGCTCCGTGTTGGTGTCCCAGCGCTGTGCCGCAGAAGCTGTGGTACCGGCAGGAAACGCCGCTCCAGCCCGATGGAAGGCCGCATGGGGAGAGCGAAGATGCGATTTGGAGGAAAACCACATCTCCGACCAGGTAGAACTGGGGTTAAAACAGTTCCCCCCCTCCCCCCACCCCCCACATAGAAAGAATAGACCTCCAAATAAAAGTTATAGAAAATAAAAAGGGTTAGAGGACGGACTGCAGGCATGCGTCCGCCATCTTTGATGATGTTGGCTGCCTATTTGAGGCAGCGACTTCGATAGATCCCTTCAATGGTGGGGAGGTCAGAGCTGGTCGAATCTCCGTAATCTTCTCAGGAAGTAGAGGCGCTGATAGCCTTCTTTATAATTGCATCAGTGTGCTGGGACCAGGAAAGATCTTCGGAAATATGCACACCCAGGAATTTGACATTTTTGACCCTCTCCACCATCGTCCCATTAATATAAACAGGATTGTGGGTCCTCATCCTTCCCCTTCCAAAGTCCACAATCAGTTCCTTGGTTTTACTGATGTTGAGAGCCAGGTTGTGGTGCTGGTACCATTTGGTCAATCGGTCGATCTCACTTCTATACTCTGACTCATCACCATCTGTAATTCGTTCAACAACAGCGATATCATCAGCGAACTTGATCATGGAGTTCACATTATGTGCGAACTCCATCATCAGGGACACAGGTATACAGGTTACCCCAGGGGACCAAATGTCCCCATCTACTGCCAACCCTATTGTAATTACCAGACTCATACACTTATAAAGATACAACACATCTGCAGTACGTTACATGTCCGAGCTGCTACATCTACTGTCTGACGTAGGCGAGTTCTTAATATTATAAAGCATGTACTAGTCGGGGCTACTACTAACAAGCACTATGATTGGTTAGCATGCTATAGCCGATCTACATCTCATGTAGAGAATAAAAGGTGCCTTAAACAATATAACGAGGAGATGCTAAGGATACGCTAGCAGGATTATACAAAATCGCCATATCTAACAGGTGACCTGCAAACCCGTCCAGCCCTCGTGCGGTAGGAGACCGCCTCACTTTCTTTCACGGGAGAACAAATGTGTTTCAGGAATGGGGACACGACCGGCGGCCCGGCTGGCCCGGCGGGCCTGGCAGGAGTCGCCATAGGCGAGCCAGGTGTAAACTGACATGGGGAGCCCGCGGCAGCAATAACGGCTGGTGGTGGTGTAGCTGGAATAGATGTTGGAGCGAACACGAGAGGTGAGGCATCGGGACCTGGAGTTGCAGGACGCGGTTCCTTCACTGGAAGGATATGTTGACGGTTGAGTCTGTAGATGACTCCGTCCACTTCGACCAGGTACAAACATGGTTCTTTGTACGGGCTGTAAATATGCCCCAGTCGTGTATGTCCCTTGTCGGTTTGCAGGCGAACCACTTGTCCACGTGCAAGTGGTTTGAGCGGCTTGCTGGACTTGTTGTAAAAACGCTTTTGCGTGTCATGTTTGAATTGTAACTGCTTCTGCAGCTGCTGCTGAGAGACAGGCAGGGGTGCACAGGTTTGGCGAGACATTAGTCGCTGGGCAGGAGAGCCTAGGATGTTGTCCCATGCAATGTTTCATAGATTGAGCAAGTCCAGGTAAACGTCGGATTTGGCAAGGTAGGAACGTTCCATAAGTTGTTTGGCACTCCGAACAGCGCGTTCAGCCAGTCCGTTGGACTGCGGGAACTCTGGGCTGCTGGTAATGTGTTGGAAGTCCCATCTTTCAGCAAAGTTCTTGAAAGCCTGGCTGGTGAATTGCCTGCCATTGTCAGTCTGAATACGTGCAGGGGAGCCATGCACGGAAAGGTGCCGTTGCAGCTTCTCGATCACTGACTCCGAGGAAATGGTTTGCAGTGGGTCTATTTCGAACCATCCCGAGTAAGAGTCAACAAGAACTAGATAGTGTTTCCCATGCCATTCAAAGATGTTGGCGACCAGTGAGGACCACAGAAGCGGAGGAACTGGTTGGGACAGAAGAAGCTGCTTCTGCTGGCGTGGTGCTAAACTGTTGCAGAAAGCGCACGTTTTGGTTTTTTCACGTATGTTTTTTGTCATTCCGGGCCAGTAGATCATACTTTGGGCTCATAGAAGGGTGGCTTCCACGCTGGGGTGGCCCCTGTGGATGTCGTTGTAGTATTCGCCCCATAGTGCGGTTGGAACCACCACCTTGTGGCCTTTGACTATGATTCCATCCTGTAGCACTAACTCGTCACGAACTAGGAAGTAGGGTCGTATCTCGAGTGGGGTATTTGACTGTTTATGGGGCCAACCGTTCCGTATGATGGTGGACAGCAATTGTAAAGTTTTGTCCGCAGCCGTGTGTTCGGCAAGGTGGCGTAAACGATCAGTCAGCACAAACAAGACCTTCATGACTGAGAATTAATCTTGTTCGGAGAGGTGCTGTTCACTGGTTGTGCGCGGGGCTCTGGAAAGCGTGTCTGCTATGTGCATGTCTACCCTTCTTGTGGACGATGTTGAAGTCAAAGCGCTGCAGCTGCATCATCATTCGTTGCAGCCGTGCCGGTGCCACGTGGATCGGCTTGTTCAGAATAGTGACCAATGGTTGGTGGTCAGTTTCGATGGTGATGGTCTTACCAAAAATGAAGTCCTTGAATTTGGAACATGCGAAAACCACCGCAAGCAGTTCCTTTTCAATCTGGGCATATCACTGTTCGGTATCAGTCAGCGTAGGGGATGCATATGAGACTGGCTTGACTCCGCCGTTGGTAGTGGTCTGTAGGCATGCCGCGCCTAGCCCGTACTGGGACGCATCGCATGTGATTGTGACCGGTAATTTACGATCAAAATAAGACAGTGTTGTCGCGCTGGCCAATTGTAGTTTGACTGTGTCAAAAGCTCTTTGGTGCTACGGGCACCAGGACCATGCCGTGTCTTTGTGTGTCAGTTCGCGCAGGGGGGGCCGATAGCTCCCCCTGAGGTTAGGAATAAATTTACCCAGGTAGTTGACCATGCCGAGGAATCGTTGCAAACTCGTAACATCGGTGGGAACCGGCAGTTCGTTGATGGCTGCAGTTTTCAGTGGATCAGGCTTGAGGCCACTGCTGGTGAAAACATGTCCGACATAGGTGACGTCAGGAACTCGAAACCTGCACTTGAGTGGATTCAGTTTGAGATTAATGTCTTCGGCACGGTCGAGTACATTCTTCAGGTTGGCGTCATGTTCAGCCAAGTCGCGACCATAGACGAGAATATCATCAACAAAGATGGCGCACGGGTTTTCTGCAAACAGTTGTTCCATGGTGCACTGAAAAACTTCGCTGGCGGAGTTGATGCCAAAGGGCATCCTCAAAAATTTGAAACGGCCAAAGGGTGTGCCAAAAGTAGTCAGGTTGGATGATTCTAGATCTAATGGAATCTGCCAAAAGGAGCTTTTGGCATCCAGGACTGAGAACATTGCTGCGTTTCCAATCTGCGCAGCGACGATCTCTGTGGTTCTCATTGGGTAGTGGGGACACTTGATTGCAGTATTCAAATCTCTGGGATTGATGCAGATACGTATCTCCTCTTTGTTTTTCTTAGTTGCAACGACCATGATGGAAACCCAGTCAGATGGGTCGGCAACTTCAGCAATAACTCCCATTGAGACCATGCGTTTGAGTTCATTGTGTATTCTTTCGCTCATGGCATGTGGAACGCGATGTGGTGCTCGGACTACAGGTGTGACTGTAGGATCCACAGTGATTCGATACTTAACAGGCAACTTGCCAAGTCCATCATCAAACAGGTCTTTGCACTGGGAGAGCAGTTGCTGTGCTGGCTCGTCAGTGAGGCATAGTATGTGGACCGCACATCCAAAATACACCAGGCCTAGGTCGTGGCATGCATTGATACCAAGCAGAGTCTCTGAGTTTGATTTTACAATGTAAAACTGCAGGGTGTGCGTCTGTTCGTCTATCGTGCACTTTAAATCAGCTTTTCCCAGTGGATGTAAGACCTCTCCCCTGTAAGCCCGGAGCATGGAGGAGTCCTTATGTGCATTCGTTCGGCATTTCGAATTTTATCGAAATATTCGAAACTCCCTTATCGACATGACATTGACCTTTGCCCCTGTATCCACTTTGGCGAGCAAGGGCCTGTTATTTATGAACACAGTCACTTCAGGGTCTAATAGCTCGTTAGACAATGGTAGGAGTGAGTGAATAGCAGAGCTGTTATCAGCAGTGTCTGAACAGTGCTCGTGGGCGGATGTTTCGAGCTCTTGGGAGCCAGCATCTGAGAACTCTTGTTGACACAGGTGCAAGTTTGTCCTTGAAGCATCGGCAGTCCCATGGGAATGACAACATTTCGCAAAGTGATTCGGCTTTTTACAATGATTGCAGGTCTTTCCGTAAGCTACACAGAACTGGCGACCCTTCGCATGAAAATAGTTACATCGCACATCAGGCACATTAGGAGCTTTGCAGGAGGAGTCATTAGTAAGGTTGACGTTGTGCTGCTGGCGTGGGCTGAAAGAGACAGGATCAGCATGTGGTGCAGTAACTTTTGAAATTTGACACGAGTGACTCACTTGTTCAAGAGTTAGTTCGGTGTTGCGAAGGAGCTCAGCCCTCAGTTTACTATCGATCACGCCTCCCACAAGCTTATCTCTCACGTTCATTCGTCAACTCACCGAAGCGACAGCGCGCAGCCATGTGTTTTAAACCGCTAATAAATCGTTCGACAGGCTCGTTGACCTGCTGTAAATGGGCATAGAACTTTGTCCTTTTGATTATGCGGTTTGAAGGCAAGTCACACAGCTCTCTGCATTTTCTGAGTAGAACCACGGGGTCATCTATGGTCTCAGCAGGCACTAGGACCTGCCCATTGCCATCCAGAACAGCAGGTGCAAATTCAGAGTTGTCAGCATGATTCATTGCCTCTGGACCCGCTAGATTAAGCAGTAATGATGCTTTCAAGTCAGCAGGGTCATTCCGATGAACAATGCGGATATAATGAGTGTAGTCACGTTCGAAAAAGACGCCATCGCTCGGCGATGTCTGAATCAGAGACCAAAGGACTCGGTCTGCGGCAGGAGTTTGCCATAACGGAGAGAGCAAAATGATAAAATAAAACTGATAAAGTAAAAGAAACCCGGTAAACTAATGGGGTGAGTCCGAGTCACTTATCTGACACCATGTAATTACCGGACTCATACACTTATAAAGATACAACACAACTTTATTAAACACTTACAGCATTGGATATGCAGTACGTTACATGTCCGAGCTGCCACATCTACTGCCTGACGTAGGCGAGTTCTTAATATTATAAAGCATGTACTAGGCAGGGCTACTACTAACAAGCACTATGATTGGCCATCATGCTATAGCCGATCTACACCTATGTTCCCCAAAGCTGCATTTTAGAGTAAGCAGAGCAGTGGGACCAGACCGTTGCTTTAGCTGTGGCAGGTACGGTCATTGGAGAAGGGAGTGCCCATCACAAAGACATGAAGGAGGGGATTATCAGCAAGAGTGAGGGGAAGGTTGGGAAGGAAATCAAGAACGAGCGAGGCATACAAACTTCTCCCAGACTAATCCGTTTTCCCAGAACTGACTGGCCAATTTAGTGGTGAACGGGTGCAACACTGATAGGGAACCTGTTTTAACACTACAAGTTGCGGGAAGATTCAGCACAGGCACAGATCTTCTCAATGGTGGACTTACAACATGTCTTCTTCTCCTTGTCTGTACACCAGGACAGTCAGTACCTCTTCACCTTCACCTACAACGGACAACAGTACACATGGACTTGGTTGCCTCAAGGATTCGTGAATTCTCCAACATTGTCTTCAAGTGGCTCCACCGTAGTCCAATACGTGGATGATTTACTTGTAGCCAGTCAGGATGAACAGAGCAACCGCGAAGATACCACTCAGTTACTGAATCATCTATCATCACTGGGATATGTAGTTTCCCAATCTAAAGTATTTGTAGCCCAACAGAAGGTGAAGTTCCTTGGCGTGGTATTATCGGCAACAGAGTGGAGTCTGGAGAACAGCCGAGTCGAACCAATCTGTGAATTCCCTGCACCACGAGAGGCAAAGCAAATGAGACAGTGGCTCGGCATGGTAAAAAAACTATTGTCGACAGTGGATATCCAACATTGCTCTGGACACAAAAAAACTGACACCATACACTAATATGGAGGGTGAGTTTCAATTATCTGAGGAAGCTCAAGAAACCTTTGAAAATCTGAAAAGGTCTCTGCTTCGGGCACCAGCATTAGGAAGGCAACTTTATGACTGACCATTCCAGTTATACTGCACAATCCTCTCTGATTGCTCCACTGCGGTTCTTACTCAGAAACATGGAGACAAACATCGACCGGTAGCCTATTACTCTTCGAGGCTTGATCCGGTAGCATGGGGACATCCGATAAGAGTAAATGTTTACACTGACTTTGGAGTGGCCCATGACTTTGGCCAGTTGGGGAGAAATAGAGGATTCTTGACTTCAGTGGGAACACAGATATCCCATCAGAAATTAGTATCAGACCTGTTGCAAACCTTAATGTTGCCAAAACAAATTTCCGTTATAAAATGCACTGCTCATACTAAAGGCCAAACCTCGGTATATGTAGGAAATTGTCATGCTGACCAAGAAGCTAAGCTGACCAAGAAAATGAGGCAGACTAAAATTGTAGATAAAGGCAAGTCTCCCTCGGAAAAGCCAATGCCAACTATCCAAGACATCTTTAGATTACAGGAGGACCGAGATATAGAAATGTGGAAGCAACTCGGTTGTACAGTTGATTGTATGTCGGGATTGTGGGTTACCCCGGCAGGACAAATATACAGCATGTCAGATGAACTCGCAATGTGGATTATTGATTGTATACAGCAACTGGCGATGCACTTCTAGCTACATGGTGGCATCCAAAGTATCAGACTCTGGCTCAGGGGATTAGTAGTCATTGTCTGATCTGTCAACAACATAATCCAGGGAAGGATGTAACTTGTGAAAATGGGAAAACACCCTTACCCATGGGTCCCTTTGAGACCCTCCAGATGGACTACATTGAGTTGGAAAGATGTCATGGTTATAAATATGTATCAGTTATTGTTGATGTTTTCGATAAATGGATCGAAGCCTACCCCACCGCAGACAACAAAGCCTCAAATTATAACAAATTATACCCAGGTATGGGATCCCAACTCGACTGAGTTTGGATAATGGCCCTCATTTTGAGGTAAATAAGGAATTTGGTACACAAGTGGGTATCAAACAGCAATTACATTGTGCATATCGGCCACAAGCTGTTGGACTTGTTGAACGAGCTAATCAAACACTAATAACCAAACTCGCCAAATTACAGGCTGAAACAGGGGCTAGTTGGTTTAAACTATTCCCTGTGGCATTGTTCCAGATGCGCACTACCCCAGCAGGGAAGGCACGATTGAGCCCAGCAGAGATAGTATATGGCCGCCCACTCTGAACCCCATGGAACCAGAATACCCCAAAGGCCGTTCACTTTCACCACATGACAACGGAAATGACTAGCTATATTTTATCACTAACCTGACCATTGAGAGACTTGCATTCCGGGGTACGAGAGGAGTACATTGAACTCCCAACTCAAACTACTCCGTCTAAGATTAAACCTGGTGATTATATAATGGTCAAAAATTGGATAAGAAAGGGTCTGGATGCTCAATGCTTATCATGTCCTCCTCATAACCCCAACTGCTGCCAAGGTGGAAGAAAGAAATGAATGGGTCCGTCCACCTTCACCACTGTAAGATTGTCAGTATTGCACCTAAAACCTAAACTGCTAACCTCTTCTTTTCTTTGAGAAATCTCTTTCCAGTACAGATAGGTTGAGTTACCATGAACACACTGCTGCTGCACATCTACCTTGGGATGCTGGTAGTGATGGTAAAATGCGCTGATGTGATGACCCCAAGAGAATCCAGTACCCATGAAAAGTAGGGAAGTGGAGACTTACTGGTCAGATATCTTGGAATCCTAGCATAACCACACCATCATCATTGTTGGTCATAATTGTGGACTGCTGAATTATGGACTGTTGTTATTTCACCCTGATTATGTAAAGATCATGTAATAATGCATGTCAAAAGGATGGAGCAAAAGTCACTATGCCAAGTAAATCCTTTAAGCACTAGGGTCAAATATACTGCTCTCAGGAAACGGGTTTCATAGAATGATAAAAGGAGGGAATGTGAATATGCAGAAAAGGGGGTGCTTTGGAAATGTAAGGTGACTGTGAAACTTGGCTTCACTGGTGGTGACAGGCTGAAGACCCAATTCCTGGAAATCACGTGACCCATCTGTCGCCAAGTCTGGACCCCTGAAGAAGTTTCTGTTTAGTTGCAATGTACTGACGCTGGTTCTGTATATTTGATTGGGCAGAGGAGTTTATGTGATTGGTCTGAAGGGGTTGCCTCCCTCTGTACCTTCGCGCCGTTAGTTTCCCGCCATTGTATAGGGGGTATACAAGTGTGATCGGTTTGTTGTGCCATGTCAGTTACCTTTCTTTCTGTTCTGTTTGCACGAGGCTGCTGTGGGCTCGAGTGAGTGGATCCGAAACCGGCCCCGTGGTGAATACTAAATAAAGAATGGTTTGGACCAGTGTTCAATTCAGTGTTTTAAAGGCCTGTCTCATGGGTATGCGGTTACTGGCGGTTACTGGCGGTGAAGCAGGAAGTTGGGACCACTCGTGGACCGCCAGAGACCGCGCATGGCCCGCGGGGTCGGTCCCACGCACACCGTGTTGGTCCCAACACCGCACGGTGCTCACAAAAAGTCGACAACGTTCAAAAATGTTGTCCTACCGCACAGCCGCCGCCAGTGCGGCACGAGCACCGCCACAGATCCGGAATTAACATCTCCACTCTTGCCACTGTTCCATTAGCACATTGACATTGTGCTGGGCCCTCATTAGACTGTCAGATATGCCAGAGGACGGGTGTATGGAATACATTTTCCAGTTAATTAGGTAAATTTAAAGGAAGTGTGTGAACTGGTGCCCCAATGAGTGCAGATGGAGTGTGGGACTGGGGCTCTATTGTGTAAAGGGAGTTTGGGAATGAGGATATAGAGAATAGAAAGAGAGCACAGTAACTTGGTGGACCAGATGTACACCCTCCCTCCTCACCTCCTCCTTCTTCTTTTCCCTCTCCTCCTACCCACCCCAATCCCTGACAGGAGCAGACACCAATCCGCGCAGCGCTGACTGGCAGGAGAGGAGATCGACCTGTGCACGCGCGTTTTGTATGTATTTTAAACTTTTACAATATACCACTGATCGGAACGAAACTTGTTGCACTCGCAGCACAGGAGAACGGTGAGTGAGCTGGTGAAAAATCCTGTACCGTTTTTGCACAAATAGGAAAAATGAGCAAACTGGAAGAGGACAAGATCAGAGCTATAGTTTTGTATAGATAGATACATAGATTGTGGTGGGAAAAATAAGGAAGCCTTATTCAAAGTGTAATAGAAGAACATCTAGAAAATAAATTCATAATCAAAAGTAGTCAGCAAACTTTCCCAAAAGAAAAGTCATACATGAACAAGCTTAACAATTATCTTCTGAAAACCACAGAAGCTGGAGGATGTGGTGGATGTAAATGATTGGAATCATTAAAAACCACCAACCTCTTTCCCAACACGTTTCAGGTTTATGACTAAGACATTGCAGCATCAGGAACCAAGTAGCAGAAAGAGCAGAAAGTTGCTTATGAAATGGGTAATGGAAAATAGGATCTATTGGTAACATCATGGATTGGGGAAGGTTGGAAAGTGAGACTTCCACAAGGATCACTGCTGGAACTGCTATTATTTCCTATTTCCTTGAACAGCCTGGACATAAATTGGAAATAAAATGTCAATATTGTTAGGCAGCAACAAATTGGAAGATATCATTAATACTGAGGAAAATGACTTCAAAATACGTGGTCATGAATATACTTGCAGAGTGGGCATCTGTTTGACAGATGAACAAGAACAAAGTGCAGTTTGGACACCTTGCCCGCTAAATGTCACCCCACCTAGCCTGATGTCCATTCTCACTGCCCGCATGCTCTGCTCATGCCCTTCTATCCAGGTTGGATTCAGATATCACTGCACCCTCTTGAATCGGGACAGTGAGAACCGAAAAGCAATTTGTCCTCGGACCGTGCAGTCCTGAGGTTCCAGCCTTGGCGAGTACCTCATGATCTATGATGAGAGGTTGGAGCTTTGTCTGCAGTCCAAACTTGAAGGTAGGTTTAGAAATGTTGATCTTCTCATGAAAGCTATTCAAATTAATAAAATTAAAAGTGATTTTCTTTAAACAAGTATATATAACGTTAATTAAACTCGCGGGTCGGACGTGGAGCCCCGCGAGTCGCCAAGTCTGCCGATGGCAACTGGGTCTGTGGAGCCCACGTCTGGGTCCTGGATGGTGCCACGGAGGTGTCCAGAGAAGACCCGGCAGCGATCATGGAGAGGTCGGTGCGGTGGTCGAAGATGGCGCCAACCGACGGACGAGGACAGACTCGTGGAACTGAGGACACCGCTGCCGGGGGAAGGAAGAAAGGAGGACCCGGCACGGTGGATCGCCCTGAGTGAGGGGGTAAAACAATGGAGCACCTGGCATAAGGAGACTGCCGTGAGGGAGGAGAATAAAAGGGGACCTGACGGGGTGCTTTGTAACTTTGTAAGTGCCCTTGGGTATGCAATCAAAGAATTTCACTGTGACGTGTCACATGTGACAATGAGATAAAGTATTCATTCATTCATCATTCAAGTTCTAGAAGCAGTATGAGGCCATTTGGCCCATCAAGTCCACTCCACCATTCAATCATGGCTGATCTATCTTTCCCTCTCAACCCCAGTCTCCTGCCTCCACAACATAACCTCTGACATCCCCTTGTGGCTAAGGGGATCAGGGGGTATGGAGAGAAGGCAGGTATGGGATACTGAGTTGGATGATCAGCCATAATCATATTGAATGGCGGTGCAGGCTCGAAGGGCCGAATGGCCTAATCCTGCACCTATTTTCTATGTATCTATGTATCCATACTAATCAAGAATCTGTCAATCGCCACCTTGAAAATATCCAATTGGCTTGGCCTCCACAGCCTTCTGTGGCAATGAATTCCATATACATGCACTCAGAAATAAACAAAAAATATCAGACCAAGGACCAATTTAAATATAACTTACCTTCTCAGGTTTTGATACCTCAGATCATCGGTTGGGTCTGAGTGATGTGGTGTAGGGTTTGAAGAAGGAATGTCACGTATATGCTGAGGATCAACCCCTCCCTCCACAACCATCTCTCCAAGACTGGGCTCTGTGTCTGGACTGGCGTGGTCTTCAGCAATGAACCAGAATGACCAGTGCCACACGAGATGTGGCTTCCTCTAGAACAGCCATCTGTAACCAGTAAGATTCACCACAGTATCTGAGGAGGCATAGGAACCAAAGGATTTGCAAGTACTGATACACTAAAAGACATAATAGTTATTAGTAAAATCATATAAAAGCATTACAACAGTATTTATAGTAATCCACATCTGGTTAGCTGCAGTCAAAGTTTAGAGAAAATAGAAAATTATAGGGCGGCAGGATGGCGCAGCAGTAGAGTTGCTGCCTTACAGCGCTTATAGCGCCGGAGAAGCAGGTTCGATCCCGACTATGGGTGTTGTCTGCACGGAGTTTGCATATTCTCCCCGTGACCGCGTGGGTTTTCTCCGAGATCTTCGCTTTCCTCCCACACTCCAAAGACGTGCAGGTGTGCACGTTAATGGTCTTGATGTATGTGTAAATTGTCCCTAGTGTGTGTAGGATAGTGTTAATGATTGCTGGCCAGTGCGGCCCCGGTGGGCCGAAGAGCCTGTATCTGCACTGTATCTCTAAACTAAGCTAAACTATTGTTTTTCAATTGCTGCTATTCACTGTTTAATCTGGAGAATAAGTGAGTTCGGTATTCCGACTACGCATGCCCAGGTCATAGGTCACTGGAGATAAACATTGAAGGGTGCACATCTGTTGTCTGTTATCTTTGGTTATCAGACCTTCATTTTAGTGAGTGCTTTATGCTTCGTGCTGCTCCATTGGGTCAGGGTCGGGTCCATTTTGAGGGTTCATAGTCGGGGTCCATGCTTGGGGTCGGGCGCGGGTCTCCGGCCCCGTGGCCACCGCCGAGCCGCCGCTGAGTCGTCCCCATCCCCGTCCACCCCCGTGGTGTCCCGCGCCCATCCAGAGGCAGCCGGAGGTGTCGGGCCGGGCTCGCAGGCAGTGCGGGGGGGGGGGGGGGGGGGAGCTCGGCGCCAGCTCAAGCCCGGCTCCGCTCTGTCCTCCGGCGGGCCGGGTACTGCTGAACATGCTTCTATCCCTGACCAGTGGCCGTCGGTTTGCCACCTCGGTGGAGGGCATGTCTTCCGGCATCAAAGGCCCTGCTGGTGGAGGGTGGTGTGAGAGGGTGCGCGCTCTCCCTGTTTCCCACTTACATCTGCCCCCTCTCTCTCGCTGTTACACCCGTTCTCCGGCTGGTGGAGAGTGCTGTGACTGGGTGGAGCGGGGGACGCTGCTGGCCAACCTCCCTGGTGCTGGCGAGGGTGCACGAGAGGTGCTGCGGCAGCTCAGCTGGACGGGCAGCATCCCCGGAGAAAAGGAATGGGTTCCTCGGGAGTAGGAGTGGGGCTGGGCAGGAGCAGGCGCCTCCCACCCTCCTGCGCCGGCTGCGCTCCGGGATCGCCCTGGATTCCGAATCCGACCTTTCTGTCCTGGGCCTCCTCCATGGACAGAGTGAATCCCACCGCAGATTGGAGGAGCAGCACCTCATATTTCGCTTGGGTAGTTTACACCCCAGCGGTATGAACATTGACTTCTCCAATTTCAGGTGGTCTTTGCTTTCTCCCTCCTTCCCCTCCCCTTCCCAGCTCTCCCGCAGCCTACTGTCTCTGCCTCTTCCTTACTTCTTCCCGCCCAACTCCCCACATCAGTTTGAAGAAAGGGTCTCGACCCGAAACGTCACCTATTCCTTCGCTCCATAGATGCTGCCTCACCCGCTGAGTTTCTCCAGCATTTTTCCAGCATCTGCTGTTCTTTCTGAAACATTAAGATACAGTGAAATCATTTTCCTACAAGTTTAAACTTCCTTGTTCCAGAGAAGTTGGTAAAATCCCAAATTAAACTACTATTGTCAGCTATTTATTTAATGAAGGATAAGTAAGACATTTAGTTTTGCAGATCATCATTTTCATAATTGGCAACAACAGAAAGTATAAATACCTGTTGGACACAAAATGCTGGAGTAACTCAGCAGAACAGGCAGCATCTCTGGAGAGAAGGAATGGGTGATGTTTCGGGTCAAGACCCTTCCTCAAACTGTCTCAGACCTCAGTCTGAGGAACGGTTTCGACCCAAAACATCACCCATTCCTTCTCTCCAGAGATGCTGCCTGTCCTGCTGAGTTACTCCAGCATTTTGTGTCTACCTTTGATTATAACCAGCATCTGCAGTTCTTTCCCACACAAGTATAAATACCTTATTGAAAAGTCAGTGGGAATAAAGTTTGAAGTATTGTAAAGGAGGCTGATGACTCATATCACCCATTACAACATTTGAGAAAACCAGTCCTCATCGACCCAGGTCCCAATCTGCCAGTAAATATATGCAGCACAACAGGATGGTGAGATTAAAAAACACAAGGAACTGCAGATGAGATTAGAATACCGAAATTGATCTGGTACTGATTCATGCTGGCTCCTTGAAAAATAATCGTGTCAGTCTCATTCTTCACTCCTGTCACATCGACCTGAAAAATTACTCCCCATCACCCCCCATCCAACTCATTTTTGAAGGCCACCTGCAACTGCCATCCTTTCAAGGTCAGTTCCAGGCAGGGCCGGATTTAGATGAAGTGAGGCCCTAAGCTATTTCACTTGTGAGGCACCCCCCTCCTAATCCCCCACCCCCACGACTAGAGGACCATGACTCCCCGACAGTGACAGTGTGACACTTTTAGATCCTACTGTATGTTGTCATTAAACAGTTGGTTTTAAAATAATATTGGATTCACCGCGGAGCGGGCGATGCCTTACCTGGATCGCCGTTTGAAGCTCTGGAGTGTTGGGCCTTCTGCTTCAACATCATGAAGCTGTGGTTTGCGGAGCTCCCAGCCTCGGGCCGCGCTGCTTTCAACATCGTGGAGCCCTGGGATCCCTTTGCCGAGGGCCGCCAGCGTGAATCTCCGCCCAGCTCAGCCTGTGGACTTCGGGAGCCGCGGTCTCCGGTAGGAAGTGGCCGATTCGGAAGTCCCATAGTTGGGAAATATTTCTTAAAGAATTGTTCCTTATTGACAATTATATTGCAAAACCTGAATCAAATCTGAATCAAATCTGCTTGAAAAAGGCTAACATAACTAAACAAACAGGTTCACTTCTTAATAAAAAGACAACTCACAAAGCAGTTTGGTAGACCAATTCAAAACTTTACTAATTATCGGCCGATGGAAGTGGCAACGAAAACAAACCCCAGCCAAGTGAGCAACACAGACACTGGGCTGTCCTCTCTCCACTTCCTTGAACACAGAATTACATGGTATTATGTACAGTTGAGGCGATTGATGTCCTGCCAGCAGTTTAAAATAAAATGGTCTAAGGCCAGAAGATGGCCATGAGGAGGGGTCCAAGAGGAGGGGGTCCGTTGGAGATGGGAAAAGGGATCATCAATGGGGGCGAGGACTCCTTCCCATGGAAGAACGGTGTGAGGCGGCGGCGACGGAAGAAGAGCTCCAAATCGCGGCGGGCGCGGAACTCATTGAGGTGGGTATGGAGGGGGACAAAGGTGAGGCCTCTGCTGCGGACAAACCGTTCGGTATCTGAGAGGGGGAGGTCAGGGGGGGATGGTGAACACAAGGCAGGGATGGGGGTTGGGGCTGGAGGAAGGCAGGTGAGTGGACAGAACGAGGTGATGTCTGGTGGGGGGGTGGTGGGTGGTCAGGGGGTAGGGGGGTATGACGACTGTAGTGTGGGTGGGGAAGAGCTGGGGTCACATGGTTTGAAGGGAATGGGGAAGACCGAGTGGAACAGCCACTGAGGTTACCAGAGTTGGGGGGGACTAGCATTAGGACCCAGCGCAGTCAAACCCAGGGGAGTGGGAATCTGCAGCCTGGAAACCAAAGATACTAGAGTAGCTCCTCTAGTATCTTTGGTGGAAACTTCAGGCCCGGTGCTGTCCAGGCTGCAGGTAAGGCGACAGCTGTGGGCTGCTGGAGGGCGATGGAGTGGCGAGGGTCGGCGGGCAAAGCATGAGATGTCCCGGTGGGCGGATGGTCGGTGGGGCGGCGAGGTGGGTAGGCCCCCAGTGCGTCGGCGAGGTGGGTAGGCCCCCAGTGCGCCGGCGAGGTGGGTAGGCCCCAGGTGCGGCGGCGAGGTGCGTAGGCCCGCAGTGCGCCGGTGAGGTGGGTAGGCCCCAGGTGCGGCGGTGAGGTGGGTAGGTCCCCAGTGCGGTGGTGAGGTGGGTAGGTCCCAGTGCGGCAGTGAGGTGGGTAGGCCCCAGTGCACCGGCGAAGTGGGTAGGCCCCAGGTGCGGCGGCGAGGTGGGTAGGGCCCCAGTGCGCCGGTGAGGTGGGTAGGCCCGGTGCGGCGGCGAGGTGGGTCGGCCCGGTGCGGGGGCGAGGTGGGTCGGCCCGGTGCGGCGGTGAGGTGGGTAGGCCCCCCGTGCGGCGGTGAGGTGGTTAGGCCTCCAGGTGCAGCGGCGAGGTGGTAGGCCCCAGGTGCGGCGGCGAGGTTCGGCGGGGGAAAAGGGTTAAATAGACTACATACCTTTTGCTTTGTCCTGCACTTCCAATGATCCGAAGATCTGTGGAGCAAATTCTTCTCCACAACGAATATATACCTCACCTGCATTTTAATCCCTCCCCCCCCCCCACACCACCAAAGCCTCCGGAATCGCAAGCACCGATGGTAGGTTTTGTAACAACGCCACTATCTCAAAAGTTTTATACACCTTGGTGCAGCGAGCAGAGGCCCCCCCTAGATCTCGAGGCCCTAAGCTTAAGCTTGACTAGCTTATACGTAAATCCGGCCCTGGTTCCAGGTCACAACCATTCCCCGTACATTAAAGGGGAATCTAGGAAAGTATAGAAGGGAGAAAGCAACATGATTAGCATGTGCGGTTGAATTATACATATCACAATCGACCCCTTTTGCCCAAATGGCCTGTTCCTGTGCTGTAAATATTTTGTAACATTCCTGTGCTGTAAATATTTTGTAATATTTTGTAAATCTGTCAGCATTATCAGCACTGTCTCGCCATATCTCATGCCCTACACCAACATGGCTGCCTTTTTCTCAGTTCCCTCCGTATCTTTTGTCCTTCACTTTACACGTGTGTGTGTTGGCCTTTGAATTATCAGCTATTGGGAACGGATAGTGAATGGTGGCACAAGAGGCTGCAGATGCACAAATCTGTAACAAAGAAAGGAGAGAAGTTGGAGGAGTGAGCAAAGAGAAACGGACATCGGTGGAGAGAAACTCAGCAACTGTGGACAGAAATGGACAATATTCTGGCTTGAGACCCTTCATCAAGATCTCCATTGTGAAAGTTCCAGTCCATCCCCTAGAAGAGTTGAGAAAGACGGCAAAGGACCTGATTTTATTTCATGGGCTGAATGGAATGTCTTCTCAGTGAGATGCTGGAGGAAGAATCGATAGTAACCAGTAGCTGAAAGATGGAGAGGAAGGCAAGAGCTTAAATAAAGAGTTGCGTGGTAAAGTGAGATGTATCACTTGAGATAATGAGATCCGTATGTTTGTAAATGTTAACTCTTATTTCTTCAGATGTTGCTATCAAGCAGTTGTATATAGACAAGGGAACGATGGGAACTGAAGAGAGATTGAGGGATCCTAAAAAAGATGTCACATTGAATACATTATAAAGGATAATTGATACAGAAAAAGATAATTTGGCCCAACCCGTCCACTCTGGCACCAATGCTTCACTTGTGTTCCTCCCACCCTTCCTCATCTGAACCACTCAGCGCAGTCCTGTGTTCTTTGCTCCCTAAATGCTTATCCTACCTCCCCTGTGGTGACAATTTTCATATTCTCATAGGAATTGTACAGAAACAAGTGATTGTAGCCCACTTATTCACGCTGAATAATGTCCATCATTACTAAGCCCATTTTTATGAATAAGTTTATGAATGTTTATTGGCCAAGTATGTACACATACAAGGAATTTGCCTTGGTGCTCCGCTCACAAGTAACAACATGACATACAGTAACAATTAAGAATGACACATAAAACATTAAACATTAATAAAATAACATTACAGTTCTAAATATGTGAATGAAATAAAATACAAGAGCAAAATGAGGCGACAGACTTTTGGTTATTGAGTAGAGCTACTGCTCGTGGAAAAAAAGCAGTTTTTATGTCTGGCTGTGGCGGCTTTGACAGTCCGGAGTTGCCTTCCAGAGGGAAGTGCTTCAAAGAGTTTGTGGCGAGGGTGAGAGGGGTGAAAGATTATCTTACCCGCTCGCTTCCTGGCCCTTGCAGTGTACAGTTCATCAATTGGGGGAAGGTTGCAACCAACCTTGTGTGCATTAGTACAATATTCTTGTCCCTCTTTCCTATTCAAGTACCTGTCCAAATCCCTTTTAAACATTGTAATTGTACATGCATCTGTACATCTTCTACCAGCTCATTCCAGATAACCAGTAGTCTATGTGTGAAAAACATACTCCTCAGAATTCTTTAAAATGTTTCCAGTCTTGCGTTAAACATATGCCTTCTCGTTATAGACAACCCATACCCCAGACTATCTATGGTCTCTCTGCCCCTCTTAAGTTTAGAATCCTCCTTATGTAGTTGTGTGTCTTGTTGCTTTTTTTGTAGTATGGCCGTATGACAATAGACACAATAGACAATAGGTGCAGGAGTAGGTCATTTGGCCCTTCGAGCCAGCACCCCCATTCAATGTGATCATGGCTGATCATCCCAAATCAGTACCCCGTTCCTGCCTTCTCCCCATCTCCCCTGACTCTGCTATTTTTAAGAGCCCTATCTAGCTCTCTCTTGAAAGCATCCAGAGAACCTGCCTCCACTGCCTTCTGAGGCAAAGAATTCCACAGACTCACCACTCTCTGTGAGAAAAAGTGTTTCCTCGTCTCCTTTCTAAATGGCTTCTTCCTTATTCTTAAACTGTGACCCCTGGTTCTGGACTCCCCCAACCTCGGGAACATGTTTCCTGCCTCCAGCATGTCCAAACCCTTAACAACCTTATATGTTTCAATAGGATCCCCTCTCATCCTTCTAAACTCCTTCTAATTCAAATTTCACTGTACCTTAATTGGTACATGTGACAATAAACTGACCTTGAAACCTTGAAACCTTGATCAACCCTCCAGTTCCAGTGTGAATTAACCCAACATATCTCTCCTTATAACTACAACACGCCATTCCTGCCAACATCCCGGTGAATCCCTTTTGTACTCTCTCTAGGGTCATCATGATGCGGCAACCAGAATGGTTCACAACACTCTAGGTGAAAATTAACCATTGTTTCGTACAATTGCAGCATGATGTCCCAACTCTTAAACTCAATGCCATGGTTCTTGAAGGCAAGCATAGCAAATGCCTTTTTCACAATCCTATCCAACTGTGTCACCACTTTCAAGGATCTATGGACCTACACCTCAAGGTCTCTATGTATATCAGTGCTCCTAAAGTCTTAGCCATTTACTCTGAATATCCTTTCAAAATGGGTGCATTACATTCACACTCGTCTGGATTAAGTTCCATCTGGCATTGCTCTGACCAACATTTCTAGTTGCCAACCCTCTGCCTTACTGTAACACCTGACAACCTTCTTCGACATCTATAATTTTATGTCATCTGTAAACTTACTAACCATATCCTCTATTCCATTCAGGTCTATCATACTGTATGAATTGTAAACAACAAATGTCCCAGCAGCGATCAATATAGGACACCGCTTGTAACAGATTTCCAGTCAGAAAAACATCTATCCACCACTATTTAAGGTAAAGGCCAAAAGATTTAATAGGAATCTGAGGGGTAACAATTTCACACAATGCGTGGTGGATGTACGGAACAAGCTGCCAGATGAGGTAGTTGAGGCAGGGACTATCCCAACACAGGTTTGGAGGGATATGGACCAAATGCTGGCAAGTGGGACTAGCATAGCTGGGACATGTTGGCCGGTGTGGACAAGTTGGGCCAAAGTACCTGTTTCCACACTGTATCACACTATGACTCCATGACTCTACTCCATCCCTCCCATCACCAAGACAATCCCTAAGCTTTAAGCTTCTGAAGCAGCTTACCATGTGAAACTTTGTCAAAAGCACGACTGAAGTTCACATAAACCATGTCTACCACTCTGCTTTCATTAGTTCTCCTGATTACCTCCATGAAGAAATTAAATCAGCTTAGTGAAAGATGACCCCCTGTGCACAAAACTGTGTGGACTCCTTCTCATTACTCCCTGACTTTCTAATTCCTATTAGACTTTTTTGGTGACTTCTAATTACGATCTTCCTGTCAAGTTGAAACCTTCTCTCTGCATCCATGCTATTAATACCTTTCATAATTTCAAAGCTCGCACCTTGGTCATCCATCAATTCTCCAGAGAGATAAAATTTTATTTAACCCTCGCATTTCAGATATCATCTTTGTATATCATCCTTGCACCCCCTCCTGTGCCTGCATTATTTGTAAATCAGGGCCTATCCTCAAACCCAACATCTGCAATATGAGTCCTTTGGTGCTGTTCTGCAGGCTAACCCTGTGAGAGGCAAGAAAGGGCTTCTGCGTACAGTTGGGATTTCACCTGGTGATTCACACATCACTCATACATGAGAGTAGATGGTGGGGCAGCAAGGACAGCAGTGGAGAATCCAAGTCAGATGATTTAGGATTGTTTAAGTTCTGCTCAAATGCTTCATGCCAAAGGCCAGCAACCAACAAGGAGTTTCTGGAACAATAACAGGTCATGTGTATTGAATAGATAGACACCCCCGCCACAACATCCATGCTTACAGATAAAATGGAGCCGCCCATTTTTACCAGGAACAGCATTAGTTTGCAGAGCCTTGCAACATCTATAGAAATAGTGGTTATCTGCATCAAGTAGCAGATGTGACAGTTACATAGAAACATAAAAACATAGAAAATAGATGCAGGAGGAGGCCATTCGGCCCTTCGAGCCAGCACCACCATTCATTGTGATCATGGCTGATCATCCCCAATCAATAACCCATGCCTGCCTTCTCCCCATATCCCTTGACTCCACTAGCCCCATAGAGCTCTATCTAACTCTTAAATCCATCCAGTAATTTGGCCTCCACTGCCCTCTGTGGCAGGGAATTCCATAAATTCACAACTCTCTGGGTGAAAAAGTTTTTTCTCACCTCAGTTTCAAATGGCCTCCCCTTTATTCTAAGACTGTGGCCCCTGGTTCTGGACTCGCCCAACATTGGGAACATTTTTCCTGCATCTAGCTTGTCCAGTCCTTTTATATGTTTCCATAAGAACCCCCTCATCCTTCTAAACTCCAGTGAATACAAGCCTAGTCTTTTCAATCTTTCCTCATATGACAGTCCCGCCATCCCAGGGATCAATCTCGTGAACCTACGCTGCACTGCCTCAATCACAAGGATGTCCTTCCTCAAATTAGGTGACCAAACTGTACACAATACTCCAGATGTGGTCTCACCAGAGCCCTATACAACTGCAGAAGAACCTCTTTACTCATATACTGAAATCCTCTTGTTATGGAGGCCAACATTCCATTAGCTTCCTTCACTGCCTGCTGTACCTGTAAGTCAACTTTCAGTGACCGGTGTACAAGGACGCCCAGGTCTCGCTGCACCTCCCCCTTACCTAACCTAACCCCATTGAGATAATAATCTGCCCCCTTGTTTTTGCCGCCAAAGTGGATAACCTCACATTTATCTATATTATACTGCATCTGCCACGCATCTGCCCACTCACTCAACCTGTCCAGGTCACCCTGCAACCTCCTAACATCCTCTTCACAGTTCACACTGCGACCCAGCTTTGTGTCATCCGCAAACTTGCTAGTGTTGCTCCTAATTCCCTCTTCCAAATCATTAATATATATGGTAAACAGTTGCGGCCCCAACACCGAGCCTTGCGACACTCCACTCGCCACTGCCTGCCATTCTGAAAAGGACCCGTTCACTCCTACTCTTTGCTTCCGGTCTGCCAACCAATTTTCTATCCATGTCAACACCCTACCCCCAATACCATGTGCTCTAATTTTAGTCACCAGTCTCACGTGCGGGACCTTATCAAAGGCTTTCTGAAAGTCTAGATACACTACATCCACTGGCACCCCTTCATCCATTTTATTGTCACATCCTCAAAAAATTCCAGAAGATTAGTCAAGCATGATTTCCCTTTCATAAATCCATGTTGACTTGGACTAATCCTTTTACTGCTATCCAAATGCCCCATTATTACCTCTTTAATAATTGACTCCAGCATCTTTCCCACCACCGAAGTCAGGCTAACTGGTCTGTAATTCCCCGTTTTCTCTCTCTCGCTCTTTTCTTGAAAAGTGGGATAACATTAGCTATCCTCCAATCCACAGGAACTGATCCTGAATCTATTGAACATTGGAAAATTATCACCAATGCGTCCACTATTTCTAGAGCCACCTCCCTGAGGACCCTGGGATGCAGACCATCAGGCCCAGGGGATTTATCATCCTTCAGTCCCATTAGCCTACCCAATACTATTTCTCGCCTAATGAAAATTTCTTTCAGTTCCTCTACCCCCTTAGATCCTCTGTCCTCCAGTACATCTGGGAGATTGTTTGTGTCTTCCTTAGTGAAGACAGATCCGAAGTACCTATTCAACTCTTCTGCCATTTCCTTGTTGCCCATAATAATTTCACCCGTGTCTGCCTTCAAGGGTCCCCCATTTGACTTTGCTACTCTTTTTCCCTTAACATATCTAAAGAAGCTTTTACTGTCCTTCTTTATATTCCTGGCCAGCTTCCCTTCATACTTCATCTTTTCAGCCCATATTGCCCGTTTTGTTTCCTTCTGTTGTCCTATGAAAGTTTCCCAATCCTCTGTCTTCCGGCTACTCTTTGCTGTGTTATACATCTTTTTTTTTATTTATTTTTTTTTTTTTTTATTATTTATTAGAAGTACATTACATCACAGCCACATACATTAATACTCGTCATTTATATCTTCTTACAATTAATGTACTCCCTTTATTTATTTTTTTACACTAAAGAAAGAAAAGATTGAAAGAGAGAAGAAAGTGAAGGAAAAAGTGCAAGTGTAGAAAAGTGTAGAAAATGTAACAACAAAAAAGGACGAAGACCCTATGAGAGCGAAATTAAAAACAAAAAGAAAAAGAGTTAAGAAATAGGCCCTAAGAAAAGAAAAGAGAAAGAGAAAAAAAGAAAAACAAATGTTTTTTTTTGAGCATCACGTAAATAGGACATACCAACTCTTCAACTATCATCCCCCCTTACCCGACCTCAATTTTTTATTTTTTTAAAGTACTTTTGCACCCTATGTTTGTAATAATTCTATAAATGCAGACCACGTCAGGTGGAAGTGATCTGGTTTACCTGCTAGGAGGAGTCTTATCTCTTCAAGGTGTAGTGTTTCAAACATATTTGAAATCCACATATTTATAGTTGGTATTGGAGCCTTCTTCCAAAATTTTAGAATTAGCTTTTTTCCAGTTATTAACCCATAATCCATTAATTTCTTTTGAAACACATTTAGTTCTGGATCATCTTCCGTTATTCCGAAGATAATCCATTCTGCTTTGGGTATCAGTCTTGTTTTAAATAACTTTGTAAAGATTTCAAAAATTTCATTCCAAAATTTTTGAATTTTTGTACAGAAGACAAATGAGTGCGCTATAGTTGCTTCTTGGGATTGACATTTATCACAAATAGATGATACGTTTGGGAAAATTTTATGAATTTTAGTTTTCGAATAATATAATCTATGTAAAATTTTAAATTGTATTAAAGTGTGTCTTACATTAATCGAGCATTTATGTACTTTTAATAAGTATTCATTCCAACTTTCCTTTGAAATTTTAATAGCTAACTCTTGTTCCCAGTCTCTTCTGATACCCTCCGTAGATGGTATTTGTACATTTAAGATAATATTGTACAAATATGATATTAAGTTTGCTGATTCCGCTTTTATCTGCATTGCCTCGTCCAGTACATCTGCTGGGTTATTATGATGATCTTTTATATATTTTTTCAAATAGTCGCATATTTGAAAGTATTTAAAATATTGATTATTTCCGAGTTTATATTTTATTTGTAATTGTTGAAATGAAAGTAATTTTCCAGTTTCATACAAGTCACCAAGCGTTTTAATTCCTAGTCTATCCCATTGTGTATAAGCTTTATCTATAATAGAAGGACTAAACGAAGGGTTATTGACTATAGGTAATAAAAGTGATAAGTTTCTTAATTTTAAATTTTGTTTTATTTGTTTCCAAATACGGATTGTACTATGAATAATTGGGTTCTTATTATAGTTTATGTTATTCAATTTCATTGGAGAGAGGAGGATCGCTCCAATGTTTCTAGAGGAGCAATCCTCTTTCTCCATTACAATCCAGTCTACTTGCTGGGCGGAGTTATCCATCAGTTGAATCATGTTTTTAATATTTACTGACCAATAATAATACATAAAATTGGGTAGTGCTAGACCCCCCAATACTTTAGATTTATTCAGATGGGTTTTTTGTATTCTATGTGATTTATAGTCCCATATAAAATTAGTGATATCTGAGTCGAGTTTTTTAAAAAACTTCTTAGGTAAGTATATAGGAATTGATTGAAATAGGTATAAAATTTGTGGTAAAAAGATCATTTTTATTGCGTTTATTCGGCCTATTAAAGACATCGGAAGCGTTTTCCAGAATTTAATTAATGTATTCAGTTTATTAAGTAGGGGGTCAAAATTTGCCCTGAGCATACCTTGATATGCTCTGGTAATTTCGATTCCCAAATATTTAAATTTTTCTGTAGCTATTTTAAAAGGGAATTTTAAAAGATGTGTTGAATCTTTCGGTTTTATTGACATAATTTCACTTTTATTCCAATTTATTCTATATCCAGAAAAAGATCCGAAGTCTTCAATTAAATTTAATATATTTGGTATAGTGATTTGAGGTTTTGTAATATACAATAATATATCATCCGCGTATAAAGATATTTTATTATATGAGTCTTTAGTATTATATCCATGAATATCAGGGTGTATTCTAATTTTTTCTGCTAGCGGTTCAATAATGAGAGCAAACAGCTGTGGTGATAATGAGCATCCTTGTCTATTTCCCCTTGATAGTTGAAATTTCGAGGATAATATGTTATTAGTAAGTATTCTAGCTGTAGGTTTGTTATATAGTAACTTAATCCATAAAATAAAATTCTCTCCCAGTTGAAATTTTTGTAATACTTTATCCATATAATTCCATTCTACTTGATCAAATGCTTTTTCAGCATCCAGCGAAATAATTGATAATTCTTGATCTTCAGATTTGTGTGAGTGCATTATGTTGAGTAGACGTCTCATATTATTAGAAGAGTATCTCTTAGGGATAAACCCTGTCTGATCTGGGTTTATTAATTTACTAATGTATTTACTTAATCTTCTGGCTAATGTTTTCGCTAATATTTTTTGATCTGTGTTTAACAATGCTATAGCTCTATATGAGCCAGGTTCTTCTAAATCCTTATTTTTCTTAGGTATTAATGTAATCGTTGATTCCGCTAATGTATCAGGTAGTATTCGTTTTTTAAAAGCGTATTGGTACATTTTTTGTAATCTTGATATTATTTTATCATAAAAGTTTTTATAAAATTCATTAGTAAATCCATCAGGGCCTGGTGTTTTTCCATTTTTTAGTGAGTTTATTGTATCTTCTAATTCCTTAATTGAGATTTGTGCACCCAGTTCCTCTTGTTCCTTCAGCTCTAACTTTGGAAGATTACAGGTATCCAAGAACTTTGTGATATTATTGGAATCAATTATCGTTTTAGATGTATACAAATTCTCGTAAAATTGCGCAAATCTTTTATTAATATCCTTCGGTGTTGTTAATAATTCCCCTTTATCTGATTTGATCTTTGGTATAGTATGTTCCTTTTCTCGTTTTTTTAGCTGGCGAGCCAAAAGTTTATGCGGTTTATCCCCAAATTCAAAGTGCTCTTGTTTTGTAATTTGAAAAAGTCTTATAAGTTTGGCAGATAATAATTTATTTAATTTAAATTTTAAAATTATTATTTTATTATGTTTATCTATTGATGGATCTTTAGCATTATCTATATCCATTTGTCTAATAAGTTCTTCTAACTGTCTTTGTTCATTCTTATTCTTTTTATTTTGAAAAGCTTGATATGAAATTATAATACCCCTAATGTATGCTTTAAAAGATTCCCAAAGTAAAGTAGGCGATATATCTGAAGTATCATTTGTTTGAAAAAAGACCTCCATTTGTTCTTTTAAATATATACTCGCTTGTGGATCTTTTAAAATTTGAGAGTTAAATCTCCAGAATGAATTATTCTTAGACAATCCTTCCAGTTTTAAAAAGAAAGTTAGTGGAGAATGGTCTGAAATTGAATTTGTATGATATATTGCATTAGATGTTTGGGGGATTAATTTTGTATCCAGCAGAAAGTAGTCTATACGTGAGTATGTCTTATGTACCATTGAGTAAAACGAATATTCCCTGCCAGTTGGATTCACAATTCTCCAAACATCTGCTATATTAGTGTTGTTTATGTAGGTATTGAGAAGTTCCCCAGTTTTCGATTTCATATTCCCTCTCTGTTTTTGACTTGATTTATCTAAGTACGGGTCTAAAACACAGTTAAAGTCTCCGCCTATTATAACATTTTGATAGTTTGACTCTGCAATTATATTGAAGATTTTATTGAAAAAGTGGGGGTTATCAAAGTTAGGGGCATATATATTTACCAAAGTAAGTGGAGTGTCATGGATTTCTCCATTAACTATTAGGTATCTCCCTTCTATATCTGTTATAATATTCTTTGCTTTAAATGGTATACCTTTTCTTATGATAATTGACGTGCCTCTAGATTTTGAAGTGAATGAAGAGTGGTATGTTTGACCTATCCATTTCGCCCTCAGCCTAACTTGGTCCTGAGGTTTTAGGTGTGTTTCTTGTAGGAAGGTAATGTCAGAATTATACATTTTTAGCTGAGCTAATATCTTACCCCTTTTGATAGGTTCATTAATACCTCTTATATTCCAACTACAAAATGAGACTCCTCCTAGGTTCTTTTGTGTGGTGTCATGCATTTTGAATAATTATAGTACCTTTGAATCTTGTGGTGCGTCCATATCCCAGGTCTTTAGGTATTGGGGGAGTTTTTGAATTATTAACTTTTGTTGGTATGTCCATATTATTCTTATCACTAAACACAAAACACAAACAAGTGATTTTATGTAATAAAAAAAAAACTAAAAAAGTGAGGCTACAGTGTCTATAGTCGGCACTGTAGCAAGTGACCCACCTGTAGGTGGGAAAAAACCTTATTTTGACTTCCATTGCGTTGTTGCTCAACTCGCTCCGCTCTCTTAGTTAATCATAACATATTAAAATATTAAAACGAGGCCTCACATTCATATATATAATACAATTTTACCCTGATATTTCCTTATAACATATATATATATCAGAGTTTAATTATTAAACCAATATTTTTGATTTCAATAAGAATCAGCTGTTGGTTGAAGGGGTTAACGAGACGTGCTCCTGGACATAAGCCAGGAGCTCGTTTCTCATCCCCTCCTCCCGCTTATAGACAAGGTTACAATTTATTAAAAATTCATATTAGTATGTTAGTTCATTATTTTTTTGTTTTTTTTGTTAGTATTCTAATCTAACCTGCATAACTTTTAAAGTTGTTAATAGGATAAGTTCTTACAATTGGTTATAACATTTTAATCAATAAGCAATTATTTTCTAATTCATATCCCGTTATAAAGTTGTTTACACGTTTTGAACAGAAAATGTCCTTGCTTCAACATTCCGGAGATAACAATGTAACTATCCCCAGACAAAACATAGCTGAGAATTATTCGGATCTGCCAAAGCTCCCTTTTATTTCTGTCTTTCAACAATCGTTTGGGCATATTTGAAAGCGTCTTCAGGCTTAACAAATGACTTTTCAAGACCATTAAAAGAAATACGCATTTTAGCGGGATAAAAAACCCCGAATCTGACCCCTTCTCTCCCTCTTAAAAGATCTTTAACCTTATCAAATTTGTTTCTTTTTTGCACAATTTCATGTGGGTAGTCCCTGAATATCTTAATAGTGTCTTTGTCCAGCCGTAATTGTACACCATATTTGATTTTTGTCATAACATATTCCAGTTCTGCAGTGTCTCGAAATTTCACTATAATATGTCGTGGATAAGCTTTTCCCGCATCAAATCTTTTTCCAAATCTTGGGACACGATGAGCCACTTCGATTTTCGGTTCCTTGGGAAGATTCAACAGTTGTTTCAACAAGCCCATGGCAAATTCACGTACCTGTTCCCCTTCTGCCCCCTCTGAAACACCAAGAATCCTCAGATTCTGGCGTCTAGAACGAGCTTCCAGGTCCAGGCATTTGAATGAGACTTTCTCTAATTGAGTCCCCATTTGTAGTGATGCTTGTTCGTTTTCTCGCCTCATTTGCTCATGTTCTTGCCTCAATTTCGCCATGTCTTCAACCAGTCGTGCCGTATTTTTCTCCAATTCCGTAATTGTCTGCATACTTGCAGCTACTGTTTCAAGTACAGCCGTGAACTTATCCGTAGTAATTACATCCATCTTATCCATTTTCTCTGATAGTCCATCTTTCACCTCATCAATTCGTTTATTCATAGTGTCCAGTAAATCCGTCATATTCTTCTGGTTACCAGCATTTAAATCCTTCATCATCTTCTGCATTCCTTCCATCATTTTTGCCGAATTTTCCTTCATTTCCTTCTTATCTTCCACCCTATTATCCGAGATCTCATCTTTCAAATTTTTCATTGATTTTTTCAAGTCATCAAAGTCTTTCTTAGATCTTGTATCCATTTCTGCAGCCACTTCAGAGACTTCAGAGGTAACTTCAGTTTCGAACTGTTTCGACAGTTTATTCACAGCTCTCTGAGGGCTCACAGCTGGAGTCAATTTACTCATTTAAAGGGCTTCAAACCACCGTTTAAAACATCGCGTTTAACGATGACGTCATCAGCGCGGTAACCAGAAGCTCCGGTAAGGTTTTTAAAAACAATCCCGATTTTCGGACCCGTTTTACACGATAAATCGTGAAGTTTTTCGGGAGAGGAGCTGGGTGCACGTCTGTTAGTCTAACATGACGCCACCGGACGTTATACATCTTTTCCTTTAGTTTTATTCTATCCCTAACTTCTCTTGTCAGCCACGGTTGCCTCCCTTAGAATCTTTCTTCCTTTTTGGAATGAAATGATCCTGCATCTCCGGATTATGGCCAGAAATTCCTGCCATTGCTGTTCCACCGTCATTCCTGCTAGGATCCCTTTCCAGTCTACCTTGGCCAGCTCCCCTCTCATGCCTTCATAGTCCCCTTTGTTCAACTGCATCACTGCCACTTCCGATTTAACGTTCTCCTTCTCAAATTGTAGATTAAAAGTAATCATATTATGATCACTACCTCCAGTTCTTTACCTCGAGTTCTCTTATCATATCTGGTTCATTGGACAACACTAAATCCAGAATTGCCTTTTCTCTGGTTGGCTCCATTACAAGCTGCTCTAAGAATCTATCTCGGAGGCATTCTACAAACTCTCTTTCTTGGGGTCCTGAACCAACCTGATTTTCCCAGTCTACCTGCATATTGAAATCCCCCATCACCACAGTGGCATTACCTTTGTTACATGCCAGTTTTAACTGCTGCTGCAACTTCCACCCTACATCCGGGCTACTATTTGGGGGTCTGTAAATAACACCAATTAGTGTCTTCTTGCCTTTACAATTCCTCAACTCAATCCACAGTGACCCTACCTCATCAGTCCCTATGTCTTCCCTCACAAGGGACTGAATTCCATCCCTCACCAGCAGAGCTACCCCCCCTCCTCTGCCCACCTGCCTGTCCTTTCTATAGGATGTATAACCCTGAATATTAAGTTCCCAGGCCCGATCCTCCTGCAGCCACGTCTCTGTGGGGATTACATTGTCAGTAATCCCCACAATGTCATATCTACCATCCTCCAACTGAGCCTCAAGCTCATCTACTTTACTTCTTATACTTCACGCATTCATATACAATACTTTTAATTCCTTACACATCTCACCTTTCACATCGATCCCTATTATACTTGGCCATACTCTCCTATCCCTTTGTGAGCTTCCTTTCCCGTTAATTATGAGGTCATTAACCATCCCTTTACTCTCTTTCCCTTTAACTACGTCCTGGACTATCCCATTTGACACCCCACCCCCCTTATTCAGTTTAAAACCACCCGTGTAGCAGTGGCAAACCTGCCTGCCAGAATGCTGGTCCCCCACCTGTTAAGATGCAATCCGTCCCTTTTGTACAGTTCCCCCTTGCTCCAAAACAGATCCCAGTGATCTAAGAATCTAAATCCCTGCCCCCTGCACCAGTTCCTCAGCCACACATTCAGGTCCCGTATCTCCCTGTTCCTGCTCTCGCCAGCACGAGGAACTGGAAGCAAACCGGAGATAACAACTCTGGAGGTCCTGCTTTTCAGTATTTTTCCGAGCTCTCTAAAGTCACGCTGCAGAATATTCATCCCCTTCTTTCGGACATCGTTTGTGCCAACATGCACTACCACTTCCGGCTGTTCACCTTCGCCCTTGAGGATTTTCTGCCTCTGTCCGTGACATTCTGGATCCTGGCACCAGGAAGGCAGCACACCATCCTCGAATCCCGTCTGTTGCCGCAGAAACCCCTGTCCGTACCTCTCATAATGGAGTCTCCAACTACAATGGCGTTGCCTGACGTTGGCCTCTTTGGTTTTGGCTCAACAGCCCTTTTTGCTTCGCAAGCCAGTCCACCGCTCAGTGTGATAACGTCTTCTGTCCCAACAGCTTCTAAGTGGGTGAACCTGTTCACAAGAGGTACAACACCCAGGGACCTTTGCATTACAAGTTTCCCTCCCTTTCTCACCGTCACCCACCTTCTCTCTTCTAGTACCTTAGGTGTAACAATCATACTGTACGACTTGTCGAGGAATGACTCAGTTTCTCGGATGAACCTGGGGTCATTCACTTGCTTCTCCAGTTCCCCAACACCGTCCTTCAGGAGCTGTACCTGGATGCACTTCTCACATTTGTAGCAGTTACTAGAATATGTGTGGGATCTAACCCAATTTGCAAGGCATGCACATTATGAGTGTTACCTTGAATAGGATGCAAGGTATCCCAGCCTTTGTTAATTTCTGCTCCACTGATCTGCACAAAATGCTCAGCTGGGAAATGCAGGGGGATGATAAAAGTTTTAGATGTGGGAGTCTGGTGTATGCAGGCCATTTTAACAATATTCGAGGCACTGTTTGATTTCAGTTTCACCGTCTGTCAATAATTGTGCTGCATTTTGCTCGGGTGATTTGGTCATGTGAGCCACCATTCTTCTCAGTTAAAATCATTGACCTCAGTGCCTTTCAGCATGGTAGCATGAACTGTGGCAGTTGACGAACAGACTCACCCTCAATCTGGCAAATGCTAACACTGCTCATGATGGCCATCTCCTGAATAAATGTGAAAAGACTCCCAAAATCAGGTCAGAGTTGGGCAGTAGATGCAACATCTACATGTTATGTGGCTTCAGCGCATTATTGCTCGTGATTATTTCCCGAATCAACAAACCTGCCCTGGTATCCATAGACAACCCATCTCCCACCCTCCTAGTAGAAGCCTGTTGTGGTAACCAAGTTAATTTGGTTCTTGCTATCTGAAGGAAAAAAACCTTGATCTTGCATGTGATGTGTCATCACCTGCCTTTGTTCGAATATGGAAATAGAATACTTATCTGACACTAATACTGTAGATTTCCTGAATTCCCATGTGCACTATTCACTCGGCTTTGCTTCTGATGATAAATTTAGGGAAGTTAATGCATCAGCTGCTTTTCTGATCTTTGAGCTCATATCTCACAGTTCTGGAAGTTCCCCTGTGTTCTCTCCACACCTACAGAAGTAATGAAGGTACTCAGTTATGTACGTCTGATTTATTCGTCCCAGTTATGGTCAGGTGACTCTCCTTGCCACCTGTCTGCCATCTGTTAATCGCATCGCATCTCTCCTCAGCACTGTGTAACTAATTCACTTTTGGTTGTTTAAACCTCAGCAGTTACACGAACCATATGGTCTTGCATCCTTCCTTGTTTCCAAACCGCCACTAAATTCTCCGAACTCATATATAATGCAAGTTACTTCAAATCATTGGGCTTAAAAAGGGCATTCAATTAAAATATCAGATAAAAGACAACTGCTGATGCAATCGACATGCTCAATAATTTTGACACGGGCCCTATTCTCACTCGCTCTCTCTTCACAGCTTCTGCAAGGCTGCTGTTGATCAGAACTGTTTCTTCAGTTGCATCCTTTCAAGCTCAAGTTGAGATTCAATAAAAGCTAGAAGATATAATGGGAGAAAAGGGTATGATGGTTGACAAAAGTGTATAAACATACAATTATTTCTGTGATACAGGGCAAGCGCTAACTGACAAGGAGGACAGTGATGCAATAAAGTGCCTTTCCTTTCATGTAAACCACAGTCTTGTGAGAATGGCTCTGTTATAAATCAGATTTATGGAACATATACCTGACACATATGGAAAGCCAGCAGTTCAGTGATTTTAGACAGAGCATTCACTCTGCAAACTATGCTCCATGAGAAAGGAGACAAAGCCCAAAACGGATCAATCTTCTGTGCCATGCCCAGTGCACATCCAAAGAGCTCTTACTATTGGTCATATCCTTTAGCCTAAACATTGAGGTCCTTGGCCGTCTTGAGTTACAGTGGCTGTGGATCTCCTTGAAGCAGAATGGTCTTGACCCAAAATGTCACCCATTCATTCTCTCCAGAGATGCTGCTGGTCCCACTGAGTTCCTCCAGCATTTTGTGTTTACCTGATTCTGTTAGCAGAGGCTTGCTAACTAAGCACATAGGAGATGAGCACATAGGTCCCACATAGGTGATTAGTGGGCACAATTAGAGCACATGTATAGGGGGCAGGGTATTGACATGGATAGAAAATTGGTTGGCAGACAGGAAACAAAGAGTAGGGATTAACGGGTCCCTTTCAGAATGGCAGGCAGTGACTAGTGGGGTACCGCAAGGCTCGGTGCTGGGACTGCAGCTATTTACAATATACATCAATGATTTAGATGTAGGGATTTAAAGTATTAGCAAATTTGCAGATGACACAAAGCTGGGTGGCAGTATGAACTGTGAGGAGGATGCTATGAGGATGCGGGGTGATTTGAACAGGTTGGGTTAGTGGGCGGATGCATGGCAGATGCAGTTTAATGTGGATAAATGTGAGGTTATCCACTTTGGTGGCAAGAACAGGAAGGCAGATTATTATCTGAATGGTTAAGTTGGGAAAAATTGAAGTACAAAGCGATCTGGGGGGTCCTTGTTCATCAGTTACTGAAAGTAAACATGCAGGTACAACAGGCAGTGAACAAAGCTAATGGCATGTTGGCCTTCATAACAAGAGGAGTTGAGTATAGGAGCAAAGAGATCCAGTTGCACACGGCCTGAGTGAGACCACACCTGGAGTATTGTGTGCAGTTTTGGTCTCAAAATTTGAGGAAGGACATTCTTGCTATTGAGGGAGTGCAGCGTAGGTTCACAAGGTTAATTCCCCGGATAGTGCAGTGATTGAGGCAGTGCAGCGTAGGTTAGAGGTCAAGACCTCTGATTGGTAGTGTGTGCTCAGTGTCTCCAGAGAGGTTTGCCATATAAGGAAAAAGTGAGGAGAAGTGAGGAAAAGTCTGGAGCTTAAAAGAAGGAGGTCTCTATAAAAATAAGAAAATCATATCAGGATTCACAGAATGGGGTCTAGTTTGGATAGGGATGAGGAGAAGTTTCTTCACTTAGAGGGTGGTGACTCTTTGGCATTCCTACCCCGGAGGCTATGGATGCCCAGTCACTGAGCTGATTCCAAACAGAAATTAATCGGTTTCTAGACATTAAATGAATTAAGGAAAAATTGCATGGTAGACCAACCTCCAAGGACAAAATGGCCTGTTTCTGATCCCAATCTTATGTCCCTATCTAACACCAATTAAGGTACGAGATTATCGAAAAGCTGAAGTTTATATCGGGAGGTGCAGAGTATAAGGGAACAGAAGTTACTCTTCAGTTGTACAAAACTTCGGTTGGTCCACACCTAGACTATTGTTGTTTTTTTTGTATTTTTTAAAAAATATTTTATTTATTAGAAGTAGTGTACATTGCAGTGATATCAGCCAAAAATAACATAATACATTTCCTGTACCACTTCTTATTTTAAACTTTAAAAAGAAGAAAAATAGAAAGAGTTAGATAAGATAGTAAGTGCGTGAAAGAGTGATCAGGAGAAACCCGTAGGAACGTAAACCACAAGAAAGAGTTTAAAAGAAAACCAAAGAAAAATAGAAAACAGAAGATATAAGAAAGTAAAATAATATAAGATAAAAGGGATGTACGTACTTCGTATCTTTACACACCCCTCACCAGGTCCTGAAACCATTTATTTTCAAAGTTATGTTGCACCATATGCTTGTAATAAGTCTATAAATGGAGACCAAATCTTTTGGAAATGGTCTGATTTGCCTGCTAAGAGGAATCTCATGTCTTCCAGGTGTAACAATTCGGACATATTTGAAATCCACATTTTTATCGTTGGTGTGGGAGCGTTTTTCCAGAATTTAAGTATGTTTTTTTGCCATTATTAAGCCGTAATTAAGGAAGCTCTTTTGGAACGAAGTCAGCTCAAAGCTGGCTTCCATTGTTCCGAAAATAATCAATTCTGCGTTCGGTTTCAGTTTTATTTTAAATAATTTTGTAAAAATTTCAAAGATTTCATTCCAAACTTTTTGGATTTTTATACAAAAAACAAAGGAATGTGCTATAGTTGCTTCTTGGGATAGATATTTATCACAGATGGGGGAGACATTTGGATAAAAGTTACTTATTTTAGTTTTTGAGTAATATAGTCTATGTAAAGTTTTAAAGTGGATTAGAATGTGTCTTACATTGATCGAGCATTTGTGCACATATAGCAAGTGTTTATCCCAACTCTCTTTCGAGATTTTTATAGCTAGTTCTTGTTCCCAATCTCTTCTAATTCTATCGGATGATGGTATTTCTATATTTAGGATGATATTATACAAGTATGATATTAAATTAGTTGATTCCGCCTTTATATTCATTGCATCGCCTAATAGGTCTGGAGACAAATTTTGATATTCTTGTGTATATTTTTTCAAATAGTCACGGATTTGAAAATATTTAAAATATTGATTATTTCTCAGATTGTATTTAAGTTGTAGTTGTTGGAATGATAAAAAAATTCCATTATCACACATGTCTCCAAAGCTTTAATTCCTATTCTATCCCAGTATGTAAATGATTTATCTATAATAGATGGTTTAAACGACGGATTATTAACTATTGGAGAGAGAAGCGATTGGTTTCTTAATTTTAAGGTTAATTTTATTTGTTTCCAAATTCTAATTGTACTATGAATAATTGGATTTTTACTGTATATTGTATTATTCAATTTTGTTGGTGAGAGAAGGATCGCTCCTATATTATAAGGGGAGCTATCCTCGCTCTCCATTACTATCCAATCCACCTGCTGGGCAGAGTTGTCCAACAGGTGAATCACATTTTTGACATTTGCTGCCCAATAATAATACAAAAATTAGGGAGTGTTAATCCACCAAATTCTTTAGGTTTGCACAAATGTCTTCTTTGAATTCTGTGGGATTTATAGTCCCATATAAAATTTGTGATATCGGAATCCAATTTTTAAAAAAACTTTTTTGGTAAGTATATTGGTATTGATTGGAATACATATAAAATTTGTGGTAGAAAGATCATTTTTATAGCATTTATTCGGCCTATTAAAGACATCGGAAGAGTTTTCCAAAATTTAATCAGGGCATTTAATTTATTAAGTAGGGGCATATAGTTTGCATTAAATAAACATTTATATTTTCTAGTAATTTCAATTACCAAATATTTAAATTTTTCTGAAGCAATTTTAAAAGGGAATTTTTTTATTTTTATTTTTTGAAAATATTTTTTATTGGAGATAAGTACACAACCTATTAACATCATTACAGTCTTACATTTTTAAATTGATAATATTATCAATTATTATTACATTGTCTCCAATACCTTTTGCCTTTTTTTTATTTTAAACTAGATAGAACTAAAAAGATAGATGAAGTAAAGAAAGAAAAGAAAGAAGAAAAAGAGAGAAAAAAAAACAAAAAAAAAAACAAAAAACACAAAAAAACAACAAAAAAAAACAAAAGAGAAAGATAGTTAAAGAAGAGTGGAAAAATTTATTAAAATAAAAAACTTCATTCGAGATATATTCGTACATTTCAGAATATAGCATTTCATCCATTTTTTAGCCCGAGCATTAGTCAGGTTCCCGTGCTGAACCATTCTGACCCTTTAAATAATCAATAAAGGGAGACCATGTTCCAACGAATAATTCCTGTTTGTCCAACAGGGAAAATCTGATTCTTTCCACGTTTAATGTCTCCGTCATTTCTATAATCCACATTTTGATTGTGGGGGCCGTAGGGCCTTTCCAAAATTTTAGAATTATTTTTTTTCCTGTTATTATACTATAATCAATAAAGTTTCTTTGTGTTGTTGTAACTGTTTGATTTAATTCTGATGTTCCAAGTATTATAAATTTTGGATCCGGGTCCACTTGTGTGCTGGTCACTTTAGATATTATACTAAAAATATTTACCCAGAATTTTTTAATTTTTGTACAGTTTGCAAACATATGAGATAAGGTGGCTTCTAAATGTTGACATTTATCACATATAGGTGAGATATGTTGAAAGATTTTATGTAATTTTGTTTTTGAATAATGTAATCTATGTATTACTTTAAATTGTATTAAAGAATGTCTGGCATTTAATGAACATTGATGTATATGTTGTAAACTTTCTTCCCAAGTATCTTTCGTTATTATTTGATTTAATTCTTTTTCCCATGTTTGTCTGTGTAAGTCCGTCGATGGAATGTCACTGTCTAATAAGATATTATATATATAAGATATTAATTTTTCTGTATTAGGATGTTTATTCCAACATTCGTCAAGAATTTCTGAATTTCTAATTCGAAAGTTTTGAGTATTCGATTTTACATAATCTCTGAGTTGAAGATATCTGAAATAATCATTTCCTCGAAGTCCATAAGTCTGTTGCAACTCCTGAAATGCCAGAAAGGTGCCTTCCTTATAAAGTTGTCCCATATTTTTAATTCCATAATTCTTCCATTGTGTAAAACCCCTGTCCAACCATGAGGGTTTAAACAAAGGGTTATCCACAATTGGGAGAAAAAGTGATAAATTATCTAATTTTAATGTCTTTTTTAATTGTTTCCAAATTCATATGGCACTAAATATTATAGGGTTTTCCTTATAAATTTTTTAATTTAATTTAGATGTAGCAAATAATATCGAACCGATATCAAAAGGCAAACAATCTTCCTTTTCCATTTTTAACCAATCTGGTTGTTGTTCTATTTCTTCCAACCAGAAATTCATATTTTTAATATTAACTGCCCAAAAATAAAACAGAAAGTTGGGTAAAACCAAACCTCCATTTATTTTTGATTTACACAAATGTCTTTTGTTTATCCTATGATTCTTATAATCCCAGATAAAATCATTAACAATAGAGTCCAATTTTTTTTTAAAGTTTTTTGACAAATATATCGGAATTGTCTGAAAAAGGTATAATATTTGCGGTAAAAAAATCATTTTTATGGCATTAATTTTGCCAATCATTGAGATAGGAAGTGTTTTCCAGTATTGAATATTCTTATGTAGTTTATTCAGTAGTGGGGGGAAATTTGCTTTAAATAATGATGTATATATCTTAGTTACATAGATACCTAGGTATTTACATTTTTCGTTTACTATTTTAAATGGAAATTGTTGTATTATGTGTTTGTTATGTTCCCTTATTGGCATAATTTCACTTTTATTCCAATTTATTCTGTATCCTGAGAGTGAACCAAATTGGGTTATTAGCTCTAATAAGTTTGGAATACTAATTTCTGGTTTTGTAATGTAAATTAGTACATCATCTGCGTATAGAGAAATTTTATTCACTGTGTCCTTTGTGATATACCCATATATTTCCGGATGACCCCTAACTCTTTCTGCAAGTGGCTCAATAGCTAAAGCAAATAATAATGGAGATAACGGGCATCCTTGTCTACAACCTCTAGATAGGCTGAATTTTGATGACAACCTTTGATTTGTTAATATTCTAGCTGTAGGATTTGTATATAACAGTTTTATCCATGTACAGAATTTCTCCCCTAGTTGCATATTTTCCATCACTGAAAATAAATAAGACCATTCAACCTGATCAAATGCTTTTTCAGCATCGAGTGAGATTATTGCTAGATCTTCATTAATAATTCTCTTAGAATAAATAATATTAAATAATCTTCTTAGATTATAATATGAGTACCGTTTCTGAATAAAGCCTGTTTGGTCAGGGTGTATTATTTTATTCATCACTGTACTTAATCTATGCGCTAGTATTTTAGTTAATATTTTCTGATCTGTATTTAAAAGTGCAATTGCTCTATATGATCCCGGATCTTCCGGATCTTTATCAGCTTTAGGAATAAGTGTTATTATAGATTAATTTAAAGTATCTGGGAGTTTCTGTTGAGTATAGATATGCTCATACAGCCTTTGTAAACGTGGGCATAGCAAGTCATAACATTTTTTTATAAAATTCAGAGCCTAAACCATCTGGTCCTACTGCTTTACCATTTTTTAAAGAGCCAATAGACTCCTCAATATCCTTTATCGTAATCTCCCTTTCTAATAATTCTCTATCATTTGAATCTAAACCTTTTAGATTACATTTTAGTAAAAAATCTGCTATTCCTTCCGTTTGTGTTACAGTTTTAGTTGAATAAAGGTTATGATAGTATTGGAGAAATCTTTCATTTATGTCCTTGGGCATTTTTAATAATTCTCCTGTCTCTGTTCTAATTTTATGAATTATTTTTTCCCCTTCCATTTTTCGTAACTGACGTGCTAATAGTTTTTGTGGTTTGTCTCCAAATTCAAAATGTAATTGTTTGGTTTTTTGATAAAGTTATATTACTTGTTCTGAATACATTTTATTTAATTTATATTTCAATACAGCAATTTTATTATGTTTTGAAATAGATGGCATTCTCGCATTGCCTAAATCTAGTTGTTTGATTTCCCTTTCCAATGTTTGTTGTTTAATCCTATTCTCTTTATTATAAAATACTTGAGCAGAGATTAATGCACCTCGAACAAACGCTTTAAACGTTTCCCACATAAGAGAAGTAGGTGTGTCAGGGTTATCATTTACCTCAAAAAATATTTGAATCTGTTTAATAATGTATTCCTGGCATGATCTTTCGTTCAAGATTTGTGGGTTAAATCTCCAATATGTTTGTTTCTCGGACATTCCATTTAATTTAATCATAAATGTTACAGGTGCGTGGTCTGAGATTATAATATTATGGTATTTTGAGTTATAAGTAAAAGGGATAAACGTGGAGTCAACTAAAAAATAATCTATTCTTGAGTATGTTTTGTGTACTGGAGAGTATAATGAATATTCCCGTCCAGTTGGATTTTCTATTCTCCAGACATCCTTAATATTAGTGGTATTAATAAATGAATTTAGAAATACACTTGATTGAGATTTTACTTTTTTTTGCCTTGATGATCTATCTAAGTATGAATCTAATGTACAGTTGAAGTCTCCTCCAATTATTAATTTATATTGTGTAAATTCAGGAATTTTATTAAATGTTTTATTAAAGAACATAGGGTTATCAAAATTAGGCCCATATACATTCAGAAGAATCACTTTTTCTCCATTTAGCTCTCCAACTAATATAATATATCTACCATCAATATCCGCTATTGTTGATAAATTCGTAAAAGGTATTCCTTTACGAATTAATATTGAAACTCCTCTGGACTTATGGGAAAAGGAGGAATGATATGATTCAGCGATCCACTTAGCTTTAAGTCTGTGTTGGGATTCCTTTTTAAGGTGTGTTTCTTGAAGGAATATAATATCTGCTTTGATTAAATTTAGATGTGCCAAGACTTTACCTCTCTTAATTGGTTCATTGATTCCCTTGACATTCCAACTACAAAATGTTATTCCCTGACCCCCTCTTGTCATATTAACATCTTGCATATTATTTCTAAGGTGGTCTATAACCGAGCAGAAGGTGCAACACATAAAACCTGACCTTGCTCCTGAACCTCAAATAGATGAATTTAAAATCATATACATCGTTCTTCCGAATACATCTCCTTGTATTATTCTTGTTTTTCCATTCAAAAATTAAGTTATAAAAATATTTAAAGTGAAAAAAGTGATAGAATTGGTTAGTATAGGGTGAAAGAAAAAAAACTACATCTACAATTAGTGTAGTTAGTGATAGCCACACTAACGTGGCTAGAATTCTAAAGACTTCCGTAGCCTTTGTGCCGAAAAAAAAAAGAAGATTATTTCTAATAATCAAATAATTTCTTTGGGAGTAACAAACATATATACATACCCACATATACGCACACATATACATACATACATACACATATATATATATATACATATATATATATATACCCACATGTATACATACACAAGCACGCATCCCTGCAGAAAAGTCCAAGAACAGCATAAATTCATAATGTTGTTATACTCTACATATCATATTAATATCCTCGCTAAATCTATAAATTTAATTTTAAATTGAGAAATAATTAGTTATTAATCATTGTTATCAATCATATCCAGTATTAAATTTTTATGAGTAATATAAATGTTAATAATTTTAGTAGTAATATAGATATTTAATAAGTATTAGTTATTACATATATAGTTAGATATGAATATACAGATAATAATAGTGATTAATAAAAATATTTTAAAAATTAATAAAAAATAAAAAAAAACACGGTTTTCTCCAATGTCCACCGTCCATTCGGTTTTCAAATGTCCTTAAAGCTCTTAAAAGAACTTTAAAGATCCTTTTAGATCTGGCGGTCCCGTTAATCCTTGACTCCTGAAGGGTAATGTAAATTCTTCAGTCTGCAGTCATGTTCCCAATTTATTTGGCGAATTCCAGTGCTTTTTCATGGTCTGTATAAAATTGCTCCTTGTTCTTGTAGGTGACTCTTAGTCTTGCGGGGTAGAGCAGGCCGTATCTCAAATCAGGTACATTCTTCAGTATTCTTTTTGTCTCAGTGAACAGCGCCCTTTTCTTGAAGACCTCTGCCGGATAATCTCGGTAGATACTGAACCTCACACCTTCAAAATGGAGCTGTCCGCCTCGGACAATTTTCTTCATTATTTCGTCAAATTCATGATCCAGTTGCACCTTTACGATAATTTGTCTTGGATGGGCATCATCTTGTGTACGACGCCGCTGCGCTCTATGAGCTCGCCCGAGTAAAGGTTTTTGATCCAAGACTTTTTGTAGTAGGTCTGCCACAAAATCCCGAGGGCCCTATTCCCTCTCACTTCCTTCTTTCACCCCTACAATTCTTAGATTCTTACGTCTTTGACGCCCCTCCAAATCGGTACATTTATCACTTAATTTGATCACCATATCGGTGAGGCGTTGGTTTTCAATAATGAGTCGACCTACAGTTTCCCCACTTGTCGCCGCCCATTTCTCAAGTTCGGTTATCGCTGTTCTATGTTGTTCGAGTTCTTGATGAATGGGGGCCACCTCCATTTTAACGCTCGCTTCCACCGAAACGAGCCTTGCTTCCAGCACTTCCATCTGTTCCTCGACCTCCTCCTCCCTCGACCTCTTCCAGACTTCCAGTATTTCTTGAACGGTAGAAAGCATTTCTGCTTTAAAATCTACCTTAAAAGAGTTAAGTTCCTCTTTAAAATCCTCTTTAAAATTCACTCCAAAGGTTTTCAATTCTGCAGCGAGAAAAGCTTTAAGATCATCCATTTCAGTCTTTTTCTGCTTTGTTTTCTTCGGAGGGTCTTCCTGGGCAGTCATTGTACCTGAGGCCGAGGCCTCAGTTGGGCCTTCCTCTTCCATCGGTTGGGGTTTCCCTTTAGGCGTTTTTTTTTGTGTCCCACGGGAGGGGGGGGAACGTTGTGTCGACATACCGTCCAAGTTGCGCTCCTGATGACGTCACGCGGCAGGCAGCCATTCAGATCGCGATCGCTGCAGGTAAGACCCGATTTTCTCCCGTTTTAGTTTTCTTCGGCACGGAGCTAGTTGGCGCTGGACTCAAGCCTCCATAGCGCCACCGGAAGTCGCTTAAAAGGGAATTTTAACAGGTGTTTTGAGTCTTGGGGTTTTATCGTCATAATTTCACTTTTATTCCAATTTATTCTATATCCTGAACAGGATCCAAATTCCTCTTTTAGATTTAATATATTTGGTATACTGATTTGTGATTTTGTGATGTATAGTAGTACATCATCTGCGTATAGTGATATTTTATTATTTGAGTATTTTGTATTATAACCATGGATATTCGGATGCGTTCTAATGCTTTTAGCTAGAGGTTCTATTACAAGAGCAAATAGCAGAGGTGATAGTGAACATCCCTGTCTATTGCCCCTTGATAATTGAAATTTCGGGGACAACATGTTATTAGTTAATATTTTGGCAGTAGGCCTGTCATATAATAGTTTTACCCATGAGATAAAATTCTCTCCCATTTGAAATTTTTGCAATACTTTAACAAGGTAGTCCCATTCCACTTGATTGAATGCTTTTTCTGCGTCCAATGAAATAATTGATGTCATGTTCTTCGGTTTTATATGAATGCATTATATTAAACAGACGTCTCTGATTATTGCATGAGTATCTCTTGGGTATAAACCCCGTTTGATCCGCATTTATTAATTTACTAACATATTTACTTAATCTTCTAGCTGATGTTTTCGCTAGTATTTTTTAATCTGTATTTAACAGCGCAATGGCTCTGTATGAACCAGGGTCTTCTAAATCTTTATCTTTTTTAGGTATAAGTGTAATCGTTGATTCCGCTAATGTTTCTGGTAGTGTTTGTTCTTTGAAAGCATATGTATACATTTTATGTAAACGTGGTATACATTTTATGTAAACGTGGTGTAAACACCTAGACTATTGTGAAGATTTCTGAGCATCATTTCGGCTTGGAGGGTCTACATTATAGATTTGCCACAATGATATCTTGCCTCCATATTTTAAATCATGATGAAAAATTAATTAGGGTTGTTTGCCCTTAAATTTAGAATATTGAGGAGTGATACAGTTGATATTTTGCATTTAGGAAGAAGATGTGGTAGGGCAGATAGAAGGAAGTTATTTTCATAGAGATGGATAAAATAAGGCACGTCTTTAAAGTTAGAATCAAAATTTTCAGGAATAAAGCTGCAAATTCATTTGCACACAATTCAAGGTTTGGAACTCTAGTCCACTACTTGCATTGGTGCTTGGTAAGTCATTTATTTTGAGCTTGATAGACTTATGCTCACCAAAGAGATATAGGAGAAAGGTGAAGTTGGGGTCATGGATCATCCATATTACCATTGAATAAAGAAATAGGCTCATGGAGTTAAGGGTCTGCACTTGTTTTCTTCCTTCATTGCTCTCTGAAGTTCTCAGTAATTGTTTAACCACCATTAAGTCCAAAAACAGTGCACAGAATGCACCCTCCCAGTACATTCATCAGGCTTGAGCTTTCAGTCTGAAGAAGGGTCCTGACCCATCATCCTATATGATGCTGTCTGGCCTTCTGAGTTTCTCCAACAGTTTGTATCTCTTTTTTGAGCTTTCGCCGTCTTGTTTTAATACCAACTGATCTACTGAGCCTTTCCAGCAATTTCTTGTTTTTACTTCCTAACAAGCCAGGACTCATTTACAGATTTGTTAGTTCTGGTTTGCTGCACTGCCCGAATAAATCCTGAAACATGATTAATAGTGAATCACTCTCAAAATTTAAAAAAAAAACACAGAAGCACTGGAAATACGGAACAAATTCAACACCACCTGAGACATGGTCATTCACAAGCACACTCACAAGAACATGGATACCAAGTTATGTACAAATACCAAATACATCATGGATAGAGTTTTGTTAACCTTGAGGTCAGTTTCTGTTTGAGTATATAATTGGATTTCTGTCCCAGATTTTCATTGCACTTGAGCTAGTTTTGGCAGGCATTTAGATCAATTCCCATGTGAATTTCTGCTTTCTATCAGAGTTTCTGGCTGGGTTTCTACTGGGTTACAGGTAATTTCTTGGCAAGACTGCAGGTCAGTTCTGCTTAAGCAATTGATCAGGTTTCAGATTGGGTTCTGACAGTATTGATTCATATCTAAGATTGATGGTGTTGGTTGGTTTGTGGCTCTTGCAAGCTGGATATTATGGATAGCTGAAACTTTAGGCCTGGTCAACTGATTGCAAATGGAATCGGACAAGTTGTAGGCAAAACACACAGGATGGTGGCAGCAGCATCAGTCTGGAACAACAAGTGCATCAGTTCAAAGAGACAGTGGCTGCATCATCACTAGTGCTTGCTCAGTGTGCACTCACTCAAGTGTGATAGTAACTACTTGATAGAACATAATCCTGAGGGAATATGTTCTATCAAACATGAGGCAAGGAGAGTGATGTCGAAACACAGGACGGGGAGATGTAATGAGAGTCTCAGAAGATTAAGATATCTGCAAAAATGCCTTAAATTTGTTATATTAGATGTGTTTAAATAAATTATTAACTGTAACTAGATGAGTAAGTTCATCACTTACATGTGCTACGCAAATCCATATAAATTCTTAATATAAATAGTTTCAACTTATCTGTTCAGGGTTTTTGTTCTTTTTATTGTCATGATGTGGTTATTGGTTTCTGGCTCACGTTGGTGGGGTTGCATTATCTTAAGAAAATATATCAGATGATTAACTTGGCTAACAGTAGCTATAGTTTAGCTGCCATGCTTCAGTTCAGTTTAGGAATACAACATTAAGAACATGCTCCATATGCATGTGAGTTTCCGTTATACTCCACAGTATGAGTTACAAGAGAAATATATTGATATCCTAATTGAGAGCAGGTGTGGACCACTTCAACTCCTCAAGCTGGCTCTGCCATTCAGTAGGGTCTTGGCCGATCTGATAGCAGCTTCAACTCTGCATTCTCGTCAATCCACGGTAACCTTTCACCCTATTTCTCCATAAAAAATTATCTACCTTTGACATACAATACATATTCAATGCATCTGATTCTGCACTGTTTGTGGAAGGTAATTGTCATGATCTCTCAGAAAAGAGGTCATTTCATTTCAGTCTTACATAGGGGGACCACTTTTTCTTTTAAACTCCAAAAGGTTGCCTGGATTAGGGAATATTAGTTATATTGATAGGTTGGACAAACTTGGATTGTTTTCTCTGGAGCATCTAAGGCTGAAGGGAGACGGCAGAAATTTATAAAATTATGAGATACAGCACAGGGATAGGGTAAATAGTCAGTTTATTTTCCCCATGGTGGGAATGTCAAATACTAGATGGCATAGCTTTAAGGTGAGAGGGGGAATGTTTAAAGATTTAGGAGGCAAGGGCTTTACATAATGGGTGGTCAGTTTTACATAAAGGGTGAAACCCACTGCCAGAGGAGGTGGTGAAAGCATATACAATAGCAACATTTTAGAGGCATGTACACAGGCACATGAAAGGCAGGGAATGGAGGGACATGGATGATGTGAGGCAGCTGAGAGTACTTTAAATTGGTATCATGATTGGCACAGACACCTTGGACTGAATGGCCTGTTCCTATGCTGTACTGTTCTATGTGCTATGTTGTGCATTCAGTGGATGAAAACTAGCCTGTCCAACCACTAATCCAAAGACCATCCATTCATTCCATCGATTCAATCCTGACCTTGGGTGCCAACAGTGTGTAGTTTGCGCATTCTACCTGTGATCGTGTGGGTTTCCTTCCGGTGCTCTGGATTCCTCCCACATCTCAAAGACATGTGGGTTTGTAAGTTTATTGGCCTCTGTAAATTCCCCCTAGTGTGTAGGGAGGAGATGAGAAAGTAGGATAACATTGAACAAGTGTGAATAGAAAGATTAAACGAGAACTTACCTTTTGAAGTTTGATCTTAATTTATGAGAAGTTGGAGTGAGAGACTACATGAAGAATCCGCCAGCCCGCATGTGAATCAATCTTCAAAGCAACTGTATGAAACCACAGACCACTTGCACATACTTAAACTATAGAAAGATTAATGATGCTTGACTTACCAAATGATCTTTTTGAGATTCAGGGTTGGGAGTGGAGGTCACGTAGTCTCTCACTCCAACTTCTCATAAAATAAATATCAAACTTCAAACGGTAAGTTCTCGTTTAATCTTTCCATTTTATATCGAACTCTCGTGATGAGACTACGTGAAGCCTTCGAAGCTCTGTGGTTTCATGCAGAAAACCAATCTGTATGTGAAAACACTAAACAGATAAACCATAAATGGTAGAAAAGACATGGGCTATTAACAACATGATGCTAACTTTACATACATGTACATTGCCCTTAATCGGACCACAGTCCCAATTGCCTTTGGGTTAGACAATAGCTCATGCAACACTGTTCAGAATTCTATCTGCAACCATACAGACATGTTCAACAAAATTTTATAACTTCTGAAAGTGCGCTTATCTGAGCCTCCTGCTGTTGCAAGAAGATGATCAAAGGGGAAAATCTATTCTATTGGCTGCTAACGAGCTAGCCTCCCTGGAAGAGTGAGACTTGAAATTATTTGAATTCACTCCCGCTTTTAGCTGCTTACACTCTATCCATCTTTAAATAGTCTGCACCAACAATCTCTCGTGAAACTATTAAATAACTATGAAGAAACTATCCTTCATCTCATAGGCACTTAGTAACCTCAGTGTACCTTTTCACAAAATACCCCCAATCTCCGATCTGGTGAGTATGCTGTCAACAACTTGTACCCAACCATGCCCGATTTGCTTTATGAGTTAATTCCCATAAAAAGCTACCCTTATGTCAGATATGACCGAGAGATCCAGGCGGAGATTGTGTAAAGACTGCTCTTTGCGCTGAAATCAGTTGTCATAAGCATAACGTAAAAGATACTGTTCCATCATTAGGAATACAGTTGATGATAATCTGCATAATAGTTTATACTGTTACATATTCCACACTACTTAGTATCTAGGCTTTAAAGTGTTCATATAAAAGACCCATCCATAACTTTAGTCAACAGTGGGTGAATAACCAATCATTTATTGTCCCATTTATAGTACTAGATACAACAACAAAGCAGCACGAGCAGTGTCAATTGCACTATAACATAGTTGCTTCTCTTAACCCCAAACTGAAAGAAGCCACAAACCTCTTCTACTTCTGTTTAAAAGTAGCTCACATGTGTCTCTTCACAAAACTTCCATACCACCATGCAGTGATAGATGCACGAGAAATAGGCTGAACTTGCCACCGCTCGTGTGATCGAACTATTATAGGAGCTTCTTTCAGCAGACATATTTACAACGGAAGCCCTGGTTTAGTAGGCCAATTTGGCACTACTATAATCATGTTGGCTTGTCTTGACTTATCGTAAGAGGCATCTACTGATAAAAACCCTGAGTCTTATCTGTAAGACAAAACCCCTAAATATGTAATAGCTAATGCCGGCTCCAGAATGGACTTCCTGGATGATTAACAAAACCTAGAAATTCTAGGAGAGCCTTGGTAGCTGAAACAGCTAACTCTGAGACACCTGATCTCCTTCGTACAATAATCATGTCGTCTATAAACTCCATAACAAAATGCCCTTTAGATCTGAGTAGTGTAGCATTCACTCTCGTGTTTTGATATGGAAAAGAATGCTTCTTCAAGATCAATTGAGGCCCTAAATCCTCTGTAATCAGCTAAATTGCTGAATGATAATTATCCATCATAAACCGGTTATACCAAGCACATGATCAGACTAGCCAAATCCTAGACTGATTTGGCATCCTCCACTTCCTTCAACCTTGAGAAAATATTAGAAATCTACTCCTCTTGTACTTGGGCTGACTGCTCATCGTTTGTGAGATGTCTCTATTTCAACTTGAATAGCCATAGTTTCCTCTTTTAACCATAAGTACGGAAATCTTGGCTTGTCTACCGCGGAGGAAATAATCAGCCAGAAACTGAACCTTGTAACCGTTTATGATTTGTAAAATGGAAAAATCGGAGGTTATCTGTCCCCACCTGTTTGTCGAACCGTCTCACCTATCTCCGATTTGAATATCGACAGCACCTCTCATGCGACTGATGAATAACCTTCGCATACCTCAACGGCCTCCACCTCATTGTCTCTTTGCTGTCTATGACGAGACATACGGTGACTGTAGATGTGATCAAGGCAGTTTCTAAGAAAGCAGTTGCTATAAAAACCACCAAGGCAGCCAATAAAATATAGATAAAAGGTGATTATCACCCCCAGGCACCAAGATCCAGCAATCGCTGAGACTGACACCACCAAAAATGTCCTCAGACGGATGACCAATAGTCAACTGATCCAAGACTTTGCTCTGTCCCCTTGCTCAGGCATCGTGGCCAGCTGGGGACGATACTGAATATGTGGAGAGCGCTGCATCCATGTTGAGCGCTGAAACCTGCGAATAAAAAGCCCTCTGGCTTGGTTGATTGTGTAGGCCTGGTGCTCCAACCAGCCTCAGTGTAGCGGTATCTACCACTCAATTGGTAGAGATGATATGTATGCAGGTAAATGGGAGTCTTACCCATAAAGAATGTATTTACCACACCCACCGCAGCCTTGAAATTCTCTTGCGGGTCTTAACTTGCTAGCCCAAGTCTTCTCCAAAAAGATACTAGCAGACTGCACATGCTAACCTAGCACAAAATTAGCATAAATTGGGTTCACCTCAGGCCTATACCCTCCTAACACAATTGAGTTTAGTTTGCGCATTACACAAAAGTGCTAAGGCGCCTACTGAAATTCAGACAGCTGAATTCCCTCTACTGACCTTGCAAAGCCGAATCCTTCCCTGAGAATGTCTGACTTTCTGAGGGTTAGAGCCTTTTGACTTTGATTTGCCCTTCATATAGCCTCAACTGGTGGCATTAACCTACGAGCCTCCAGATGTCTGGCAGAATCAGAACATAAATAATATCCAACAGTGTCCTGCATGATCTTTTCAATCAAGTGATGAAAAGTCAAATAACCAATGCTACTTGCCAGTTTTATCTCTAACAATTCTCCTATCCCCGAAGGGATGGCAAATTAGTCACAAATGCCAGCAGATCCCTTACGGCGCTTTTGCTTTTATTATTTATATATTATATATAAATACATTTTTTTTAAAAACTTTTTACAACCTGAACCTGCAGGTCAGGTAAAATTGCTACATGCCCGATCGGCCTTTTGCTAGTTAATTACCTATCCCCCAGAGGATGGCAAGTGATCCAGCAAGCTGGCAACTCTTTAGCCGATCTGAAAGCATAAGCATGTGTTGAGGGAATCCTCAAACTACCTCACTCTACTGGGCAGCCTGATAACCTCAATCATAGATGTTGAGGCAGTGCTTCCCTGGCCAATATGATCTAATGGACGGCCAGTTTCAAGTTTGTCTACCCTGAACCAGGTCAGACAAGCTGTTCCTCCTTGGAACTACAGAGGTTGCTGTGCAGGGCCTGCCAGTGTCTCTGCATCAACCTGCTCTTCTCCAGAGGTAGTGAAGGGTACTAGACAGAATATGCTGCCAGTATTTCCAAACCCAGGTCGACAGGCTGCTCCATTTCAGAGCTTTTACGGAGGTTTGTAAGGAGACCTTACCTGCCAGCGTCTCCGAGCCCAGGTCGACCTCCTTATTGGAGCTTCAGCGAAGTTCCTTTTCAGGCCGTGTCTGACCACATCTTCAGCCCCATGCTTGCCAAACAGCTCCCTTTCAGAGCTTTAAACAGACATTGCTGTGCAAGGAGCGCTTGCCAGCATCTCTGAGCCCGGTGGGACAGACCGCTCCTTTGGCCTTCTGCCTCTTTGGAGCCTTGCTGGAGCTTACTGTGCAGATTGCGCTGCCAGTTACTCCAAGCCTGGTTTGACAGTCCGCTCCTTTGGCCCCTTCTGCTCCTTCGGAGCCTTAGCAGAGCTCACTGAACAGGCAACGCCTGCCAGTACTCCGAGCCAGATTCGACAGGCTGCTCCTGCTGGCCTTCTGCCTCTTTGGAGCCTTGCTGGCGCTTACTGTGCAGATTGCGCTGCCAGTTTCTCCCAGCCTGGATCAACAGGCTGCTCCTTTGGGCCTGCTGCTCCTTTGGAGCCTTAGCGGAGCTCACTTGGATAGGTCGCGCCTGCCAGTACTGCAAGCCTGGTTCAACAGGCTGCTCTTGCAGGGCCAGCTAGTGACTCCCGACTGCTCCTTTCCGGAGCTTCAACGGAGGTAGCTGCACGGGCCGTACCCTGTCAGCTTCTCCGCGTTCCACCGCCTGCTCCCTTTCCGAGCCTCCACGGAGGTAGCTGTATGGGCCGCGCCTGTCAGCTTCTCTGAATCTGGCCGCCTGCTCCATTTTGGAGACTCAAGGCGGTGGCTGCACAGGCCGCGCCTGTCAGCTTCTCCAAGTCCGGCCGCCTGCTCCCTTTCGGAGCCTCAACAGCGGTAGCTGCATGGGCTGTGCCCGTCAGCTTCTCCGAGCCCGCTGCACCTATTTTCGGAGCAACAGCCCGTTCCTGAAACAAAAAAGCCTTACCTGCCGGAGCAATTTCGAATTGCTCCGAATCCTGCGCCATGCGTCGACGTATTGACACGCATGCGGGCTGGCGGGTTCTTCACGTAGTCTCATCACGAGACTTCGATATAAAATAGGTGATCAATAGTTGGCGTGGACTCAGTGGGCCAAAGGGCCTGTTTCCATGCTGTACTTCAAATAAATTCTAGGTCTTTGGGTTAGAGTTTGCTGTGAACTTTGGTCAGTTTCTGCATGGATTACTGTCTCACCTCAGTTTGTGGATGAGTCTTTGGGTTGTCTTTCCGAATATATTTATTTCTAGGTTTATGCTCAGATTATAGACTGGTTTTGTGTGAACTTCCAATAATATTCAGTCACACATGTACTTCATTATTGAGGGAGCTGACTATGTCAGGTTTGGGATAAATTGGAAAAAAATCTTGAGTTGCTATGTGACCCCACTGATATGCAAAGGAGTCAGAAGTGGGATTTCTATATTCCTTTCTCCATGTTATCTCAACTTTAAAGGTAACAGAAGCATTGTAGTTAAATTACTGGATTAGTAGCTAAACCAAGAAACCTGCTCTGAAAATACATAGACATTAGTTTGAATCACATTATCCAGTTCAGTTAATGAATGAAACCAGAATAAAGTGGAGGGTGTCATTAATGGTAAAATGCCGTCATAAAAGGTGCTTTAATGCATTAACCTACTCTATGTACACTATGAGTCATACTGCAGCAATATGGTTAACATTTAATTGTCCTCTAAAATGGCCTTGTAGTTCATTCCTTCATTTAGGGCAAAGTAAAATCACGGATTCTGCGTTTGCCTAGCCTAGCTTCAACCTGCCTTGCTGAATGTATCTTGGAGTCTACAGTACCTGTGAAGCTGTTTGCCATCTTTGGGTCATCGCACACAGTAGCAGCACCACCACACAAAGCACATTACATGCTGCTTGGAGACACAAGAGTCCTTATGCAAGGTCTTAACCCAACACATCAACTATCCATTTGCTACCAAACCCACTGAGTTGTTCCAGCAGTTTGTTTATTGCATGCTGCTGATGGGTGCCAGCTAATTCATCTTCAGAGCTGATTACAAGAACTGCACAAGGAACTGAGAATGATTCTTTTGATCCACTCTTTTTCCGCAAATTAAAGCAGGTTTCATTTCTAAACTTTCCTAGCTCGGATAAAATGGCGTCAATCAGCTCTCATTAAATTCACCCGTTTCATGTAACCCGACTTTTCAGTTTGTATCAGATTCAGCCAATTCTGATGAAAACCTATCAATCATAAGATTAATTCAGACTTATTCTGCATGATCTCACCCAGCTCCATTTAGCCTGAAGCGAACGTTTAAATCAAAGATTCTATAACCAGGTTCATAAATTCACTCTTGTGAGTGAATTTATGAACCTGGTTGAGTCCTTCAATCTGTCTCTACTCACCACTGGACCCACACACAAGCTTGGCCATACACTAGACCTAGTGCTTTCGTCTGGTCTCCCAATTTGTAACACAGATATTATTGATGCCTGCCTGTCCGATCATAGTGCTATTATATTCAATATATCTCTGCCTTTCTCTCCCTCAAAATCCCATCTCCCTGCTCGCTACTCCCACTACGTTAACTCCACGACGGCCAGTAAGTTCTCTGAGGCTCTCATAGCCGCCCCCAACATCTGCACTATTGAGGCGTCTACCCCCCCATCTCAGTACCGACTACCTCATTTCGCTATTCAATACCACCTGCTCTTCCATCCTGGATTCTGTTGCTCCTCTTAAAATGAAAAAGCTTAAGCCTAAAGGCGAGCCGTGGCTCAATGACTCTAAGAAGAGAATGCAGAAAATCAAAACGGAAGTACAAATCTGATAAGCTTCAAATTTCCTTTGAGCTCCTGAAAAACAATCTTCACAATTATCAGGAAGCTGCAAGAACTAAATACTTTTCCACCCTTATCTCCAAAAACGCTCATAATTCCAAGGTCCTTTTTAGCACCATCACCGCCATCATTTGTCCTGCCCTCAGCACCAGCTTAACTGGGTCCCCTGCTAAGTGCGAGGAATTTACTACATTTTTCTCCAGCAAGGTAGAGAACATAAGAACGAATATTTCCCCTCCCACCCGTGACCTGGCTGTCTCATTGGTCTGCTCTTCAAAATTAGATTGTTTCCAACCCGTTACTCTACCCTCCCTTGTAAAACTGATCACCACCATGAAACCTACTACCTGCCCCCTCGACACTGTCCCCTCTGCCCTCCTAAAGGATGTCATTACAACAGCTGGTCCCAGCATCCTCGCCATCTTCAACAGCTCTCTGGCCACTGGCACTGTACCTACCTGCTTCAAGCATGCGGTGGTCCAGCCACTCCTGAAAAAACCTAACCTCGACCCCACCTTGCCAAGCAACTACAGACCCATTTCTAAACTGCCTTTCCTCTCAAAAGCCCTTGAAAATGTAATTTTAAGTCAACTTATGCCTTACCTTCACCAAAACACTATCTTGGAAACTTTCCAATCAGGTTTCAGGGCTCACCACAGCACAGAGTCTGCCTTGTTGAAGGTACATAATGACCTACTGCTCACCGTTGACTCCGGCAACTGTGCAATCCTGCTCCTTCTTGACCTCAGCGCAGCATTTGATACTGTCGACCACACCATCCTAATTGACCGTCTCCGGTACGGGGTTGGTATTGATTGCATTGCCCTGAACTGGTTCATCTCCTACCTCAAAGGTAGGAGTTTCTCGACTAACATAGGCAACTCTTTCTCCTCCCCAGCTAATCTCTGCTGTGGGATTCCACAAGGTTCCATCCTTGGCCCCATTCTCTTCTCCCTGTATATGCTCCCCTTAGGCCAAGTCATTGAAAGGCACGGCATTTCCTTCCATTGCTATGCAGACAATACACAACTCTATCTCCCCCTGAAGCCCAAAAACCAATCAAATCTGCTTAACCTTACCCACTGCCTCGAGGATATAAAATGTTGGATGGCCCAGAACTTCCTCCAACTAAACGAGAGTAATTCTGAGGTCATCTTTCTCGGCCCCTCGGACTCAATCAAAATGAAAGCAGGCAGCCTTGGAAGCCTTACCCCACCACTCAAACCTCACGTCAAAAACCTTGGCGTGATATTTGACTCAGCACTGAAATTTGACAAACAAGTTAATGCCGTGGTAAAAGCTAGCTTCTTTCAGCTTCGGACGATAGCTAAAATAAAACAATTCCTCCACTTTGATGACCTCAAATAGATCATCCACACATTCATCTCCTCCCGCCTAGATTACTGCAACTCCCTTTACACTGGCATCAGCCAATCTTCCCTGTCCCACCTGCAACTGGTCCAAAACGCCGCAGCGAGACTCCTGACGGGCACCCGAAAAAGGGGCCACATCACCCCGATCCTGGCCTCTCTCCACTGGCTCCCTGTGCGGTTCCGTATAAACTTCAAGATCCTCCTTTATGTCTACAAAGCCCTCAATGGGCTTGCCCCCACCTACATAAAAAGTCTTCTCACCCACCACTCCACCTCCAGGTCCCTCAGATCGTCCGACTTGGGGTTGCTGAATATCCCGCGGTCTAGGCATAAGCTCAGGGGCGTCCGCGCCTTTGCGGTTGCAGCTCCTGGACTGTGGAACAGCATCCCCCTTCCCATCAGAACTGCCCCCTCCATCGACTCCTTTAAGTCAAGACTAAAAACGTATCTATACTCCCAAGCCTTTCTTGACGTCCTCTGAGCGAGGGCTACATGTATATATGTATGTAGTTTGTTTGTTTATACTATTCTGATAACAAATGTAAAGCACTTTGGCCAACGAGAGTTGTTTTTTAAATGTGCTATATAAATAAATGTGACTTGACTTGACTTGAAAGATACTAGTGCAGAGACGGAAGCCGGTTACGGAAACATCGTCGTAAAAATCAAAGATCTTTGGTAAAAATCTTCTCCTCATTTTCTTTCTGCCTCTCTGCCTCACAATAAAAAGCAAAAAGATGCATATGTTCCTTCCATAGCGTGTGGGAAGTCTGGCCCGGATCAGCACGGCTGGAACGCCAGGGTAAAGTTGCGGGGAGCTTTGCAATGTATTTTTATGTTGTTATGTTGTCCCATGTCTGGGACTTGAGTCCGAAATAAAGTTTATCATTATACATAAAAATCTGGAGAAATATATATGTGTGTGTTATATGATTATATACATCTATATCACATTAATATATGTGTGTATGTGTGTTCTTTCCTACACAATCTAATCAGTTGTATGCTCGCTGAATAAAACCATCCTTAAGTTATACATCATTTTTTAATCTAGCTCAAAACAATTTTTATTTTGTTAAATACTTCATTTAGATAAACTGTTCCCCCGCAACGCTGATTACACTGCGAGAGGGATATACAAAGTCGGGTCGGGTTACTGAAATGGCCGAAGAAAAGGCCGCCGTTCCGCTCCGTTGCGTACTACACGTCAGCCCATTGGATTTAGCAGGAGTGGACTATCTTGCTCGCTATAGGATCTTTGGTTTAAATGATGGTTCTGACAAAAGATTAATGACCAGAAATGTTACATCTGTTTCTCTCTTCAAATGCTGCCTGATCTGTTGAGTGTTTCCAACATTTCTGTAAATAAATTTAAATTTTCCAATATTTCACATTTCCAGTAGTTATTTTCTTTTGAGGCCTCTGTATGACCTGTGCTTGGTACACTCTGAAAATACCTTCACCAGAGGATTCAAGAAGGTGGATCAGTTCTAAACACAAGAAGGAAAATGAGAGCCATTGAGTCACACAACATGGAAACAGTCCCTTCGGCCCAACTCGTCCATGCCGACCAAGATGCCCCATCCAACCTCATCCAATTTGCCCACGCCAGTTCCATATCCCTCTAAACTTTTCCATCCATGTAACTGTCCAAAATAATTTTTAAATATTGTTATTGTACCTGCCTCAACTATCTCCTCTGGTAGTTTGTGCGCTACACCACCACCCACTGTTGAAAAAGTTGCCCCGCGGGTTCCTATTAAATCTTTCTCCTCTCACCTTAAACCTATGCCTATTGTTCATTTCCCCTAGCCTGGGAAAAAAGAGTTTGTGCATTCATCCTATCTATTTCCCTTATGATTTTATGCACCTCTACAAGTTCACCCCTTGGTCTTTTACACTTCAAGAATATAGTCATAGCCTGCCTAACTTTTCCCAATAGCTCTTTTTAACACAAAGTGTAGTAGATATATGGAACAAACTGCTGAAGGAGGGCTTGTTTCCACGCTGTATGACTGTATAACTCTATGACTCAGGCCCTCAAATCCTAGCAACATCCTTGTCAATCTACCCAGAACTCTTTCCAGTTTAAAGGATTATTTGTTATCTCAGGGTGACCAAAACTGAACAGAGTAATTCGTGCGGATTCACTAATGTTGTGTACAGCTGTAACATGATGTCCTATCTTCTATGCTTAATTCTTGGATTGATGAAGGCCGATATGCCAAAAGCCTTTTTTCATTGCTCTATAATACTCCCCAGATCCTACCGTTCATTGCTATGGATTGACTTCTCTAAATACACCTCATACTTATCTGAATTAAACTTCATTTGCCATTCCTCGGCCCACTTGTCCAGATGATCAAAATCCCACTTTCATTTTGATAACCAATTTCACTATCTGCAGTAACATCTATTTTAATGCCATCTGCAAACTTACTAATCGTGCCTTGTACATTCTCTTCAAAATCGTCAATATAGATGGCAAAGCCCAAGTCCGATCCATAAAGCACACCACTAGTCACAGGTCTCGTCCAACAAACAACCCTTTTCCCACACCCACTATGTTTCCTACCATTGAGACAATTCTGTGTCCAGTTAGCTAGCTCTCTGTGGGACCAGTATTGTGTGCAGTTTTGGTCCCCTAATTTGAGGGAGGACATTCTTGCTATTGAAGGAGTACAGCGCAAGTTTACAAGGTTAATTCCCGGGACGGCGGGACTGTCATATGCTGAGAGAATGGAGCGGCTGGACTTGTATACTCTGGAGTTTAGAAGGATGAGAGGGATTCTTATTGAAACATATAAGATTATTAAGGGTTTGGACATGCTAGAGGCAGGAAACATGTTCCCGATGTTGGGGGAGTCCAGAACCAGGGGCCACAGTTTAAGAAAAAGGGGTAAGCCATTTAGAACGGAGATGAGGAAATACTTCTTCACACAGAGAGTTGTGAGTCTGTAGAATTCTCTGCCTCAGAGGGCGGTGGAGGCCGGTTCTCTGGATACTTTCATGACAGACCTAGATAGGGCTCTTAAAGATAGCGGAGTCAGGGGATATGGGGAGAAGGCAGGAACGGGGTACTGATTGGGGATGATGAGCCATGATCACATTGAATGGCGTTGGTGGCTCGAAGGGCCGAATGGCCTATTCCTGCACCTATTGTCTATTGTCTACTGTCTATTGTCTATTATCTTTGAGTTCAAACCTTCCAGAGGAAATGAATGAAGGTCACGCTCAAAGCATGGAATGAAGAAGCTGGTGTGGAGTAAAAGACTGGCATAGAAATTTGGGCCTGGTGAAGGACTGCTGCCAGTTCATTTTGTGTAATTTCATGTAACAATTTTAGAGGAAACTTTAAATGGTCGCATCTCCTCAAGGGTAATGGAGTCGAGGTATAACTGTGGAGGGAACTGTATAATTGGCTCATAATGGATGACAATGGGCCCTCTACACAACAAAACCTGAGGTTAACCTGCTTCAAACAAAGGTGATACAGCTTAGTTTATTGTGATATACACCATGGTGCAATGAACTTCCTTTTCACATGAAGCACGCAGAGTAAAGGCTCTGTCTCACGGTGTTGCGGTCATCGGCGGTGAAGCGGGGCTTCGCCTGTAGAGGGGACCGCACGGCAACGGCGACAGCGCCGAGCCTATGCCACGGGAGCGCCGCACGGATGCTGCGCGGGGGCCGAGTGATTTAAATACGGCTGGTCCCACGAGCTTCCGGTAAGTAAAAAAAAGGGCGGGCCGACTGCGATGACGTCATTTTGGATCTGCGGGGCTGTGGCGGCGGCCGTCCTGATCGCGGCGCTGTGGCGGTGGCTGTGGCGGCGGCCGTGCCGCACACGTGACTCACTAGCGGCGGCTGTGGCGGCGACTGTGCTGATCGCGGCGCTGTAGCGGTGGCTGTGGCGGCGGCCGTGCCGCACACGTGACTCATTAGCGGCGGCTGTGGCGGCGGCTGTGCTGATCGCGGCGCTGTAGCAGTGGCTGTGGCGGCGGCCGTGCCGCACACGTGACTCACTAGCGGCGGCTGTGGCGGCGGCTGTGCTGATCGCGGCGCTGCAGCGGTGGCTGTGGCGGCGGCCATGCCGCACACGGCCGCCGCCACGGCCACCGCTGCAGCGCCGCGGAGGCTGTGGCGGTGCAAGTTCGACGCACGGCGCTCGAGCCATACTGGCGGCGGCTGTGGCGGCGGCCGTGCCGCACTCGTGCCTCACTGGCGGAGGCTGTGCGGTAGGGACATATTTTTGAACAGTTGGTTTTATTTTAGCACCGTGCGGTGTTGGGAACAACGCCGCACGGCCCCGGAATTGTGCGTTTGACCGAGTGCGCGGTCTATGGCGGCCCAGGAGCGGTAGATTCTTCCTGTTTCGCCGCCAATGACCGCAGACTCGTGAGACAGGCCTTTAACAGTATACATACAGTAATGATACAAAAAACAATAAATACAATGGTGCGTGCAAAACAGCTAAAAGATACAAGATTTAGTGCAAAAAACTAAGTAGCATAAAAGAATAACCAATGAGTAGAGTTGACAGTAGGTGTACGAGGTAGCACCTCCGGGAAGGGGTGTGAAAGAGCTGATTGGTTCAATTTTCAATCTGAAACATTATCTCATTTCTCCTCTGCAGATCCTGCTTGACCTGTTGCATCTTTCCAACATTTTCTGTTCTAAATTAAATCGTAGAGTCACAGAGAGACAAAGCATGAAAACAAACCCTTCAGCCCACCTAGTCTCGTCGACCATCAAAGACTCATTTCAATACTAACCCAACCCTAATCCATTATTCCTCCCCATATTCAAATTAACTGCACCTCACCTCAGATTCTACTCCTCACATACACCAGGGACTATCTACACTGGCCCATTAATATACCAACCCAATCTCTTCGGGATGTGAGAGGAAAGCGTTCCCGATGTTGAGGGAGTCCAGAACCAGGGGCCACAGTTTAAGAATAAGGGGTAAGCCATTCAGAACGGAGGTGAGGACAAACTTTTTCACACAGTTATGAGTCTGTGGAATTCTCTGCCTCAGAAGGCGGTGGAGGCTGGTTCTCTGGATGTTTTCAAGAGAGAGCTAGACAGAGCTCTTAAAGATAGCAGAGTCAAGGGATATGGGGAGAAGGCAGGAACGGGGTACTGATTGTGGATGATCAGCCATGATCATATTGAATGGCGGTGCTGGATCAATGGGCCGAATGGCCTATTCCAGCACCTATTCTCTATTGTCTATTGAAAACGTAACCAATGCAGTTACAGAGAAACATAGAAACATAGAAAATAGGTGCAGGAGTAGGCCATTCGGCCCTTCGAGCCTGCACCGCCATTCAATATGATCATGGCTGATCATCCCACTCAGTATCCTGTACCTGCCTTCTCTCCAACCCCCCTGATCCCTTTAGCCACAAGGGCCACATCTAACTCCCTCTTAAATATAGCCAATGAACTGGCCTCAACTACCTTCTGTGGCAGAGAATTCCAGAGATTCACCACTCTCTGTGTGAAAAATGTTTTTCTCATCTCGGTCCTAAAAGATTTCCCCCTTATCCTTAAACTGTGACCCCTTGTTCTGGACTTCCCCAACATCGGGAACAATCTTCCTGCATCTAGCCTGTCCAACCCCTTAAGAATTTTGTAAGTTTCTATAACATCCCCCCTCAATCTCCTAAATTCTAGCGAGTACACCCGAGTCTATCCTGTCTTTCTTCATATGAAAGTCCTGACATCCCAGGAATCAGTCTGGTGAACCTTCTCTGTACTCCCTCTATGGCAAGAATGTCTTTCCTCAGATTAGGAGACCAAAACTGTACGCAATACTCCAGGTGTGGTCTCACCAAGGCCCTGTACAACTGCAGTAGAACCTGCCTGCTCCTATACTCAAATCCTTTTGCTATGAATGCTAACATACCATTCGCTTTCTTCACTGCCTGCTGCACCTGCATGCCTACTTTCAATGACTGGTGTACCAAGACACCCAGGTCTCGTTGCATCTCCCCTTTTCCTAATCGGCCACCTTTCAGATAATAGTCTACTTTCCTCTTTTTGCCACCAAAGTGGATAACCTCACATTTATCCACATTATACTGCATCTGCCAAACATTTGCCCACTCACCCAGCCTATCCAAGTCACCTTGCAGTCTCCTGGCATCCTCCTCACAGCTAACACTGCCCCCCAGCTTAGTGTCATCCGCAAACTTGGAGATATTGCCTTCACTTCCCTCATCCAGATCATTAATATATATTGTAAATAGCTGGGGTCCCAGCACTGAGCCTTGCGGTACCCCACTAGTCACTGCCTGCCACTGCCTGCCAAAGGACCCGTTTACTCCTACTCTTTGCTTCCTGTTTGCCAGCCAGTTCTCTATCCACATCAATACTGAACCCCCAATGCCATGTGCTTTAAGTTTGTATACTAATCTCTTATGTGGGACCTTGTCGAAAGCCTTCTGGAAGTCCAGATACACCACATCCACTGGTTCTCCCCTATCCACGCTACTAGTTAAATCCTCGAAAAATTCTATAAGATTCGTCAGACATGATTTACCTTTCGTAAATCCATGCTGACTTTGTCCAATGATTTCACCACTTTCCAAATGTGCTGCTATCGCATCTTTAATAACTGACTCTAGCAGTTTCCCCACTACCGATGTTAGACTAACTGGTCTGTAATTCCCCGTTTTCTCTCTCCCTCCCTTCTTAAAAAGTGGGGTTAGGTTTGCTACCCGCCAATCCTCAGGAACTACTCCAGAATCTAAAGAGTTTTGAAAGATTATTACTAATGCATCCACTATTTCTGGAGCTACTTCCTTAAGTACTCTGGGATGCAGCCTATCTGGCCCTGGGGATTTATCGGCCTTTAATCCATTCAATTTACCCAAAACCACTTCCCGACTAACCTGGATTTCACTCAATTCCTCCAACTCCTTTCACCCGCGGTCCCCTGCTATTTCCGGCAGATTATTTATGTCTTCCTTAGTGAAGACGGAACCAAAGTAGTTATTCAATTGGTCCGCCATATCCTTGTTCCCCATGATCAACTCACCTGTTTCTGACTGCAAGGGACCTACATTTGTTTTAACTAATCTCTTTCTTTTTACATATCTATAAAAACTTTTGCAGTCAGTTTTTATGTTCCCTGCCAGTTTTCTTTCATAATCTATTTTTCCTGTCCTAATTAAGCCCTTTGTCCTCCTCTGCTGGTCTCTGAATTTCTCCCAGTCCTCCGGTATGCTGCTTTTTCTGGCTAATTTGTACGCATCATCCTTCGCTTTGATACCATCCCTGATTTCCCTTGTTATCCACGGATGCACTACCTTCCCTGATTTATTCTTTTGCCAAACTGGGATGAACAATTTTTGTAGTTCATCCATGCAGTCTTTAAATGTCTTCCATTGCATGTCCACCGTCAACCCTTTTAGAATTAATTGCCAGTCAATCTTGGCCAATTCACGTCTCATACCCTCAAAGTTACCTTTCTTTAAGTTCAGAACCATTGTTTCTGAATTAACAATGTCACTCTCCATCCTAATGAAGAACTCAACCATATTATGGTCACTCTTGCCCAAGGGGGCACGTACAACAAGACTGCTAACTAACCCTTCCTCATTACTCAATACCCAGTCTAAAATAGCCTGCTCTCTCGTTGGTTCCTCTACATGTTGATTTAGATAACTATCCCGCATACATTCCAAGAAATCCTCTTCCTCAGCACCCCTGCCAATTTGATTCACCCAATCTATATGTAGATTGAAGTCACCCATTATAACTGTTTTGCCTTTGTCGCACGCATTTCTAATTTCCTGTTTGATACCATCTCCAACTTCACTACTACTGTTAGGTGGCCTGTACACAACACCCACCAGCGTTTTCTGCCCCTTAGTGTTTCGCAGCTCTACCCATACCGATTCCACATCCTCGAACCTAATGTCCTTCCTTTCCATTGCGTTAATCCCCTCTCTAATCAGCAACGCTACCCCACCTCCTTTTCCTTTCTCTCTATCCCTCCTGAATACTGAATATCCCTCGATGTTCAGCTCCCAGCCTTGGTCACCCTGGAGCCATGTCTCCGTGATCCCAACTATATTATAGTCATTAATAGCTATCTGCACATTCAACTCATCCACCTCATTACGAATGCTCCTTGCATTGAGACACAAAGCCTTCAGGCTTGTTTTTACAACACTCTTACCCCTTATACAATTATGTTGAAAAGTGGCCCTTTTTGATTTTTGCCCTGGTTTTGTCTGCCTGCCACTTTTACCTTTCACCTTGCTACCTATTGCTTCTACCCTCATTTTACACCCCTCTGTCTCTACGCTCACAAATTTAAGAAACCCTTTCCCTTTAACTCCATCCTCCACTATCCCATTCGACACCCCACCCCCCTTATTCAGTTTAAAACTACCCGTGTAGCAGTGGCAAACCTGCCTGCCAGAATGCTGGTCCCACACCTGTTAAGATGCAATCCGTCCCTTTTGTACAGTTCCCCCTTACCCCAAAACAGATCCCAGTGATCTAAGAATCTAAATCCCTGCCCCGTGCACCAGTTCCTCAGCCACACGTTCAGGTCCCGTATCTCCCTGTTCCTGCTCTCGCCAGCACGAGGAACTGGAAGCAAACCGGAGATAACAACCCTGGAGGTCCTGCTTTTCAGCATTTTTCCGAGCTCTCTAAAGTCACGCTTGCAGCCTCCTAGCATCCTCCTCACAGCTAACACTGCCCCCCAGCTTCATCCGCAAACTTGGAGATGTTGCATTCAATTCCCTCGTCCAAATCATTAATATATATTGTAAATAGCTGAGGTCCCAGCACTGAGCCTTGCGGTACCCCACTAGTCACTGCCTGCCATTCTGAAAAGGACCCGTTTACTCCTACTCTTTGCTTCCTGTCTGCCAGCCAGTTCTCTATCCACATCAATACTGAACCCCCAATACCGTGTGCTTTAAGTTTGCATAGTAATCTCCTATTTGAGACCTTGTCGAAAGCCTTCTGAAAGTCCAGATATAACACATCCACTGGTTCTCCCTTATCCACTCTACTAGTTACATTCTCGAAAAATTCTATAAGATTCGTCAGACATGATTTACCTTTCATAAATCCATGCTGACTTTGTCCAATGATTTCACCACTTTCCAAATGTGCTGCTATCCCATCTTTAATAACTGACTCTAGCAGTTTCCCCACTACCGATGTTAGACTAACTGGTCTGTAATTCCCCGTTTTCTCTCTCCCTCCCTTTTTAAAAAGTGGGGTTACATTAGCTACCCTCCAATCCTCAGGAACTACTCAGGAATCTAAAGAGTTTTGAAAAATTATCACTAATGCATCCACTATTTCTGGGGCTACCTCCTTAAGTACTCTGGGATGCAGCCTATCTGGCCCTGGGGATTTATCGGCCTTTAATCCATTCAATTTATCTAATACCACTTCCCGGCTAACCTGAATTTCACTCAGTTCCTCCATCTCATTTGACCCCCGGTTCCCTGCTATTTCCGGCAGATTATTTATGTCTTCCTTAGTGAAGACAGAACCAAAGTAGTTATTCAATTGGTCTACCATGTCCTTTTTCCCCATGATCAATTCACCTGTTTCTGACTGCAAGGGACCTACATTTGTTTTAACTAATCTTTTTCTCTTCACATATCTATAAAAACTTTTGCAGTCAGTTTTTATGTTCCCTGCCAGTTTTCTTTCATAATCTATTTTCCCATTCCTCATTAAGCCCTTTGTCCTCCTCTGCTGGACTCCCAGTCCCAGAATTTCTCCCAGTCCTCTGGTAGGCTGCTTTTTCTGGCTAATTTGTATGCTTCATCTTTTGTTTTGATACTATCCCTGATTTCCCTTGTTATCCACGGATGCACTACCTTCCCTGATTTATTCTTTTGCCAAACTGGGATGAACAATTGTTGTAGTTCATCCATGCAGTCTTTAAATGCCTTCCATTGCATATCCACAGTCAACCCTTTAAGAATCAATTGCCAATTCACGTCTCATACCCTCAAAGTTACCTTTCTTTAAGTTCAGAACCTTTGTTTTTTTGAATTAATTATGTCACTCTCCATCCTAACGAAGAACTCAACCATATTATGGTCACTCTTTCCATAGGGGCCACGCACAACAAGACTGCTAACTAACCCTTCCTCGTTACTCAATACCCAGTCTAGAATAGCCTGCTCTCTCGTTGGTTCCTCTACATGTTGGTTTAGAAAGCTATCCCGCATACATTCCAAGAAATCCTCTTCCTCAGCACCCCTGCCAATTTGATTCACCCAATCTATATGTAGATTGAAGTCACCCATTATAACTGTTTTATCTTTGTTGCACGCATTTCTAATTTCCTGTTTGATGCCATCCCCAACTCCACTACTACTGTTAGGTGGCCTGCATACAACTCCCACTAGCGTTTTCTGCCCCTTAGTGTTTCGCAGCTCTACCCATATCGATTCCACATCCTCCAAGCTAATGTCCTTCCTTTCTATTGCGTTAATCTCCTCTCTAACCAGCAACGCTACCCCACCTCCTTTTCCTTTCTGTCTATCCCTCCTGAATATTGAATATCCCTGGATGTTCAGCTCCCAGCCTTGGTCACCCTGGAGCCATGTCTCCGTGATCCCAACTATATCATATTCATTAATAACTATCTGCACATTCAACTCATCCACTTTATTACAAATGCTCCTTGCATTGAGACACAAAGCCTTCAGGCTTGTTTTTATAACACTCTTACCCCTTATACAATTATGTTGAAAAGTGTCCCTTTTTGATTTTTGCCCTGGATTTGTCTGTCTGCCACTTTTACTTTTCACCTTGCTGCCTATTGCTTCTACCCTCATTTTACACCCCTCTGTCTCTCTGCTCACACATTTAAGAAACCCACCACCTCTTATTCTCTGTTTATTATCTTTTTCTTCTTTCTCCCCTACATGTTGGGTCTGTGTGCTTCCCTTCTCTGCCTCCTGCCTCACACACTGTCTACTAGCGTTCTCTATTTGAGTCCCTCCCCCCAACCGTTCTAGTTTAAAGTCTCCCCAGTAGCAGGGAGAACGTGCACACTCCATACAGACAGCAACAGCAGTCAAGATTGAACCCTGATCACTTTATTAACTGTGCCATTGTGCCACCAAAACAAAGTTCTTTTGAAAAGAAAGGGTGGAGGCTGGGATGACGGAGTGAGGAACAGTCACTTAAATGCCTGCTTTAGGCAAAATATAAGTGGGTGAGATGATGGAGGAGAGAGCTACAGGGGAATGCAATTGGTTATCTTCGAGACCTTCTCTGAGATGCTCTCTTCTGAGCTTCAAGAGAAAATCTTTAAGGGAACAGATTTCCACTTTCCCTCTCAGACCCTGCATGCTGGCCACTGCTGCTCTGGGTTAGCTTCCCCTGCCTCTTCACCTACCAATCCTTTCCCACATATTCCAGGAAGTAACCAATATTGTTCAGACACAAAATATCTTTCTGTGCTGCTTTGCCACATGTAAAGCAGTGGCTGATATCATCACATATAATGAGGCTTCATCGTTGCCACAAGCACTGTCCTAAGTGAAATACTAAAGCACAAAGTGAAAAATCAGCAAATTTATCCAAAACCTCCTTGACAGACATTACATATTTCTGTTGCAACTCATGACCCGCAATTGTGTGCAAAGCCTGTGCTCAATTCTCATTCCCCCCACTATTTTACTATTCTGATAGTTCCAGACAATGACCCATTCACTCTCTTATTGCTCTGTTTTTAATCATTCATTATGCTCACAAAAAGTTTCTTCGGATTTAGAAACTAAACATTTGGCAATCGTCCCAACATTTTAACTTTAAGAGGGATTCCAAAAAACATTGCATGATATAAAACAATGAGATATTTATCGCAAGAGTTTTCAAATGTGGTTGTGAAAGTTCAATTTGTCCAATTACTATTAATCATTCTGTGAATGCTGGAAGAAATTTGGATTTCAACCATGAGAAATGTGGTGAAACAAGGAATGACAGATGCTGGTTTACAGAGAAAGACACTGTTGGAATAACTCAGCGGGTCTCAGTGGAGAATGAGGGAGTTTGTACTTTCTCCCCATGACCTGTGTGGGTTTTTTCTGGGTGCTCTGGTTTCCTCCCACACTCCAAATACGTACAAAGGTTTGTAGGTTAATTGGCTTGGTAAATTTGTAAATTGTCCCATGAGTGTAGGATAGTGCTGGTGTACGGAGGTCGCTGGTCAGCACGGAATCAGTGGGCTGAAAGGGCTGTTTCCACACTATATCTCTAAAGTAAACTAAACTAAACCTCCCACCTAACATGCTTTCAGAACATGGAGAACTGCGGCAGCAGAACTTGCCTTCCTCAGGGTGATAGAAAGGAGGGAATATTATAGATAAGGGAGAGGGTGGATCCATCTACAAGGTGTTCTAGAACGGAACTAAACTTTCTCAGAACAGTAGAAAATCCAAAGTCAGGAGGTCCACATATCTGCAATAGAGCCTGGCAGATTCTCCATACAGGACCCAACCTAAACTCTTCAGTAACTTGATGACTTATTTGGTTTGTTTCACCACATTTGTGAGTGAGGTCAACGCATTCTATGAGACTTCTATGAGTTTACCACAGTTATTTCAATTTAATCTTCTTCCTTGAACAATATTTATTTAAGTTGCCTGTTGCAATGCCAAATCCATAACTTTGTTAAATGTTTGCCTGTATTGGTAATTCATTGAGTCCCTCTGGCAGTCTCACACTGTTGTACAATCATGGGGTTTCCACACATTCCGCTTTCCTCAGCTTTTTATATTCATGGTTTTCATCATTCATTAACCTTTTAAAATGTTTCATCTGATAATTTATAAATGAATAACCTTGTAAATTTCCTAAATTTCCTTATTAAATATTTGAGATTCTAATGGGGAAAGAATATGTTATTCTTTCAAATTATTTTCCAGCTGTGATTGTACAGTTTTAAATAATTCAATTGTCCATAAAGGTTTCTAAATTGGATTTGGACCACAATAGATTTGTCCCACAATGGAGTTGTCATCTTCCACTCATTTGGACCATACTGATAATCAACTATTTTAATCAATGTCATACCTTTAGCCTTTTTAAACACCCCAAGCCTATTATGCTACCCAATTAGTGACAACTGATCCTTGCTTTCTCCACAGGCCTTTTCCCTATTTTCACTTGCAAGTATATATCCAATCCTTCATGGAAAGTTAATATTCTAAATTTATTCTAAATTCTGGCCTGAAATATTGTCCACTATCATTATCAGAGATGGGTGACATATTTACAAGTTGATTTTCTCTCCCCTCAAGACTCAATTCCTTAAGGAAACTTTTCCTCCTCGCTACCTCCCCCCCTGTGTGATCCATCTGATTCCTCAGTATGTCACTAATGACATAGTATTGTGAGTATTTCAAGTCTTTCAAGACTCACTGCCCTCCAGTGACTAGTGGGGTACCGCAAGGGACCCCAGTTATTTACAATATATATTAACGATTTGGACGAAGCAATTTGGACGAGGGAATCCAAGTTTGCGGATGACATAAAGCTGGGTGGCAGTGTGAGCTGCAAGGAGGATGCTGTGCGGCTGCAGGGTGACTTGGATAGGTTGGGTGAGTGGGCAGATGCATGGCAGATGCAGTATAATGTATATAAATGTGAGATTATCCACTTTGGTGGCAAGCACAGGAAAGCAGATTATTATCTGAATGGTGTCAGATTAGGAAAAGGGGAGGTGCAACGAGACATGGCTGTGCATGTTCAGCAGTCACTGAAAGTAAGCATGCAGGTCCAGCAGGCAGTGAAGAAAGCGAATGGCATGTTGGCCTTCAACATGAGGATTTGAATTTAGGAGCAAAGAGGTCCGACTGCAGTTGTACAGGGCCCTCGTGAGACCGCACCTGGAGTATTGAGTGTATTTTGGTCTCCTAATTTGAGGAAGGACATTATTGCTATTGAGGGAGTGCAGCGTAGGCTCACCAGGTTAATTCCCAGGATGGCGGGACTGACATATGATAACAGAATGGTTCGACTGGGTTTGTATTCACTGGAATTCAGAAGGATGAGAGGATATCTTATCGAAACATTTAAAAATTATTAAGGGATTGGACAGGCTAAATGCAGGAAAAATGTTCCCGATGTTGGGGGTGTCCAGAACCAGGGGTCACATTAAGAATAAGGGGTAGGCCATTTGGGACTGAGATGAGGAAAAAAACTTTCACCCAGAGTTGTGAATCTGTGGAATTCTCTGCCACATAAGGCAGTGGAGGCCAATTCACTGGATATTTTCAAGAGAGAGTTAGATTTAGCTCAGGGCTAAACTAAATAAAGGGATATGGGGAAAAAGCAGGATTGTGGTAATGATTTTAGATGATCAGCCATGATCATATTGAATGGCAGTGGTGGCTCGAAGGGCCTAATGTCCTACTCCTGCACCTATTTTTCTATGTTTCTGTTTCAAAGCAATGTAATCTCAATGAGAAGTAAAATCAAGCCCCACCTACTTTTTGAGGTGGGGTCTTGTCAAAGATCCTGCATTCATGTCTAATTGATAGTTCACCTCTGAGCCAGTGCCAGTCATCTTGCAATGGGAATTATCTTGCCTGATCTTTGGCAGATGCCATTTATCTTCATCAGGGATTTCATAAGTCATAGGAGGAGAAGCAGGCTTTCGTCCGATCAAGTCCTGTCCGCCATTCAATCATGGTGGATCTATTTCTCCTGCCTTCTCCCCATAACCCTTGACAACCATACTAATCTAGAATCTGTCAATCTCTGCCTTAAAAATACCCAATGATTTGACCTCCACAGCCATTTATGGCAATGAATTCTACAGAGTCACCACCCCCTGACTAAAGAAATTCCTCCTCATCTCCTTCTTTATATGTGTCTGAGGCTAATGCCTCTCCCTATATTCTCCCCCTCGTGGAAACATCCTCTCTACATCCACTCTATCCAGGCCTTTCACTATTCAGTAAGTTTCAATGAGCTGCCCCTTCATCCTTCTAAACTCCAGCAAACTCCAGGCCCAGTGTTGTCAAACGCTCATCATACGTTAACCCAATCTTCCCTGGAATCATTCCTAGTATACCGCTTCAGGATTCTCCAACGCCAGCACATCTTTCCACAGATATGGGGCCCACAATTGCTCACAATACTCCAAATGTGGTTTGACCAGTGCCTTTTAGAGCCTCAGCATTACATCCATGTTTAATACTCTAGTCCTCTCAAAATAAATGCTAACATTGCATTTGCCTTCCTTACTACCAATTCAACTTGCAAATGAACCTTTTGGGAATCCTGCACCAGCACTCCCAAGTCCCATTGCACCTCTGATTTCTGAAACTTCTACCCATTTAGAAAATAGTCCACACTTTATTCCTACTACTAAAATACTTGACTCCACACTTTGCTACACTATATCCCATCTGCCACGTCTCTGCCCACTCTCCCAAACCGTCCAAGTTCTTCTGTAGGGTCCCTGCTTTCTCTACACTACCTGCCCCTCCATCTAACTTCATATCATTCGCAAACTTGGCCACAAGCCTACAATCTCCTCGTCTAAATCATTACTATACAACGTGAAGAGTAGTGGTCCCAGCACCGACCCCTGCAGAACACCACTAGTCACTGGCAGCCAATCAGAAAAATAACCCCTTTATTCCCACTCTTTTCCTTCTGCCATTCAGCCAACCTGACATAATAATAATAATAATACATTTTATTTAAGGGCGCCTTTCAAAAGTCTCAAGGACACCTTACAGAATTTAACAAGTAAGAAACATATAATCGGAGTAAAATAAATTATAAAGACATCACCAATACACAAATTAAAGACAGAATTCGATCCAAAGACACAAAAAAAAATCAGAAACACAATGTGAAGAGAGAGCAGCGGCAACTAAACCTCGCCAGCGTCCACTCTCCCTAGACATCTATGCTAGTATCTTCCTTCTGATACTCCCCCAAATATTTCCTACAGATTTGTCACGCAAGATCTCCCCTTCACAAAACCGTACTGACTTTGCCCTATTTTATCATGTGCTTCTAAGTACTCGGAAACTTCAACCTTTATAATGGACTCTAAAATCTTAGCAACAGGCTAACCGGCCTATAATTTCCCCTCTTTTCCATCCCTCCCTTCTTGAACAGTCTGAAGAAATCATAAAATGGCACAGTCCATAGTATAATATTTGCCAATGGTTCACGTCAAATACATTCCTGCAGCATGATTTGGCTTGCTAGCTCAGCTAGCTCAGCTGGCTTGGAAGAGATAAATAAAAGTGAACATTATAAAATTTAGCCTCCTCCATTGTGTTCAAAATATTACAGATCCCATAATTTCATGGAATATAAGGGAAACAGTAATACTTGCTCCAATAGTCTAAGCAGATGGATAATTGAGCAGAGGACCAGCATATTTGGATGGGGTCTTCTGTCTCACTTCTTTTTTACAAGAAGTTTGTCTTCTTTCGAGTCGACACACAAGATTAGTTGTTCAGCCAGAGCTGAATACACTTCTCTGCATCTGTGTACAATGATATCTGTCTTGTGCTTCTTGTGCTTCTTGTGCGTGGTGGTGGAAAGATTGGTGGAAACAGAGCCGCGACGTGAATACTAATCAAAGGTTCTGATATTGAGATGGAAAAAAAACTTAATTTTTAGGTTGTTGTGTTGAATTAGTTTCAATATTAAAATTATCTAATTCTTTGAGATACAAGTATAAAAGCAATATTGTTGCTACCAAGACATCTAATGTAAGGAGCCAAATGGCTGCTTTGTGAAACCCATTTTCAATGCATTAAATTATTTTCTTAAACCTCAGCTATTCTGATTGTCATTGATATTTGACCACAATGGTTGAATCATCTTTTGTGTGGATATAAAACTCATTGTTACAACATTTTCTAATTGCTTGCTGTTTCCACATTTATATCAATTTAAACCTTATAGATTGCAGAATGAATTGGAGAAAAATTAACTCTAATTTAGCCAATTGTTTTGGGGGAAACCCTAACCTAACACAAATACTATTATATGTTTATTTCCTTTACAGAAAATTAAATGTATACTCTCATTCTTATTTTGTCTTCAATATTTATTCAGCTCTCTACTTTCACTATAACTTAGCCTCTTAAAATAATTTGGGTATTTTTCATAGCTCTTGTGTACAGTTTTGGTCTCCTAATTTGAGGAAGTACATCCTTGTGATTGAGGCAGTGCAGCGTAGGTTCACGAGATTGATCCCTGGGATGGCGGAACTGTCATATGAGGAAAGATTGAAAAGTCTAGGCTTGTATTCACTGGAGTTTAGAAGGATGAGGGGAGATCTTATACAAAAAAAATTATAAAAGGACTGGACATGCTAGATGCAGGGAAAATGTTCCCAATGTGGGAACTCCAGAACCAGGGGCCACAGTCTTAGAATAAAGGGGAGGCCATTTAATACTGAGGTGAGAAAAAACGTTATCATCCAGACAGTTGTGAATTTGTGGAATTCCCTGCCACAGAGGGCAGTGGATGCCAAATCACTGGATGGATTTAAGAGAGAGTTAGATGGAGCTCTAGGGGCTAGTGGAATCAAGGGATATGGGGGAGAAGGCAGGCACGGGTTTTTGATTGAGGACGATCTGCCATGATCACAATGAATGGTGGTGCTGGATCGAAGGGCAGAATGGCCTCCTCCTGCACCTATTTTCTATGTTTCTATGTTTCTTTCATTCTTTCAGCTGCTTCAAACCAGTAGAAAGGTGAAGAACTTTTGCAATTATCTGCAATTGATTCTCTGAGTGTCCCGGAATTTGATTCTCCCGGAAGTGGCGGCGCTGTTGAACAGCAGCGGCTCGCCTGCAGTCCGTCTGTTTTTACTTTTGTTGTTGTTTTCTTATGTCCTGTTTTAGTTCAGATTTAGTTTATTGGGTTGTGTATGTGTGGGGTGGGGGGTGAAACATGATTTTTGTCTCTTCCTTTGGGGGAATGCGACTTTTTCTTGTAGTATCCCCCTTCTCTGCCTCCGGCTGCGCTGAGGCCTAATGGCGGAGCTGCCGGCCTCCAACTCCAACTGCGACCGACGGACCTCGAGGCTCCGGAGGCAGAGCCAGGACTTACCAGCGCGGAGCTGGCCGGCTTCGGGGCTGCGGTGGCCTGAAATATTGTCCACTATCATTATCAGAGATAGGTGACATATTTACAAGTTGATTTTCTCTCCCCTCAAGACTCAATTCCTTAAGGAAACTTTTCCTCCTCGCTACCTCCCCCCCTGTGTGATCCATCTGATTCCTCAGTATGTCACTAATGACATAGTATTGTGAGTATTTCAAGTCTTTCAAGACTCACTGCCCTCCAGTGACTAGTGGGGTACCGCAAGGGACCCCAGTTATTTACAATATATATTAACGATTTGGACGAAGGAATTTGGACGAGGGAATCCAAGTTTGCGGATGACATAAAGCTGGGTGGCAGTGTGAGCTGCAAGGAGGATGCTGTGAGGCTGCAGGGTGACTTGGATAGGTTGGGTGAGTGGGCAGATGCATGGCAGATGCAGTATAATGTATATAAATGTGAGATTATCCACTTTGGTGGCAAGCACAGGAAAGCAGATTATTATCTGAATGGTGTCAGATTAGGAAAAGGGGAGGTGCAACGAGACATGGCTGTGCATGTTCAGCAGTCACTGAAAGTAAGCATGCAGGTCCAGTAGGCAGTGAAGAAAGCGAATGGCATGTTGGCCTTCAACATGAGGATTTGAATTTAGGAGCAAAGAGGTCCGACTGCAGTTGTACAGGGCCCTCGTGAGACCGCACCTGGAGTATTGAGTGTATGTTGGTCTCCTAATTTGAGGAAGGACATTATTGCTATTGAGGGAGTGCAGCGTAGGCTCACCAGGTTAATTCCCAGGATGGCGGGACTGACATATGATAACAGAATGGTTCGACTGGGTTTGTATTCACTGGAATTCAGAAGGATGAGAGGATATCTTATCGAAACATTTAAAAATTATTAAGGGATTGGACAGGCTAAATGCAGGAAAAATGTTCCCGATGTTGGGGGTGTCCAGAACCAGGGGTCACATTAAGAATAAGGGGTAGGCCATTTGGGACTGAGATGAGGAAAAAAACTTTCACCCAGAGTTGTGAATCTGTGGAATTCTCTGCCACATAAGGCAGTGGAGGCCAATTCACTGGATATTTTCAAGAGAGAGTTAGATTTAGCTCAGGGCTAAACTAAATAAAGGGATATGGGGAAAAAGCAGGATTGTGGTAATGATTTTAGATGATCAGCCATGATCATATTGAATGGCAGTGGTGGCTCGAAGGGCCTAATGTCCTACTCCTGCACCTATTTTTCTATGTTTCTGTTTCAAAGCAATGTAATCTCAATGAGAAGTAAAATCAAGCCCCACCTACTTTTTGAGGTGGGGTCTTGTCAAAGATCCTGCATTCATGTCTAATTGATAGTTCACCTCCGAGCCAGTGCCAGTCATCTTGCAATGGGAATTATCTTGCCTGATCTTTGGCAGATGCCATTTATCTTCATCAGGGATTTCATAAGTCATAGGAGGAGAAGCAGGCTTTCGTCCGATCAAGTCCTGTCCGCCATTCAATCATGGTGGATCTATTTCTCCTGCCTTCTCCCCATAACCCTTGACAACCATACTAATCTAGAATCTGTCAATCTCTGCCTTAAAAATACCCAATGATTTGACCTCCACAGCCATTTATGGCAATGAATTCTACAGAGTCACCACCCCCTGACTAAAGAAATTCCTCCTCATCTCCTTCTTTATATGTGTCTGAGGCTAATGCCTCTCCCTATATTCTCCCCCTCGTGGAAACATCCTCTCTACATCCACTCTATCCAGGCCTTTCACTATTTAGTAAGTTTCAATGAGCTACCCCTTCATCCTTCTAAACTCCAGCAAACTCCAGGCCCAGTGTTGTCAAACGCTCATCATACGTTAACCCAATCTTCCCTGGAATCATTCCTAGTATACCGCTTCAGGATTCTCCAACGCCAGCACATCTTTCCACAGATATGGGGCCCACAATTGCTCACAATACTCCAAATGTGGTTTGACCAGTGCCTTTTAGAGCCTCAGCATTACATCCATGTTTAATATTCTAGTCCTCTCAAAATAAATGCTAACATTGCATTTGCCTTCCTTACTACCAATTCAACTTGCAAATGAACCTTTTGGGAATCCTGCACCAGCACTCCCAAGTCCCATTGCACCTCTGATTTCTGAAACTTCTACCCATTTAGAAAATAGTCCACACTTTATTCCTACTACTAAAATACTTGACTCCACACTTTGCTACACTATATCCCATCTGCCACGTCTCTGCCCACTCTCCCAAACCGTCCAAGTTCTTCTGTAGGGTCCCTGCTTTCTCAACACTACCTGCCCCTCCATCTAACTTCATATCATTCGCAAACTTGGCCACAAGCCTACAATCTCCTCGTCTAAATCATTACTATACAACGTGAAGAGTAGTGGTCCCAGCACTGACCCCTGCAGAACACCACTAGTCACTGGCAGCCAATCAGAAAAATAACCCCTTTATTCCCACTTTTTTCCTTCTGCCATTCAGCCAACCTGACATAATAATAATAATAATACATTTTATTTATGGGCGCCTTTCAAAAGTCTCAAGGACACCTTACAGAATTTAACAAGTAAGAAACATATAATCGGAGTAAAATAAATTATAAAGACATCACCAATACACAAATTAAAGACAGAATTCGATCCAAAGACACACAAAAAAATCAGAAACACAATGTGAAGAGAGAGCAGCGGCAGCTAAACCGCGCCAGCGTCCACTCTCCCTAGACATCTATGCTAGTATCTTCCTTCTGATACTCCCCCAAATATTTCCTACAGATTTGTCACGCAAGTTCTCCCCTTCACAAAACCGTACTGACTTTGCCCTATTTTATCATGTGCTTCTAAGTACTCGGAAACTTCAACCTTTATAATGGACTCTAAAATCTTAGCAACCAGGCTAACCGGCCTATAGTTTCCCCTCTTTTCCATCCCTCCCTTCTTGAACAGTCTGAAGAAATCATAAAATGGCACAGTCCATAGTATAATATTTGCCAATGGTTCACGTCAAATACATTCCTGCAGCATGATTTGGCTTGCTAGCTCAGCTAGCTCAGCTGGCTTGGAAGAGATAAATAAAAGTGAACATTATAAAATTTAGCCTCCTCCACTGTGTTCAAAATATTACAGATCCCATAATTTCATGGAATATAAGGGAAACAGTAATACTTGCTCCAATAGTCTAAGCAGATGGATAGACTATTTTAGTTCAAATTTAGTTTATTGGGTTGTGTATGTGAGGGGTGGGGGGTGAAACATGATTTTTGTCTCTTTCTTCGGGGGAATGCGACTTTTTCTTGTGGTATCCCCCTTCTCTGCCTCCGTCTGCACTGAGGCCTAATGGCGGAGCTGCCGGCCTCCAACTCCAACTGCGACCGACCGACCTCGAGGCTCCGGAGGCAGAGCCAGGACTTACCAGCGCGGGGCTGGCCGGCTTCGGGGCTGCGGGGCGTTCCGGCGGTGGCGACCGAGGACACTGGTGGCGACCTGAATCCGGAGGCTCGGCCGCGAGCCCAGTGGACGACATCATCGGGAGCTCGCAGGTCACAGGTGGGTGACCTGTTTTTCTGGAGCTCCCGCAACTACAGCTGTGTCCGCTGAACTGGAGGGCGGCAGCTTCGGCAGCTTCGGCCACCCCGGGCCGCGGAGTTTGAACTGGCCCGTCGCGGAGCACGGATTCAGCCGCGGGACTGACTTACCATCACCCTGCGGGGTCACAGCGTCAGAAGCCTGGATCGCCTCAGCGCAGAGGAAGAACAAAGAGGGAAGAGACAGAGACTTTAAGACTTTTGCCTCCATCACAGTGAGGAGGTGCCTGATGAACTCACTGTGGTGGATGTTAATTTGTGTTTATTGTGTGTTTTGTTATTTATTATTATATGTATGACTGCAGGCAACGAAATTTCATTCAGACCGAAAGGTCTGAATGACAAATAAAGGAATCTCTAATCTCTAATCTCTGATAATCATGTTCCAGTCAGCTCATTGGTTGATGGCAGAGAAAACCAGGAAAATTAAGTCTTACATAATCTGGAATCTCCAGCTTCTCTTGCCTCTCCTGTTCCATTACACCTGGAACCATCCAAGGATCTAACCCTGCCCCCCCCACCCCCATTTCGTATCTACATCCTACCCCTCAGTAGCGTCTTCAGACACACAACAGCAGTTTCCAAGTACTATGATGACTCCTCAGCCTCTGCAGTCTGTTGTACGCCAGATGATCTGTCCAACATCATGCCCTCTGTGAACCATTATTTCCTCCAATGTAAATAAGGAAGATGGGTGTGCTGCCTTCAATCCTCAACTCAAGCTCCATTCCTTAGCCATTGCAATGTATAAATTTATTTAAGATGTCATTGTACTGGGAGTTTCAAATAAATTTTGCAGTGGCCGTGACAAATCTGCTACTGCTATTTCATGGCAAGCGATTGAAGGCTGTCACTCAGTGGAAAGAGACACTTTATACCATGTTATTTTCCACATTTCCTTTGTATAAAGCCTAACAGGTGATCTTGTCGTTTTCTGCCATTCCCAAGTTCCACTGGTTCCATTTTCCTTCCTCTCCATTTGCTCACATCAACTCAGATCATTTGCAGCCGCAGATTAAAATCATGTATGAAATCAGGAGGTGAATAGATAGGATGAATGCACAGTGCTTTACCCATTTTGGGGAATCAAGAATCAGAGAGAATAGGTTAAGGTGAGAGGGGCAAGATTTAATGGGAACCTGATGGACAACATTTTGACTCAGAGGATGGTGGGCATATGGAACAAGCTGTTTCCCCTCTGTATCTCTAAACTAAACTAAACCTCACACACCCTCTACATCCCACACACCTATCTCTTTTACTTCTTGTCCCACGGCCTTCTATGTCCATCTAACTCTGGCCACAGGAATTCCTCACATTTTCCTTCTTCATTGACTCTTAGCCTTAAATTCTGGAAGTAATAACTGGAATTTGAATCACACCACATTCATCTAATCAGCACTGTGAGATATGAAGTGGGTTTTTATTTATTTTAATAATTTTATTAGAAGCGGTGTACAGTAGTATAAACCGCAGCATATGACAAAATACATTTATTGTACATCTTCCATTTTAATTTTGACAAAAATGAAATAAAAAAAGAGAGAAAGAGCAAGAGAGAGAGAAAGTGAAAGAGAGAGTGAATGTGTAAAAATAGAACCCCTCAACTACCAAAGAGTGTAGTCAGAAAGTGAGTAAGTTAAAACTTTTAAAAATAAAAAGACCAAAACGAAAAATAATAATTTTAAAAAAGACCAAAACGTGTTGATATACCTGCTTCGTTTCTCACCACACCCATCACCCTGTCTGTAAATCGGTTTGATTCCAGAGTTGTGTTGGACCATACTATCCATGTAATGAATCAATGAAAGGAGACCATATCTTTGAAAATTGTTCTGATTTTCCTGCTAAGACGAGTCTCATATCGTCAAGATGTAGCGTCTCAGACGTGCTTGTGATCCACATTTTAAGAGTTGGGGTAGATGCATTTTTCCAAAATTTAAGTATAAGATTTTTCGCCATTATCAGGCCATAGTTAAGGAAACGTTGAAGTGGTTTATAAGGGAAGGTGATCTGCAAGTAAAAGTGCCATCTCTGCGAAATTGGACAAGTCAGGTCAGGACGCACATCTGTGCAATGGAGAGAACCCACTGGTGACAGGATACCATCAGGACAGATGATGGCATGGGAGGTGGCCACACACAGGACTTCACCAGGATGTCCTAATCCCCTACACTTTCCCACCTACAGACATCTTCTAAGCTTTTGTTTTGTTAAGTTTTAGTTTGTTGGGTTGTGTTGGGGGGGAGAAACATGTCCTCTGTCTCCTCCTTCGGGGGAATGCGACTTTTTCGTGTCGTATCCCCCTTCCCTGCCTCCGTCTGCGGTGAGGCCTAATGGCGGAGATGGCCGCCTCCATCCTGCGACTGACCCCGAGGCTACGGAGGCAGAGCCAGCCAGGACTTACCAGCGGGATGCTGGCTGTCTTCGGGGCTGAGGCAGCGGTGGCCCGACTTGCTGGTGCGGCGTTCTGGCTTTCGGCGGCGGCCTGGAGCTGATGCAGCGGGGTCCGGAGCGGAGACTGCGGGACCTGGAGCTGATACAGCGGGGTCCGGAGCGGAGACTGCGGGACCTGGAGCTGATACAGCGGGGTCCGGAGCGGAGACTGCGGGACCTGGAGCTGGTGCGGCGGGGTCCGGAGCGGAGACTGCGGGACCTGGAGCTGGTGCGGCGGGGTCCGGAGCGGAGACTGCGGGACCTGGAGCTGATGCAGCGGGGTCCGGAGCGGAGACTGCGGGGCCTGGAGCTGGGGCAGTGGCCCGGAGCGGAGACTGCGGGACCCGGGGCTGATGCTGTGGCGGGCCGTCTCGGAGCGGAGACGGCGTTCCAGCTTTCGGCGGCGGCGACCGCCGCGGGGGTCCGCTGGACTGGAGGGCGGCATCTTCGGCCTGGATCGATCGCCTCAGCGCAGAGGGAGAACAAGGAGGGAAGAGACGGAGACTAAGACTTTGCCTCCATCACAGTGAGGGTGTGCTTGGTGAACTCACTGTGGTGGATGTTTAATTTGTGTTTATTGTATGTTTTGTTATTATTGGTTCTGTGTATGACTGCAGGCATCACAATTTCGTTCAGACCGAAAGGTCTGAATAACAATAAAGGAAACTTGACTTGACTTGATTCTTAAAAGCTGCCATAGGGAGAAGTCCTTCAGGATCCAGTTTGACTAAGCTTTTAATCAACCATCTCACTATCTACTGGAGGAATGCAGTGGGCTAACAACACTTGATATCACTTGGAGTTTCCTCAAGCAGTTTGGTTTTTACTCAAGATTCCATCATCAGCGATCTCAAGATTCCAGCATCAGCAGTCTCTTGTGTCTCCATTCTACTCCAAATCTACTTCAGATCAGCATCAGCCTTTGTCTGATTGATGGTGCAGTATCGTGGAACATTTTTCTATTCTATAGGTATATTGTAAATACGGGCCTGAAGTGATGAAGATGATCTTGAAGGTCTTGACTGCCATGGGGTAGGATTGGAAGTCATGGTCAATTCTTTTGAAGATAACGATCACCCAGCACAATTGTCCTCATCAATGTAATGTGCAGAACGTGTTCAATGCTCTGATTGCTGATGAGGTGTCTCAAAGCACGTTTAAACAGATCGGGGATCAAAGCACACGGAAGGCAAAGGAGGCAAGTACCTAGGTATTCTGGAGCAGAAAAATGCTCACTGGCCAGCCGAAGATCGGAACCACCTCATGCCCAAGGAACCCTTCCCGCCACCAAAGCCCAGGACCAGTGTGGAGACTTTGTGCAGTAGAATACACTGAATTCGAGTGGGGGTGCCGTAGAGTATGGCTGCCTTGCCTGCAGCTGTTTGTCCTTTCACCCTTTTTTTATTTTTTAGTGTGTTAAAAGTTTTTGTTTTGGAGGTCTAGTCTTTTTATGTGGGGGGTGGCGGGGGATGGGGGAAACTGTATTTCTCAGTCCCTACCTGGTCGGGGATGCAGCTTTCCTCCGAGCCACATCTTCGCCCCTTCCTCGCGGCCTACCAACACGACTGGAGCGGCTTTTCCTGCCGGGACCGGCCAGAACCTCAGCTTCGGCGGCGGCACAGCGCTGAAGCACCATCGCGGAGCGGGCGATGCCTTACCCGGCTCGCCGTGTGGTAAGCTCCGGAGTGCTGAGACCGTCGACTCCAACATCGCGGAGGTGTGGTTGCGTAGCGTCCAGCCGCGGGTGGCGCTGAGTTTAAACACCGCGGAGCCTGGGATCTTTCGCCGAGATCGCCAGTGTTGGAGCTCCAACCAGCGTGGCCTGTGGACTTCGGGAGCCACGGTCTCCGGGGAGGAAGCGGCCATTCCAGACACTCCAAGCCGCTGAGAGTGTTCTTCCGACGCCGGAGCTCCACCATCCGGCGAGAGGGCCTGAAACATCGGGCCGCCATCGCGGCGACTGCAGAGGCCTCAATAGGCCCGACCATGGGTGAACAAGAGGAAGTGGACTGGACTTTGTTGCATTCCCTCACAGTGGGAACCATTGTGGGGGGGATGTTTTTATGTTTAATGTTAAATTCTTTAATGTTGTGTTATAATTTTATTGGTGTGCTGCAAATGGCAAATCAAATTTCACTACACCAATTGGTGTACGTGACAATAAATGTCATTTGTCTTTGTTTTATCTTTGCTCAAGCACTCTAGAAACATAGAAACATAGAAAATAGGTGCAGGAGTAGGCCATTCGGCCCTTCGAGACTGCACCGCCATTCAATATGATCATGGCTGATCATCCAACTCAGTATCCTGTACCTGCTTTCTCTCCATACCCCCTGATCCCTTTAGCCACAAGGGCCACATCTAACTCCCTCTTAAATATAGCCAATGAACTGGCCTCAACTACATTCTGTGGCAGAGAATTCCAGAGATTCACCACTCTCTGTGTAAAAAATGTTTTTCTCATCTCAGTCCTAAAAGATTTCCCCTTTATCCTTAAACTGTGACCCCTTGTTCTGGACTTCCCCAACATCGAGAACAATCTTCCTGCATCTAGCCTGTCCAACCCTTTAAGAATTTTGTAAGTTTCTATAAGATCCCCCCTCAATCTTCTAAATTCTAGTGAGTACAAGCCGAGTCTATCCAGTATTTCTTCATATGAAAGTCCTGACATCCCAGGAATCAGTCTGGTGAACCTTCTCTGTACTCCCTCTCTGGCAAGAATGTCCTTCCTCAGATTACACAATACTCCAGGTGTGGTCTCACCAAGACCCTGTACAACTGCAGTAGAACCTCCCTGCTCCTATACTCAAATCCTTTTGCTATGAATGCTAACATACCATTCGTTTTCTTCACTGCCTGTTGCACCTGCATGCCTACTTTCAGTGACTGGTGTACCATGACACCCAGGTCTCATTACATCTCCCCTTTTCCTAATCGGCCACCATTCAGGTAATAGTGTACTTTCCTGTTTTTGCCACCAAAGTGGATAATCTCACATTTATCCAGATTATACTGCATCTGCCTTGCATTTGCCCACTCACCCAGCCTATCCAAGTCATCTTGCAGCCTCCTAGCATTCTCCTCACAGCTAACACTGTCCCCCAGCTTTGTGTCATCCGCAAACTTGGAGATGTTGCATTCAATTCCCTCGTCCAAATCATTAATATATATTGTAAATAGCTGGGATCCCAGCACGGAGCCTTGCAGTACCCCACTAGTCACTGCCTGCCATTCTGAAAAGGACCCGTTAACTCCTACTCTTTGCTTCCTGTCTGCCAGCCAGTTCGCTATCCACATCAATACTGAACCCCCAATACCGTGTGCTTTACGTTTGTATACTAATCTCTTATGTGGGACCTTCTGAAAGTCCAGATATTACACATCCACTGGTTTTCCCTTATCCACTCTACTAGTTACATCCTTGAAAAATTCTATAAGATTCATCAGACATGATTTACCTTTCATCAATCCATGCTGACTTTGTCCAATGATTTCACCACTTTCCAAATGTGCTGCTATCCCATCTTTAATAACTGACTCTAGCAGTTTCCCCACTACCGATGTTACTGGTCTGTAATTCCCCATTTTCTCTCTCCCTCCCTTTTTAAAAAGTGGGGTTACATTAGCTACCCTCCAATCCTCAGGAACTACTCCAGAATCTAAAGAGTTTTGAAAAATTATCACTAATGCATCCACTATTTCTGGGGCTACTTCCTTAAGTACTCTGGGATGCAGCCTATCTGGCCCTGGGTATTTATCGTGCTTTAATCCATTCAATTTACCTAACACCACTTCCCGGCTAACCTGGATTTCACTCAGTTCCTCCATCTCATTTGACCCCCGGTCCCCTGCTATTTCCGGCAGATTAATTAAGTCTTCTTTAGTGAAGCCAGAGCCAAAGTAGTTATTCAATTGGTCTGCCATGTCCTTGTTCCCCATGATCAATTCACCTGTTTCTGACTGCAAGGGACCTACATTTGTTTTAACTAATCTTTTTCTCTTCATACATATGGATATACATATGGATCTCCCTTTCCAGTTTGACTTCTTGTAAGGCTGCACCCACTTACTTGTGAACCTCTCTGCTGGATCATGGTCCCGGTACCTTTTAACCTTTCACACCATCTCAAGATACTATAAGAGCATTAAAAATACACTTGGCCAGCTACATAAATAAGAACGATCCAGAGAGTTATGGACCAAACATGGGCAAATGGTGGAGGAGCTCGACCTTCAAGAATAATCTTGTATCTGAACTTGAGGCCTGGTCAAGCTTTTACTCACTTTGAGTTAAGTGGGGAAATTGTTTTTATGAAATCCTTACCCATATACTTAATTGTGGTAAACCTTCTGATATTCAAGTTCCCACAGTGTGCTCTGAAGTCATGCTAGACGTGACATGTTGACGAAGTGATTTATGTTGAGAGAATGTAGCCTCTCCCAATCAAAACCAGCATTGTCAAGACCACATTGCTGGTTGTACATTACAAGCTGCAAAACCTGCTAGTAAAAAAATTATCCAGCACAGCCTCAAGGATAAAGCAGTAGACTTGCTAGCTGGGGCTGATCCACTTCCTGTCACCGTACAAAGATGTGTAATTTTGTTGAGACACATTACCTGCCTCACTTTGCATTACCTGCAGCTGTACGTACTTGCTTGGGAGTTAAACGTGGGAATGGTTATTTGGCAATCTCAATATTTCTGGGAGACAATGAGCAAATTAGTCCTGTCAGATAATAAGCTAATACAGATTTGGCAGAGTGATACGACATCACAGATTATTATCTATTTGGAAGTAGTACAGAACTGTGCTGCACACATGTGACATGTGTTGACCTGGTATATCCTTGACATAATAAGTGTCTTAAACACAGGTTACTCCAGTGAGTGAGGTAGGGGGTACAGTCTTCTTTTACGACTCAGGCTACTCAATAGCCTGGACCCCTTAATGTTAAGACTCACTAGTGCCCAATGGATGCTTTATTGTGAAAGACAATGCCCAAGTGATACATTAGATCCTTAACTGGGGTTAATTGTTATAATTTTCACTTAAAGGGTCCCAATTTGCCCAAATACCTATACAAAAAAGGGAATAATAAATTCTAATCACTGGATCTGATTACTAGTATTTTCCAAGTTTGACAAGCAGAGGAATTACCACTGTATCTGATGCTTCTGTCCTTCTTTTATATGTTGCAGACATGCAAGTTAATAATGCACATCATTTAAAAGTACAGTTCAGAAATATAGGATGAATTGGAATAAATTATTTCGAATGGGCCGAGGACTGATGCATATTAGGGGGATTGCTCTAAATAGATACAGTATGTGATCTAAAGAAGGTGGCACATATGGATGGCCAGCCTAATGAATTCTTCATGTGCTATAAGCTTCTATTGCATGGAAATGTATTACCCAGCATCTAAAATTCAGATCCATTGAAAATTGTTTGAATCAAATTACTCACTGTCTTTGATATCGGCTAAGCAATAATAAAACAAATGTATGTGAAATATCAGGCTGAAATTTGATGATGACAAAAATACACGTAAAATTATTTTGTTTCCTTTACACCTTTGAGGTTGAGTTTTCCAGAGTGATACTAAGGCGTAGAGGGGATTCACTAAGATGGAGCAACCAGAGAAGCAGGTAAAGTACTTATGAAAACTTTCATAGCAAAGAGTGAGCTTTAAGACCCTGCAGTGATATCATTCCATTCAACGCTCTCTAGTAGGTGGGTGCATCAAAAAATGGCTCTGCCACAGCTCGATCTCCTAACCTCCGCATCATGAGTCATGTTTTAAAACATAGACAAATGTTTTTATAATAGTTCTCCTGAGAAAATTGAAGATTAAATCAGAGATTTATCAGAGATGTTCAAAATTATTGGGATAAATAATGAGAAATGGAGACTACTTGTAACAGGAGGTAAAAATGTGGAAGGTTAGTGGAACTGACTAGGATTAATTAGATAGCTGTTAGCTTTCATTTCAATGTGGTTGGTCTACAACAGATTGTTGGTAATATTACACCATGGAACTTGAAGCTCTCAACCATTTCCATCTCGGAACCATTGATGTTGATTGGGGCATGTATTCCACCATGCTTCCACGGAAGTCAAGGACCAGTGGAAGAGGAAGAGAAAATTGGGAGCAATTGTTATTGGGTAAATGGCCGTTAGACCATTTACCCAATAACCATGTGGGAGTTGGTTAAAGGCCAGTTGATCAAAGTTCAAGAAGGACATGTTTCTGTAGGGAGGAGGGATAAGGATGGCAAGGATCGAGAACGCTTGACCAAAGAGGCTGCAAATTTTGTCAGAAATTAAAAAAAATGTATGTAACATTTAAGAAGATGAAATCAGAAAGGGCCTTTGAGGAAAATAAAACAAGTAGGAAAATAGTCAAGTGCGTAATTAGAAAGGCCATGAAATGGCTTTGGCAAGTCGGATTAAAGAAGATCCCAAGGCTTATTATATCTACATTGAAACAAGAGGGTAACTAGAGAGAAGGTAGGACTGCTCAAGGATAACAGAGAGAATTTGTGCTTGTTGTCAGGGGATATAGACAAAGTACTAAACAAGTACTTAGGATCTGTATTCTCCAATGAAAACAACATGGAGGACAGTGGGACCAGTGTGCGGAATACTAATATGCAAGGGCAGTTGGAAGTCAAGCAGGAGAAGGTGTTCAGGCTCTTGAGGAGAACTAAGGTGGATAAATCTGCACCTGATGGAATCTGTACTAAGTAATTGAGAGAAGCAAGAGAGAAGATTGCAAGGGCTTTTGCAAAGGTTTTTGCATCATCTCTAGCAACGGGCTAGGTCCCGGAGGACTATAGAGTAGGTAATGTTGTTCTTCATTTTATGAAGGTAGAGTGAACACAGGGAATTGTGGGCCGGTGAGCCTCACATCAGTAGGGAAATTACTGGAAAGGGTCATTTGGGATAGGATTTACGCTCAATTGGAAGGGATGGGCTAATTAGGGACAGTCAGCATGGCTTTAAACATGGCAGGTCATGTCTTACTAACTTGATTGAGTTTTTTGTGGAGGTGACAAAGGTGATCGATGGAATGGGATAGCGGGTGTTGTCTACGTGGATTTAGAAAGGCATTTGATAAAGTCCTTAATGGTAGGTTGATACAAAAGATGAATATGCACGGAATACATGCTGACTTGGTTCTATTAATTCAGAATTGGCTTACCGATAGAAGACAGAGGGTCATGGTGGAAGGGCATTATTCTGGTTGATGAAATTAGTTTAACTTTAGATCATGTACAGCACAGGCGTTGTGGTCCCAAGGTCCTGTCCCTGTGCTGTTCTCTTCTATGTTCTGTTTTCTATGTAATCAAACTCATTGCTGCTCTATACTCTATATGCCCAGTTAGTTTGTCCTGTGTCATTCATCTATAGGTATTTCCTATAGGTGAATAACCCTCACTCCACCATTAAAGTCAAACCTGGTTCAATAAAGAGTGCAGAAGAGAATGCTGCTGGGAGCAACACCAATTCTACCTACATATGAGCTGCCATCCTGATGAAGTTGCAACAAAGGTCCAAAACTAGGCTAAACACCTAAAACTATTTGTAATGGGCAGATCTCAGAGACTGCGCAAGCAAAGGATCAGGGCTCTACATTCCTGCCACACCTAGTCTTACGTGGTGGGAAATAATTAAATAGCAAGCAGGAAGAGGAAGCTTCTATACTTTCCCCTTACTAAAGGACGAAGAGGCCCTACAGGTGAGATTAAAGACAGCTCAGTCATTTGCTGAGGCATTTGCTAACACATTTAGCCAGAGTTGCCAAACAGTTGATCCCAACACATCACCTATTCCTTTCCTCCTGAGATTCTGTCTGGCCCTCTGAGTTACTCCAAATGTTTGTGTCTACTATCTTTGGTTTAAACCAGCATTTGCATTTCCTTCCCACATAGTTGATCCATCTCACTTCTCTCTGAGATCCCCACCATTACAGAATTCAATCCTCAGCCAGTATGATTGTGGGAATTGTGGGAAGAACTGAGCTTTTGTCTTCCATTTTGTCTTTCAACGTGGGCAGCATTTCACTCTGTGGGAATCGAACGTTACTCCAATGAATGGCTAAGCAGGCCTGGTACAAGTGGCCTAAAGAGTTAAGAAAACAAGTTTGCTTAATACAAAGAAGAGCTTATGAACTTAAGGCTACACCGAGACACCCTAATCTTCCTACATAGATAAAGAAACCTGTTTCTCAGTGGAAAGTTACTGAATGCTGGATCACAATGGATAACCCTGTAAACAAGTGCTAACCTTGCATTTATGCTCTCAAAAATTATATAAAAAATACTGCATGCTTTGTATCGTGAAGACAATCTCTAGCTTGACTGCTCTCCTTGCCTGACAAGTTATTGCTAATAAAGTAGCTACAGTTTGATAGTCACCCACTTCTCATGAAAATTATTACAACACGTTTCACTCACTGAAGAACCAGCTACTACTGTAAGTCCATGGGAACAGACATCAGCCCAGCTGTACAACGACACAGCTGCACTTCTGAATTAGCCATGGCTCCGGCCAAGCCTCCCGATACAGTAACAACACTGACATCTGCCCAACAGTGTCAAAGGTTGTCCACATACATTGCATTCAGAAAGTATTCAGACCCCTTCACTTTTTCCACATTTTGTTACGTTGCAGCCTTACTCTAAAATGGATTAAATTCATTTATTTTATCATCAATCTACACACAATACCCCATAATAAAAAAGTGAACACAGGTGTTTAGAAATTTTTGCAAAGTAATTAAAAAGAAATAACTGAAATATCACATTTACATAAGTATTCAGACCCTTTACTCAGAACTTGTTGAGGCACCTTTGGCAGCGATTACAGCCTCAATTCTTCTTGGGTATGACGGTACAAACTTGGCACACCTGTATTTGGGTAATTTCTCCCTTTCTTCTCTGCAGATCCTCTCAAGCTCTGTCGCGTTGGATGGGGAGTGTCGATGCACAGCTATTTTCAGGTCCCTCCAGAGATATTCGATCGGGTTCAAGTCCGGGCTCTGGCTGGGCCACTCGAGAGCATTCACAGACTTGTCACGAAGCCACTCCTGCGTTGTTTTGGCTGTGTGCTTAGGGTCGTTGTCCTGTTGGAAGGTGAACCTCCACCCCAGTCTGAGGTCCTGAATATTCTGGAGCAGGTTTTCATCAAGGATCTCTCTGTACTTTGCTCCGTTCATTTTTCACTCGATCCTGACTAGTCTCCTCGTTCCTGCCACTGAAAAACATCCCCACAGCATGATGCTACCACCACCATGCTTCACCGTAAGTATGGTATTTGCCAGGTGATGAGCAGTGCCTGGTTTCCTCCAGACCTGACACTTGGCATTCAGGCCAAAGAGTTCAATCTTGGTTTCATCAGACCAGAGAATCTTGTTTAGGTGTCTTTTGGCAAACTCCAAGCGGGCTGTCATGTGCCTTTTACTGAGGAGTGGTTTCCGTCTGGCCACTCTAACATAAAGGCCTGATTGGTGGAGTGCTGCAGATATAGTTGTCCTTCTGGAAGTTTCTCCCATCTCCACAGAGGAACTCTGGAGCTCTGTCAGAGTGACCATCGGGTTCTTGGTCACCACCCTGACCAAGGCCCTTCTCCCCCGATTGCTCAGTTTGGTCGGGCAGCCAGCTCAATGAAGAGTCCTGGTGGTTTCAAAGTTCTTCCATTTAAGAATGACAGAGGTCACTGCGCTCTTCGGGACCTGCAATGCTGCAGAAATTGTTTCATACCCTTCCCCAGACCTGTGTTTCAACACAATCCTGTCTAGGAGGTCTACGGACAATTCCTTCGTCTTCATGGCTTGGTGTTTGCTCTGACATGCACTGTCAACTGCAGGACCTTATATAGACAGGTGTGTGCCTTTCCAAATCATGTACAATCAATTTAATTTACCACTTGTGGACTCCAATCAAGTTGTAGAAACATCTCAAGGATAATCAGTGGAACAGGATGCACCTAATCTCAATTTTGAGTGTCATAGTAAAGGGTCTGAATACTTATGTAAATGTGATATTTCAGTTATTTCTTTTTAATTACTTTGCAAAAAATTCTAAACACCTGTTTTCGCTTTTATATTTTGAGGTATTGTGTGTAGATTGATGATTTTAAAAAATGAATTTCATCCATTTTAGAATAAGGCTGTAACGTAACAAAATGTGGAAAAATGAAGGGGTCTGAATACTTTCTGAATGCACTATATCTCCAATTCATAGAAACCATGAGAAATCCAATCTTGCTAAATGCTGCCCAATCTTTCTACTCAATCTCGACAAGGTGATGGACGGTTTGTTGGCAGTGCCAACAAGAGGCACTTATTCACCCTTAACCTGCTCACTGATGCGAGGGCAGGAAATACTGAGTAGATGAAGCATTATTTGAGAAGAGGGAAAAGTAAGTCAACATTCCAAGTTTATGAGCTTGCCGGATACGATACAAACTGCAAAGGATGATTTTTTTGACATTATTTTAATTCACTGCGGTATTCTGAGGGCTGTCACCTGCCTCATTGAAAGATGAGATGTGGTTTGTTGATCTTTTGTGGGTTTCGTTGATGTGGAGGAGGCTAAAGACTGAGGGCGGGTTTGAGAAATTAAAGTGACAGGCAGCTGGAGGCTCAGGATCACCTCGTATTCTGTGTATCTGTATCCTGTAAAGCAGTCCATGGATCTACTTTTGAGGATTATTATTATTTTTATTATTTGAAGATGCAGCATGGAAGCAGGCCCTCCAGGTCCACACCGACGCAGGTCTCTGGCGCTGTGAGGCATCTGCTCTATCAGCTGAACTGCTGTACCGCCCCTATGATCATTGCAGACTAGTATGTGATGCAGAGGTTTGTGATGATGCAGGGTCTCGACCTGAAATGTTGCCTAGTCCTGATCTGTATTTGATATCCCCAGTGTAAAGGAGACACCAATGCGAGCACCGAATGCTGTGCATCAAACTGAAGGAAGCACGAATATACAGCTGATTTGTGTTTATCGCCCAGACAGTGGGAAGGGAAGAGGTTAAAGGTCAGGCATTGCAGCTTCTCAAATTGTGGCACGTGCCATTGTTCGAGATAGGAGGGGGAACCAGGAAGTTGCTCAGTGAATGTCTGAAATACTGAGAGGGAACGGAGCATGAAGTTATATCTGGTGCTGTTGAAAGTGGAGGCTGTTGGCTCGGAAGATGAGGTCAAGGGAACCATTTCCTTGTACTGGATGTGAGGAAAGGGGATGAGGACATATAGGGAAATTACCTAAAATTTGAGAATTCAATGTTCCAACCATTGGGTTGTATGCTACCCAAGCGGAGCATGAGGTGCTGTTCCTCCAGTTTGCTTGTGGTCTCACTCTGGCAATGAAGGAGGCCCAGGACAGAAAGGTCAGCATGGGAATAGGAGGGGGAGTTACAATGAGCCAGTAGGCCTTGGCGGACCCAGCACCAGTGTTTGGCGAAATGGTGGCTTAGTCTGTGCTTGTTCTCGCTGATGTAAAGGAGGTAACATTAGGAACACCGAATACAGTAGATGAGGTTAGAGGAAATGCATGTCTCACATGGAAGGATTGCTTGGATCTCTGGATGAAGGTGAGGGAGGAGGTATAGGGACAGGAGTTACATCTCCTGCGATTAAATGGGAAAGTATCTGGGAAGGGATGGTTTGGGTGGGAAGGGATGAGTGAATCAAGGAGTTGTGGAGGGAGCGGTCTCTGTGGAAGGTTGAGATGCTATCTGACCGACTGAGTTACTCCAGCACTTTATGATATCTTTAATTTTTCCCTACTCAGTTCTGAACTACTCACCTGCTCAAGAAGAACACTATCATCCCGGTGATAAAGAAAGCAAGATTTCATGCCTTAACGACTACTGTCTAATGGCCTTGGCATCCACCATCATGAAATGCTTTGAGAGACTGGTTATGGAATGCATTAAATGCAGTCTATCAACCAAACATGACCCATTGCAGTTTGCCCAACACCATAACAGGTCCACTGCTGATGCCATGTCCATTCTTACACCCATCCCTGGAACACTTGAGAGACACCTACTTCAGAGTTTTATTCATAGACTACAGCTCTGGTTTCAATACCAATATCCCATCCAAGATCATGCAGGATCACCACCAAACTCATGGAACTTGGTGTCAGCACTCAATATATCATAAAGTGCTGCAACTGAATCCTTGACTTCCTGAACAACAGACCACAAGCAGTGAGGAGACGTGACAAATAATCCTCTAGGATAATCCCCAACACGTGTTCTCAGCCCCCTTCTTTGCTCCTTATACACCCGTGACTGTGCAGCCAAGTACAAATCCAACTCAATTTATTAATTTGCGGTGAAACGATAAGACAGATTACAGGAAGGAGATTGAGAACCTCATAACCCGGTGTCATGACAACATTTCTCTCTGTCAGCAAGCCAAATAAAAATTGTGAGCGACTTCAGGAAGCAAAGCAGTACACATACCCCAAGTACATTGATGACGCCGAAGTAGAGATCGTATAAAGCTTCAAGTTCTTAGGAGTAAATATCATCTGGAACATGTGCTGGACCACCCATATCAAAGCAATGGCCAAGAATGGCAAGAACAGGAGTACGGAGGATGCCATCTCCACGGCAGTCCACTCCACCCTCTCCCACCTCGACAACAGAGACACCTACGTGAGAATGTTGTTCATCGACTATAGCTCAGCATTTAACACCATTATCCCCTCAAAACTGATCACCAAACTCATCGACGTGGGCATCGACCCCTCCCTCTGCAACTGGATACTGGACTTTCTAACTAAGAAACCCCAGTCTGTTAGGTTAGACAACCACACCTCTTCAACCCTCACCCTGAACACCGGCGTTCCACAGGGCTGTGTACTGAGCCCTCTCCTCTACTCCCTCTTCACCTACGACTGCACATCTGTACATGGTACTAACACCATCATCAAGTATGCAGATGATACAATGGTGATTGGCCTCATCAGCGACAACGATGAGTCGGCCTATAGGGAGGAGGTCCAGCTCCTAGCAGCATGGTGCGCTGACAACAACCTGGCCCTTAACTCCAAGAAGACCAAGGAGTTCATTGTGGACTACAGAAGGTCTAGGGGTGGCACGCACACCCCCATCCTTTTTAACAGGACGGAGGTGGAACGTGTTTCCAGCTTCAGGTTTCTGGGGGTCAACATCTCTGATGACCTCTCTTGGACCCACAATACCTCAACACTGGTCAAGAAGGCTCACCAGCATCTCTTCTTCCTGAGGAGACTAAAGAAGATCCATCTGTCCCCTCAGATTCTGGTGAACTTCTATCACTGCACCATCGAGAGCATCCTTACTAACTGTATCACAGTATGGTATGGCAACTGCTCTGTCTCCGACCGGAAAGCACTGCAGAGGGTGGTGAAAACTGCCCAACACATCACCGGTTCCTCACTCCCCTCCATTGAGTCTGTCCAAAGCAAGCGATGTCTGCGAAGGGCACGCAGCATCGTCAGGGACTGCTCTCACCCCAACCACAGACCGTTTACCCTCCTCCCATCCGGGAGGCGCTACAGGTCTCTCCTTTGCCGGACCAGCAGGTTCAGGAACAGTTTCTTCCCTGCGGCTGTTACACTACTTAACTCTGCACCTTGGTGATTGCCCGTCACCCCCCCCCCCGGACACTTCTTCCCCCAGAAAAAATTGCACTACAGCTACTGTATGTACATATATATATTTTACTGTTCCAATATTCTATGTTTGCTCTTCTGGGTGAGATGCTAATTGCATCTTGTTGTCTCTGTACTTGTACACTGCACAATGACAATAAAGTTTGAATCTGAATCTGAATCTGAAGAATGCACACCAGCAGAGGTTTGGCATGTTTCCTACAATTCTCACCAACTTAATAATAATAATAATATATTTTACTTCGGAGTCACATGAGTGATTCCGTGAAGAAGCCCGCCAGTGCGCATGCGCGTCATTACGTCTGGCGCATGGCGCAACGACTGACTGGCAGGCACGCTGCTCCTTCCAGCGGTAAGTTTAAACCTGCAGGTAAGTTTTAAAACTTATTTCCAGGTTCTGTTTTTTGTCTTGCAGGAAGCTCTTTACAGAGTTTGCCTGCTGGATTCTATTTCGGGGCGAAGTCCGGACGGGCCGCGGGGAAACCGGTTATGGACTGGGGGGAGATCCCGGTCCGGTCCGCGGAAGCGCGGGTAGCCGGCGGCCGTCGGGTTCGCTACCTAAGTCGCTGACAATGGAGTCAGCGGCTCCCAGACCGCTGTGGTTCCCCTGAAAGGGGGTAAAACCAGGAGTAAGTCGGTCTCACCACCCGAGTCGCTGACAGTGCGGTCAGCGGCTCCCAGACCACTATGGTGCCCCAGAAAAGGGGTAAAACCAGGAGTAAGTCAGTCAGGCCTTTGGACTCGGACGAGTCGGGCCAGGAGGGTTCCCCTCCTTCAATGGGTAGCGTCTGCGGACGTCTAAACCCACATGGAGCACCTGATTGAGAGGTTGCTCCACAATGATACTCCAAAGGAGAGAGTTATCAGCGCAGGTCTTCTCGGGGGCCCGCGGCAGCGGAACCTGTTTCAGGGCTGCACAATGTCTCCCTCTCTGAGGAGGGGAGCATTCGGGGTCAGTTCCTGTCTGACTCAGAGCAAAAATCCTGATATAGGTCCGTAGGAGGGGCCATGTCAGCGCAGGTATCCTCAGGGGCCTGCGGCAGCACCTGTTTTCAGGGCTGCCTACGAATCTCCCACTCTGTGGAGGGGAGTGCGAGTGGTCAGTGTGTAACTGACTTCAAATTCAAAAGTATGTCCGTGCAACATACTGGAGCACATGCATATGGCTCCAAGGAAATACTCGCAAACAAAGGGGTTACTGCCGGAAGAGTTGGTTCCAGCCGTTGGCAAAAAACCCGGAAGGGGCCAGAGTTCCCCTCACGCTACAAGTCCCGGCAGTGAACAGCGCTATCAGGGGTGACATTGGAGGCATGAAATCCTGGAAATGAAACCAGCCGCCGAATCTGCTCTTCAGGTAAGACTTATCCAACAGGTATACCTGGATGAGGAAGCAAAAGCTGTCGGCCTAATCAAGGTACCAACGACGAACAAAGCTTCATCGTTTCGGCGACGACACACCCCACGCCTCATCGGCAGTAAGCAGTTCACTGAAGCTGGTGGCAGCTTGAAAGCTGGGCAGAGGTCTTTCAGGCCAAGGTCCAAGCCGGTCTCAGGAAATATGGAATCCACACACCCTACCAGTCCTACTCTCCAATCAAGGACGGGAATAGAACCCTCATCAGGGGCCTTTGGGCTTACCATAAGACCACCAGTAGCCATGGAGGTAGGTGGGTCTGGTTCTTCCGAAATATGGGGTATGTGGACCATTTACAAGTTGGTAATATTTACACTTGTTTTTTGTACAAATGACAATGATAACATGAGATTCAGATCTGTTTATAAACTAAATGATACCATGTGATTGGTTTATTTTGCACAGTATACAAGGATGGCTTGGAATTGGGGCCAGAGTTGTCTTTCGAGGCAGGCTCAGTATTACGGCCAGGATTGCCTTCCGAGACAAGCTCGGAACTATGGCCAGAGTTGTCTTTCGAGGCAGGCTCAGAATTATGGCCGGAGTTGTCTTTCAAGGCAGGGCCAGTATTATGGCCAGAGTTGTCTTTCGAGGCAGGCTCAGTATTATGGCCAGAATTACCTTTCGAGAAAGGCTCGGGAATCTGGTCAGAGTTGTCGTTCGAGGCAGGCACGGAATTATGGCAGGCGTGGCCTGTTCATTGTGAACAATGGAGGATGTCGGTTCATCCTTGATTTAACTCGCATGTGCAACATAGACTTTTCAGAATATGGAACTCCGTTACTGTTAAGCAACTGATTCCATTCTCAGGGATCACCGGAGACATTTGAAATTTATATGGATGGGACAATGATAACAGTTAAAGGGTTGCAAAATGGGCTAAATTCAGCTCCCAGGTTATTTACCAAATTACTAAACCGGTGCTTGGACTGCCAAAAACTCAAAAACACTTGTTCTGGCTTAACTGGATGATATTCTAAACACTGTATTTTGCTAAAATCAACTGTTTCAGCCGCAAACTATAATTGAGAAATTGAGGTTCCTCATCCATCCAGTTAAATTTAAGTTGATACCAACTAGCGTTATTGATTATTGGGATTTACTTTTAATTATAAATTTATCTGTTACTCTGCCCTGGGGCAAGAGATAGGAAACAATAGAAGCCTGTAACAACCTTGTTGTTATGAAGCAGCCTTCTATTCATCAAGTGTAATTGGCAATATAGCAGCTGTGTTTCAGCTGTGCAATTTGGGCCTTTGCATTATCAGAACTTACAACGTGCAAAGTAGTAACCTCTCAGGTGCCATGTAGGTCATTGTTAACAGACCTGTGCTATTACCAGCTGAAGCTACCAAAGACACAATGGTGGACAAACAGTATTCAGCATTGATCCAGTAGGTTTTGGTCCCTAAATCTTCAGTTATATTACAAACTGATGCTAGTGCTCAAAGATGGAAAATTACGAATGCCATCTCTAGTCACGGAGGCAGATGGGATTTGCATGAGTTACCAATTCTTCAGTTATTGGTATCAACTACCTATAGACACTATGTGCATTCTATGGGTTAAAGGGTTATTGTGCGAATATGCATAATTTGCATGCTCAATTCCAAGTTGATACACTGTGGTGGTGGCATATGTTAGTCAAATGGGTGCAATCCAGTCAAAGTATCCTGTCATATTTACCTAACCTCATTTGGCGCTGGTGTATCATCACGTAAAATCAATGACAACACAGAATGGATGTTGGATCACAAAGTATTTTATGAAATTATGGCTCGATGGAACACTGAATATTGATATGTTTGTATCCAGGCTCATTCACCGGTTGCAGAAATATGTGGTTCACAGTGGTGAGAGATACATTCTCGCTACACGGGGAGGAATGTTCTTTTATGTCTTTTCTCCATTTTGCCTCATCAGTCGGGTCTTGCAATAAATTCAGCAAGATCCCGCTTCAGGGTTTTTCGTACTGTCTGACTGGCCTATGCAGCCATGGTTCCCGCTTATGTTGGGAATATAATAGAACCTTATATAATAGAACCGTATATAGAGAGGCCCGAGAGCCGTTGGAGAGGTCGCAGAGGGAGGAGCTACACCCGAGCGGTAGGAGTTAAAGAGGAGCGCGGGGCTTGCTTCTTACAGAGGCCCGAGAGCCGTTGGAGAGGTCGCAGAGGGAGGAGCTACACCCGAGCGGTGGGATTTAAAGAGGAGCGCGGGGCTTGCTTCTTACAGAGGCCTGAGAGCCGTTGGAGAGGTCGCAGAGGGAGGAGCTACACCCGAGCGGTAGGATTTAAAGAGGAGCGCCGAAATCTGCAACGTTCCAAGTTCCACTTCAAAAACAAGTGGGTTTGAGGAAGCCGCTGATTGGTGGAAGCAGACAAGAGGGAGCAGCTGATTGGGAGTCAGATCCCTGCTGATTGTACTGTATTGTAGCAGTTTGTATTGTAGCAGTTTGTTTTGTATTGTATCCTAGGTAAGGGGAGTATGAGGGCCAGGGCAGTTTACTGTTCTGGATGTCAGATGTGGGAAGTCATGGAGTCTGATAGCCCTCCAGATGTCCACATCTGCGCCAGGTGTATCGAGATGGGGCTCCTAAGGGACCGTATTAGGAACCTGGAGCAGCAGCTCGATGACCTCCGTCTGGTCAGGGAGAGCGAGGAAGTCATTGAGAGGAGTTACAGGGAGGTGGTCACAGGAGGCAGGCGAGTGGATCACGGTTGGGAGAGGCAAGGGGCACAAGCAGGGACTAGAGAGTACCCCGGTGGCTGTACACCTTAATAATAATAATAATGGATGGGATTTATATAGCGCCTTTCTAATACTCAAGGCGCTTTACATCGCATTATTCATTCACTCCTCAGTCACACTCGGTGGTGGTGAGCTACTTCTGTAGCCACAGCTGCCCTGGGGCAGACTGACGGAAGCGTGGCTGCTAATCTGCGCCTACGGCCCCTCCGACCACCACCAATCACTCACACACATTCACACACATTCATACACATTCACACGCAGGCAAAGGTGGGTGAAGTGTCTTGCCCAAGGACACAACGACAGTATGCACTCCAAGCGGGATTCGAACCGGCTACCTTCCGGTTGCCAGCCGAACCCTTAGCCCATTGCGCCATCTGTCGTCTTAGACCTTGACAATAAGTACTCCTGTTTGAGCACTGTTGGGGGGGACATCCTACCTGGGGGTAGCGACAGCGGCCGGGCCTCCGGTATAGAGACCAGCCCTGTTGCTCAGAAGGGTAAGGAAAAGAAGAGGAGGGCAATACTAATAGGGGACTCTATAGTTAGGGGGTCAGACAGGCGATTCTGTGGACGCAGTCGGGAGACCCGGATGGTAGTTTGCCTCCCTGGTGCCAGGGTCAGTGATGTGTCTCAACGTGTCCAAGATATTCTGAAAGGGCAGGGAGAGGAGCCCGAGGTCGTGGTACATATAGGTACCAATGACATAGGTCAAAAAAGAGAAGAGGTCCTGAAAGGAGAATTTAGGGAGTTAGGAGGGGAGTTAAAGAGAAGGACAGCAAAGGTAACAAGCTCAGGATTACTGCCTGTGCCACGCGACAGTGAGAGTAGGAATGGAGCGAGGTGGAGGATAAATGCGTGGCTGAAGGACTGGTGCAGAAGGCAGGGATTCAAATTTCTGGATCATTGGGACCTCTTTTGTGGAAGGTTCGACCTGTACAAAAAGGATGGGTTGCACTTGAACCTGAGGGGGACCGATATCCTGGCGGGGAGATCTGCAAAGGCTACTGGGGAGACTTTAAACTAGAATGGTTGGGGGGAGGGACTCAAATAGAGAATGCTATTAGACAGTGTGTGAGGCAGGAGGCAGAGAAGGAAAGCACTCAGACCCAACATGTAGGGGGGAAAGAAGAAAACAATAATAAACAGAGAATAAGAGGTGGTGGGGTTCTTAAATGGGTGAGCAGAGAAACAGAGGGGTGTAAAATGCGGGCGGAAGCAATAGGTAGCAAGGTGAAAAGTAAAAGTGGCAGGCAGACAAATCCAGGGTAAAAATCAAAAAGGGCCACTTTTCAACATAATTGTATAAGGGGTAAGAGCGTTGTAAAAACAAGCCTGAAGGCTTTGTGTCTCAATGCAAGGAGCATTCGTAATAAGGTGGATGAGTTGAACGTGCTGATAGCAATTAATGATTATGATATAGTTGGGATCACGGAGACATGGCTCCAGGGTGACCAAGGCTGGGAGCTGAACATCCAGGGATATTCAATATTCAGGAGGGATAGAGAGAAAGGAAAAGGAGGTGGGGTAGCGTTGCTGGTTAGAGAGGAGATTAACGCAGTGGAAAGGAAGGACATTAGCTTGGAGGATGTGGAATCGGTATGGGTAGAGCTGCGAAACACTAAGGGGCAGAAAACGCTGGTGGGTGTTGTGTACAGGCCACCTAGCAGTAGTAGTGAAGTTGGGGATGGCATCAAACAGGAAATTGGAAATGCGTGCAACAAAGGCAAAACAGTTATAATGGGTGACTTCAATCTACATATAGATTGGGTAAATCAAATTGGCAGGGGTGCTGAGGAAGAGGATTTCTTGGAATATATGCGGGATAGTTATCTAAACCAACATGTAGAGGAACCAACGAGAGAGCAGGCTATTCTAGACTGGGTATTGAGTAATGAGGAAGGGTTAGTTAGCAGTCTTGTTCTGCGTGCCCCCTTGGGCAAGAGTGACCATAATATGGTTGAGTTCTTCATTAGGATGGAGAGTGACATTGTTAATTCAGAAACAACAGTTCTGAACTTAAAGAAAGGTAACTTTAAGGGTATGAGACGTGAATTGGCCAAGATTGACTGGCAATTAATTCTAAAAGGGTTGACGGTGGATATGCAATGGAAGGCATTTAAAGACTGCATGGATGAACTACAAAAATTGTTCATCCCAGTTTGGCAAAAGAATAAATCAGGGAAGGTAGTGCATCCGTGGATAACAAGGGAAATCAGGGATAGTATCAAAGCAAAATATGATGCGTACAAATTAGCCAGAAAAAGCAGCATACCAGAGGACTGGGAGAAATTCAGAGACCTGCAGAGGAGGACAAAGGGCTTAATTAGGAAAGGGAAAATAGATTATGAAAGGAAACTGGCAGGGAACATAAAAACTGACTGCAAAAGTTTTTATAGATATTTGAAGAGAAAGAGATTAGTTAAAACAAATGTAGGTCCCTTGCAGTCATAAACGGGTGAATTGATCATGGGGAACAAGGATATGGCGGACCAATTGAATAACTACTTTGGTTCCGTCTTCACTAAGGAAGACAAAAATAATCTGCCGGAAATAGCAGGGGGCCGCGGGTCAAAGGAGATGGAGGAACTGAGTAAAATCCAGGTTAGTTGGGAAGTGGTGTTGGGTAAATTGAATGGATTAAAGGCCGATAAATCACCAGGGCCAGATAGGCTGCATCCCAGAGTACTTAAGGAAGTAGCTCCAGAAATAGTGGATGCATTAGTGATAATTTTTCAAAACTCTTTAGATTCTGGAGTAGTTCCTGAGGATTGGAGGGTAGCAAACGTAACCCCACTTTTTAAGAAGGGTGGGAGAGAGAAAACGGGGAATTACAGACCAGTTAGTCTAACATCGGTAGTGGGGAAACTGCTAGAGTCACTTATTAAAGATGGGATAGCAGCACATTTGGAAAGTGGTGAAATCATTGGACAAAGTCAGCATGGATTTACGAAAGGTAAATCATGTCTGACGAATCTTATAGAATTTTTCGAGGATGTAACTAGTAGAGTGGATAGGGGAGAACCAGTGGATGTGTTGTATCTGGACTTTCAGAAGGCTTTCGACAAGGTACCACATAAGAGATTAGTATACAAACTTAAAGCACACGGTATTGGGGGTTCAGTATTGATGTGGATAGAGAACTGGCTGGCAAACAGGAAGCAAAGAGTAGGAGTAAACGGGTCCTTTTCACAATGGCAGGCAGTGACTAGTGGGGTACCGCAAGGCTCAGTGCTGGGACCCCAGCTATTTACAATTTATATTAATGAACTGGATGAGGGAATTGAAGGCAACATCTCCAAGTTTGCGGATGACACTAAGCTGGGGGGCAGTGTTAGCTGTGAGGAGGATGCTAGGAGACTGCAAGGTGACTTGGATAGGCTGGGTGAGTGGGCAAATGTTTGGCAGATGCAGTATAATGTGGATAAATGTGAGGTTATCCACTTTGTTGGCAAAAACAGGAAAGCAGACTATTATCTAAATGGTGGCCGATTAGGAAATGGGGAGATGCAGCGAGACCTGGGTGTCATGGTACACCAGTCATTGAAAGTAGGCATGCAGGTGCAGCAGGCAGTGAAGAAAGTGAATGGTATGTTAGCTTTCATAGCAAAAGGATTTGAGTATAGGAGCAGGGAGGTTCTGCTGCAGTTGTACAGGGTCTTGGTGAGACCACACCTGGAGTATTGCGTACAGTTTTGGTCTCCAAATCTGAGGAAGGACATTATAGCCATACAGGGAGTGCAGAGAAGGTTCACCAGACTGATTCCTGGGATGTCAGGACTTTCATATGAAGAAAGACTGGATAGACTTGGCTTATACTCGCTAGAATTTAGGAGATTGAGAGGGGATCTTATAGAAACGTACAAAATTCTTATGGGGTTGGACAGGCTAGATGCAGGAAGATTGTTCCCGATGTTGGGGAAGTCCAGGACAAGGGGTCACAGCTTAAGGATAAGGGGGAAATCCTTTAAGACCGAGATGAGGAAAACCTTTTTCACACAGAGAGTGGTGAATCTCTGGAACTCTCTGCCACAGAGGGTAGTTGAGGCCAGTTCATTGGCTATATTTAAGAGGGAGTTAGATGTGGCCCTTGTGGCTAAGGGGATCAGGGGGTATGGAGAGAAGGCAGGTACGGGATACTGAGTTGGATGATCAGCCATGATCATATTGAATGGCGGTGCAGGCTCAAAGGGCCGAATGGCCTACTCCTGCACCTGTTTTGTATGTATCTATGTATCTATATGGTTATTCTAAACAAAAAACTTTGCTGGTTCAGCCTGTGACTCGGGAAACCAGCCCCTGCATGATAAAATCAATTCATTGACTTGCAGACTCTGAGAAGACTGCTCCTGCGGCTCGGATTGTCAGACCGATCCATGTATGTGCTCACTGCAGAGTGCAGGGATAGCACCAAAAAATCAGTACATTTCCTCTTCAGGAGATGGGAAGCATTTTGTTTAAATACTATGTTACATATAATACGGCACGGATTACTGACGTCTTGGAGTTCATTTCAAATGGGTCCTTGACAATAAATTAAGTTATAAAGCCATTAACTGAGCCCAACGTGCCTTCTCATCATATTTGCTGCAGCGAGCAGAACCCACTCTGTCGGGTCTCACCCTCTGATATCCAGTTTATAAAGGATATCTTTAACACAAGTTCTCCCAGGCCCAAGCACACGGAAGTATGGGATATTGACATTGTGTTAACACTACTTCACCAGGGGTCTCCAGCTACATCCGTATCTTTGGCCCGGCTCTCATGAGGTATTTATCCTCAGGGCGCTGGTCTCAGCGCAACGGGTCCAGTCACTACATAAATTGCGACTGGACAGGATGGTTACACATGCAAATAACATAATATTTTACGTTTATGATTTAGTTAAGTAGAGCAGCCCAGGGGCGTCAGGTCTCAAACTAGTTCTCATGGCATACCCCATGGACCTTTGGTTATGTGTGGTCACACAGTTACAACAATACGTCAAGGTCACCTAGAGCCTTAGAGGCTCTGATGCTAGCAATGTTTGTTAGTTACGAAAAACCTCATGAAGGTATCAGTTCAGACCATCTCCAGGTGGTTAAAACGGGGTTTTGGCTTATGCAGGAGTAGATACTAATATTTTCTAATCTCACTCCACCAGGGCTGCTACAACATCAGCAGCAAGGGTTATGTACGTTCCGCTGGACCACATCCTAGCGACTGCAGGATGGTCTAATGAACGAGCTTTCCAAACATTTTATAATAACCCATAGCCAGACCGGGGGTATTTGCCAACTATTTTAGGTTCTATTTTATAGTTCCTCCCGGATGAGAGGGGTTACTATTATTATTATTTGTTCATTAAATAGCATCAGCATGTTTTAAATCCATGTCATGTCTGTATGCATTATCAATATTTCCCTTATCTGTGGTCAATTGATGCAGTTGTGTTTGTGTGGACTTTTCCACGGCATGAAATCACAGAGCTTTGAAATCTTCTTGGAATCACTCACGTGACTCCGAAGTAAAATAGTAAGATTAAACGAGAACTTACGAGTTTGAAGTTTGATCTTTATTTTATGAGGAGTTACGATGAGCGATTACGTGCCCTCCGCTCCCAACCCTCGTATCATAAAGGTCATCTGGTAGTTCTAGTTTTCTCTAATCTTACTATGTCACCAACTACTGTTATCTGTGATTTCACACCGCTGCTTTGAAGATTGACGCGCATGCGCACTGGCGGGCTTCTTCACTTAATCGTAACTCCTCATAAAATAAAGATCAAACTTCAAACTGGTAAGTTCTCATTTAATCTTACTATTTTATTGTCATTGCACAGAGGTACAACGTGATTTGGTATGCAGCTTACATCCGATGTAATAACTTACTCAACTAAAAATTTAGATACCCAGAGAAACAAGATTTTTTTTAAACAGTAAAACAGTATAAAGTGCAAATAGGTCTGTGCCGGGTCGATTTGCGACGTGACCATCCGATGGAGACAGTTCATGGGGGGGGGGGGGCACTCAGCAGGGCCGGTTCAGAGCAGCTATAGCTCTGGGGATGAAGCTGTTCCTAAGTCTGGAGGTGCGGGCGTAGAAGGCCTTGTAACGTCTGCCGGAAGGTAGAAGTTCGAACAAACTATTGCAAGGGTGTGAGGAGTCTTTATGAATGCTGACGGCCTTCCTGAGGCACCGTGTGTAGTAGATGCCCTCCAAGGCTGGTAGCTGTGTCCCAATTATCTTCTGCGCTCTGTGGACGACGCGCTGAAGAGCTCTCCTCTCTGCCTCCGTGCAGCTGAGATACCACACAGAGATACCATATGTTAGGATGCTCTCTGTGGTGCAGCGGTAGAAGGTTGTCAGCAGGTGTTGGGGCAGACCAGTCTTTTTCAGTGTTCTCAGGACGTTTCAGCGCAGCGGTGTTGGTGGACCATGTGAGGTCCTCTGAAATGTGTGCGCCCAGAAACCCATAGCTGGACACTCTCTCCACAATGTCCCCGTTGATAGAGATTGGAGCGTATTCTCTATTATGTGTCCTTCTGAAGTTGATAATCAGCTCTTTGGTCTTAGAGGTGTTTAGGGACAGGTTGTTATCCGAGCGCCAGTCCGCCAGGTTCTGCACCTCCGCTCTGTAGTGTGTTTCATCACCATTGGTGATCAGCCCGATCACCGTTGTGTCGTCTGCAAACTTGACAATGGTGTTGGTGTCGAATGCAGGAACACAGTCGTGTGTGAAGAGGGAGTAGAGCATGGGGCTCAGTACACAGCCCTGTGGTGTGCTGGTGCTCAGGGTGATAGTGGAGGACAGGTGCGGGCCCAGTCTCACTGCCTGCGGTCGCTCTGTCAGGAAATTCAGGATCGACAGATGTGATGCAGAAAGCATGGTTGGGAATAGCCCCATCCAAGAACACAAGAAATTGCTGAGAATTGTGGACAGCCCAGACCATTACACAAACCAACCTACTTTCCACTGACTACATCTACACTTCACGCTGCCTCAGCAAGCCCACCAGCATAATCAAGGACGAGTCTCACCCCGGTCACTCGCTCTTCACTCCTCTTCCATCAGGCAAAAGTGTGCAAATGTACACCTCCAGATTCAGGGACAGTTTCTTCCCAGCTGTTACCAGGTAACTGAACCATCTTGTCACCACTAGAGAGCAGTCCTGAGCCACCATCTACCTCAGTGAAGACCCTCAGGTTATCTTTAATCGGACTTTACTGGACTTTATCTTGCAATAACATTATTCTCGTTATCCTGTATCTGTACACTGTGGGCGGCTTGATTGTGATCCTGAATAGTCTTTCCACTGTCTGGATAGCACACAACAAAAAAGGTTTTCACTGTACAAGTGACAATAAACTAAACTAAACTATCCGCAGTTCCTTGTTTCTTCACTCTCTGTCTTATAAATATTATTACAGTGCCTGCCTCCACTACTCTGACTGCTCATTCCATCTACTCACCACCTTCTCTGTTTAAAGGAATTAGCGACGTTTCTGGTCGAGACCCTTCTTCAGACTGATGTGGTGGGGGGGGGCTGAAAAAGAAAGGAAGTAGGCGGAGACAGTAGGACGTGGGAGACTGGGAAGGGGAGGGGAAGGAGGGAGTAAGCAAGGACTATCTAAAATTAAAGAAGTCAATTGTTCATACCGCTGGGATGTAAACTACCCAAGCAAAATATGAGGTGCTGTCCCTCCAATTTGCACTGGGCCTCACTCTGGCAATGGAGGAGGCCCAGGACAGAAAGGTCAGAGTGGGAATGGGAGGGGGAGTTGAAGTGCTGAGCAACGGGGCGATTAGACGGACTACGGTATATAGAGGAGACCCTGTTGAGACGGATGAATTGTGAGTAGGGGATAGAGCCTTCTTCCCACCCAGCTTCCTGTAAAGGCTCTATCCCCTACTCCCAATTCCTCCGTCTACGCCGCATCTGTGCCCAGGATGAGGTGTTCCATACTACGGCATCAGAGATGTCCTCATTCTTTAGGGAACGGGGATTCCCCTCTTCCATTATAGATGAGGCTCTCACCAGGGTCTCCTCTATATCCCACAGCTCCATTCTGATTCCCCCTCCCCCTATTTGTAACAAGGACAGAGTCCCCTTGTCCTAACCTTCCACCCCATCAGCCATCGCATACAACATATAATCCTCCGACATTTTTGCCACCTCCAATGGGATCCCACTACTGACCACATCTTCCCATCTCTTCCCCTTTTTGCTTTCCACAGAGACTGTTCCCTCTGTTACTCCCTGGTCAACTCGTCCCTTCCCACCCAAACCACCCCCTCCCCCGGTACTTTCCCCTGCAACCGCAGGAAATGCTACACTTGTCGCTTTACCTCCTCCCTCGACTCCATCCAAGGACCAAATCGGTCTTTCCAGGTGAGGCAGAGGTTCACCCGCACCTCCTCCAACCTCATCTACTGCATCTGCTGTTCCAGGTGACAGCTTCTCTACATTGCCGAGACCAAGCCTAGGCTCGGCGATCGCTTCACTGAACACCTCCACTCAGTCCGTCTTAACCAACCTGATCGCCCTGTTGCTCGGCACTTCCACTCCCATTCCCTCTCTGATCTTTCTGTCCTGGGCCTCCTCCATTGCCAGTGAGGCCTAGTGCAAATTGGAGGAACAGCACCTCATATTTCGCTTGGTTAGTTTACACCCCAGCGGTATGAACATTGACCTCTAATTTTAGATAGCCCTTGCTTTCTCCCTCCTTCCCCTCCCCATCAAGTTCTTACACAAGTCCTACTGTCTCCGCCTATTTCCTTTCTTTTTCCCATCCCCCCGACATCAGTCTGAAGAAGGGTCTCAACCCGAAACGTCGCTAATTCCTTCTCTCCATAGATGCTGCCTCACTCACTGAGTTTCTCCAGCATTTTATGTCTACCTTCGATTTTTCCAGCATCTGCAGTTCTTTCTTAAACCTATACCCTCTGGTTGTGATTTCCCTGCCCTGGGAAAAAGACTGTGCATTCACCCTATCTATTTCCCTTATGACTTATACACCTCTACAAGATCACTCAGAAGTATCAAAAACATTGATGAAGGGTCTTGACCTAAAATATCACCCATTCCTTTGTCCCTCCGGATGCTGCCTGGCCCGTGTAGTTCCTCCAGCCCTTTTTGTGTTGCTTCAGATTCCAGCCTCTCCTGCCTCCTTTATATGATGCTGTGCTGCCACCTGCAGGGAATATGAAGAATCACCAGGATTTTTATTTTACAGGGCAGTCATTTCATTTACTCTCATCCGAAAGAACCTCTCCCAACAAAAGGAGGAGGTTCTTAATATTTCATCACCATTTTACTAGAAATGAGGGTTGCCAACTGTCCCGTATTAGCCAGGACATCCCATATATTGAGCTAAATTGGTTTGTCCCATATGGGACCGCCCTTGTCCCGTATTTGACTGCTACTACTCGGGTTGAGGGGACTGTCGGGTCGGAGCGCCGCATCCGGCCCCGCCTCACCCGTCCCGAGGTACTGCAGCCCATGGAGTGCAGCAGCAGTGGCCCCGTCGGTCGGCAGCCCGGCCAGCTGTCCGACCTTCGAACCTTCGCTTACCGCCGACACCACCACCCCTCCTTCTCATGGCCGATCATCGGTTCATGAGTTGGATGGGGTGCCGGACTTTGCGCGCGACATCGCACGCAAAGTCCGGTGCCCGGGCCAAAACTCCTCAGCTGGCCTGCCAGCTGGGCTTTGTGTGCAGTCCACAGCACCCGGGCCAACTCATCATTCACCCAGCCACAGCAGAGTCGGTCAACGAATTGCCGTCGGGAATTTGTCCCTTATTTTGACCTTCTGTCCCTTATTTGGGAGTGAGAAAGTTGGCAACCCTACTTGAAATTAACATGTTACCAAGAAGATCTCCCACGTTTCCTTTACATTGTTTTTCAATGAAAATATTTTGATCTAGTAATTCCATTAGTCTTTCTCAGATGACGTTTCATTTTCCTAACTTCAGCAGGAAAGGCCTTTCAATACCTCAGACTGGACTCTGTGCTTCATAACTCCATGGCCAATTAATTTCACTTCCACCATGTTTCTCCTTCTTATTCCTTCCTGTGACAACTCTTCCAATTGGCCAATAGCCCGGATTCAAGACTGTGCTACCAAAATACTCCTGTCTCCTGTCCCACCACTGGCCCAAATATCCTCAACATCACCACCACAAATATCAAAAATAGTCCGCTCTGTTCTCACTTTGGAAAATCTGCCCATCTGGTTACAAGCAGAAACTGAAGCTGCAGGATCCGGTAGAGAAAGTCGGGCAGTCCTGGTCTGAGGAAACTAATGAGATCCTTGATGACTGGTTTGAGTCAGTGGACTGGTCCATGTTCAAGAACTCTGCAGCCACTGCCATCAGAGACTTTGTCAGTGAGTGTGTAGAGGAATATATGCCAAAGAGGATGCTATGTGTGTTCCCCAACCGGCAACCATGATAAAATCCCAGATAAAATCCAAATCGCAGCGTTCAGGGCAAATGATCCCGAGTGAGATAAGAAATGTATTTATGACCTTCATAAAACCACAAGGATGCCAAGTGGGAATTCTGGCCCAAGCTAGAGTCCTGGGATAGTGACACGAAAGCCAGTCGGTTGTGACAAGGCCCACATACTATAAAGGGAAGTCGGGCAGTATTGCTGACAACAATATGTCCCACGCCGAAAGGCTCAAAGCATTCTATGTCCGCTTTGAACAGACGATCAGTGGAATTGTGTCATCCGCCACAACAGCCTTGGTTGTTCCTGTAGCCACAGTCATCGTTGACATGACACCGGCCTTCTAGAAATTCCATCTGGCAATTGGAAGAGAATGGGTAATTATGGACAGTCAGCATGGCTTTATCCACAGTGGGTTATGTCTTCTGAACTGGATCGAGTTTTTTGAAAAGATGACGAATGTGATGAATTAGGGTATGGCAGCAGCTGGTGACTTCATGGACATTAGTAAGATGTTTGATAAAGTCCCTCATGGTATGTTGATCCAGAAGATTAAGATGCATGGGACTCATGACTTGATCTTTTAGATTCAGAACTGGCTTACTCAAGGTTGTGGTCGAAAAGTGTAATTCTGGTTGGAGGTCTGAGCCCACTGGAGTTCCGCTGGGATATATCCTGGGATGGACCTCTGATGTTTGTGTTTTTATATATATATAAATTTGGTGGAGTTGCTGATGGTGAGAATGGTTGTCAAAGTAGACGGTGGGGTACAGGTTAGTTAAAGAAATAGGCAGAGAAATGGCAAATGGAGTTTAATCCAAGAAAGTATGATGTGTTGCACTTTGGGAGGTCGAATGTAAGGGGAAAGTATTCAGTTCTTGGCAGGACCTTAACAACATTGATGTACAGAGCGATCTCGTGATCCAAGTCCATAGTTCCCAGGAAGTGGCAAAACAAATAGATGGAGTAGTAAAGAAGCATATGATATGCTTGTCCCATCAGTCAGAGTATTTAGTATAAGAGTGAGGAAGACATCATGCACTTAATAGGACTTTGGTTAGGCTACATTTGGAGTAATGTGTGCATTTCTGGTCACCCCATTACAGGGAGGATGTGGAGATTTTGGAGAGAGTGCAGGAGAGGTTTGAGTTGAATTGAGTTGAGTTAACTTTATTGTCACGTGTACCAAGATACAGTGAAAAGCTTTTGTTGCATGCTAAACAGTCAGCAGAAAGACAACACATGATTACAATCGAGTCATCCACAGTGTACAGATACATGATAAAGGGAATACGTGAATAACGTTTAGTGCAATGTAAATCCAGTAAAATCCATCAAAGACAGCCTGTGGGTCTCCAAAGCAGTAGATAATAGTTCAGGACTGCTCTCTAGTTGTGGTAGTATGGTTCAGTTGCCTGATAAATTTAGTTTACCAGAATGTTGCCTGAAATGGAGAGTATTTCTTGAGAGGTCATGTTGCAGTTGTATAAGACGTTGGTGAGACTGCTCTGCATTGTGTTCACTTCTGGGCACCATATAGGAAAGATATTTAAAGAGTTCAGAGAAGATTTATAAGGATGTTGCCAGGACTAGAGGGTCTGAGCTATAGGGAGAGGTTGAGTAGGCTGGGTCTTTATTCCTTGGAGCGCAGGAGGATGAGGGTGATCTAATAGTGGTGTATAAGATCATGAGAGGAATAGATCGGGTAGATGCACAGAGTCTCTTGCCCAGAGTGGGTAAATCGAGGACCAGAGGACCAGAGGACATAGGCTCAAGGTGAAGGGGAACAGATTTAATAGGAATCTGAGGGGTACCTTTTTCACACAATGGTGGTGGGTGTATGGAACAAGCTGCCAGAGGAGGTAGTTGAGGCTGGGACTATCCCAACATTTAAGAAACAGTTGGGCAGGAACATGGATTTGACAAGTTTGGAGGGATATTGACCAAACGCAGGCAGGTGGCACTAGTATAGCTGGGGCATGTTGGCCGGTGTGGACAAGTTGGGCCAAAGGGCCTGTTTCCACATTGTATCACTCTACGACTTTATGACTCTATTAGCCAGATGGAAAAATTGGACAAACTTTGTTTTCTTTGGTACGTTAGAAGCTAAAGGGAAAACGTATAGGTCTAACAGGTCTTTTATTTTGCACCCAAGTTGGCTCCGAAGCCAGGTGACGCTCAGTATGCTGGTCCCAGAAGTGGATCTGCAATCATTCATTACAATCCGATTCTTTTACGAGTATACTTGGGGGTGGCACTGAACAGGTTATACCTCTACTCCAACAGCAGCCCTTAATCTATATCTGTACATGCGGGTGGCTTGATTGTAATCATGTATAGTCTTTCCCCTGATTGGATAGCACGCAACAAAAAACTTTTCACTGTACCTGGGTACATGTGACAATAAACTAAACTAAACTAAACTATAATATTCTGAAAGGCATAGATAAGATAGACAGTCAGAACCTTTTTTCCCCACAGTGGAAATCTCAAAGACTAGAGGGCATTGCTTTGAGGTGAGAGAGGCAAAATTGAAAGGAGATGTGCGGGGAAGTATTTTACACAGAGAGTGTTAGATGCCTGTAAAGTGCTGCCAGGGGTGGTGCTGAAGGCAGATCCGATAGTGCCGCTTGAGGCATAGGCTTTCCTACTGATCCTGCGTTTGCAGGCTTTTGTCTCGTCTTGGTGCTAATCATCAATTTTGGTTCAGAGGTACACAGTGCACAGCACAGGAAACAAAACTATGGTCTAAAATCTAAAGAGAGGGAGCTATGAAGTTGTGTGGATTGAATTGGTCAGGAGAGGTTGTGGGACTTCATTGAAAGGCACGTTGGTAGATTGGGTAACGCAGAGGAATGGCAACAATTATACATTCCTCCCTGGTGTAAAAGTACATAAACACAAAAGGCAACCGAACACTCCCACCCAACCATGAATAATGTAAGACGTTAACAATAGTATTAATTCCAAAGAGGAGTTATATAAATTAGACAGAGGCAGAGGAACAACTACAGGACTGTTTGGAGTCTGTAGACTGGGCAATGCTCAAGGACTCGGCAACGGACTTGAACGAATACTCCACAGTCGTTACAGACTTCATTAAGAAGTGTGTGGAGGACTGCATCCCTACAAAAACCTTCCGAGTGTTTCCCAATCAGAAACCTTGGATGAACTTTGAGATCCGCACTCTTCTGAAGACCAGACACCGGGCATTCATGTCTGATGATACAGTGGTCTACAAGAAGTCCAGATACGACCTTGGTAAGGCCATCAAAAAGGCCAAAAGGGACTTCTGCTCCAAACTGGAGGATGAGAATAGATGTTCGGCAGCTGTGGCGGGGCCTGAATGCAATCACCTCCTACAAGGCGAAATCAGGAGGCAGCTCGAATGTGGGCGAAACATCACTCCCTGATGAGCTCAATGCGTTTTACACACGCTTTGATAGGGAGAACACCGATATGATTCCCGAGCCCCCATTCGCTGTGATGGTATTTCAGTCTCAGTCACAGAGGCCGACGTCAGGAAATCCTTCAGAGGGCTGAACCCTCGAAAGCGCCTGGACCTGATGGTATACCTGGTCGTGTTCTAAAAACCTGTGTGGACCAACTGGCTGGAGTTTTTACGGACATTTTCAACCTCTCACTTCTGAGGTCTGAGGTTCCCACCTGCTTCAAAAGGGCATCAATCATACCGGTGCCCAAGAAGAGCAAGGTGACGTGCCTCCACGACTATCGACCTGTGGCACGAACGCCTGTGGTGATGAAGTGCTTTGAGAGGTTGATCATGACGCAAATCAACTCCTACCTCGACAAAAACCTGGACCCACTGCAGTTCGCTTACCGCCACAACAGATCAACGGTTGATGCGATCTCGCTGGCCCTCCACTCCGCTCTGGACCACTTGGACAACAAAACTCATATGTCAGGCTGTTATTCATTGATTACAGCTCAGCATTTAATACAATCATCCCCTCCAAGCTGGTTACCAAACTTGCAGAACTGGGTATCTGCGCATCCCTCTGCAATTGGATCCTCGACTTCCTCATTCTCAGACCACAGTCTGTTCGTATTGGTGGAAATGTGTCAGACTCGATAACAATCAGCACAGGAGCACCTCAAGGCTGCGTGCTCAGCCCCCTGCTGTACTCACTCTATACTCATGACTGCGTAGCCGGTCATAGTGCGAACTCCATCATCAAGTTCACTGACGACACCACTGTTGTGGGACGTATCACTGATGGGGATGAGTCAGAGTATAGAAGTGAGATCGCGCAACTGTCCATATGATGCCAGCACAATAACCTGGCCCTCAACACCAGCAAAACCAAGGAACTGATTGGGGACTTTGGAAGGAGTAGGATGGGGACCCACAGTCCCGTTTATATCAATGGGTCGATGGTTGAAAGGGTCAAGAGCTTTAAATTCCTGGGCGTGCACATCTCTGAAGATCTTTCCTGGTCCGAGAACACTGATGCTACTATTAAGAAAGCACATCAGCGCCTCTACTTCCTGAGAAGATTATGGAGAGTCGGTTTGTCAAGGAGGACTCTCTCTAACTTCTACATTTGCACAGTAGAGAGCATGCTGACCGGTTGCATCGTGGCTTGGTTCGGCAACTTGAGCGCCCTGGAGAGGAAAAGACTACAAAGAGTAGTAAACACTGCCCAGTCCATCATCGGCTCTGACCTCCCTTCCATCGAGGGGATCTATCGCAGTCGCTGCCTCAAAAAGGCTGGCAGCATCATCAAGGACCCACACCATCCTGGCCACACACTCATCTCCCTGCTACCTTCAGGTAGAAAGTACAGGAGCCTGAAGACTGCAACGACCAGGTTCAGGAATAGCTACTTCCCCACAGCCATCAGGCTATTAAACTTGGCTCGGACAAAACTATGAACATTAATAGCCCATTATCTGTTATTTGCACTTTATCAGTTTATTTATTCATGTGTATATATTTATAGAATGATATATGGACACACTGATCTGTTTTTGTAGTCAATGCCTACTATGTTTTGTTGTGCTGAAGCAAGCAAGCAGTCACAGTCACAGAAGGCCGACGTCAGAAGATCCTTCAGGGGAGTGAACCCTCTGAAAACGCCTAGAAAACGGTATACCCGGTCGAGTTCTCAAGACCTGTGCAGACCAACTGACGGGAGTTTTTGAGGACATTTCCAACCTCTCACTTCTGAGGTCTGAATAATACCGGTGCCCAAGAAGAGTAAGGTGACATGCCTCAATGACTATCGATCAGTAGCACTAACATCTGTGGTGATGAAGTGCTTTGAGAGGTTTGTTATGGTACACATCAACTCCTACCTCGACAAGAACCTTGACCCACTACAGTTCGCATACCGCCACAACAGGTCAACGGAGGATGCAATTTCACTGGCTCTCCACTCCGCATTGGACCAATTGGACAATAAAAACACTTACGTCTGGCTATTGTTTATAGACTACAGCTCAGCGTTAATACCATCATCCCTTCCAAGCTGGTTACCAAGCTCACGGAACTGGGCCTCTGCGCATCCCTCTGTAATTGGATCCTCGACTTCCTCATCCACAGACCACAGTCTGTTCGAATTGGAGGAACCACTTGATCCTCAGTAACAATTAGTACGGGAGCATCTCAAGGCTGCGTACTCAGCCCCTGCTTTACTCACTCTATACCTATGACTGCGTAGCTGGACATAATGCGAACTCCATCATCAAGTTCGCCGACGACACCACTGTGGTTGGACGAATCACAGATGGGGACGAGTCAGAGTATAGAAGTGAGATCGACCGACTAAACAACTGGTGCCAGGCACAACAACCTGGCTCTCAACATCAGTAAGACCAAGGAACTGATTGTGGACTTTGGTAGGGGAAGAATGAGGACCCCCAATCCTGTTCATATAAATGGGACGATGGTGGAGAGGATCAATAACTTCAAATTCCTGGGCATGCATATTTCCGAAGATCTTTCCTGGACTCAGCACACCGATGCAATTATAAAGAAGGCACATCAACAACTATTTCCTGAGAAGATTACGAAGATTCGGTATGTTGAAGAGAATTCTCCTAAACTTCTACAGGTGCACGGTAGAGAGCATTCTGACTGGTTGCATCATGGCCTGGTTTGGCAACTTGAATGTCCTGGAGCGGAAAAGACTCCAAAAAGTTGTGACCACTGCCCAGTCCATCACCGGCTTTGACCTCCCCACCGTCAAATGGATCTATCGTAGTCGTTGCCTCAAAAAGGCAGCCAAAATCATCAAGGACCCACACCATCCTGGCCACACACTCATCTCACCATTGCCATCAGGAAGAAAGTGCAGGAGCCTGAAAACTGTAATATCCAGGTTCAGGATCAGCTTCTTCCCTGCAGCCAGGCTATTAAACACAACAACAAATAAGCTCTGAGCTCAGTACTGCAAAAGACTATATTATTATTTGTTATTTGCACTATATTTGTTATTTATTGAACTTTTTCTTTTTTTTCCTCTTCCCCCGTTGTGTACTATGTTTACATATTCACATATTCTGTTGTGCTGCAGCAAGTAAGAATTTCATTGTCCCATCCGGGACATATGACAATAAAACTCTCTTGACTCTTGACTCTTGAGATGGGGCCTGGCCCGCTGAGTTACTCCAACTTTTTATGACTATCTTCGGTTTAAACCAGCGTCTGCAGTTCTTCTTTCACTGAAAGTAAGCATATAGATACAGCATGCAGTGATGAAAGCAAATGGCATGTTGGCCTTCATAGCGAGAGGATTTGAGTATAGGAGCAAGGAGGGCCTACTGCAGTTGTACAGAGCCCTGGTGAGACCGCACCTGGAGTATTGTGTGCAGTTTTGGTCTCCTAGTTTGAGGAAGGACATTCTTGCTATTGTTGGGAGTGCAGCGTAGGTTCACCAGGTTAATTCCCGGGAAGGTGGGACTGACATATGATGAAAGAATGGATCGACTGAGCTTATATTCACTGGAATTTAGAAGGATGAGAGGAAATCTTATACAAACATATACAATTATTAAGGGATTGGACAGGCTAGATGCAGGAAACATGTTCCTGATGTTGGGGGAGTCCAAAATCAGGGGTCACAGTTTAAGAATAAGGGGCAGGCCATTTAGGACTGAGATGAGGAAAAACCTTTTCACCCGGAGTATTGTGAATTTGTGGAATTCTCTGCCACAGAAGGCAGTGGAGGCCAACTCACTGGATGTATTCAAGAGAAAGTTGGATATAACTATTTGGGCTAACGGAATCAAGGGATATGGGAAGAAAGCAGGAACTGGGTACTGATTCTGGATGATCAGCCATGATAATTTTGAATGGCGGTGCTGGCTCAAAGGGCCGAATGGACTACTCCTGCACCTATTTTCTATGTTTCTATGTTTCTATTTTTCTTGTGCTGTACTGTTCTATGTTCTAATTTATATCCATGCCAGTATGTTGTACCCAATCCTAACTGCTCTAATCTTGCTTTTAGTTCCACTAATCTCTTCAGTATTTTCTTTGCACCAATACCAATTTCCTTTAATTTGCCCTTTCACAGTCTGCTTTTTATGTTCCTTGGAAGCTTAGTCTTGTACTCTGTGTTTGCTCTCTTGATCGACATGAATGCATTTTTGCTTAATTCTAAGGTATTTTGTATCGTCAGGCTTTCTACATTTTCTGGCAAATTTATATAACTCTTAAAAAGGCACACAAAATGCTGGAGTAACTCAGCAGGCCAGGCAGCGTGTCAGGCAGATATGGATTGGTGAGTTTCGAGTTGGGATCCTTTAGTTTAGTTTAGAGATACAGCGCGGAAACAGGCCCTTTGGCCAACCGAGTCCGAACCGACCAGTGATTCCCGCACATTAACTCTATCCTACACACACCAGGGATAATTTACACTTATAGCAAGCCAATTAACCTACAAACCTGTATATCTCTGGAGTGTGCGAGGAAACCGAAGATCTCGGAGAAAACCCACGGGGTCACGGGGAAAAAGTACAAACTCCGTAAGACCGCACCCGTAGTGGGGATCGAACCCGGGTCTCTGGCGCTGCAAGCGCTGTAAGGAAGCAAATCCACCGCTGCGCCACCTTGCAGCCCTTCTTCAGACTAATTATAGTATAGGGGAAGAAAGGTGGAAAAGAGGTGGCGGCCAGGACAAAGCCTGGCAATTGAGAGGTGGATGCAGGTGTTGGGGGGGGACTTGATTGGCAGATGGGTGGACAAGGGGCAGATAACCCCTCTTCGGATTTAAACAATCGTCAACTTCTTATGTTATTCGGGGGAGGGGGGAGCAGGTTGGTTTACCTTTTGTCCTTTTGCACCAGAGAGGAATGTATAATTGTTGTAATTACTACATTAGCTTCTTCAGTATTCACCAATGCCCATCTACCATTGTGCCTTTCAATGAAGTTCTACAAGCACTTCTGATCAATTTATTCCTCACACATTTGCAGCTCCCTCTTTTAGATTCTGAATTATAGTTTTGGTTTCTGAACTGTGCACCTCTGAACCAAAACTAGCCATTGGAACAGATCAAAGCAAAAGCCTGCAAATGCAGGATCAAGAGGAGAGCCAGTTAAAGCCAATCTTACAACAGGGGGACAAAATGTCAGAAAACATTTACAAAGGCTAATCGTCAGCTTGAATCGTCAACAGGTTTGTCAATTGGAGATCAGTGAACCAATACATTTTAGGCAAATTGAAAGGAAATTAAACAGCAGAGCAGGCAAGTGAAAAGCCCAAGATACGCAAAGGACATCTGCCGTATCTTGAGTCTATGAGAGTAGTAATCACTTGTGTAAAGACTCCACTCCTACCATTGGTTTTGAGGGAGAAGCACAACTGGTGCACACTGCTTCGGCTGTCCTTCACCAGTTGAGCCACTGTTTAGGAATGTTACAAAATTTTGAGATTTTAAAAATAAAGCCTGTAATTTATCCCATCAGATAAAGCATAAAAAGAAGTTTAATTTGGCACATAATTCACTTTCATATCTTCAGTATTAAAAAGGTTACGGACATTTTCATACGCGGAAATTAGCATCTTGTTCCCTATTGCTTTTCCATTGAATTAACACAAAGCTGTGAGCGAGGACAGTCAAAAGCCAATAATTTTCTTTAAAATTAAGAGAACTGAATGAAATTTCAGTTATTATAGATTTAAGCATTCTGAAACAAATATAGAACATCTTACTTGGATGACCTGAAATTAAAGCATATAATTAGTTAGTTACCTAATTGTAGCTAATTACAAAATTGACCGTTGTGACGGAAATAGTAATAAACACCCAGACTGCCTTGAAAATTCAAAATGTGATATTCTCAAGATCAGAACTTTAATATTATTGTATTATATGCTGTAAGTCCATAACAGATAGGTAAATAAATTACAATTTCTAGCAATAGACCAAGTCTTTATGGAGAAGATCAGTTGCTAGCTGGTACATTGGCATATCATAATCAGTAGCATCATCATACTCCTCAGATTGTAACCAATAAGCAACTCCATACTCCTTATTTTTCCTCATCTTTTCAATTTTGGCATTGTAGACTACAAGTTTTGCTCCTTCAAACCACGCATGACATGCCTTTCTGCCCACTACTTTCCCATTAAGAATGTCCTGTAGATCATCACATTTGGAGTAGTCCAAATTCAGATCATCTCTGTGAATGCTGTCTAAATCAGTCTCTTTTGCTGGGCATTTGGATTGACAATTTTGCATTTCTTCTTTGGAGACATCTGTTTAAAATGTAAAGGAAAAAAAACACTGAAAAGCATTAACAGAAACAAGTTATTATTTGCAGTTTTAGAAAAAAGGTAGAAATGATAAAGTTAAACACTAAAACAAATAGTAAATACCCAACAAAAAATTCATATTTTTCAGTTTCATCAAATCAATTAAATTCATCTAAATTCAATTACTAGATCTAAATATCTATCCATTTCTTAAGAAAAGGCTAAAGTTTTTAAATAGACTAAGTATCCAAATAACAAACTAATCCCATTCACACAAGAATTCACAATATAACATGATTTTTAAATCTCACTGTCATGAACTTATATGCCAAATGGAAGGAATTTAATGTTTAATTCCCATAAATGAATCTAGAAACATCCACTCTCAATATAATCAAAATTATTAATTTTTTGCACAATACATGTGACTAAAACTGTTGTGGATATTCAGTATAAAAATATTGATTATGGATAGACAATTACACAAAATATAGACGATTTAGATGCTCCTATGACATGATTGTCCAAAAAAAAAGAGAATTTTAATCATCTTGCGAGTGGGTGTTTCTGGAATGCGATCGATTGGAACGTTGCCGTTGCCGTGAATTTTAACCCCATATCGGCAGGCAAGACATGGCCGTATCATTTGGGGGCTAAATAACATTTTCGCAGTGTAAAATTAGACTGAAGCCAGCCCAAGAAGCAAGATTATATGTGAATTTTACTTTGGAGTCACGTGAGTGACTACGTGAAGAAGGCCGTCAGCACGCATGCGTGTCATTCTGTCTAGTGCATTGCGCAACGCGCTGACTGACGGGCACGCTGCTACTGCCAGCGGTAAGTTTAAACCTGCAGGTAAGTTTTAAACTTCCCAGGTTATGTTTTCTATTACAGGAATCTCCTCTCAAGAGTTCCTGCTGGATTTCGGGGCGATGTCGGGAAACCTTTATGGACTGCGGGGTAATCCCAGTCACGGACCGTGGGAATCCCGGTCATGACCTTGGGGAATCCCGGCCACGGACCGTGGGGAACTGGCTACGGAGACCGCGGAAGTGCAGGTAGCGGGCGGCAGTCCAAATTCGCCTTCCGAGTCGCTGGCGGTGGAGCCAGCAGCTCAGACTGGTGCCGGTAGCACCTTGGCAAACCCGCTTGGAGGGTAAGCCACTAAATTATATCTCCCTCTCTGAGGAGGGAGCGTAAGGAAGAGGCCCGTTGAGTCGGGCCAGGAGGTAGCGTCTTCGGATGTCTAACCACATGGAGCACCTGATGGAGAGGTGCTCCACAATGGTATGCTCCAAGGAGGGAGTTTTTATCACCGTGGGTCTCCTCGGGGCCCGCGGCAGTGGCACCTGTTTGCAGGGCTGCACAGAGTCTCCCTCTCTGAGGAGGGGAGCAGTCAGGGTCAGTTCTGTCTGACTCGGAGTTCGGTACCACGAGGGCACGTAGGGTATGGTCCGTGAAGGGGCCATATCAGCGCAGGTCTCCTCAGGGGCCTGCGGCAGCACCTGTTTCAGGGCTGCCTACTATCGCCCTCGCTATGGAGAGGAGTGAGAATGGTCAGTGTGTAACTAACTCCAAACTGGGAAGTATGTCCGTGGAACATACTGGAGTACGTGTGTGAGGTACAGAAATATCAGTCATGACATCCAGGCTTGCGACATCCTCGCAAGCGAAGGAGTGCTGCAGGAAGAGTGGTTCCAGCCGTTGGCAGCAAAAACCTCACGTCACGTCAAAACAGGAACAGGTGACGGCTGTGAGATACCATGCACCTGTAAATTGTTCCTGAAAGTGTCGGCAGTGAACAGCGCTATCAGGGGTGACTTTGGAGGGGTATGGAACCCCAGGAAACCAGCCGCCGAATCTTCTCTTCAGGTAAGCCTATTCAACAGGTGGACCTGCATGAGGGAGCTAAAGCTGTCGAACTACGAGTACAGCCTCATCGTTTCGGCAACAACACACCCCACGCCTCCATCGGCAGTAAGCGGTTCACTGAAGCTGGTGGCAGCCTGCAAGCTGGGCAGAGGTCTTTAGGCCAAGGCCCAAGCCGGTCTCAGGAAAATATGGAATCCACGTACCCTACCAGTCCTACTCTCCAATCAAGGACGGAAATAGAACCTGACATGGAGCGTGAACACCTCTGCGCTGCTGGAAAAGGTCCAGCAGAGACTGTACTTCCTGAGGGTGCTCAGGAAGAACAACATCACCAAGAGACTGCTGCTATCCTTTTATCGGTGCTCAATAGAGAGCATCTTAACATACTGTGTATGCGTGTGGTACACCAGCTGCACGGCGGCTAAGAGGAAAGCGCTCCAGAGGGCTATTGACAACGCCCAGAAGACTATCGGCTGCCCTCTCCTCACCTTGGAGGACCTACACAGTTCCCACTGTCTCAAAAATCCCAGAACATCATA
>CM075977.1:162736237-162980973 GCA_038087875.1 Malacoraja senta | reverse complement strand
TGCTGTCCCCTCCAATTTCCGGTGTTGCTCACTTCTGGCCATGGAGGAGACCCAGGACAGAGAGGTCGGATACGGAATGGGAGGGGGAGTTGAAGTGCTGAGCCACCGGGAGGTCAGGTTGGTTAATGCGGACCGAGCGGAGGTGTTCGGCGAAATGATCGCCAAGCCTCCGCTTGGTCTCACCGATGTAGATCAGCTGACATCTAGAGCAGCGGATGCATAGATGAGGATGGAGGAGATGCAGGTGAACCTCTGTCGCACTTGGAAAGACTGCTTGGGTCCTTGAATGGAGTCGAGGGGGGAGGTAAAGCGACAAGTGTAGCATCTCTTGCGGTTGCAAGGGAAAGTGCCCGGGGAGGGGGTAGTACGGGAGGGAAAGGAAGAATTGACAAGGGAGTTACGGAGGGAGCGGTCTTTGCGGAAGGCAGACATGGGGAGAGATGGGAAGATGTGGCGAGTGGTGGGGTCACGTTGGAGGTGGCGAAACTGACGGAGAATTACTGTTGTATGTGATGGCTGGTGGGGTGAAAGGTGAGGACTAGGGGGTCTCTGCTCTTGTTGCGAGTGGGGGGATGGGAGAGAGAGCAGTGTTGCGGGGTATGGAAGAGACCCCTGGTGCGAGCGTCATCTATGGTGGAGGAGGGGAACCTCCGTTCCCTGAAGAATGAGGACATTTCAGATGCCCTGGTGTGGAACGCCTCATCCTGGGAGCAGATGCGGCGTCGACGGAGGAATTGGGAGTAGAGGATGGAGTCCTTACAGGAAGCAGGGTGGGAAGTGTAGTCCAGATAGCCATGGGAGTCAGTAGGTTTATAGTGAATGTCGGTCAGAAGTCTATCACCTGCGATGGAGATAGTGAGGTCAAGGAATGGTAAGGAAGTGTCGGAAATGGTCCAGGTGTATTTGACCATGTGTAAATGGTCCAGGTGGATGAAGTCAGTCACTTGTGTGTGGGTGCAGGAGGTGGTAACAAAGCAGTCATCGATGTAGTGGAGGTAGAGGTCGGGGATGGGGCCCTGGTACATAGCGAACAAGGATTGTTCGACGTACCCGACATAGAGGCAGGCGTAGCTGGGGCCCATGCATGTGCCCATAGCTACGCCTTGTATTTGGAGGAAATGGGAGGAGTCAAACGAAAAGTTATTGAGGGCGAGGACCAACTCCGCTAGGCGGAGGAGAGTATCAGTGGCCGGGTATAGGTTGCTTCTCTGGTCGAGGAAGAACCGGAGGCTTTGAGACCATCCTGGTGGGGGATGGAGGTGAAGAGTGACTGGACGTCCATGGTGAAGATGAGGGGGTGAGGGCTAGAGAATGGAATGCGCGGAGACGACGGAGAGTGTCTGAGGTGTCTTGAACATAGGTAGGGAAGGATTTAACCAAGGGGGATAGGATGGAGTCAAGGTAGGTGGAAATGAGTTCGTGGGGCACGAACAGGCAGAGACAATGGGTCTACCGGGACAGTCAGGTTTGTGGATTTTGGGGAGAAGGTAAAATCGGGCCGTGCGGGGCTGGGGAACGATGAGGTTGGAGGCTCGTTCGGGCAGGGCGTGGGAGTTGATGAAGTCGGTGATGGTGCTAGAGATAGTGGCCTGGTGCTCGTCAGTGGGGTCATGGTCCAGGGGTAAGTAGGAGGAGGTGTCCGAGAGTTGGCGCGTGGCCTCAGCTTTGTAGAGATCGGCGCGCCAGACTACCACGGCATCTCCCTTGTCGGCGGGTTTGATAACCCAGTCTGGGTTGTTGTGGAGTGAGTCGATGGCAGTGCGTTCAGGGGGGGAGAGATTGGAGTGAGACAGGGGAGTGGAGAAGTTGAGGCGGTTGATGTCGCGACGGCAGTTTTGGATAAAAAGTTCTAAGGCCGGAGGGCCATGAGGGGAAGTCCATGAGGAGGGGGTACGTTGGAGACGGGAAAAGGGATCATCAATGGGGGGCGAGGACTCCTTCCCCTGGAAGAACGCTGTGAGGCGGAGGCGACGGTAGAAGAGTTCCAAATCGTGGTGGGCGCGGAACTCATTGAGGTGGGGACGGAGGGGGACAAAGGTAAGACCTCTGCTGAGGACAGACCGTTCGGTGTCGGAGAGGGGGAGGTCAGGGGGGATGGTGAACACACGGCAGGGATGGGGGTTGGGGCCGGAGGAAGGCAGTTGGGTGGATTGGGGACGAGGCGATGTGTGGTGGCGGGGTCGTGGGTTGTCAGGTGGTGGAGGGTGAGAGGGATGTGGTGTGGGTGGGGAAGAGCAGGGGTCACATAGTTAGAGGGGGATGGGGAAGACCCAGTGGAACTGCCACTGAGGTTACCACGGTTGGGGAGACCGGCACTAGGACCCAGTGCAGTCAAACCCAGAAGAGTGGGAATCAGCAGCGTGGAGGCTTCGGGCCCAGTGCAGAGTCCAGTTTGCAGGTGAGGCGACGGCTGCGGGCTGCTGGAGGGTGGGTGGAGTGGCGAGGGTCGGCGGACCCGATGGTAGGAGTCCGTGGGCAGTAGAGTTGGGGTCAGCGGGCGATGCGTGGGAGGTCCCGGTGGGCGGATGGTCGGTGGGGCGGCGCGGTTCGTCCAACCCCGGTGAGGCGGCAAGATGAGTCGGGAGCGGTGCGACGGCCATGTTCGGGGAGCCCCGGTCCAGCGGCCATGTTGATTAGGCCCGGTCCGGCGGCGATGTTCAATATGCCCGGTGTGATGGCGATATTGGGCGGGCCCAGTGCGACGGCGATGTTCAGTGGCCCGGTCCGGCGGCGAATCTGGATGGGCCCGGTGCGACGGCGATTATCTGAATGGTGTCAGATTAAGAAAAGGGAAGTACAACGAGACCTGGGTGTCCTTGTACATCAGTCACTAAAAGTAAGCATGCAGGTGGAGCAGGCAGTGAAGAAACCTAATGGCCTTCATAGCGAGAGGAGTTGATTATAGGAGCAGAGAGGCCCTTCTGCAATTGTACTGGGCCCTGGTGAGACCACACCTGGAGTATTGTGTGCAGTTTTGTTCCTAATTTGAGGAAGGACATTCTTGCTATTGAGGGAGTTCAGTGTAGATTCATGATTAATTCCCAGGATGGCGGGAATATCATATGATGAAAGAATGGAGCGACTGGGCTATTTAGAAGGATGAAAGGGGATCTTATAGAAACATATATAATTATCAAGGGATTGGACACGCTAGATGCAGGAAACATGTTCCCGATGTTGGGGGTTTCCAGAACGAGGGTCCACAGTTTAAGAATAAAGGGTTGTCCATTTAGAACTGAGATGAGGAAAATCTTCTTCACACAGAGAGTTGTGAAATTGTGGAATTCTCTGCCTCAGAAGGCAGTGGAGACCGATTCACCAGATGCATACCAAGGAGTGTTAGATAGAGCTCTTAAGGGCTTGGGGAATCAAGGGATATGGAGAGAAGGCAGGAATGGGGTACTGATTGTGGATGATCAGCCATGATCACATTGAATGGCAGTGTTGGCTCGAATGGCCGAATGGCCTACTCCTGCACCTATTGTCTATGTGTCTATGTATTTATGGACCCAGCAATGATCCCTGAGGCACACCAGCAATCACAGGTCTCCAATCTGAATAATAACCTAGCCTCTGCTACGTACCACAAAGCCACTTCTCTGTCCATTCGGCTAGCTCTCCTAGATCCTATGTGCCCTAACCTTCTAGAGCAGCCTACCATGTGGAGCCTTATCAAATGTCTTGCTGAAGTATATATAGACTAGGTCCATTGCCCCTGGCCTCAACAACCTTCTTTGTTATTTTTCAAAATACAGTAACATTCGTGAGTCTTGATCCCCCGTACAAACGTAATCAACCAGTCTTTCCAAATGCATGTTTACCTTATCCCATAGAATCCTTTCCAGTAACGTTTCTACCTCAGATGTTAAACTAACTGGTCTATATGTTATATGATTTGTATATCTCAGTCAGGATGCCTGCAACTTCTCCTCTAGCTTCCCACAATGTATTTGGATATATCTGATTGGGCCCAGGAGATTTATCTACCTTCATAAGTTTTAATTTGTTTATATGTCCAATGATGAATTCCCCATACTCCAATCTATTTGTTGTGCCCCTTAATTTGCACTTTCTCAGTAGCTGTTATACTGTATTTTACGCAGTAGCGCAGATGGTAAAGCTGTAGAATTTACCCTTTCTCCCTGTGACACTGGTTTCCTCCCACATCCCAAAGATGTGGGGGTCTGTAGCCCTTTGTAAATTGTCTCTAGTGTGAAGGAATGGTTGAGAAAATGTGATAATATAGAACTAATGTGGATGGCTGATAGATGGTCAATGTGGACTCAGTGTGCCAAAAGGCCAGTTTCGATGCTGCATCTCAAAACTAAACCAAACCAAAACACACTCTAGAAACGAGGAACTGCAGATGCTGGTTTACAAACAAGACACCAAAGTGCTGGCGTAACTCAACAGGTCAAGGAGCATTTCTGGAGACCATAGATAGGGAACGTTTTGGGTCAGAACCCTTCTTCAGACAAATTATGGGGGGGGGGGAGAGAAATCTGGATGAGAAGAGGATCAGGAGATATGGCAGGTGATAGCTAAACACTGGTGAAGAGGGGTTTTGGTAGGCAGATAGATAAACAAAGGCCAGAAATGAATAAACTGAAGGTGTGATACAAAAGGATTGAAGATTGTGAATTTCGAAGCCAGAGGAAGGAATGTAGGTGGAGGGGGAGCAGGAGAGGGAAAATAGGTGCAAGTTCAGGTGGGCACAGGATGGGAAGCAAACGGGGGGTGTGAAGGAGAAAGGAGAAGGGGATAATTGTAAAAGGTTACCTAAAATTGGACAATTCAATGTTTATACCGTTGGCATGTAACCTACCCAAACGGAATAGGAAGTGCAGTTCTTCCAGATTGGTCCAAACTACACTCTGTTAATTTTCTCTTTTGCAGTAACTGTTGTATTCATGTATGGCATGAATTGCCTGCACAACGCACAAATCAAAATATCTGCTCTATACACATGCCAATAATTAATAATTACTAATGCCAATACATTGGACAGAGTACCTGGAGGATATGGACAATTAGAGAAGATTTTTTGGTAGGTCAAAGCTTGTTGATCCCACTTCCGGTGGCGTCATGTTAGACTAACAGACGTGCACCCAGCTCCTCTCCCGAAAAACTTCACGATTTATCGTGTAAAACGGGTCCGAAAATCGGGATTGTTTTTAAAAACCTTACCGGAGCTTCTGGTTACCGCGCTGATGACGTCATCGTTAAACGCGATGTTTTAACGGTGGTTTGAAGCCCTTTAAATGAGTAAATTGACTCCAGCTGTGAGCCCTCAGAGAGCTGTGAATAAACTGTCGAAACAGTTCGAAACTGAAGTTACCTCTGAAGTCTCTGAAGTGGCTGCAGAAATGGATACAAGATCTAAGAAAGACTTTGATGACTTGAAAAAATCAATGAAAAATTTGAAAGATGAGATCTCGGATAATAGGGTGGAAGATAAGAAGGAAATGAAGGAAAATTCGGCAAAATGATGGAAGGAATGCAGAAGATGATGAAGGATTAAATGCTGGTAACCAGAAGAATATGACGGATTTACTGGACACTATGAATAAACGAATTGATGAGGTGAAAGATGGACTATCAGAGAAAATGGATAAGATGGATGTAAATTACTACGGATAAGTTCACGGCTGTACTTGAAACAGTAGCTGCAAGTATGCAGACAATTACGGAATTGGAGAAAAATACGGCACGACTGGTTGAAGACATGGCGAAATTGAGGCAAGAACATGAGCAAATGAGGCGAGAAAACGAACAAGCATCACTACAAATGGGGACTCAATTAGAGAAAGTCTCATTCAAATGCCTGGACCTGGAAGCTCGTTCTAGACGCCAGAATCTGAGGATTCTTGGTGTTTCAGAGGGGCAGAAGGGGAACAGGTACGTGAATTTGCCATGGGCTTGTTGAAACAACTGTTGAATCTTCCCAAGGAAACGAAAATCGAAGTGGCTCATCGTGTCCCAAGATTTGGAAAAAGATTTGATGCGGGAAAAGCTTATCCACGACATATTATAGTGAAATTTCGAGACACTGCAGAACTGGAATATGTTATGACCAAAATCAAATATGGTGTACAATTACGGCTGGACAAAGACACTATTAAGATATTCAGGGACTACCCACATGAAATTGTGCAAAAAAGAAAACAAATTTGATAAGGTTAAAGATCTTTTAAGAGGGAGAGAAGGGGTCAGATCGGGGTTTTTATCCCGCTAAAATGCGTATTTCTTTTAATGGTCTTGAAAAAGTCATTTGTTAAGCCTGAAGACGCTTTCAAATATGCCCAAACGATTGTTGAAAGACAGAAATAAAAGGGAGCTTTGGCAGATCCGAATAATTCTCAGCTATGTTTTGTCTGGGGATAGTTACACTGTTATCTCCGGAATGTTGAAGCAAGGACATTTTCTGTTCAAAAACGTGTAAACAACTTTATAACGGGATATGAATTAGAAAATAATTGCTTATTGATTAAAATGTTATAACCAATTGTAAGAACTTATCCTATTAACAACTTTAAAGTTATGCAGGTTAGATTAGAATACTAACAAAAAAAACAAAAAAATAATGAACTAACATACTAATATGAATTTTTAATAAATTGTAACCTTGTCTATAAGCGGGAGGAGGGGATGAGAAACGAGCTCCTGGCTTATGTCCAGGAGCACGTCTCGTTAACCCCTTCAACCAACAGCTGATTCTTATTGAAATCAAAAATATTGGTTTAATAATTAAACTCTGATATATATATATGTTATAAGGAAATATCAGGGTAAAATTGTATTATATATATGAATGTGAGGCCTCGTTTTAATATTTTAATATGTTATGATTAACTAAGAGAGCGGAGCGAGTTGAGCAACAACGCAATGGAAGTCAAAATAAGGTTTTTTCCCACCTACAGGTGGGTCACTTGCTACAGTGCCGACTATAGACACTGTAGCCTCACTTTTTTAGTTTTTTTTTTATTACATAAAAATCACTTGTTTGTGTTTTGTGTTTAGTGATAAGAATAATATGGACATACCAACAAAAGTTAATAATTCAAAAACTCCCCCAATACCTAAAGACCTGGGATATGGACGCACCACAAGATTCAAAGGTACTATAATTATTCAAAATGCATGACACCACACAAAAGAACCTAGGAGGAGTCTCATTTGTAGTTGGAATATAAGAGGTATTAACGAACCTATCAAAAGGGTAAGATATTAGCTCAGCTAAAAATGTATAATTCTGACATTACCTTCCTACAAGAAACACACCTAAAACCTCAGGACCAAGTTAGGCTGAGGGCGAAATGGATAGGTCAAACATACCCACTCTTCATTCACTTCAAAATCTAGAGGCACGTCAATTATCATAAGAAAAGGTATACCATTTAAAGCAAAGAATATTATAACAGATATAGAAGGGAGATACCTAATAGTTAATGGAGAAATCCATGACACTCCACTTACTTTGGTAAATATATATGCCCCTAACTTTGATAACCCCCACTTTTTCAATAAATCTTCAATATAATTGCAGAGTCAAACTATCAAAATGTTATAATAGGCGGAGACTTTAACTGTGTTTTAGACCCGTACTTAGATAAATCAAGTCAAAAACAGAGAGGGAATATGAAATCGAAAACTGGGGAACTCCTCAATACCTACATAAACAACACTAATATAGCAGATGTTTGGAGAATTGTGAATCCAACTGGCAGGGAATATTCGTTTTACTCAATGGTACATAAGACATACTCACGTATAGACTACTTTCTGCTGGATACAAAATTAATCCCCCAAACATCTAATGCAATATATCATACAAATTCAATTTCAGACCATTCTCCACTAACTTTCTTTTTAAAACTGGAAGGATTGTCTAAGAATAATTCATTCTGGAGATTTAACTCTCAAATTTTAAAAGATCCACAAGCGAGTATATATTTAAAAGAACAAATGGAGGTCTTTTTTCAAACAAATGATACTTCAGATATATCGCCTACTTTACTTTGGGAATCTTTTAAAGCATACATTAGGGGTATTATAATTTCATATCAAGCTTTTCAAAATAAAAAGAATAAGAATGAACAAAGACAGTTAGAAGAACTTATTAGACAAATGGATATAGATAATGCTAAAGATCCATCAATAGATAAACATAATAAAATAATAATTTTAAAATTTAAATTAAATAAATTATTATCTGCCAAACTTATAAGACTTTTTCAAATTACAAAACAAGAGCACTTTGAATTTGGGGATAAACCGCATAAACTTTTGGCTCGCCAGCTAAAAAAACGAGAAAAGGAACATACTATACCAAAGATCAAATCAGATAAAGGGGAATTATTAACAACACCGAAGGATATTAATAAAAGATTTGCGCAATTTTACGAGAATTTGTATACATCTAAAACGATAATTGATTCCAATAATATCACAAAGTTCTTGGATACCTGTAATCTTCCAAAGTTAGAGCTGAAGGAACAAGAGGAACTGGGTGCACAAATCTCAATTAAGGAATTAGAAGATACAATAAACTCACTAAAAAATGGAAAAACACCAGGCCCTGATGGATTTACTAATGAATTTTATAAAAACTTTTATGATAAAATAATACCAAGATTACAAAAAATGTACCAATACGCTTTTAAAAAACGAATACTACCTGATACATTAGCGGAATCAACGATTACATTAATACCTAAGAAAAATAAGGATTTAGAAGAACCTGGCTCATATAGAGCTATAGCATTGTTAAACACAGATCAAAAAATATTAGCGAAAACATTAGCCAGAAGATTAAGTAAATACATTAGTAAATTAATAAACCCAGATCAGACAGGGTTTATCCCTAAGAGATACTCTTCTAATAATATGAGACGTCTACTCAACATAATGCACTCACACAAATCTGAAGATCAAGAATTATCAATTATTTCGCTGGATGCTGAAAAAGCATTTGATCAAGTAGAATGGAATTATATGGATAAAGTATTACAAAAATTTCAACTGGGAGAGAATTTTATTTTATGGATTAAGTTACTATATAACAAACCTACAGCTAGAATACTTACTAATAACATATTATCCTCGAAATTTCAACTATCAAGGGGAAATAGACAAGGATGCTCATTATCACCACAGCTGTTTGCTCTCATTATTGAACCGCTAGCAGAAAAAATTAGAATACACCCTGATATTCATGGATATAATACTAAAGACTCATATAATAAAATATCTTTATACGCGGATGATATATTATTGTATATTACAAAACCTCAAATCACTATACCAAATATATTAAATTTAATTGAAGACTTCGGATCTTTTTCTGGATATAGAATAAATTGGAATAAAAGTGAAATTATGTCAATAAAACCGAAAGATTCAACACATCTTTTAAAATTCCCTTTTAAAATAGCTACAGAAAAATTTAAATATTTGGGAATCGAAATTACCAGAGCATACCAAGGTATGCTCAGGGCAAATTTTGACCCCCTACTTAATAAACTGAATACATTAATTAAATTCTGGAAAACGCTTCCGATGTCTTTAATAGGCCGAATAAACGCAATAAAAATGATCTTTTTACCACAAATTTTATACCTATTTCAATCAATTCCTATATACTTACCTAAGAAGTTTTTTAAAAAACTCGACTCAGATATCACTAATTTTATATGGGACTATAAATCACATAGAATACAAAAAACCCATCTGAATAAATCTAAAGTATTGGGGGGTCTAGCACTACCCAATTTTATGTATTATTATTGGTCAGTAAATATTAAAAACATGATTCAACTGATGGATAACTCCGCCCAGCAAGTAGACTGGATTGTAATGGAGAAAGAGGATTGCTCCTCTAGAAACATTGGAGCGATCCTCCTCTCTCCAATGAAATTGAATAACATAAACTATAATAAGAACCCAATTATTCATAGTACAATCCGTATTTGGAAACAAATAAAACAAAATTTAAAATTAAGAAACTTATCACTTTTATTACCTATAGTCAATAACCCTTCGTTTAGTCCTTCTATTATAGATAAAGCTTATACACAATGGGATAGACTAGGAATTAAAACGCTTGGTGACTTGTATGAAACTGGAAAATTACTTTCATTTCAACAATTACAAATAAAATATAAACTCGGAAATAATCAATATTTTAAATACTTTCAAATATGCGACTATTTGAAAAAATATATAAAAGATCATCATAATAACCCAGCAGATGTACTGGACGAGGCAATGCAGATAAAAGCGGAATCAGCAAACTTAATATCATACTTGTACAATATTATCTTAAATGTACAAATACCATCTACGGAGGGTATCAGAAGAGACTGGGAACAAGAGTTAGCTATTAAAATTTCAAAGGAAAGTTGGAATGAATACTTATTAAAAGTACATAAATGCTCGATTAATGTAAGACACACTTTAATACAATTTAAAATTTTACATAGATTATATTATTCGAAAACTAAAATTCATAAAATTTTCCCAAACGTATCATCTATTTGTGATAAATGTCAATCCCAAGAAGCAACTATAGCGCACTCATTTGTCTTCTGTACAAAAATTCAAAAATTTTGGAATGAAATTTTTGAAATCTTTACAAAGTTATTTAAAACAAGACTGATACCCAAAGCAGAATGGATTATCTTCGGAATAACGGAAGATGATCCAGAACTAAATGTGTTTCAAAAGAAATTAATGGATTATGGGTTAATAACTGGAAAAAAGCTAATTCTAAAATTTTGGAAGAAGGCTCCAATACCAACTATAAATATGTGGATTTCAAATATGTTTGAAACACTACACCTTGAAGAGATAAGACTCCTCCTAGCAGGTAAACCAGATCACTTCCACCTGACGTGGTCTGCATTTATAGAATTATTACAAACATAGGGTGCAAAAGTACTTTAAAAAAATAAAAAATTGAGGTCGGGTAAGGGGGGATGATAGTTGAAGAGTTGGTATGTCCTATTTACGTGATGCTCAAAAAAAAAACATTTGTTTTTCTTTTTTTTCTCTCTCTCTTTTCTTTTCTTAGGGCCTATTTCTTAACTCTTTTTCTTTTTGTTTTTAATTTCGCTCTCAGAGGGTCTTCGTCCTTTTTTGTTGTTACATTTTCTACACTTTTCTACACTTGCACTTTTTCCTTCACTTTCTTCTCTCTTTCAATCTTTTCTTTCTTTAGTGTAAAAAAATAAATAAAGGGAGTACATTAATTGTAAGAAGATATAAATGACGAGTATTAATGTATGTGGCTGTGATGTAATGTACTTCTAATAAATAAAAAAAATAAAAATAAAAAAAAAAAAAGCTTGTTGATCCCTCCAGCCTCAATTGGAGGCCCAGGTCAAATTTCCTCTCAGGGCTCCTGCTGGAAAGGCTTCCATTTGAAAAAGGTGTGTCATAAGGTTTCAACCAGCATAAGGAGTGTAATGTTACAGGAAGGAGCTGCAGATGCTGGTTTACACAGAAGATAGACACAAAATGCTGGAGTAACTCAACAGGTCAGGTAGCATCTCTGGAGAAAAGGAATATTTTATTAAACTTTTTAGGCTCAAGATCCAGACAAAAGAGGACATTACATAAAATACATTGCATATAAAAGCACCATAAAATACATATAAAAGCTTAGTAAATTACTTTTAAGAGCATCATAAATTATATACAAAAAACACAACATATGATTTAAAATCCAGAATAAAAAGAAAGATCAGTGTCCTACAACGAGACAGCAATACCAGTGTCTCCACAACTGGGATTGGTAGCGCGTAGTACTAAACCTTATGTTAGATAAGACCACGATAATTACATTTTCAGAGTCATTAATCCTGCAAATGAATTTATACATGATTTCTTGCACTACACCATCTAGGTTTCCTTAGCAGTGTTCTCATGGCAATATTATAAGCTACCTTATAAACTGTAAACTTGTCTTTCTGTAGTTTGACCACAGGTGTGCAGTATAGAGTGGTGTGCAATATGCTCTAAACAGAGACATCTTCACCACATCTGTACATGCCTCAAATTTATGTGAGAGAATATTCGCCTGTACATACAGCATACATCATTGCCTATAAATATCCTCATTATCTGTCATTTGTTCTGTAAAGATATTTTACCTTATTACGGACGCTAACATTATTGTCAGACAATTTTAACTCAGGACATTTTTTACATTTATCCTCTTTGGTTCTACAGATTATAACAGCACTCTTACCAGTATTATATTTGATATCATGTTCCACACCATACGCGGAACATATAGTAAGGAGCTGCTGGAGACCAGCGCTAGACGGAATAAAGACCACAAGATCATCTGCATACATAATATGGTCACTAAAATATTACCAATCATGCACCCAGTATTACAGGCTTTCAATCGCTTGGACAGATCATCAATATAAAGATTAAAAAGGACTGGGGACAAAGTTCCCCCTTGTCTAACACCATTGCTAACCCCAAATGGGGCTGAGACCCTATTGGCCCATTTTACTTGCATAGTCTGGTGGGCATACCAGTAGGCCAGAATTCTCATAATGTATTTAGGCACAACTATGATTAACACGATCAAAGGCTTTGGAAGCATCAATAAAGCACATAAGAATTTATGAGTTTTTACCTTTATATTTGTTTACAATCTCCTTTAGGGCATATATACACAAGTCAGTGCCATGTTTAGCTTTAAAACCAAACTGGTTATCTGTGGAGTTAACAAACTCATTTAATCTATCCAGCAGAATTCTTTCTAGGACTTTTGATAATATGCTGGCTAAAGCTATGGGCCTGTAATTATTTAGGCTACCTACTTTACCAGCTTTGTCCTTAATGACTGGCACTAACAGAACAGACAACATTGAGCAACATTGAGTAACAAGCCATGAATCATAAAGCCAGTAAAACAAACAGCAAGGAGAGAAGCTATCCCCATACTCGCATACTTAAGATGTTCAGCAGAAATATGATCCAATCCACTTGCTTTGCTGTTGGACAGCTTGTTCATGGCATGATACACCTCATGTGACATAATCACCATTGAATCATTACTCTCAATATTGTCCACCCTATACAGATCACCTTGGACACAGTTGAATAAAGTACTATAAAGTTGTCGCCATAACACCGCTATATTAGCTGTTCCGGAGATTTCATCAACGGTGCATGGTAGAGATGATTTGCAGCTGTTAAGAGCTCTCACTTTTTTCAAAAAATCAGTATCATTGTTACTTAGCAGATTCTTAGCCATGGAATCAGCCCTCATAGCTTGCTCATTTTTACAGATGAAACGAACAGCATACTTATATCTTGCATTAGTGAGCTTCTTGTACTCAAACACAGGCCCCTCTCTGGGTCTACCTGCCATAGCCCATGATTTAGTGGCTTCACGGGCTTCAGCATGATAGTCAGCTACATACTTATTCCAGCCAGGCCTGATGTTATGTGTCTTATTTTGATGCTTGCAGTAAGGCATACTGCCTACATATAAAGAGCTTACTATATCATTATACATGGAGCAGATATCTCTCCTATGCTTCATATCCTGACAATTAACATTACTACACATTATTGCATCTTTAGATAGAGGAATATTGCTTAAGGATTTAGCTGTATGAGCATAATAAGCTAAGATGTCTTCCTTTGTGAGGGTTGACCAGTCCAGTTTTTCTGTGTTTATGCTATTTCTATCTCTGGATACCACAGGTAGATGTTCAACATTTATTGACATAGCAACAGGTATATGATCAGTCATTGCTGCCCCGTACAGAATACTCATACACCCCAATGAGGCATGTGCATCAGCTGTACTAATACAATGATCTACCCAAGACGTAGTGTGCCAGGCCTCACTAATGTAGGTGTAACTATCTGTTGGTAAAAGCACTTTGCTTGACAATATAAATTATTATCTTGACAGAACTGACCCATATGATTGGCAAATAATGAGTTCCTGTGTGAGATATCTGCATTCATATCCCCAATGACATATACACTAGAATAATTATTGTTTTGAATAAAGGAATAAAGAAAGTGAGCTTATTTAAATATTCATCCTCATTCTGATGGCATTCATAGGGTGTATACACATTCAGGATAACAAATTCCTTGTCGTTGTGAGCAAAGTGTCTTGCAATACACCAGTCAGCATCAAGCCGAACCACATTTATTGATGAGTCAAGCTTCTTGTTCCGTAGAATTGCCACACCCCCTGGTATCCTTCCTCTGACTATTCCCATGCCAAGGTCAGTTATAGACTCCCCAGCCCCATGAAAGTTGTCATTGAGAGAATTGAGTTTGTCCAAGTCTTGCTTTGCTAAAAATGTCTCTTGCATACATAGTATGTCACAGTTCTCCAGAAGGTTGTCAATAACAATGCGGCGAGCATTATCCCCTGCGCTCTGGCCCAAATGCAGACCACGATGCTGTACGATAGAACCCGAATAGTCATTTAGCGAGACTAGTGAGTGTCCATAGCACCAGCAGGTACACTCATTCCCCCCGCAGCAGGCGCAGTGCTTGATCCGATGACTCCAATCCTGCATGGCTCATAATAGCACCGGACAAATGCCCCTTCTGGCCAGAGCTCCGGATTATACATTTCGCCAAACTCATTGCATTCAGCAGATACTTTAAGGGCCTGTCCCACTTAGGCGACTTTTCAGCGGACTGCCTGCGACCTTCAAGGTCGCGGCACTCGCCTGAAAAACTGGAACGGCGACTGTCAGAGCGGAACACACACACACACACACACACAAACACATCGCAAAGGCGGAGGCCAGGGAATGCGGGGGAGCGCTGTCTGAAATGGTGCAAAGCCAAGGTGATACCGCGACACACCGCGAAGACCAGGAAGGTTAAAGACGGCTAGCACAGTGTACGGTAAGTCCTTTAAAAGAGCAGAAGGGGGAGGGGAGAAGCATGGGAGAAGGGGGGGGAGAAGGAGTGGAGACACTTTTAAGAAGCCAGACAACTTTTAATATAACCATATAACCATTACAGCACGGAAACAGGCCATCTTGGCCCTTCAAGTCCGTGCCGAACATTTTTTTTAATTTTTTATTTATTTATTTATTTTATTTTTTAATAAATACTTCCCCCTAGTCCCATCTACCTGCACTCAGACCATAACCCTCCATTCCTTTCCCGTCCATATACCCATCCAATCTATTTTTAAAGGATAAAATCGAACCAGCCTCCACCACTTCCACTGGAAGCTCATTCCACACAGCTACCACTCTCTGAGTAAAGAAGTTCCCCCTAATGTTACCCCTAAACTTCTGTCCCTTAATTCTCAAGTCATGTCCCCTTGTTTGAATCTTCCCTACTCTCAATGGAAAAAGCTTATCCACGTCAACTCTGTCTAACCCGCTCATAATTTTAAAGACCTCTATCAAGTCCCCTCTTAACCTTCTGCGCTCCAAAGAATAAAGACCTAACTTGTTCAACCTTTCTCTGTAACTTAGTTGCTGAAACCCAGGCAACATTCTAGTAAATCTCCTCTGTACTCTCTCTATTTTGTTGACATCCTTCCTATAATTAGGTGACCAAAATTGTACTCCATACTCCAGAATTGGCCTCACCAATGCCTTGTACAATTTTAACATTACATCCCAACTTCTATATTCAATGCTCTGATTTATAAAGGCCAGCACCCCAAAAGCTTTCTTTACCACCCTATCTACATGAGATTCCACCTTCAGGGAACTATGCACAGTTATTCCTAAATCCCTCTGTTCAACTGCATTCCTCAATTCTCTACCATTTACCATATACGTCCTATTTTGATTTGTCCTGCCGAGATGTGGTACCTCACATTTATCAGCATTAAACTCCATCTGCCATCTTTCAGCCCACTCTTCCAAATGGCCTAAATCTCTCTGTAGACTTTGAAAATCTACATCATTATCCACCACACCACCTATCTTAGTATCATCTGCATACTTACTAATCCAATTTACCACACCATCATCCAGATCATTGATGTACATGACAAACAACAGTGGACCCAACACAGACCAACACAATAAGCCAGAGATACACAGCTGTGAAGTTTAGCGGGCATTTAACATTACCAGTCGGTTTTCCTTGGTTCTGAAAACTCGTCCTTACGGGGGTTTTTTCCCAATGAGCCAATGAAAATGCCCGGTCAGCAAAGGAGATTAACTAAAATTGCCTATGGCTACCTCGACTATCTAAAACGACATGGCGACCCCACTACCACTGCACCTACGACTACAAAAGTATTGATTTTCTCCATGGCGACCAATTTTTGGTTGCAATTTTTTTTTAACATGGCCGCGACTAGTTCCCAGAATGCGGGAACTCCTCTGAACCATGAAGGAAACTCACCAGTGACCACCGGCGAACATGTGGCGACCATGTGGTGATCAACAGGCGAGCGCAGAGTCTCCTGCACTCGCCTAAAAAGTCGCCTAAGTGGGACAGGCCTTAAAAATGAACAGTATCTACTGTCTACAGTGTCAATCTTTTGACAGGTAACCTCACGGCCATGTTTTCTTTAAGATACACAGATAAAGTTTTGGCGTCTCCCCCACTGCCTGTTGCCTGGCACCAAGCTCCACCGCCCGCTGCCTGCTGCCTGGCTCCAAGCCCCGGGTCTCCGCTGCTCCAAAAACTTGGAGGCAAAAACACTCACCAGCTTAGTCTTGATCATTTTGATGTTACCCACACCTCCGGTACTAATAATAGGCATAATGTTACTGGATTTCTTTCTCTGCCCGGGGGTAATAGTGCACAATCTTGGCTTACCAACAGTGTTCTCTGGAACATGACGTCGACCCTTTTTCACAACATGACTCCACTTTGGAGAGCCTGGCAAAGACGTTAATCTACTGGGACTATCCGTTGTCGTAGCCCTCTCCATGTTTAAGGCAAAGCCCCCCATCGCAGCCCTCACTCCGGCAACCAAGCCAGATGTTCCTGCCGGTACAGCTCCCTAGTGCTGCCATGCCAATGGCTCCATCCATCGCCGCTGACGCATCCGGACCACCGCCCCGAGTCAAGTCAATGGTGCGCTCCAATGCACACACTCGCTAATTTATTTCCACTGTGATGGCACGAAAATCTTTGCATACATCAGCCTGTAGCTGCATGATGTGCTTCATAGAACAGACCTCAGTGCACAGGTGCTCCATTCTCCCAAGTAAGCTCGAGACATCCATGTTAGTAAATGTCACCAGCGGCAGTTCATCCAAGTAATGAGAGACAAATGTGGGAGTATTCTCCCCACACTCATTCATTACTCTAAGGCAACTCTTTATGTTGTTGTCTTTCTGTGCCCCTTTATGGGAAACGTTCCGCTGTGTAGTGGGGCAGAGTTCAAACAGAACTTTCTTCGAGGATTCTATCCACTCAGAATCAAAGGTGTTTGCAGCCAAAAGGACAATCTCGTCCTGGCTTAATGTCTTAATATTTACAGTGAGATAGTTAAGTAGCTCATCCTCCACAATAACCTTCCCGTCAACAGTCTTGTAGATCTCAGGCTTTACTCTAGACCGGCTAAGACCAGGAGCAATGCCCGCCATCTTCGCCTGCCGGCTGCCCGCGGCCGATGCACCATCTCCCCCACTGCCTGTTGCCTGGCACCAAGCTCCACCGCCCGCTGCCTGCTGCCTGGCTCCAAGCCCCGGGTCTCCGCTGCTCCAAGCTCCGGGTCTCCGCTGCTCCAATAGTTGACGTTTCAGGTCTGAACCCTTCTTCAGACGATGTGCAATGTTTTAGGAAACATTTTCTAGGTGATTGATGGCAGGAGATGGACAATGAACGCTGGCCTTGCCAGTGCGAGCCACATCTCTTGAATAGTTACAAAATCCATGGCAATCTTAATACTTGCAATATTGAAATTATACACTTTGGCACAAAAAAGAAAATGGAAGCATGTTGTCTAACTGGTGAGAGATTCCAGAGCTCTCAGATACAGAGGGATCTGGGTGTCCTTTGCACGAATCATAGAAGACTACTATGTTGGTAAAATAAATAATTGGGAAAGCTAACAGAATATTATTTTTATTCTTGATGGGATTGAACACAGAAGAAAGGAGATTATAGCTGAGTTACTAGGGCGTTGGTGAGACCACAGCTGGATATAATATTATAACTGTGTATAATATTGCCCTCGTTATTTAAGGACGGCATGGAGAAAATATTTTTCACAGAGGCTTTGAATCTTTGGAACTCTCACCCTCTAAAAGCAGTGGAAGCAGAGTCTGAATATTTAAAACCCAGAGGTAGATAGATACTTGATAAGCAATTGGATGAATGATTATTTACCAAGGAGAAAGACAGTAGGATGGAGGAACTTAGAGCAGTCAATGGAAGTGTATTGAGAGTAGTCAGTGTTACTGTCGAAGAAGTACTAAAGGTACTATCGTGTATGAAGGGAGACAAATCTCCTGGGCCTGATCAGATATATCCGAGGACATTGTGGGAAACTAGAGAGGAAATTGCAGGAGCCCTGGTTGAAATGTACTTGTCGTCCTTAAATACAGGAGAGGTGCTGGAAGACTGGAGGGTGTCAAATGTTGTGCCTCTATTAAAGAAGTGCTGCAGGGAAAATGCTGGGAACTATAGGCCGGTGAGCTTAACATCTGTAGTTGGAAAGTTATTAAAGAGTATTCTGAGGGATAGGTTATACAGGCATTTGGATGGGCAAGGGCTGATTAGGGATAGTCAGCATGGTTTTGTACATGGGAGAACATATCTCACAAGTCTGATTGAGTTTTTTGAAGACGTGGCCAAAAAGGTTGATGACGGCAGAGCTATAGATGTTGTATACATGGATTTCAGTAAGGCATTCATCAAGGTTCTGCATGGTAGGCTGCTTTGGGAGGTTATAGCACATGGGATCCAAGGAGATATAGCTGAATGGATAGCAAATTGACTTAATGGAAGGAAGCAAAGGGTGAGGGTGGAAGGCTGTTTCTCGGACTGGATGCCTGTGACTTGTGGCGTGCCTCAGGGTTTGGTGCTGGGCCCATTACTGTTTGTCATCACATTGGCCTTCATCAGTCAGCGTATTGAGTATAGAAGTTGGGAGGTCATGTTGCAGTTGTATAAAACGTTGGTGAGATCACATTTCGAGTATTGTGTTCAGTTCTGGTCACCATGTTATAGCAAAGATATTGTCAAGCTTGAAAGGGTTCAGAGAAGATTTACGAGGATGTTGCCAGGACTAGAGGGTGTGAGCTATAGGGAGAGGTTGAGTAGGCTGGGTCTCTATTCCTTGGAATGCAGGAGGATGAGGGGTGATATTATTGAGGTGTATAAAGTCATGAGAGGAATAGATAGGGTAGATGCACGGAATCTCTTGCCCAGAGTGGGTAAATCGAGGACTAGAGGACATAGGCTCAAGGTGAAGGGGAACAGATTTAATAGGAATCTGAGGGGTAACTTTTTCACACAAAGGGTGGTGGGTGTATGGAAAAACTGCCAGAGGAGGTAGTTAAGGCTGGGACTACCCTAACTTTTAAAACAGTTAGACAGGCACATGGATAGGACAGGTTTGGAGGGATATGGACCAAGCGCAGGCAGGTGGGACTAATGTAGCTGGGACATGTTGTCCGGTGTGGGCAAGTTGGGCCGAAGGGCCTGCTTCCACACTGTATCACTCTATGACTCTATGACTCTATTATCACAGATAGATGTAAATACAGAGGTGGCAATCGGATTAGCCATGACCGGATTGCAGGGTCGAATGGTCTACTCTTTCTCCCAATTCATATGCTCCTTTTTGTACAGTATTTTTAGACTAGAATTACATGGACGGAGTTCATCAAAAGAAAAATCATAACTAATGTGCATTAAATCCTAAATTATTTCTTCAACAGAAACAGTAATGTCCCGTGGTGCTTAAAGAGGAATGGTGGCACAAATTCATGTAACAAAGGAAACGCATTACAATGCTCATTAAATAGGGACATCCTGCGAATAAGAGAGATCTTTCTTGCTTTGATTAAGTGAAAGATTTGAGTGGTAAAATGGCGATTATTTTGAACATGTGTCATCCTGCAACTACATTCAATAAAGTTTGTTAATGATATGTCAGGTTAAACATGTCGGGTCTCGCACTTTACAGGCAGCAAAGGCTCAGTCATTTGTTTTGAATTGTGAAAAGAAATCTTTAAAAGTACACTTGATGTGAACATTACCAAGAAACATGACCAGAATGGAACTGTGTGTGGTGATGACAATGTTCAATGTTCAATGTATTCTGCTGGCATATTGACACCTTGCTCAGAGTAAATGTGTGAATCTTGAACAAGATTGAATATGTTCAAATGTCGAAAATATTTTCAATATTATTGTCTTCCTGGCAGTTGAAAGCAGTTATTGGTCATGTTAAAGTAATTTTTATTATTACTGTATGTAAATGTGGGCACGAGCCAAACTCCCTATCTTTTCAACTCTTGACCTTTGGCCTTTGTAACAGGAAGAGTTTTGAATGAACTTTACCAACACATGCCCTTCTTCAAAATAAGATTGGAAATAAATATCAGCAATTCAACATTTCCTGACCCCCATTCTGTCAATGTTTTAAATATTTTTGCCAGAGACTGATAAGGTAGACAATAAATCCTGACGTCAATCACATGAATATTCTAGTCTTGGTTAAAAATTACAATTCAGGTTGTAATACGGTAATAAAATGGTCTTAGTGTTCAATGTTAAATATTAATCATGGCTATTTTTGGAACATACCTTTTTATAATATACATCTAACCCTTGCCTTGTTGACATTTGTGCTTGTTATTACCTGATGAAATTTAGGATTATTATTGTCACGTGTGCGGATGGTTAGGATTTGTTGAACAGACTGTGTAATGCAGTGCATTTACACCTGCCAAACGTTCACCATAAAGTTCCTTCATTGTGTTTCAATCACCAACTTTTGGTGGGGTGAAACATTGCACGGAACTCTCGATGGCTTTAATGAAATGTCATTCCTGCCACAGGGAATACATGCCTGGACGTTATGGGATGCGCATGTGCATTTTCCTAATGTGTCTCTCCCAATGGGTGAGACTTCATGGCAGAACCAAGTGATTACAATATATAATTTTGTGAAAAGATATCTTAGTAGTTTTTAGTTTAGTTTAGTTTAGATTAGTTTAGTTTAGTTTAGTTTAGTTTAGTTTAGTTTAGTTTAGTTTAGTTTAGAGATACAGTGGAAACAGGCCCTTCGGTCCACCGAGTCTGCGCTGACCAGCGATCCCTGTACACTAGCACTATCCTACACACTAGGGACAATTTACAGTTTTTACCGAATCCAAACCTGTACGTCTTTGGAATGTGGGAGGAAACCAGAGCACCTGGAGAAAATCCACATAGACACGGAGAGAACGTACAAATCAGTACAGATAGTACCCACAGTCACGATCAAACCTGAGTCTCTAGTGCTGTAAGGCAGCAACTCTACCACTGCGTCACTGTGCCGCCAGTAGTTTACAACAGGAGCTACAACTTTGAATTAAATTGTTTGAAAAGCAAAAATAAACTTTCTTCAGCACTGTACTTACTGTAGACATATATTCTCTTAACAGTTCATTGTTATATTCCCCTCTCCACTCTCTTCCATCACCTTAATCAGCATTGAAGCTTCTATGGTCCAAGCAGATTAGCTGTGGTCTCTCTGACTGTGTCTGGGTTGATCAGTGGCCTAACTATATAATCAGTGTGAAGTGAAAGGAAATCACAGTTTGCCAAACAACAAACCAATGTTTAAAAATCCACTTTTTCAAATGGAAATTATCCATGAGGGCATAACGTGTTGATTATTTTGGGGGAAAAACGGCAGCAACTTGTATGTCTATTCAACCCCGATTAGTCACACTGTAGAAAAGGTACATTCCAGAACTTCTAGGTGTTTTTAGACTGGCTGGAACCCCATTCTCTACCTACCCTACGCAACTATTCTTCCAACACTCTGCTTACTGTACCTGTCCTACATCATATTGCACCCACCTAGCACCTATGGTCTTAGTTGGAGTCCTATATTCCTGGTTCTACAGCAGCCAAGTCTAAAACTCTTCCTCCTCCAATTCCTTTGGCTTGACTGTCTAAATGCCATCCCAGTTTCTTCCCACTTTATAACAGCTTTAGAACATAGAACATTACAGCACAGGAACAGGCCCTTCGACCCACAATGTCCGTGCCAAGCATGATGCCAGGTTAAATTTACCTCCTCTGCCCACATGTGATTCTTATCCCTCCATTCCCCTAACCTCTCCCAGTCTCACAATACTTTCATTCTGCTGGTCTTCGTGCTCTGATCCTCCCAACACCCTCACCCCTTGTAATTCCCGATACAATGTACTTCATTGGTGACAGCCCTGTCTTCAGCCATACAGACCTTATTATTATAAACTTTCCTAAATCCAGTTCTCTCTAGTACTCTATTTTCTAAAATATATTTAGAATATTGGAATTCATGCTTTCCTCTAAGCAAGCAATGCTGTTTAACTCAATGGAACAAATTTCAGGAGGAGAATTCTACATGTATACATTGGTGCATGGCAGAGGACACATTTCTACATATCTGCCTCTGCATTTTACCACCCTTCTGCTTTGGCAGGGTCAAATTTTGGTCTGATTGCTCTTCTGTTCCACACATTGAAATGTTTTTCTACATTGTAGGTGGCGTAGAGAAGTAGATTGTTGTTGCCTACACCCTGCGATCGACCTGAAATCAGGACTCATCCTCGGACATACATAAGGATCACTTTGTTCTTGAATACTCCCTACCATTCATTGTGCAAGTCTTAGCGTTATGCTTCACTTCACACTCATAAGAAATAACTTCCATCCGCCATTGAGCTGTCACATTACCGATTCATCAATATCATCCTGCAAGTTCAGACCACCATCTTTACTATCAATAACACCACTAACGATTGTATCATCTACGAACTTACTAATCTTGCTTCTTACATTCACATCCAAGTTGTTAATGTAATAAATGAATAGTTATGGTCCCACCACCAATCCTGCAGTGCAGCACTGGATAGAAGCTTGTAATCACAAAAACAACTCTCCATTAATATGTTACACCTCTCAAGCCAATTTTGGATTCAATTTACCAAATTACACCTGATCTCAAGGGATCTAACCCTTTGAACCAGCCTCCAATGTGGAACCTTGCCCACAGCCTTACTGAATCTATGTAGGCCACTTCAACTGCCCCATCCTCATTAATGCACTATTACTTCTTTGAAAAATCCAATCTAATTAGTGAGACAGAATAAACCAAATAATTTTAGCGTATCTTTAATAAACTCATACTTGTTTTTTCAACTGTTCTATGTGACTGCCCTCAATAGAACAGAAGAATCTGACACAGCTCCAAGTTCATTCACCTAAGCATGTCCGCCCTCAGCTCTGGTCATCGTGGGGATGTTTGGGGTCAAAGTGAGATCAGAAACCCTAAATGGGACAAGAGAGTGGGGGGATGTCCAGGCAAGATCTTCCATCAGATGGCAAGATGACAGCACAGTCCAGGCTCCAAGATAAGGATGTAAATAATTAAAACCAGATCCAAAGTGAATTTTGAAGAAGAAAAACATTGAAACTGATTGGTACAGAAGGAAATGTGTGTGGCAGCACCTGGCATGTCAGAATGAGTTGTGTAGAGATGTATTGTGGAATGAGGTTTTCACCTTCGAGCAATATTGAATATACAGCCTCACTCAACTATCGTGTAGGCAACAACATGCTCCAAACCATGTAGCGTGTGTTTTAAAAGCCATAATTCATGCTGAGTGCTTCACCATGACATATAATTCACTTTCATGTAAATAGGCAGTGCAGGACAGTTGACAGCCCTAATGCATTAGTCCTGGATTGAGTGTAGTTCACAAAATCATCAAGGCCACAGCATGTTATAGATTTTACAGAAGGAGAATTCCATTCTTTAAGGATCTAGTATTTTGCATTTTATCAAATTTACTTATTGAAATCTAATTCAGAAATAAATATCATAAACCCAGCTTATCATGGATGAGTCATAGAGAGATACTGCATGTAAACAGGCCCTTCAGCCCATCACATCAACGCCAGTTATCAATCACTCATTTACACCTATTCCACATTAATCTCCACTTTTTAAAACTTACTTTTAGCAATTCCCCCCTCCCCCCACCCAGATTCTACCACTCACCTGTGTAATATGGGCAATGTAGGGTGACCAATTAATCTATCAACATGTCATTTATGATACTCTCCTCGTCTTCCACTCTCATTTACATCACTTCTCAAGGGTTTCAGTTGATCTTCTACCAAAGTTACAGCTTTAGATCAGTGTGAATTATTTTGAGGGCTTTAAGTTGAGGAATGTAGCTCTGACAATACAGAAGGCCACAAAATGACTTTTACTTTTTCCTCATATCCCCACCAAATGAAATGTGGCAAACAAACGCCGCCAGCAGCCTGACATTTCTGTGTGGGAAGGGAGGGGATTGACCAACATGGCAGAAAAGTTTTTACCATATAATTTAGTTTAATTTATTATTGTCACATGTACCAAGGTACGGTCAAAAGCATTTTGTTGCAAGCTATCCAGTCAAGGAAAGACTATGCATGTGTACAATCCAGTCATACACAGTGCACAGACACAGGATAAAGGGTATAAATGGAGTGCAAGATAAAGTCTGATAAATTTTGATTAAAGACAATTCAAAGGTCTCCAATGAGGTAGATGGGAGGTCAGGACTGCACTCTAGCTGGTGAGAGGACTGTTCAGTTTCCTGATAACAGTTGGGAAGAAACTGTCATTCAATCTGGAGGTGTTTTCGAACTGTACTCTACCTCTTACCTAATGGTAGAGTGGAGAAGAGGGAGTGGCCAGGGTGAAGGCATAGCTATGGGCACACGCATGGGCCCCAGCTACGCCTGCCTCTTTGTCGGGTACGTAGAACAATCCTTGTTCAATACGTACCTGGGCCCCATCCCCGACCTCTACCTATGCTACATCGATGACTGTTTTGGTGCCACATCCTGCACCCACACACAACTGACTGACTTCATCCGCTTCACCACCAACTTCCATCCTTCACTCAAATACACCTGGACCATTTCCCACACTGCCCTACCATTCCTTGACCTCACTATCTCCATCGCAGGTGATAGACTTCTTACCGACATCCATTACAAACCTACCGACTCCCATGGCTATCTGGACTACACTTCATCCCACCCTGCTTCCTGTAAGGACTCCATCCCCCACTCCCAATTCCTCCGTCTACACCGCATCTGCTCCCAGGATGAGGCGTTCCACACCAGGGCATCCGAAATGTCCTCATTCTTCAGGGAACGGGGTTCCCCTCCTCCACCATAGATGAGGCTCGCACCAGGGTCTCTGCCATACCCCGCAACACTGCTCTCTCTCCCCATCCCCCCCACTCACAACAAGGGCAGAGTCCCCCTAGTCCTCACCCTTCACCCCACCAGCCGTCACATACAACAAGTGATCCTCCGTCAGTTTCGCCACCTCCAACGTGACCCCACCACTTGCCACATCTTCCCATCTCCCCCCATGTCTGCCTTCCGCAAAGACCGCTCCCTCCGTAACTCCCTTGTCAATTCTTCCCTTCCCTCCCGTACCACCACCTCCCCGGGTACTTTCCCTTGCAACCGCAAGAGCTGCAACACTTGATTTGATTTTACTTTATTAATCCCCTTATTCAGGGGAAATTCAGATGTCCTTGCAGCACACTAATAAAAATACAACATAGCATTAAAGAAGTTTAACATTAAAACATAAAAACATCCCCCCACAATGGTTCCCACTGTGGGGGAAGGCACAAAGTCCAGTCCCCATCCTCATGTCCACCCATAGTCGGGCCTCCATTGAGGCCTCCACAGTCGCCGCTATGGAGGCTCGATGTTCCTGGCCGTGCTCGCCGGGTGATGGTACTCCGGCGTCGGGAGAACCCTCTCAGCGGCTTGGGGTGCCAGGAACGGCCGCCTTCTTACCGGAGACCGCGGCTTCCAAGCCAACAGGCCGCTCTGGACGGAGCTCCACATACGGGCGATCTCGGCGAGAGATCCCAGGCTCCGCGATGTTAAAGTCAGCGCTGCCGCCCGCATCTGGCCGCTCCACAGACCCGCGGCTCCGCGATGTTTTTATCGGCGGTCCCAGCATACCGGAGATCCAGCGTGGCGACCTAGACAAGGCATCGCCCACTCTGCGATAGCGCTCCAGCGCTGTGCCGCCGCCGAAGCCGAGGTTCTGGCCAGGTCCCCTCAGGAAACGCCGCTCCAGGCCCCGCTGGTAGGCCGCGAGGACGGGTCGAAGGTGCTGCTCGGAGGAAAGCAGCCTCTCCGACCAGGTAGGGACTTGAAAAAGCAGTTACCCCCTTCACCTCAGGACCGGCAGTCGTTCAGGACAGCTGCAGGACCAGCAGCCGTTCAGGACAGCGCCCCCAGCGCACACTTGTCCCTTCACCTCCCCCCTCGACTCCATTCAAGGACCTAAGCAGTCGTTCCAGGTGCGACAGAGGTTCACCTGCATCTCCTCCAACCTCATCTATTGCATCCGCTGCTCTAGATGTCAGCTGATCTACATGCCAGACTTCCTAAGCCTTCTAAGCAAGTAGAGGCGATGGTGTGCTTTCTTGGCCATTGCTTCGACGTGGCTGGTCCAGGACAAATTGCTGGTGATATTGCTGATATTATGACCCCTCTGGGTCACAGAGATGGCCGGACAACAAGCGGCGCATCAGTTCACGGGAACTGCTCCAGTACATCGAGTGTGTGGGCCGACCGGAATTTGGACCTTGAATAATGGCGTAAAAAATGCCATGTGTAATATATATCCAAACATAATTTCACCATGCAGTTGCATATGTGACAAATAAAGCACTATTGAACTATTGAACAATGTAATCTGATTGTCTGACTTGAAGTGAGGGTTAGACGGGGTTGGGCAGGTGGGGAAGTGGGTGCAGTAAGAACAGCCCTCTGCATCTACCCCACGTAAGTGTGGGGTATACGTGGGTGAGGAGTGCAGGAATACGAGTAGCAATTCAGTACAGCAAGCTTGGTCCAGCATGATCTGACTCAAGACGTAGGTTACATCTGCAATCTGTGCCCTAATACAGAATGGGCAGTCATGCAAAGTATGAAAAAGGCCTGCATGCTTTAACCATCTTCTTTGCTGTGTACAATATGAAATTATTGGCTAAACACGTCCTATTTTTCTTATTCAGTCTGGAATATTGGCTGTGCAAATTGTGCCCTGACAAGCCAAACACTTCAAACGTCCTTGCACACTTCTGCCAGCTAGACCTCAATATTTTCATATGTTTACAGGATGCCTTCCTGTTTATATTATTTTGTGGGCTTCTGACTCCTTATAGCATTGAACAGTGTGTCTCCCAGAACAGTGAAATCCCGATCACGAAAAAAAGTACATGACCAAATCCAGCTCCTGGTGGATTTGTTGATCTCACAGGTATCTCCAATAAAGACCAATCCCTGCTGCTTCCAATTAGCCATCACAATACCTATCCTAGTAGGAATAGTCAGTGTCAATGACATTCATTTTTTTAAACTTTATTTACATGCATGGTCGTAAGATTTTTTTTATTCATACTTTGGATATCGTTTATAGATAAGGTCACCAACTGTGGTTGGGCTGTACTCCAGTCATACTCATTGAATAACCGGCCACCTCCAACCATTTTGCACACGCTCAGTCAGGGGGTTGTACAGTCTGAAGAAGGGTCTCGACCCAAATCGTCACCCATTCCTTCTCTCCAGAGATGCTGCCTGTCCCGCTGAGTTACTCCAGCATTGTGTGTCTATCTTCGGTTGTACATTTGAGTTCTACTCCATGGGCTTAAGCACAAAATCTGATACTAAGTGCAGCAGTGAGATAATGTTGCTCATCTGAAGTGCCATCTTACTGTAACACATAAAGAAAGGCCCCTCGTCATACTCATCTGGTGGACATGGAAGACACCGAAACAATGTTCATCAAAGCAGAAAGTTTGGTCACAATCACATTGCTGTTTACGGGATGGTACTGCATGCAAAGTGGCTTCTGTACCCTTGCCTTACCACAGTGATTATTCTTCAGCAATACTTACATAGATACATAGATACATAGAAAATAGGTGCAGGAGTAGGCCATTCGGCCCTTCGAGCCTGCACCGCCATTCAATATGATCATGGGTGATCATCCAACTCAGTATCCCGTACCTGCCTTCTCTCCATACCCCCTGATCCCCTTAGCCACAAGGGCCACATCTAACTCCCTCTTAAATATAGCCAATGAACTGGCCTCAACTACCCTCTGTGGCAGAGAGTTCCAGAGATTCACCACTCTCTGTGTGAAAAGGTTTTTCCTCATCTCGGTCTTAAAGGATTTCCCCCTTATCCTTAAGCTATGACCCCTTGTCCTGGACTTCCCCAACATCGGGAACAATCTTCCTGCATCTAGCCTGTCCAACTCCATAAGAATTTTGTACGTTTCTATAAGATCCCCTCTCAATCTCCTAAATTCTAGCGAGTATAAGCCAAGTCTATCCAGTCTTTCTTCATATGAAAGCCTGACATCCCAGGAATCAGTCTGGTGAACCTTCTCTGCACTCCCTCTATGGCTATAATGTCCTTCCTCAGATTTGGAGACCAAAACTGTACGCAATACTCCAGGTGTGGTCTCACCAAGACCCTGTACAACTGCAGTAGTACCTCCCTGGTCCTATACTCAAATCCTTTTGCTATGAAGGCCAACATACCATTCGCTTTCTTCACTGCCTGCTGCACCTGCATGCCTACTTTCAATGACTGGTGTACCATGACACCCAGGTCTCGCTGCATCTCCCCATTTCCTAATCGGCCACCATTTAGATAATAGTCTGCCTTCCCGTTTTTGCCACCAAAGTGGATAACCTCACATTTATCCACATTATACTGCATCTGCCAAACATTTGCCCACTCACCCAGCCTATCCAAGTCACCTAGCATCCTCCTCACAGCTAACACTGCCCCCCAGCTTAGTGTCATCTGCAAACTTGGAGATGTTGCTTTCAATTCCCTCATCCAGGTCATTAATATAAATTGTAAATAGCTGGGGTCCCAGCACTGAGCCTTGCGGTACCCCACTAGTCACTGCCTGCCATTGCGAAAAGGACCCGTTTATTCCTACTCTTAGCTTCCTGTTTGCCAGCCAGTTCTCTATCCACATCAATACTGAACCCCCAATACCATGTGATTTAAGTTTGTATCCTAATCTCTTATGTGGTACCTTGTCGAAAGCCTTCTGAAAGTCCAGATACAACACATCCACTGGTTCTCCCCTATCCACTCTACTAGTTACATCCTCGAAAATTTCTATAAGATTCGTCAGACACGATTTACCTTTCGTAAATCCATGCTGACTTTGTCCAATGATTTCACCACTTTCCAAATGTGCTGCTATCCCATCTTTAATAACTGACTCTAGCAGTTTCCCCACTACCGATGTTAGACTAACTAGTCTGTAATTCCCTGTTTTCTCTCTCCCTCCCTTCTTAAAAAGTGGGGTTACGTTTGCTACCCTCCAATCCTCAGGAACTACTCCAGAATCTAAAGAGTTTTGAAAAATTATCACTAATGCATCCACTATTTCTGGAGCTACTTCCTTAAGTACTCTGGGATGCAGCCTATCTGGCCCTGGTGATTTATCGGCCTTTAATCCATTCAATTTACCCAACACCACTTCCCGACTAACCTGGATTTCACTCAGTTCCTCCATCTCCTTTGACCCACGGCCCCCTGCTATTTCCGGCAGATTATTTATGTCTTCCTTAGTGAAGACGGAACCAAAGTAGTTATTCAATTGGTCCGCCATATCCTTGTTCCCCATGATCAATTCACCTGTTTCTGACTGCAAGGGACCTACATTTGTTTTAACTAATCTCTTTCTCTTCACATATCTATAAAAACTTTTGCAGTCAGTTTTTATGTTCCCTGCCAGTTTCTTTTCATAATCTATTTTCCCTTTCCTAATTAAGCCCTTTGTCCTCCTCTGCTGGTCTCTGAATTTCTCCCAGTCCTCTGGTATGCTGCTTTTTCTGGCTAATTTGTACGCATCATCTTTTGCTTTGATACTATCCCTGATTTCCCTTGTTATCCACGGATGCACTACCTTCCCTGATTTATTCTTTTGCCAAACTGGGATGAACAATTTTTGTAGTTCATCCATGCAGTCTTTAAATGCCTTCCATTGCATATCCACCGTCAACCCGTTTTGAACTAATTGCCAGTCAATCTTGGCCAATTCACATCTCATACCCTCAAAGTTACCTTTCTTTAAGTTCAGAACCGTTGTTTCTGAATTAACAATGTCACTCCATCCTAATGAAGAACTCAACCATATTATGGTCACTCTTGCCCAAGGGGGCACGCACAACAAGACTGCTAACTAACCCTTCCTCATTACTCAATACCCAGTCTAGAATAGCCTGCTCTCTCGTTGGTTCCTCTACATGTTGGTTTAGATAACTATCCCGCATACATTCCAAGAAATCCTCTTCCTCAGCACCCCTGCCAATTTGATTCACCCAATCTATATGTAGATTGAAGTCACCCATCATAACTGTTTTGCCTTTGTTGCACGCATTTCTAATTTCCTGTTTGATGCCATCCCCAACTTCACTACTACTGCTAGGTGGCCTGTACACAACACCCACCAGCATTTTCTGCCCCTTAGTGTTTTGCAGCTCTACCCACACCGATTCCACATCCTCCAAGCTAATGTCCTTCCTTTCCACTGCGTTAATCTCCTCTCTAACCAGCAACGCTACCCCACCTCCTTTTCCTTTCTCTCTATCCCTCCTGAATATTGAATATCCCTGGATGTTCAGCTCCCAGCCTTGGTCACCCTGGAGCCATGTCTCCGTGATCCCAACTATATCATAATCATTAATTGCTATCTGCACGTTCAACTCATCCACCTTATTACGAATGCTCCTTGCATTGAGACACAAAGCCTTCAGGCTTGTTTTTACAACGCTCTTACCCCTTATACAATTATGTTGAAAAGTGGCCCTTTTTGATTTTTGCCCTGGATTTGTCTGCCTGCCACTTTTACTTTTCACCTTGCTACCTATTGCTTCCGCCCGCATTTTACACCCCTCTGTTTCTCTGCTCACCCATTTAAGAACCCCACCACCTCTTATTCTCTGTTTATTATTGTTTTCTTCTTTCCCCCCTACATGTTGGGTCTGAGTGCTTTCCTTCTCTGCCTCCTGCCTCACACACTGTCTAATAGCATTCTCTATTTGAGTCCCTCCCCCCAACCATTCTAGTTTAAAGTCTCCCCAGTAGCCTTTGCAGATCTCCCCACCAGGATATCGGTCCCCCTCAGGTTCAAGTGCAACCCATCCTTTTTGTACAGGTCGAACCTTCCACAAAAGAGGTCCCAATGATCCAGAAATTTGAATCCCTGCCTTCTGCACCAGTCCTTCAGCCACGCATTTATCCTCCACCTCGCTCCATTCCTACTCTCACTGTCGCGTGGCACAGGCAGTAATCCCGAGATTGTTACCTTTGCTGTCCTTCTCTTTAACTCCCATGAAAGTGTTTTGGGTAAATTTTTGGTTATGAAAGGTGGTTTATAAATCTATATCTTTTGTTTAGTTTAATTTAGAGTTTAGTTTTCGTTCAGAGATACAGCACGGAAACAGACCCTTCGGTTTCTTAAAGCAAAATGCTGGAGATGCCAAAACTCTGAGGTAAACAGAAAATACTCAGCAGCTTAGGCACCAACAGGGAGAGTAAATGTTTCAAACAAGTAGTCAAAAATCAAGAAAAATGCAGATGCTGGAAATCTAAAACAAAACTGAAAATGCAGGAAAGATTCAGCAGGTCAGATCATGTCTGTGGGAAGAAAAACAGAGCTGATATTTTAGGTACGACACCGTTCATCAGAACCGAAAAGGAGACAAATGAAGTTTGAGGACCTGCAGAGAGGGTGGGTGAGAGGGATGTCCCTGATAGGGTAAAACATGTGACCATGGGGACAGACTGTAAACAAAGCCATCTGGTTGCTGTGTGAATGAGAATAGTCGAGGGATGAGAACATAGACAAAAGAATGTGGGAGTGGCAAAATACAGAGCAGGAAGACATATCCAGCAGCTCAGGCTGGCCTTGTCCTCCACCCACAGAGAGAAGGAAATAAAGCAAAAAGAAACACAAGCTGAGCTAGTCAGAAGGACGACTGGCACAGACCGAAAAAACGTCACCTGAAGTTGTAGGTTTTAAAACTGGGTCAAGATGGCTGCAACATGCCCAGAAGAGTTTCATTTGATGACTTTTGCCATAACTGGGAAAAGTTTGAAATTTGAGTTGTGGAAATAAACGGGGGAGGGGAAAGTGGAGAGTGAATGCACAGATAGTGGCAGTGCCAACTGAGAAAGGATGGGGTAGGTATGTCTGGATATATACCGAGTAGTGTGGTGTAATAGGAGATGATGAATGAAATCTGAAATAGCAGGAAAATGGAGAGAAGAAAAAAAACAACTGCCAGGAATGTGAGATCCAGGCTAGGAATGCCGATTACCTTAAATTATCAAATTCATTGCTGACTTCCGAAGGCTGTAACCTTCCTCAAACCTTCCTTCTGCTTTTTTGGAGAAGTGTAGCAGGTCAAAGCAAGGGGACCAGTGGGGAGGGAGTGGGATAGAAAACTAAAAGGGCAGGTGACTGGAAGCTCAGGGTTGCTCTTATAGACTTAAGAGAGGTTCCTTGCAAAGTAATCACCCACACAGTGTTTAATTCCCTCAGTGTAGAGGAGACCAACCACAGTGGGAGCAGTTTTCTGTACTAGAAGAAATATAAGTAAATCACTGAACCAGTAAATGCTGGCTCGAAGGGCCAAATGGCCTACTCCTGCACCTATTGTCTATTGTCTATAATCACTGCTTCACTTGGAAGGAGCACTTGAGCTCCTGGACAATAAGAAGGCTAAAAGTACAGGTGTTGCATCTTCTGCAGTTTATAGAAACATAGAAACATAGAAAATAGGTGCCATTTGGCCCTGCGAGCCCACACTGCCATTCATTGTGATCATGGCTGATCATGCACAATCAGTAACCCGTGCCTGCCTTCTCCCCATATCCCTTGATTCTGCTAGCCCCTAGAGCTTTATCTAACTCTCTTTTAAATTCATCCAGTGAATTGGCCTCTACTGCCTTCTGTGGCAGAGAATTCCACAAATTCACAACTCTCTGGGTGAAATAGTTTGTTTGGGGGTGAAAAGTTTTTTTGGTTATAAGAAGGTGAGTTCATTTCCTCAAGGTGAGTTCATTTCCTCAAGCGTTCTATTGGTGCTGGAACACTGGACCGGTCCCTTCAGAATGAAGAATGGAGAGGGGAAGGTATGATCGGTGGAGATATGGAACCTTATAGGGTGGGTTATTGCAGCATATGAAATGAATTTAGTCTCAAGTCTTTGAATGTGCTACCACAATATGGCCCAGGTTCAGGAGCTAATGTTCTGCAGAAAGTCCCTTTATAGAAGCAGCACATTCCTTTAACAGAAAACTTCCCAAAGAGGTTCAGAGAGCTCTTCTGACAATGCCAGTGTGGGAGTGTTTGTATCAGCTGATCATAGCAGCAATGTAAACACTCCCAACAGCACACGGTAGTTGGTACTGGGTGTGTCATATTTCAAACACAACAGTTTTGCTTGGCTGATAATTAACTTCTTCCTGAGGCCCTTCCACATTTTTAGAGGTGAACTGACAGGCACTTCTAAAGCTATCATGATCTTGAACGTTCAAGGAGAGAGATACGTGAGGGAGTACAACACATGACTTTGCACTGTGGATTTTCTCAGGTATGTATAGTTTACAGATTAAGAAATTATGTATATGACTGTTCCTTTGACTACGTCTGTGTTAAAATGGTCCAGGAATGAGAGATCAGAATCGAAACCTATTCACCAGGTTAGTTTTGGTATTCTTTGTATTGAAAGGTATTCACCAGGTTAGTTTTGGTATTCTTTGTATTGAAAGGTATTCACCAGGCTAGTTTTGCACAAAAGCATCCAGATCAAGTTCTTGTACTAATCCTGAAATTTTCTCAGCTCCTTAAATTTTAATAGCGTCTGTTTGATGTGTGTAGTCATGGCAAACAACAGAACGCCCTGGAGTAGGTTTATAGCTTTCAACGCTATCTGAAAGGCATTATGTTTACATCACAGGATGAAAACTCATAGCACACTGTTGCAATAACACTGGCCGAGTATTAATTTTCTGCATCACATTGACCAGCAAAGTAAGACTCTGCAGTGCTGTGTCTCTCTACATAGTTTATAAATCTGCCACGTTGGCCTGATCAGTCTGGACTTCATTGCAGAGCTCGACATGTTATAACTTGAGAATGAAATAGCATTCCTGCTACTTAATCTTTTGATTTTACTTCCTATTTGTGACTGAAATACTTTGTGGCGAATTCCTGGTTTACTTTATTAATATAAATTGTGAATGGCTAATAAATAATTTAAAATTCTGTATTAAGAGAGTATGCAATGTAATCAAGCCCTTTGCTATTTATACAGCACAATCCAATGTCCCTTTTGCCCTCTCAGGTTGAAAGTGTTAATCATACAGCCAATATATGGTTCCGTTTTCCTTGTCTCCTGCTTAATATTTAGCATCAGACATCAAGTTCTATCTTAGTGCTGTTTGTGGAACTTGTAAACATTCTATTTTCAGCTGTGTTCTATGGTTAATGTACAGAGCTCTTTACCCATGGGGAGAGGGGGGCTAGAACTAGGAGGGCATAGGTTTAAGGTGAGAAGGGAAAGATAAGGGAAAGGAACCTGTGGGATATCTTTTTCAGTCAGAGGGTGGTGGATATATGGAATGAGCTGTCAGAGGGGGCAGTTGAGGCCGGGACTATAACAACATTTAAAAGACGCTTAGCCAGGCATATGGATAGGAAAGATTTAGAGGGATGAAGTCCAAACGCTGGCAATGGGTCTATTTTAGATGGGGCATTCTGGTCAACATACACAAGTTGAACCGAGGGAACTGTTTCCATGCTATATGACTCCACTCTCGTCAATTTTTTAATTGTCAACCAGCTTGCTGGCTCTTTGCTGATGTATTTTCTCTTAATTTGTTTCTCCTGATTAAAACCTGTTGTGTATTTTGGTTGGTGAAAAGTACAGCAAATGGCAATCTTTCAGATTTCAGATATTTTTCAGCACAGTGATGCTCCTAGTCAGAGAACTCCCACATGCTCACTATCAAAACACCACCTCATTCTCAAAATTAAAAAAATGGATTCATCAATTTGATTTCGTTTTTTGAAGAAGTCACCAATTAGGTTGATGAGGGCAAGGCTGTATATGTTACCTCTATGGTCTTCAGCAAAGCCTTTGATGAGCTTCTACGTGGTAGACTGCTCCGGAAGGGTAGATCATATGGGATCCAAGGAGACCTAGCTAACTGGATACCAAATTGGCTTCACGGATGGAAGCAGAGGGTGATGGGGCAAGGTTATTTTTTGGACTATGGTCTATGATGAGTGGTGTGTTTGCGAGATCGGTGCTGAGCCCATTCCTCTTTGTGGCTTATAGCAATGATTTAGATGAGAACGTACAAGATTAGTAAGTTTACAGATGACACTAGAGTAGGTGCTTTGACAGGTATACCAAGGTACAGTGAAAAAAAGTTTTGATTGCTATTCAAACAGATCAGACAATACTGCACATAAATACATTCAAGTCCTATTCAAGTACAATAAATAGAACACAGGGGGAGATACAGAATGCAGAATTTAGTTCTCAGCATCAGTTCCATAGACAAAGTCCAATGTCTGCAATGGGGTAGAGGTGAATCAGACAGTACGCTAGCTTTTGGAAGGACCATTCAGAAGCGTGATAACAGAGGGGAAGACGCTGTTCCTGAGTCTGATGGTGTGCACTTTCAAGCTTCTGCACGTTCTGCCGATGGGAGTAAGATACTGTATAAGTGAAGATGGTTTTCAAAAATTACAGCAGGATCTTGATCAGCTAGGTAAGTGCATTAAGGAATTTCTAATGGAGTTTAAAACAAATAAGTGTGAGGTGTTGCATTTTAAAAAGTAAAACCGGGGCAGAACCTTCACAGTGAATGGTAGGGCCCTGGGGAGTGGTGTAAAGCAGATAGATCTTGGAGTACAGATACAGTACATAGTTTTCTGAAGGTGGCTTCATGGGTAGATAAGATACTAAGAAAGGCTGGTGATACAATGGCCATCATCAGTCAGGGTATTAATTATAGAAGGTACACAAAAATGCTGGAGAAACTCAGCGGGTGCAGCAGCATCTATGGAGCGAAGGAAATAGGTAACGTTTCGGGCCGAAACCCTTCTTCAGACTGATAGGGGGTGGGGAGAAGAAAGGAAAAAAGGAAAAGGCGGAGGAGGAGCCCGAGGGCTGGGGGAGGGGAGGAGACAACCAGATGGCTGATGAAGGGGAGGGGACAGCCAGGGCTAGCAGAATTGGGAGAATTCAACGTTCAGGCCACCAGGATGTAGACTGCCCAAGCGGAATATGAGGTGCATTTCCTCCAATTTACGGTGTTGCTCGCTGTGGCCATGGAGGAGACCCAGGACAGAGAGATCAGATACGGAATGGGAGGGGGAGTTGAAGTGCTGAGCCACCGGGAGTTCAGGTTGGTTATTGCGGACCGACCGGAGGTGTTCGGCGAAACGATCGCCAAGCCTCCGCTTGGTCTCACCGATGTAGATCAGCTGGCATCTAGAGCAGCGAATGCAATAGATGAGGTTGGAGGAAATGCAGGTGAACCTCTGTCGCACCTGGAACGACTGCTTGGGTCCTTGAATGGAGTGGAGGGGGGAAGTGAAGGGACAAGTGTTGCATCTCTTGCGGTTGCAAGGGAAAGTACCAGGGGAGGGGGTGGTATGGGAGGGAAGGGAAGAATTGACAAGGGAGTTACGGAGGGAGCGGTCTTTGCGGAAGGCAGACATAGGGGGAGATGGGAAGATGTGGCGAGTGGTGGGGTCACGTTGGAGGTGGCGAAACTGACGGAGGATCACTTGTTGTATGTGACGGCTGGTGGGGTGAAAGGTGAGGACTAGGGGGACTCTGCCTTTGTTGTGAGTGGGGGGATGGGGAGAGAGAGCAGTGTTGCGGGGTATGGCAGAGACCCTGGTGCGAGCCTCATCTATGGTGGAGGAGGGGAACCCCCGTTCCCTGAAGAATGAGGACATTTCAGATGCCCTGGTGTGGAACGCCTCATCCTGGGAGCAGATGCGGCGTAGACGGAGGAATTGGGAGTGGGGGATGGAGTCCTTACAGGAAGCAAGGTGGGAAGAAGTGTAGTCCAGATAGCCATGGGAGTTGGTAGGTTTGTAGTGGATGTCGGTAAGGAGTCTATCACCTGCGATGGAGATAGTGAGGTCAAGCAATGGTAGGGAAGTGTCGGAAATGGTCCAGGTGTATTTGAGTGCCGGATGGAAGTTGGTGGTGAAGCGGATGAAGTCAGTCAGTTGTGTGTGGGTGCAGGATGTGGCACCAAAACAATCATCGATGTAGCGGAGGTAGAGGTCGGGGATGGGGTATTGCTTCTACGGTCGAGGAAAAAACGGAGGGCTTTGAGACCATCCTGGTGGGGGGAGGGAGGTGTACAGTGACTGGACGTCCATGGTGAAGATGAGGGGGTGAGGGCCTAGAGAGTGGAATGCGCGGAGATGACGGAGAGTGTCTGAGGTGTCTTGAACATAGGTGGGGAGGGATTTAACCAAGGGGGATAGTATGGAGTCGAGGTAGGTGGAGATGAGTTCGGTGGGGCAAGAACAGGCAGAGACAATGGGTCTACCGGGACAGTCAGGTTTGTGGATTTTGGGGAGAAGGTAAAAGCGGGCTGTGCGGGGCTGGGGAACGATGAGGTTGGAGGCTCGTTCGGGCAGGGCGTGGGAGTGGATGAAGTCGGTGATGGTGCTGGAGATGGTGGCCTGGTGCTCGTCAGTGGGGTCATGGTCCAAGGGTAAGTAGGAAGAGGTGTCCGAGAGTTGGCGCGTGGCCTCAGCTTTGTAGAGGTCGACGCGCCAGACTACCACGGCACCTCCCTTGTCGGCGGGTTTGATAACCCAATCTAGGTTGTTGCGGAGTGAGTCGATGGCAGTGCGTTCAGGGGGGGAGAGATTGGAGTGAGACAGGGGAGTGGAGAAGTTGAGGCAGTTGATGTCACGGCGGCAGTTTTTAATAAAGAGTTCTAAAGCCGGAAGGCTACGAGGGGGGTTCCATGAGGATGGGGTGCGTTGGAGACGGGAAAAGGGGTCATCAGTGGGGAGCGAGGACTCCTTCCCATGGAAGTGAGCTGTGAGGCGGAGGCGACGGTAGAAGCGTTCCAAGTCATGGAGGGCGCGGAACTCATTGAGATGGGGACGGAGGGGGACAAAGGTAAGACCTCTGCTGAGGACAGACCGTTCGATGTCGGAGAGGGGGAGGTCGGGGGGGATGGTGAACACCCGGCAGGGATGGGGGTTGGGGCCGGAGGAAGGCAGGTGGGTGGAATGGGGACGAGGCGATGTGTGGTGGGGGGGTGGTGGGTGGTCAGGGGGTGGGGGGGTGAGAGGGCAGTGGTGTGGGTGTGGAGAGGGATGGGGAAGAATCAGTGGAACTGCCACTGAGATAACCAGGGCTAGGCAGACTAGCGCTAGGACCCAGTGGAGTCAAACCCAGGAGAGTGGGAGTGAGCAGCGTGGAGGCTTCAGGCCCAGTACAGAGTCCAGTTTGCAGGTAAGGCGACGGCTGCGGGCTGCTGGAGGGAGGTGCAGTGGCGAGGGTCGGCGGACCCGACGGTCGGGGTCCGTGGGCAGTGGAGTCGGGGTCGGTGGGGCTGGAGGGCGTTGCAGTGGCGAGGGTCGGCGGACCCGATGGTCGGGGTCCGTGGGCAGTAGAGTCGGGGTCCACGGGCGATGCGTGGGAGGTCCCGGTAGGCGGATGGTCGGTGGGGCGGCGCGGTTCGACCAGCCCGGTGTGGCGACGGGGTGAATAGGGTGCGGTGCAGCGGCCAAGTTCGTGGATCCCCGGTCCGGCGGCCGTGTAGAGTGGGCCCGGTCCGGCGGCGATGCTGGGAGGTCCCGGGGGGCGGCGAGGTTCGGAGGAATCGGCGAGGGGAAGGAAGTCCGAGTTACCGTAGAAGCGGCGAGCTTGGGCGTCATCGGTAGGCAGGTGAAGGTCGGCGGCAGCATCGACGTGGAGGTCGGTGAAGGCGGCGTCCTGGTGAGTACTGGAGGCGCTCCCCGTGGACAAGATGGCGTCCTGGTGAGTACTGGAGTCGCTCCCCATGGACAAGATGGCGTCGCGGGACCGGGGCAGGCGATGCGGGCCGGAGTTGGGGCCCGGAGCCAGCGGGCGGTCGAGTCGCGGAGAGTCGGCGGCGGGAGCGGCCTGGAGGCGGGCTAATTTAAGGTCCTTGGTGGAGTTGAGGTGGGCCAGGAATCTTTTATTGAAGAGGTGGATATTCCGGCGGATAAAGTATAGTTGAGGACCGTTGCAGGTCTGGGTGAGTGAGGCCCGAAGTTCCGGGAGGGTCAATGCGAGGTCCTGCTGGTGCCGGCGCATCGCAGTCAGAGTGGATCTCAGTGCCCGGGTGGAGAATTGTTGGGTATGCCGGTAGATAGCCAGTCGGTACCGATAGTCCGGCTGAGGTCCGAACTGGGAAGTAGGGAACTGGAGCTGGAAGCCATGAGGTATGAGATGGAGGCGCAGGCATGCCCCGATGAAGCAGATGTGGCTGTGGTATCGAGTTTGGGTAAGGATGTGGTCGTAGAGTTGGAGGGCAGGGGGGATCACAGAGATGGGGCAGTTAGCGAGTTGGGTGTGGAACAGTCTCCGGAGAGAGGAGGAGAACTTCTTCAAAGTAGGCATACCTTGACGAGATTTCGCAGTGGAGTAGACAAAGTGTTAAAGAAGGAACTGCAGATGCTGGAAAATCGAAGGTACACAAAAATGCTGGAGAAACTCAGCGGGTGCAGCAGCATCTATGGAGCGAAGGAAATAGGTAACGTTTCGGGCCGAAACCCTTCTTCAGACTGATAGGGGGTGGGGAGAAGAAAGGAAAAAAGGAAAAGGCGGAGGAGGAGCCCGAGGGCTGGGGGAGGGGAGGAGACAACCAGATGGCTGATGAAGGGGAGGGGACAGCCAGGGCTAGCAGAATTGGGAGAATTCAACGTTCAGGCCACCAGGATGTAGACTGCCCAAGCGGAATATGAGGTGCATTTCCTCCAATTTACGGTGTTGCTCGCTGTGGCCATGGAGGAGACCCAGGACAGAGAGGTCAGATACGGAATGGGAGGGGGAGTTGAAGTGCTGAGCCACCGGGAGTTCAGGTTGGTTATTGCGGACCGACCGGAGGTGTTCGGCGAAACGATCGCCAAGCCTCCGCTTGGTCTCACCGATGAAGATCAGCTGGCATCTAGAGCAGCGAATGCAATAGATGAGGTTGGAGGAGATGCAGGTGAACCTCTGTCGCACCTGGAACGACTGCTTGGGTCCTTGAATGGAGTGGAGGGGGGAAGTGAAGGGACAAGTGTTGCATCTCTTGCGGTTGCAAGGGAAAGTACCAGGGGAGGGGGTGGTATGGGAGGGAAGGGAAGAATTGACAAGGGAGTTACGGAGGGAATATTAATTATAGAAGTTGGGTCGTTATGTTACAGTTGTAGAAGACATTGCTGAGGTCACATTTGAGGTACTTTATTTGATTTGGTCACCATGTTATCGAAGGACGTCATTAAGCCTGAGGGGTGATCTTATTGCAGTGGGTAAAATCATGAAGGGAATAGTTTGGGTGAATGCACAGAGTTTTCTACCCAGCATAGGGAAATCAAGACCAGAGGAAGACACAGAGTGCTGGAATAACTCAGCGGGTCAGGCAACATCTCTGGAGTACATGAATAGGTGAGGTTTCAGGTTAGGACTTTTCTTCAGATCAGAGGACATTGGTTTAAGTGAGAGGGCAGGATTTAATAAGATGGCAAGGAGCAACTTTTTCACTCAGAGGGCAGTGGGTATATGGAATGAGCTACCAGGGGAGGTAGTTGAAGCAGGTTCTATAATAGCATTTAAAAGACACTTAGACAGCTACATGTTTAGGAAAGGTTTAGAATGATACAGGCCCAATGCAGGCAAATAACACTAGCTTAGATAGGGCATCTTGGTCAGCATGGACGAGTTGGATCAAAGAACCTGTTTCCATGCTGTATGACTATGACTGTACAATGGCAGCTGAAGTGTAAATAAGAACTAAATAAATACCATGGATGAATTATGTATTAGAGAAGCGGGCTGAATATGTGTTGCGATGAATGAAGTAGAATCGATAATAATCCACTGAGCGTTAAAGGTTAGATACAATTCAGAAAGAATACTTGGTCTCCAATCGTCTTTGACCTTCTGGCCATTGCATGAAGACTGAGTGGTACAGTGGTGCAGCTACTAGTGGTGCAGCTTCATCACAGTGCCAGAGTTGTGGGTTCGATCCTGAGCTCTGATAATGTCTGTGTGGAATTTGAACCTTCCCTCTGTGACCCCATGTATTTCCTCCTCGTGCTCCAGGTTCCTCACACACTTTGAAGATGTGCAGGTTTGTAGGTTAATTTGCCTCTGTAAATTGTCCCTAAAGTGTTGTGTATGCGAAAATGGGATAGCATAGAACTAGTGTGAATGGGTGATTGATGGTCAGTGTGGACTTGATGGGCTGAGTGGCCTGTTTCATGTGCATCTCAAAATTAAGGTAATAAAAACTAAATCTCACTGAATCAAGGTGTGCAACAGCCACGGCAACTTAAAATAAATTATTTCACACTTTGGGAGTAATCATTGACCTGAAAGGACTACTCAGGAGGAAGAAAGAGGCATAGATCAGATTGCATTGATCATTTCCCAACAAATACAAAGCCCCTTGTATAAAACACGTTTTCCATTTGCTGGTTCCTGGCCAAGGTAAAGCTTCTAAAACTGTTGTGGGTCATTCAACCTTTGCCTGAGAACTTTCTCCACGAGAATAGTTTGCCTATCGTTTCTACATGATACAAACTTAACCAGCAAAAATCTATTTTTAAATATCCCTACCAGATCTTGTCTGACCATTCTCTCCACAGATGCTGCATGGTCTGTTGAGTTCCTCCTGCAGTCTGTTTTTACTCAAGTGTCTTGTATCTGCTGTCTCTTGTGTCTACAGAAATCAACTTTCACTGTTTGCAATTTGTTGTAAGTTTAATGCAAGATTCTGCAGTCTCTAATTTGCGGACATTAAAATCATTTTGCAATATATCTAATCTCTGGAATTTAATCTTCCCCTGGGCCATGCCAGACAGACAGTAAGAATTGGAGTAGAGACAATCTAAACAAACCACTGGTAGACACAAAATGCTGGAGTAACTCAGTGGGACAGGCAGCATCTCTGGAGAGAAGGAATGGGTGATGTTTTGGGTCGAGACCCTTCTTCAGACTGAGGTCAGGGCTGAGATAGAATGTAGTCAGAGACAGTAAGACTAGTGGGAGAACTGGGAAGGGGGAGGGGATGGAGAGAAAAGGAAAGCAAGAACTATTTGATGTTAGAGAAGTCAATGTTCATACCGCTGGGGTGTAAGCTTCCCAAGCGAAATATGAGGTGCTCTTCTTCCAATTTGCGCTGGGCCCCACTCTGACAATGGAGCAGGCCCAGGATAGAAAGGTCAGATTGGGAATGGGAGGGGGAGTTAAAATGCTGAGCAACCGGGAGATCAGGTAGGTTAAGGCGGACTGAACAGAGGTGTTCAGCGAAACGATCGCCGAGCCTGCGCTTGGTCTCGCCGATATACAGAAGTTGACACCTAGAACAGCGGATACCATAGATGAGGTTGGAGGAGGTGCAAGTGAACCTCTGCCTCACCTGAAAAGACTGTCGGGGTCCTTTGATGGAGTCGAGGGTGGAGTTAAAGGGACAGGTGTTGCATCTCCTGCGGTTACAGGGCAAAGTACCTGGGGAGGGGGTGGTTTGGGTGGGAAGGGACGAGTTGACCAGGGAGTTGCAGAGGGAATGGTCTCTGCGGAAAGCAGAAAGGGGAGGGGAGATTGGAAGATGTGGCCAGTAGTGGGATCCTGTTGGAGGTGGCAAAAGTGTTGGAGGATTATATGCTGTATGTGACAGCTGATGGGGTGAAAGGTGAGGACAAGGGGGACTCTGTCTTTGTTGCGAATGGGGGGAGGGGGAGCAAGAGCAGAGCTCCTAGTGAGTGCCTCATTTATAATGCTCCATCTGCTCCAACATGCCCCATCTGCACGTCCCACCTGCCTGCCTTTAGCCCATATCCCTCTGAACCTATTCTACCCATGTACATGTCTAAATGTTTTTTTAAAACATTGTGATAGTACCTGTCTCAACTAACTCGTCAGGCAGCTTGTTCCATTCACACACAACACTTTGTGTAAAAATTTGATCCCTCAGGTTCCCATTAAATCTTTGCCCCCCTTACCTTAAACCTATGTCCTCTGGTTCTTGATTCACCTACTCTGGACAAAATAATCTGTGCGTTTACCCAATCTATTAATCTCAAGATTTTGTAAACCTCTATAATATCAACCCTCATCCTCCTGCTTTCCAAGGAACAAAGCCCTAGCCTGTAGCTCAGTCCCTCAAATCCTGGCAATATCCTGATAAATCTTCTCTGAACCCTTTCAATCTTGACATCATCATTCCTATAACATGGTGACCAAAAGTGAACACAATACTCGAAATGTGGCCTCACGAACATCTTATATAACTGTAACACAACCTCGCAACTTCTATGCTCAATACTCTGACTGATGAATCATGAATTCTTCTTCAGCAATCCCTCAGAGTTGATCTAGTTCCCTCTGGTTCTGAGATCTCTGAAGTGACTGAAGAGTCTTACATAGTCATACAGCATGGAAACAGGCCCATCAGCCGAACTCGACCATGCTGACCAAGATGCCTCATTTAAGCTAGTCCCATTTACTCAGATTTAAACATATCTCTCAAAACCTTTCCTATCCATGTTCCTGTCCAAATGTCTTTTAAATGCTGCTATAGTACCTGACGCATCCACATTAACGGGCAGCTCATTCCATCTACATACTACCCTCCCTCTGCATGAAAAAGTTGCCCATCGAGTTGTGTTAAAAATTCCCCCGTCTCACCTTAAATCTAAGCCTTCTAGTTCTTCATTCCCTTGGAGAACAGAAACTCTGTGTATCCACCCCATCTATGCCCATCATGATTTTATACACCTCTAAAAAAAAACTCAGTCTCCTACAATTCAAGGAATGAAGTCCTAGCCTGCCCAGTCCCACCCTATAACGCAGTCCTGGCTACATCCACGTAAATCTTTTCTGCACATTGCAGATTAATGATATATTTCATGTGATCCACAGACAATGATAGGTTGAGCTGAACCAGATTGGCAGGTTTTATGATGTTATACACACGTTCCACTGTTTACAAACATCCTCACCCTGCTCCCATTGTAGAGACAGGAAGCGCTTAGTTATTTTGAGCAGCCACAAGCCAGGGAAATGAATCTGAAATTCTGTCAAGAAATCCAATTAATAAGGGGTGACAAAGAAACTGGAATATTCGTTCGGCAAAAGTATTCTACTTCTCATTCTCATCTCTGTTTCAAATTCTCATTGGAGTTATCTTTGTTGACTTAATAAACCAAGGTATCACCAATGTCAAATGCCAGACGAGTTTTGAATGTTTGAGTACCCTTAGGTTGCTAGACTGGTTCTCCTCCAAGTGACTGAGTCCTATTCTAAGATTTCTCCTTGCTAGCAAATGAATTGATGTAGTGTTACTGGAGTGAACACAGCAGTAATCCCGGGCAGATGAAGTAAGCCTTCAGGGAGATGGAGGGATTCAGTGCTGTGGCAGGAATAATATAGTGGCTTGGCACTAAATCAGGGGAGGTGGACTGAATCAGTGTTTTGCAGAGGAGATAGAGAAGTTCAGAGTCCCCCCTCAACAATACCTCTCACCTGGTTGTTTTGTTTCCTCACTGCTGCCACTACCACTGACTGCTGCTCAGATGGCAATGCCACTTCCAAAAATGGCGCTCACTCAGAAATGAAGAGGTCATCGGGTGGCACTTTGAATAAAAAGGAGTGCAGGAGAGGATAAACAGCTTGGGGAGATTAGTGTCAAAGTGAGGATGAATCCATTCCCATGCATCAAGTCACCCACTGGGACCCAGCAACAGGCCACAATCTGCCTCTATCACCGTTTGTGCAAAGCATGGAGGCAATCTGTGGAAGTAACATCAAATTAGCAATGTACTGTATGCCATTTGATGACAAAGCACCCGTTAGTTCCCATGAACTAGCAAACCAAGTGCCGGCAATTATTTTGGCCCAGCATCTTCTGTTCCAACCTGTAAATGCCCAAACGTTTGGGTACCACCAAATGTTTCGCAGACAATGGAACTTGTCTGTTTACATCAGGGGAGCCAAAACTTTGTTGAGAAACATCAATAAAATTGAAAATCCCAAGGGATGAAAATCAGATCTATACAAGGTTCCTGCAGGTAAACTTTCCGAGAGTGCCATCATGAGAAGATTGATTCTTTATGAAACACTTTATTTTTGCTAGTTTTGCATGTGCATCATTAACTGATCTTTAACTGACCTCATGAGTGAAGTTATCCTGCTATCCGGTTCTTTCACAGCTCTTATACCACATCTACTTTGCTGATTATGAAAGCTTACATGACATTATTGGAAGCATCTCTGAGTTTCACCTCTGTCCCCTCAGTTATCAGAAGAGAGCTTTGTGTATAGGATGTGTAGGAAGGAAATGCAGATGCTGGTTTGATAGGCAAAGATAGGCACAAAAAGCTAGAGTAACTCAGTGGGTCACAACCCGAAACGTCACCTATTCCGTTTCTACAGATATGCTGTCTGACCTGTTGAGTTACTCCAGCTTTTTGCGTCTAATTTGTGTACAGGATGCCTGTGTCGATTCAATCATGTCTATTATATGGACATGGTCCAGTTACTTCAGTTCATTTTGGCTCATTGTCGCATAGACTCGAATCAGATCCTTCGATTCACCAAGTCTATGCCGATCAATGATCACCACATACACTAGCGCTACCTGCACATTAGGGTCAAGTTACAATTTACAGAAGCGAATTAACCTGCAAACCTGCACATCTTTGGAATGTGGGAGGAAATCAGTACACCTAGAGAAAGCCCACGTGGTCACAGGAAGAACATACAAACTCTGTACAGCAGGGCTGCCAACTCTCACGCTTTCAGCGTGAGAATCACGCCTTGGAGCAAATTCTCACGCCCTCACGCTCATGACCGAGTTCTCACGCTGAGTTCAGTCCCCGCACAGTTTGTCCCTTTGCGCCGCGTGCCAGGGATCTGCACGGTCTGGCGAAGCGCGTCGGTTGACGCTGTGAGTGACGTCGCGTGTCTTCTCTCTTGGTTGGATGTGCAGCCGCCGGGTGTCAGCAGCTCTATGTGCCGGCTGTGAGCGCTGCGCTGCCGGCCGCCGCTGCAGCCTCGCTCCCTCCCTCCCTCCCTCCATCCTGCCCTTCAACTCACACGGCAGCGGCAGCGCCGCCAATCCACGCTGCACCGTGCCCGCCAGACTCCCCATTGGGCGGCCGGGGAGAGAGAGGGAGGGGAGAGAGAGAGGGAAAGAAAAAAAGGGAGGGATGGTGGCAAAGCGAGACAAGGGAATGTAGAAAGGGGATGAAGGAAGGAAAGGAGAAAGTGGAGAAAGAGGGAGGAAAGAGGGAAGGATGGGGGCAGGAGGAAGGGGTGGATGGAGGGAGGGGGAAGAATAGGTGTGTGTGTGTGCTTGTGTGGCTGTCTCCCTGTGTGTGTCTCCTTGTGTGTGTATATGTGCCTCCCTGTGTGTGTCTCCTTGTGTGTGTGTGTCTCCTTGTGTGTGCGTGTCTCCCTGTGTGTGTGTCTCCCTGTGTGTGTGTGCATGTCTGTGTCTCCCTGTGTGCTTGTCTCCCTGTGTGTGTGTGTCTCCCTGTGTGTGTGTGCCTGTGTGTGTGTCTCCCTGTGTGTGTGTGCCTGTGTGTGTGTCTCCCTGCGTGTGTGTCTCCCCGTGTTTGTTGTTTGTCTCCCTGTGTGTGTGTGCGTGTCTGTGTGTCTCCCTGTGTGTGTGTCTCCCTGTGTGTATGTGTGTCTCTGTGTGTGTGTCTCCCTGTGTGTGTGTCTACCTGTGTGTGTGTCTCCCTGTGTGTATGTGTGTCTGTGTGTGTGTGTGTGTGTCTCTCTCTTCCTTTGTGTATGTGTCTCCCTGTGTGTCTGTTGTCACATCCTGGCCTTAGACAGGTCACGCATTTCAGCCAATGCTCACGCTGATGACAGAATTCTCACGCTGTCTTCAATCCCTGCACAGTTTGTCTCTTTTGCGCCACATCACAGCGATCTGTGCAGTCTGGGAAGCGCGTCAGTTGGCGGCTGTGAGTGACGTCGCATCTCTTCTCTTCTCTTCTTTCTTGGTTGGATGTGCAGCCGCCGACAACATGAAGCAGCCGGAGATAGAACTAACCAGGTGAATTGGTTGTAAAACATGGGGGGGGGGGGAGGGACCACAATGAGGCCAAACATCTAGAACAGGGTTTGGCAACCTACGGCACACGGGCCGAATCCGGCCCGTAACCCGAAAAAACGTGTGTTTTTTTCCAATTCGTTTTCACGGGGTCGGGGCAGGCAAGCCGACATGAGAACTGCAGCCAATCCCTGGGACGCGAGCTGATCTGGGAACTGCAGCCAGTCCCTGGGCACGCAGAATGCCAACTTGATCATTTTGGACAAATTGGGCCAGCCATGTACATGTTGTATAACTGTGACTCTATGCAGATCTGAATGGGCTCAGAATGACCATTTAAGCAAAATTGCCCTCACAAAATTATATAATGAGAATAGGACCTGTTTTGCTTAACAAATAGTGTAGGAAGGAATTGCAGATGCTGGTTTAAACTGAAGATAGACATTAAAAACTAGAAAAACTCAGCAGGACAGGCAGCATCTCTGGAGAGAAAGAATGGGAGACGGTTTCGAGTCGAGACCTTCAGCCTGAAGAGGTTGAAAACCAGCCATAAAACACAATGACTGGACATGTGTGTTATCCAACTAAGGGCAGAAATCAGAATCATGTGTTCATCTTTATTCACGTGACACCATAATAAATATATTACAGAAAAAATAATTTAATGGGGTGGCACGGTGGCGCAGCAGTAGAGTTGCTGCCTTACTACCACATGGGTTTTCTCTGGATATTCCGGTTTCTCCCATATCCGAAAGAAGTGCAGGTTTGTAGGTTAATTGGCTTCAGTAAATTGTCCCTGGCGTGATGGATGGAATTGGTGTATGATAGATTGCTGGTCGGTGTGGACTTTGTGGACGGAAGGGCCTGTTTCCATATATATTTTTACATATATATCTTAATTTCATTGAACCATATATGATTGAATATGTGGCATTATTTCCGTCTTGTTTCTATATTCAAAGGGTAAGGTTGAAACCGTCTGAAGAAGGGTTTCGGCCCGAAATGTTGCCTATTTCCTTCGCTCCACAGATGCTGCCGCACCCGCTGAGTTTCTCCAGCAATTTTGTCTACCTTCGATTCTCCAGCATCTGTAGTTCCTTCTTGAACAAGGTTGATTGATTTATTTGTGCAGAACAGTGATGGAAGTCCGACTTTTGCTTTGTTTCTCTGAGTTTTTCTCTATATATATATACATAACAGCATGAATATAATCTGATTTCCATATATGAATACAGTCATTCATGTGCTGCACCTGTTGATCAGAGCCTGGCTCTATTGTGGAATGTAATTAGGAATGTAATTTAGCCTAACCTTATTCATACCTAATCCAATTTAAAGCATAAATGTTGCATTCAAATGCAAGTTAAAAGACTCGCTACAGTATGCACCAGGCCGCACAATTTCAAGCTGAAAAATGCAAATGCCCCCTACCGTGGGAGGGGGAACACCCTCCTCCCACACCATCCCCCCCCCCCCCCCTCGGTCGCTACACTCCCTCGCAATTTCTCACTCTCAACTCTCACCCAATGTTGGCAGCCCTGGTACAGACAGCATCCGTAGTCAGGACCGCACCTGGGTCTCCGGCACTGTAAGGCAGCAACACTACCACTGTGCCACTGTGCCACATAGGTACTGGGTAATTTGATATGTTCCAGAAAGTATGTCATCCTGTTGAAAGGACACGATGAAGCCCTTGTGCAAATGGTGGATATTCCTTTCCTACTTATTGTCAATTTTCATGACTCACAATCATGGAGCAAAGTCCTAAGTATGTGGGCTTTATATATTTGTACTTCTGCGTTAGTTATTAACATTTTAATCTCTTGCCTCGACGGAGATGCAACTTTTTCCGTATCGTATCTCCGTCCGCGCTGCGTCCTAACATCGTGGAGCTTGCAGTCCCTTTGCTGGGGATCAACTTATGGGAGCTCCAACCGCGGGAGCCTGCGGATTTAACATCGTGGAGCTGGCAGTCCCTTGGTTAGGGATCGACTTCAGGAGCTCCAACCACAGGAGCTTTGACCACCCCGATCGCGGGTGCTTCAATCGTCCCGACACGGGAGCTTCGATTGCCCTGACTACGGATGGTTTGACTGCCCCAACTACGGTAGAAAAGGAGCGAAGAAGGTAATACGTTATTGCCTTCCATCACAGTGCGCTGTGGTAGATGTTTATGTTAATTTTTATGTAGTTGTGTGTCTTGTTGCTTTTTTGGTATGACTGTATGGCAAATCAAATTCCTTGGATGTTTTTACATACTTGGCTAATAAATTAATTTCAATGCAATACAATTAACATTTTATTATTCCTGACTTTTTTTAAAAATGTAAATACTGGTTATGTTCTGTTCTGTTGTTTTGCACAATCCTGCAGGCACTGCCACTTTCATTTCACTGTACATCCTGAATGTGTATGTGACAAATAAAGTTGACTTGACTTGACTTGACTTGACTTTACAGTCTGGAAGTGACTGTGATCTATCCAGTCACATCTTTGTTTCAAACTATATTTGTTCAAAGTCAGGGATACATGCTGATGACAGTTTGAGGATTAGTAATGGGTGCATATATGATTTTTCTGTGGACATATGGAATTTTGATTTGATCTTGAGTCAAGCTAAATTCTATAGGCACATGTCAGGCCCTGTATGTGCATGCAGCTGTGTTGCTGGAAAGGAAGTTAGAGGAGTAGGTGTGAAACACAAAAGCAAACACACAACATTTCCTCACTCCAGGATATCGACAAAGGTCAGTGTCATCTAGTCCTTTCATTAGTTACTTCTTCCTACAGCACCTTTCCCAACTTACTGCATGAGAAGGAAGTGATAATGTCCAGCAAATGAGGGAGACAATCAAATTCTTTTTCTGGAAAAACTCCCTCCAGAGATGCTGCCTGATCCAGTGAGTTGCTCCAGCAGTTTGTATTTCAAACAGTAAGAACCTTGTCTGTTCACAAGGTCAGACGCTTTGTTGATATAAATACAATGTTTTTTTGGTCTCTACATTTTTCGTGGTGCTGCCTTAGGGAGAACATCTTGTCTATCATTGACCTTTCTGCCCTAACGCTCCACCGAGGCCCAGATGCATTCATTGAGTCGGCATCTGTGGTGTCTTCCACAAAACTCCAGCAAATTATTTTCCCACTGTGTGTGTCAAAGAAATCCCTCAGACATTGTCACAGTCGCTTCAGACCTCTTTGTTCTTGTAACGTGTCACCAGGTTTACATCTTTCACATCTCGTGGCACATCACAACATCAGCATTCAAGGAACAGTTCGCGTTGCCATGGCAGTGAGACCTTCTTCTCACATTTGAACACGAAATTCCATCGCCGGCTGCTGCTTTGTTGTGTGTGTGTGTGTCTGGAATTTTATTCAGTACGTACACATTGTGCTCCAATTGTTCAGTTCACCCACCTTTCAATGGCACATAACTCTGAATAGCAAGATGCCCCTCAAATTAGACTGCAGTCCCTAAGAGGCCGAACTTGTTGGTGTGCTGCAGCAAGCAGTGGGGACAGCAGTCAACATGGCTTCTCAGCTGCTCTGGAGGATCCATCAGTGGCATCAAAGCTGGAAAAGGGCATTGTGCAGGCTGGAGAAAGTGCTTAATTTTGTAGAGGGCAATATTAAATTGCTTTACACTGGAGGAAGCAAACAAGAGAGGGGAAGAGAGGGAGATGAGAAAATAGTTAGGAAAAGTAGGGTGACAATTAGAGGCTTAAAGAGAAAGGGAGAGTAGCAAGTGAAAAGAAAGTGACAGCAGAGACATCCCCATCCAAGGAACAGGTGTGGGCCTTATCAGGAGGAATAATCTACAGTGTATGTCTGTCTCTCAATCTTGCTCTTTCTTGTTCTTTAATTAATAAAGTGCTTTGTTGCTTCAACTTACCAGCAATACTCTGGTATCTTAGAAAGTTACATATCCTAAAAATCTGCGGAGCTCAGTGATTGCTTCCATCCTCTTACCCACAGGGCTCAGGTCTTGAAGCTGCTCCGCACAAAGTCATGGGATGCCGAGACTACAGGCAAGATCAGTGGTGCCATATCAATAGGAAGTTAGTTCATGTGCTCTCAATGTAATTACAGGTCTCCACAACATTTAGCATTTTTAGACCCAAAGGATTAGTACTTCCTCCTTTAATCTTGTTGACAACCAATTGTGTTATCAGGCAACTGAACATTATGTTTGGTTTAAACCAGCATCTGCAGTTCCTTCCTACACATTTTATCTGCTCCACTGCAAAATCTCCTCTAGGTACGCCTGCTTTGAAGAAGTTCTCCTCCTGTCTCTGACGAGAGTTCTGCAACACCCTCTCTTGCTGCTCCCCTCTGTGACCTCCTGCTCTCCAGCTCTTCAACCACATTTTAACCCAGACTCGCTACCACTGTATAACTCGTTATTGCCTACCCCACAGTCAACAATGGACCATTGTGGGCTCCACCTTTCCTTGATCATTGTTATTTTTTGCATATATTTCATTCATTTGTTCTATTTACCTTTCATATCTCTCGTTTTCCTTTCACCTGACTGTCTGAAAATGGGTCTCGACCCAAAATGTCATCTATTCTTTTTCTCCAAAAGGCCTGGCCCATTGAAGCCTTTTGTGTTTATCTTCGGTGTAAACCAGCATCTGCAGTTCCTTCCTACACAACAGTCCTCTCGTCAGTTAATGCAGCCCTGGCCTCCCATCTACCTCATTGAAGACATTTGAACTAGCCTTAAATTGGACTTTTATGGATTTCAATGTATATCTTGCACTAAATGTTGTACCGTTTATCATTTATCTGTGCACAGTGGACAACCTGATTGTATTCATGTATAGTATTGTCTTTCATTGGACAGCACACAAACAAAAGCTTTTTACTGTACCTTGGTATACATGACGATAATAAACTAAACTAAACTGTCAGGCACCTTAGAATATAGAACAGTACAGCCAGCACAGGAACAGGCTCTTCAGCCCATAATATCTGTGCCAAATATGATCCCAAGATAAACTATTCTCATCTGCCTGCACATAACAATATCTCTCCATTTCCTGCATTTCCATGTACCTATCTAAATGCCTCTCAACTCCACGGTCTCCACCACCATCCCAGGCAGCAAGTTGCAGACACACAGTCTCTGTGTAAAACATCTGATCCCTTACATTTCCTTTAAACTTTCCCCCTCTCACTTTAAACCTGTGCCCTCTAATCTTTGACATTTCCACTCTGTGAGAAAGGTTCTGACTGTCTACTCTATCTATTCTACCCAATATTTTATGAATTTCTACCAGTTCTCCCTTCAACCTCCATCCGCTCCTTGTAGCTAATACCCTCCGACCGCCACATGTCCATGGCTGATGCCATCTCCCTGTTGATGTTGCCAGGACTCAAGGGACTGAGCTATAGGGAGAGGTTGAGCAGACTGGGACTCTATTCCTTGGAATAACACTTGGTGGCGCTGTACATGGCAGCCTCGCCCACAGCCTGTCTCGTCGCTTTCTTCTTTTGTTATTTTTTGTCTGTTTTTATTTGTACGTTTTAGTGTATCTTTAGTTTTTGTATTATGTGGGGGTGGGGTGGGGGGGGGTGGGGTGGGGGGGTTGGGCGAAACTTTTTTATCTCTTCCTTTGACGGAGATGCAACTTTTTCCGTATCGTATCTCCATCCGCACTGCCGCCTTAACATCGTGGAGCTGGCGATCCCTTTCTTAGGGATCGACTTCGGGAGCTCCAACCGCAGGAGCTTCGATCGCCCCGATCGCGAGAGCCTCAACCACCCCGAGGCGGGGGCTTCGATCACCGACTGCGGGAGGTTCGATCACCCCGACTGCGGATTTTCGATTGCCCCGACCGCGGGAGAAAAGTTGGAAACAAGGTACAAATTATTTGCCTTCCATCACAGTGGGGAATGTGAGGTCGCCGAAAAACAAAATGGACGTGCTGACTGCACTGGTGAGAACTCGGTGGCATTGCCGTTAGTGCACTGATCTCAGTATTTGCCGGGACATGGCTCCAGGAGGACATTCCGGAGTCTAGTGCGAGTGTGGACGACTTTCTAACTGTTTGGGCGAACATGGACTGCAGAGAGAGTGACAGCGGTCGGTACAACTCTGGTCACATCACGGTGAAGGTGCGTGTGTGTGGCCCGGACATTGAACTGATGGCTGTCTGTCTCCGCTTCTGCTATGTGCCCTGGGGATTCTCACATGCCGCTGTAGTGGCTGTTTAAGTCTATGTTTAATCTTTACGTGGTTATTTATCTTGTTGCTTTTTTTTGTATGACTGTATGGAAAATCAAATTTCACTGTACCTCAGTACACATGACAATATAATACCATTGAACCATTGGTTCGCAAATGGACGAGGGGTGACCTTATAGAAGTGTACAAAATCTCAGAGGAATAGATCGGTTAAATGGGGTAAAAGTCTCTTGCCCAAAGTAGGGGAATCGAGAACAGAGGACATAGGTTTAAGGTGAGAGGGAAGATTTAATAGGAACATAAGGGGTAACATTTTTACACAAAAGGGTGATGGGTGATGGGTGTATGGAAGGAGCTGCCGGAGGAGGCCGTCGAGGCAGGTATTGTCGCAACATTTAAGAAACATTTAGACAGGTAGTGTGGACTAGTGTGGATGAGACATGTTGGTCAGTGTAGGCAAGCTGGATCATAGGGTATTCCATGCTGTATGACTCTATAATTCTAGACTAACCCCATCAATTCTCTGCAAGACACTAATCCCATTAATTGTCTGCAATCCCCTACATACCCCCACACAAACTCATCTATCCCCCTAGTTGTCGTCTCCATTTGTCTTCCCTCCCACCTCTTGTCTTCTCTTCACCTGGTTTGATCTGTTCACCATGTTGGAAACACTTAGCAGTTCAACCTGTGGAGAGGGAAATATTTCAGGATGAAAACGCATCATCAATTCTTTGAAGAGATGATGCCTGATCTGCTGATCCTTTCCAACATTTTCTGTTTTTAACACCAGCAGAGTTTGTAGAGAGTTGAAAGGTTATGACCAGGACTTCTGCAATACTCTCCCTTCCTTCCCTCAGCAATCCAGGTGATTTATTCATTTGGGGGCAGCAAACATTCGTATATCTCAAATTAGCATTTTTAGCCCATCTAGAATCTCCACCATATCTTCCTATTAATATTTATATAAATAAATAACGGCCTGGTAACTTTGCCTCAAGGCATTGGAACTGGACAGGAAATCTTCGCCATTCCATGTTGTGCTAAAAACATATATCTACAGTTTTAAAATTATTTGTGTTTGCTTTAATTGTCTTAATTATTTGATAGTGTTTTCAAGTTATTTTAATTGTAATAATTTTAATATTTAATTGTTCACTTAATTAAAAAAAATAAGAACAGCGGGTTCACACAGAGGGTGATGGGTATATGGCACGATCTGTCAGAGGAGGTGGTTCAGACAGGTACTATAGCAACATATAAAAAACATTTGGATAGATACATGAATAGGAAGGATTTAGAGGGATATGAGCCAAACATAGGCAAATAGGCCTAGCGTAAATTAGGCCTCTTAGTCAGCATGAACAAGTTGAGCCTAAGGGCCTGTTTCCATACTGTATAACTTTATGACTCGAGGGGCATTCAGACAACTTCAGCAGCATTCACACTGTTGATGAAAGCCAAAAGTGGGGATTGTATTTTAGAGTTTATTGATTTCAAAAGTTTCATGAGCTGAGCTTGTTCTGGCCAATGTGACTAGTCACACTGTGCAGGGCTCGGACTGGGTGAACTAGATGTTGTCACTCAGGGAGTTCAGCTTCCCAGTTATGACCTCAGCATTGAGTGTGGATACTTTCAGAAAGTTTCAGGATTATATATGGCTCTGTGAAGAATATTACAATAATCATTGCATATGTTGTAATATAAAAATCATTTTCTTTTATTTAGCTCCTTAGGTTTCCATCCTCTGAATAAATGCACTTGTCATGAACACTGTACATCTGCAGCCTGAAATCCAAGTTCAAAAAGGCAAGACTATTTCCAGGTACCAAGATTCCTTTTAGAAGGCTTACTTATCTTTGATTTCTTTGTAGTCAATACTATAAAGTAATGATTTTTGGTGGAGCATCCTTAATATATGAATGAAAACAATATTTGTAATACAAATTCCTTGTATGTGTACAAGGAATGGCCAAGTATGTACACATACAAATTCCTTATTTGTGTATGTACTTGGCCAATAAACTTATTCATTCATTCATTTTTGGCTGTAACATAGTATGCAACCATATGAAGCACATTCATGTGTTAAAGAAGGAACTGCAGATGCTGGAAAATCGAAGGTACACAAAAATGCTGGAAAAACTCAGCGGGTGCAGCAGCATCTATGGAGCGAAGGAAATAGGTAATGTTTCGGGCCGAAACCCTTCTTCAGACTGATAGGGAGTGGGGAGAAGAAAGGAAAAAAGGAAAAAGGCGGAGGAGGAGCCCGAGGGCTGGGGGAGGGGACGAGACAACCAGATGGCTGATGAAGGGGAGGGGACAGCAAGGGCTAGCAGAATTGGGAGAATTCAATGTTCAAGCGAGGATATGGTCTATTGGAACGTCCAAATCCTTGGCCGCCGATATTGATGCCGCCCTAGTGGAATGAGATATAAATTTGTCAGTATCAATACCTGCATCAACCAACACCTGCTTCAGCCATCATGAACAAGTTGAACCGACCCTTTCTTATGCGGTTTTATATGGCTGATAAAGAATGCTGATTCTGCAACTCTTAAGGTTCTGGTGGCTTCAATGTAACATCGTAAATGTGACACTACACATAGACATGGATCCGTAGGATATGCTGAAAACCCAACATATCCTGTGACTCCAGGTCTACTCTGTTTAAGCAAATCATAGACATAGAACGTAATGGCATCTGCTGCTATTTTCAACATGTCTATTCGTAGTTTCTGCAATGTTTGCACTCTGTGCTGAAACCAGTGCCATGAGCATGACTACCTTCATGGCAATTTTGGTCAAGGAAAGAGCTGCAATAGGAGTCCATTGACCAAGGTGCATTGGCACATCTCTTACATTCCAGATTTCTGTATACCTCGGTCTAGGAGGTTTAGAATTGAAAATTCCCTTCATAAATCTACACACCAAAGGGTGTGACCCTACAGGATTTTGTTCTGATTCCCTCCATAGCTATGCAGAGAGGGCACTCCTTGCAGTATTGATCGCACTATAGCTTAACTGCAAATTAAAATAAAGAGTTGACAGAAACTCTAACACGTCTGAGATGTCTGCAGTGTGATATGTAATATTCTGCCTTAAGCAAAACACCTCCCATTTCCTTATGTAAGAAATGTACTACTTCTGGGTACTATCCCTCCAGGCTGCCGCAATAACATCCACAGTACGATCTGATAGTCCTCTTCCGAGATATGGCCTCCTTAGAATCTGCAAATCAACAAACCAATACGATCATGTAAAAGATGCGAATCACCAGTTACAGGGTGCACAAGCAGGTTTTCCTGTTTGGGAATAATCATAAGGGCTTTGTGATCTTTTTTAACACCAAAGGGTACCACGGTTGTGTAGGCCAGTCTGGTACCACCAATACTCCTGAAGCGGAGTCCTGTTTGATCTTCTGTATACACTGACTAATGAGGCAAAATGGAGGAAAATGCATACAAAACATTCTACCCCAATGCAGCGAGAAACATCCACCACTACTGCCCCAGGATCAGGTCCCCTGACACATCTCTGGCATCCCCAACCATGCAATAATTTTATTAAATTTGTCACGATCCAACATCCATTCTGTATTGTGATTGAATTTACGTGACCTTGTGTCTGCAACTATGTTGAATCTTCCTGGTAGGTAGATTGCCGAAAACCAAATGTTTCTGGTAAAACATCAGGTCCAGATCACGTTTGCCAATATATCGCAAGATTCTGACTTGATACCACCCAAATGATTAACATACGTTACTGTTCCGTAGTGTTGTCAATCTGTACCTTAACATGCAAATTTTGCATATTAGAGCAATAAGCTATAGGCCCATAAAATGTTCCTAAAAGCTCTAAGTAAATCATCCCTTGTTCTTGAATCAAAGGTACTTTCTCCACATTCCATCTACCTCCACAGCTGGAAATAGTATTAGTAGCGCCCCAACCTAGAGCACTTAAATCAGTCTGTAGAATAATGGAAGGTGTTTCAACCAGAATCTCTCTGGAAGCATTTGAGACACTCATGATTCACCATAGTATTTCAGTAATAACTGGCAATTGCATGGTCCTGTCAAATGCCCTGAATCTATCCTCAATGCCTGTACCTATGCTCGCTGTAAATGCTGATAATGCAGCGGTCCAAACTGTACAGCCGGAAATGAAGCAATTAGTTTGCCAAACAAGCTTGCTACCTGCCTAATTGAGGGCTGGTGCTGTGTAATGAGCTTAATACAACCTTCAATTAACTGCAGCTTTTATCCTTGGGCGGAGTCACTACCATGTGTTCTGAATTAATAGTGAAACGCTAGTAATCAATTACTGTGCTTGGTAATAGTTTGGAATTATCTGAATGGATAATAAATCCCAGTCTCTCGAAAGTGAGCTTGATTCTTGACACTGTTGTAGCCCAAGTGTCTCCCACAATCAGAATATATCCAAATAGGCCATTATCAAATGGCCCTGAGCTCTTAGCAGTGCTAAGATTGGTTTTTAACAATTTGGTAAATAGTCTCAGAGCTGAGGTTAAACCATTAGGCAATGCTTTAAATTGCCATAATTGACTCATCCAGCTAAATTTTAAATATCTTTGATCATTACCATGCACAGCCACCCAGTAATATGCATCTTGAAGATTTATGCTAGCCATATAGCATTTTCTTGAAATTAGCTGTATAGCATTGGCAAATGTCACCATTTTAAAATGTTTTAAATACTGTACAAAAGGGTTAAGACTTGTCAGATCAGGAATAATTCTACACCCACCGTCCTTTTTTGCTCTAAGAAAATACTTGACACAAATTGGTGGTGTTGGTGAACTGACTTCTCAATTACCCTTTTTTACACAATATTTCAAGTTCTGCCTGAATCTGCATATTCTCTTCTTTTGAGAAAATACGTGTCCTGTTTGAAATATGTTGAGTAGGCGGATCCAAATATGGGTAGAATTCAATTCTAAACCCCACAATACTGCACAGTATAAATGCATCAGATTACCATTCTTTTAGGAAGAATTGTAATCTTCCTCCCACTTGTAAGTGTGAAACATTAATATGTCTCTTACAGGACCAGACCCACCTACCTCGGGGTTTGCCGATGGCAATTGTTGTCCCTTGCTCTTAGTGGGAATACTGTAACCTCCACGTGCCCCAAGAGCAGTGCGCCAATAACGCATATATGGGAAAGACCGATTTGATCCTTCACTGGCCCCAGTCATCACATGTCGGTAGGAAAACTGCCTTCGAATTGATCTGCCAAGCACCGGTGGTTTCATCATCCCCACCGTTTTAACTTCTTCATTCAGGTCTTTTACCCTTTTGGCTAGATTCTCTCAAAAAAACAGATTAGGCAATTGAATATTAGATGTTTTACAGAGCCCCGCAAACTTAGGATGTATGTTAGGTCATAGCATTTTTACAAATACAGTTTATTTCAAAGTGCGCACTGCACATGAGTGCTAAGGCAACCTTGTTGTGATGCAGACACATGCTCTCCATCCAAGCCTCTGGCCAAAGCCGTAATGCCTGACCCCAGCAATTTCAACACCCCCTGTAATTTCATTTATTGTGCGCGTACTGCAATGCCCAAATAATAATAATAATAATAATAGATTTTATTTATTTAGCGCTTTTCAGGACTCAAAGTCGCTTAAATAAAGCCCCATATTACGTTATTCACCACTGGGACTGCTAGCAGTGCGCAATTCTGCAGGTTTCATATTTTTTGACAGTCTTATCCATGGTCAGTACCTGGAGCTGATGGGAGAGCAAGTAATTTATTGTCATTGCTAATTTATCTCCCAATGGTTCCCCTGATAGTCTGGGAACGGCAAGTTTTATTTTGTGCCAGACCTGGTCCTTTAGGCTCTGTTATTGGGCTCTGGTCCTCATATGATTCGTCATCTGAATCTTGTTACACGTAAAATAATCCTCCTCATGGAGGGGGCGAACTGGCATCCTGCTTCAGGTGTTTCTAGCGCTGGCTCTCCCATAGGCCTACGCATAGTAAACCCTTTTTTCAGGTGCTCGCCGCACGGGCTCTCCTGTAGGCCCACGCATAGGCAGCCCTCTTTCAGGTGCTGCTAGCTCTGGCTCTTCTGTAGGCCAATGCCTATACTGTCTTCCTTCAGACATTGTTGGCGCTGGCTCTCCTGTAGGCCAACGCATAAAATGCCCTTGTTCAGGCATTGCTAATGCTGGCTCTCCTGTAGGCCAACGCTGAGCCGGACCTTACCCAAGCACTCCCTGCGCTGGCTCTCCTGTAGGCCAACGCTGAGCCGGACCTTTCCCAGACACTCCCTGCGCTGGCTCTCCTGTAGGCCAACGCTGAGCCGGACCTTTCCCAGGCACTACCTACGCTGGCTCTCCCGTAGGCCAACGCAGACCCAAGTAGACAAAATGTCTGCCTGAGGCGGGGGAACCTCCGGTCTGACTCCTCAGAGTGTGCTGACCTCACGGACTTTTGCTTGGCCTTGCGCTCTAATGGCGCTGCAACGGTACTTCTTTTAACCGTGTCTATAGTTGATGGCCTCGCTGCCACCGACTCCTCAAGCGGGCGCCCGCTACTTGAGTTTTACCTGCGGTACGCCTCCCTTATCCTTTCTCCATTCTAACTTGTGTTGTCTCACAACTACAAGTTTCTCTGAAGAAAGCGACCTGAAAGCAAATAGCGAACCACTTATCTTCAGGCTTTGTACTTACCGGTTGGAGGAGCTCTGCTCCTCCACACACGGTCGCTACGCTATGCGTCTGACGATATGACGCGTGTGCGGCTGGACGGGGTCTTCTTCACGCAGTCACTCACGTGACTCCGAAGTAAAATTACTCCATCTTTAGGCTATGCTTTTAGTCGCCAAAGCCAAAAGTCTGGAATTCTCCCCCTCAGCCCCAGGCCCACCTGACTGTCTTCCTTTAAAACCTACCTCTTTAACTACCATTTTATTCCAGACATTACTTTAAATGATTCTATGTAAATTTTTGTTTGATAATCCACCTTGCAACATTTTTCTGTGTTAAAACTATGATGACAATAGATATTGTTACTGAGGGCACTTATCAGGAACTTGGTTCCAAAAGCCATAAATGCCAGATTAAGATGATGGACCTTAAAATGCGAATCAATACAATAATTCAGAATAATTCAACAAAAGAACATAGAAAATTGTAAATAGAAGCAGCAGACAATAAGGCTTTTTAAGACTTTTCAGCCATTTGGTATCATCATGGCTAACCTGGTCTCTATTCTCCTGCTTATGCCTTCAGTCCTCAATGGCTCTCTGAACTAGAATATTCAAGATACAAGATACAAGATACGAGATTTACATTCACTGAGAGATGAAATTATCCCTTCTTTCGAAATGTCTGCCATCTGATTCAAGATATTCTGTGTATAAAGTCACATTTCCTTACATTACACCTCATCTGCTAAATTTTGGGTACTCATTTATCCTCTATATATCTCTTTGCAGACTCACTTTGATCTTCACAACTTATTTTCCCATATATCTTTGTATTATCAGTAAATATACTAGGCCCCAGTACCTAATTCATTAATGTAATTTATAAACATTTGAGCTCCATCCATGTGGCAGCCCGCTGGTAATGTCTGCCAACTGGAACTAAAAATAAGCAACCCCTCTGCACTGGATCCTTGACTCCTTGACCCATAGAACGCAATTAGCAAGCACAGGCGATAAGACATCCTCCACAATAATTCTTAATATAAAGAGCAATGTAAGTAGCAATGTTACAAAATTTTGAGATTTTAAAAGTCTAGTCTGCAATTTATCCCATCGGATAAAGCATAAAAAGAAGTTTAATTTGACACCTAATTCACTTTCATATCTTCAGTATTAAAAAAGTTATGGCCATTTTCGTACTCGGAAATTAGCATCTTGTTCCCTATTGCTTTTCCATTGACTTAACACAAAAGCTGTGATCAAGGACAGTCAAAAGCCCATAACTTTCTTAAAAATTAAGAGAACTGAATGAAATTTTCAGTTATTATAGATTGAAGCATTCTGAAACAAATATGAATCAATGTTACTTGGATCACCTGAAATTAAAGCATATAATTAGTTACTTACCCAATTGTAGCTAATTACAAAATTCAATTACTAGATCTAAACATCTATCAATTTCTTAAGAAAAGGTTAAAAATTTTTAAAAAGCCTAAGTGTCCAAATAACATTCACACAAGCATTCACAATATAGCATGATTTTTAAATCTCATTGTCATGAATTTATAGGCCAAATGGAAGGAATTTAGTGTTTAATTCCTGTAAATTAATGGCCATTTAAATCACCTTGCGAGTGGGATTTTGTGGAACGCGCTGGTTTGGGACGTTGCATTTGCACTGAGTTAAACCCCAATATCGGCAGGAAAAATACTGCCGGTTGGTATATTTACATAATGACATTTTCGCAAAGTGAAATTTTGATTAAAGGCATCCTAAGAAGCTAGTTTATATGAAAAAATAAACGGCGTTTTTTTACCTGTCCCGTGCGTGAAATCCGTCCCCGTTGTCGGCGTTGACGGCTTTAGAAGATGCTTTTAAATTTACTCCTGTTATGAAATTATCCAGTCCAGTTTAAAATAAATTTAATAAAACCGATGTCGAAGCGATTTTTCTTCAGCTTCTAAACAGCCTTTTCAAAATCGATTTGAATAGTCTGGAGAAATACCGCATTATAAACCCGCCACCCTCTCAAAGGCGCCAAAGTCGCGCACACGGGCAGTGACAGAACTGCAGCGCCGCTGAAGGTAAGTTTTGTAACATACCTACTGTAAGGATGGGTTCTTAGCTCCATGATATACTCCATGTATACTCACAGTTTGTATGGCCGAATTCTGCTCTAAATGCAATAATAGGTTTGCAGATGACACCTCTGTAGTGGGTTGGATCTCAAACCATGACAAGACAGAGTACAGGAAGGAGATAGACAAAAAATGCTGGAGAAACTCAGCGGGTGAGGCAGCATCTATGGAGAGAAGGAATAGTCGACGTCGCCTATTCCTTCTCTCCATAGATGCTGCCTCACCCACTAGGTTTCTCCACCATTTTTTGTCTACCTTCGATTTTTCCAGCATATGCAGTTCTTTCTTAAACAGGCAGTAGATAGAGAGCTTAGTAGCTTGGTGTCTAAACAACAATCTTTCCTGCAAAAGAGTTGGTCATCGACATCAGGAAGCGAGATAGAGTAGACAACCCAGTCTGTATTAATGGAGCTAAAGTGGAAATGGTCGAGACCATCAAGTTCCTAAATGTAAATATTATCCTGATCCAACCACATTGACACTACAACCAAAAAAACACACAAATGCCTCTACTTCCTCAGAGGTCTAAGAAAATGTGGCATATCTCCAATGACTCTAACCAATTTATAATTGCATCACAGCTTGGTATAGTAACTGCTCTGCCCAAAACCACAAAAAATTAGAGAGTTGTTAAAGAGTTGTTGAGAATTAGAACGCATCCCAGTACATCATGCAAACCAGACTCCCTCCCATCAACTTCATTTACACTTCGGACTACCTTGGGAAAGCAGCCAAGAATCACTCACATCCTGGGTATTCTCTCTTCTCCCTCTCTTGTCAGGCAGGAGATACAAATGCTTGAAAATACGTACCAGAAAAGTCAAAATAGAAGGATACAAGTCAAACGCAGGCAAATGGGACTAGCTTAAATGAGCTTCTTAGTTGGCCTGGACGAGTTGGGTCAAAACGCCCGTTTTTATGCTATATGACTGATTCTATGACTTGAAGAATAGCTTTAAGATGCTTGAATAGACCTCTCATATGCTAAGGATATATTTCCAATCTCCAATCTACCTCTTTGCATCCCTTTCTTTTAACTGCCCTTTCTCTGTAGTTGTAACATATATTCTGCACTCTGTTTCTTTTTCCCTTTTGTGCTGATGTCCTCATGTATGATATGATTAACCTGGATATAACGCAAAACAAAATTCTTCACAAGAAACTGCAGATGCTGGAATCTTGAGCAAACACAAACTGTGGAGGAACTCAACTAGTCAGCCAGCATCTGTGGAAGGAAGGTTTTTCTCTATATTTCCATATAAACCAAACAACACCAAAATGACCTTATTTGAGGTTGTAGTGTTTAATAGCCTAATGGCTGGAGGGAAGAAGCTGTTCCTCAACCTGAACATTACAGTTTTCAGGCTCCTGTACCTTCTTCCCAATGGCAGGAGTGAAATGAGTGTGTGGCCAGGGTGGTATTGATCTCTGATGATGCTGGCTGCCTTTTTGAGGCAATAACTCTGGTAAATCCCTTCGATGATGGGGAGGTCAGAACCCGTGATGGACTGGGCAGTGTTCACAACATTTTGCAGTCTAATTCGCACCTGGGCATTCAAGTCGCCGAACCAGGCCGCGTTGCAACCAGTCAATATGATCTCTACTGTACACCTGTAGAAGTTCAAGGTAATTCTCTCTGACAATGAATCTCCGTAATCTTCTCAGTAAGAAGAGGCGTTGATGTGCTTTCTTATTATGACTTGTTCTTACATGGAGAAGTTATGAACTCAACTCGTGCCTCCTTCTGTGCTGTAACCATCTGTGATTCTGAGGGACTTTGCCCACATTAACAGATCCAATATTTTCCCAACAATGGATGTTAGGCTAACTAATTTTGTACTCTATGTACCCCCATTTGCAATTTTTCTATTAACTCTGACCTTCCAGAATGTAGGGAAGATCAGAACTAACATATCTGCTATCAGTGCGGCTATATAAGACTCTAGGATGCAGGTGGGAAGGTCCAGAGGATCTGCCAGCCTTCATATTTATTTGTACTCTCTCCATCACATTTGAAACAATGATTATTAGTGTGGAATAAATCTTTCCTATTATTGAAATGCTTTAACATCTTCAACTGTCAAAACAGATACAAAATACTTGTTCAAGATCTCATCGATTTCTTTATTTCCTATTATTCAATCCTCGAAGAGAATAATATTTCATTGGGCTCTCTCTTTTTGTAGTGTGGACACTCTTATTGCACGATTTTATTTCTCTCGCAATCTAGTTTGCCCCTCTTATTTTCTTTTATCACCCTAACAGTTTACAAATTTTCTTCACTACCGCTACCCTTTTACTATTTATATATCTTTCCTTTCAAGCTGACACTATTCTTAGTTTTTTGAAATATCCATGGATCAATTATCCTTCTTGAAGAACCTTTATTTAGCAATGGAATACATTTGTGGGGAGATGTAAAATATTATCTTCAACATCTGTTAGGTGCTTCTCCACTGTCTTGCCATTTCACCTGTTTTCCTAGTCTGCCTTAGTCAATTCCACCTCATAATTGCCTTTCTAAAGTATAGGACACTGATTTCAGACTTGGTCTCTCAATTTCAAACTGAATATGAAACTCGATCATTTTATGATTACCCTTTCCCAAAGGATACTTTCTCATTACACATGACTTTATTCAAAATGATCTATTTTCTGATTGGTTCCTGGATATACTTAATGAACTCATCTTAAAATTCACCTTGGTAGACACAAAATGCTGGAGTAACTCAGCGGGTGAGACAGCATCTATGGAGAGAAGGAATGGGTGACGTTTCGGGTCAAGACCCTTCTTCAGTGAAGAATCACCTTTTTGATTTATCCAAATAATATGACAAAACGTCTTCAGCATGTGTGTGTGAACGGAAAGAGCTCCAATTGGCATCCAGTGTTGAGTGGTACACCTCAGGGCACAGTACTTGGCCCACATCTGTTTTTGCTTTACATAAACGACATCCACGAAAAAGTCGCAAGCACGACCAGACTATTCGCTGATGATTGTTTTCTGTACCGTCCAATTAAGTCAGCTGATGATGAAGATGCTCTCCAAAAGGATCTCGATACAATGGTTGAGTGGTCACAACAATGGGGCATGCAGTTCAACCCTTCCAAATGTGAAACCATGCGTGTCACCAGAAAGAGGAATCCAGGCGAAACATCGTACAATATACTTGGTACCACCCTTGAAGAATCCAAACAAACCAAGTATCTTGGCATCAAATTGCAGAATGATCTGCGTTGGAATGGTCAGTCTCATCATGCAACGGTGAAAGCAACACGTGTCCTAAATTTTCTGAGGCGTAACTTTCATCATTGTTCAACTTCTGTCAAGGAGAAGCTTTACTTCACCCTCGTTGGACCTCATTTGGACTACGCAGTTGCAGCATGGGACCCATACACAAATAAAAGCATTTCTTCCATCGAACGTGTCCAAAGACAGGCAGCTCGATTTGTTACTAACACCTATGAGAGAGAAGCGAGTGTTACCAAACTTCTGAATTCTCTGGGGTGGAACCCTCTCCAAGACAGACGTGAAGCTCACCATTTGACCTGTTTTTACAAAATGTTAAATAGTCAGCTCGACATAGATTACAAGACCTACACCAAACCCAAACCAATTAGGAGCAGACGAGGGCATTTGATCCAATTTGTGATTCCAGCTACCAAGACAGATGTGTACAGCAATTCGTTCTTCCCCCGCACAATTAAAGCATGGAATAATCTCCACACTACTTTAGTTACCCAACCAGATGCAACTAAATTTAAGGTAGCTCTTTCTTCCCAAAAACCCTTTCTGGCTTAAGTCCTCCCTCCACCACCTCCAGTTTAAATTCCATTTGGAATATTTTGGAGGACCAAGAAACCAAGAACCAAGAACCAAGAACATTTGTTACCAAGAATATTCCATACAAGCTCATTATTTCTTGATATAAACGCTGTGCTGCACTATGGCTACTTTTGCTCTGGTATTTTATTTAATTCACATGTCTAATCAATAATGTTTTATTATTAATGTTTAATGTTTTATGTATTATTCCTAACTGTCACTGTATGTCTTTTTGTCACGCAGGTGGAGCACCAAGGCAAATTCCATGTATGTGAATATTTGGCCAATAAACGTATTCATTAATTCAATCATTAAGGGGCTCATTCAACCATTGCATGTGTTTATTTCAAACTCCCAAGAAAACTGACCTTGTGATCTTACCAAGCCAAGATCATTTATCCCCAGGTTACAATCAGATCATTGAGATTTCACTCACATCAGCCATGACCTTATTATATGGAGAAGCAGACATATGGGGTCAAGTAGCTCATTGCTGGTCATAATTCTGAAGTCTGTCACTTTGTATATTCTCCTATATCGATCCAATCCTTTATGAAGAGACCCACCACACTTCCTATTCATTCTGCCTCTCCTTTTAACCACATGAATGATAAGACAGTTTCATTACAAAACTATGAAAAACAATTTAATTGATTACTCTGATAGCTGGAATGGATTCTGAAAAATGCATTTTTATATTCCTCAGGCTTGAGTTTTTGTCATTGTTCAAAACATACAATTGCTTTCATGAAGATAAGAAGAATTTTCAACTGTCATATTATGATGTAAGTACAGTATATTTTATAGACCATTCATATTGTCCAGAAATTAAAGTTATTTAATATATCCAAGCCCATTGTCTGGTAAAAATAGTTAATCTCCAAGCATGAATGGAAGCAAACCTGAAAGCAAAGTACAATGTAATGGTAAGAAAGCAGCTAACATAATCAGTGCAAACGGATTAGATCGACAGAATTAACTGCCTAACAGTACCTGTAAGAAATGTAAGATACATTCACCACTTCTTCCAAGGTATAATTGTCTCCATCTTTGACTCTGCCTAATCTATTTCATTTGTTCCGAAAGAATCCTGGAGTATTCATCGTTGATATCTGGCTTTGCCTTGGTGTGTTAACATAAATCAAGATTACTAACCACACAAATCAGATAACAGATATACTATTCCCACATAAACATTGATAAGTGAAATGAATGAAAGTGGTTGATGTAGCTGGATTCACCCACTCAACATAAACTGTAAAAAATGGTTGGGAATGGCACTGAAAATTCGAAGGCAAAATAGGGATATGAAAGTCAAATGTTTCGTTTGTAAATGCCAGCAGGAAGAATGAGAGCAATCTCATCTGTGAAAAACAGTGCAAAAAGAGTTCAGAAATGGAATTGAAATATTTTGGATATAATTTTCGAGAAGTAAACACTTCATGAAACCTGAAGAGAACATAAGGTACACAAAAATGCTGGAGAAACTCAGCGGGTGCAGCAGCATCTATGGAGCGAAGGAAATAGGCAATGTTTCGGGCCGAAACCCTTCTTCAGACTGAAGAGGACATATTTCAGTTGAGCTCATTAGGATGCTGAGTGTAATGTTTGAATCTATTTAACCAAAGCTAAGCATTTAACTTCAACATTTCACTATGTAGATCAATGGAAGGATTGTCTTGGAAGGATTACTGGATATTTCGTGGGGTGTACACCAACCAATAAGATTACAGATAAATGATGAGAAATCCAGGTCACAAACAAAAGGTGGCCAATCTCCAGACCCTGTGATGAACAAAAGGTGGGTTAAACTCTGCAACATGGTAGATAAAATGTACAGGGTGACACATTATCCCAGGCAAGTCTCGTTGTGGGATTATTGGGCCAAGAATTATGTTACATATATTACATATAGCTCTATTGTTGTTCTTCAGACTATATTTCTGCCAGATTCTATCCTCATTCTGGATTTAGTGTTGTCCAATGAACCAGATATGATAAGAGAACTCTAGGTAAAGGAACCGCTTGGAGGTAGTGATCATAATATGATTAGTTTTAATCTGCAATTTGAGAAGGAGAACGTTAAATCGGAAGTGGCAGTGATGCAGTTGAACAAAGGGGACTATGAAGGCATGAGAGGGGAGCTGGCCAAAGTAGACTAGAAAGGGATCCTAGCAGGAATGACGGTGGAACAGCAATGGCAGGAATTTCTGGGCATATTCCAGAAGACGCAGGATCATTTTATTCCAAAAAGGAAGAAAGATTCCAAGGGGAGTAGGAGGCAACCGTGGCTGCCAAGAGAAGTTAGGGATAGAATAAAACTAAAAGAAAAGATGTATAACACAGCAAAGAGTAACCGGAAGCCAGAGGATTGGGAAACTTTCATAGGACAACAGAAGGAAACAAAACGGGCAATACGGGCTGAAAAGATGAAGTACGAGGGGAAGCTGGCCAGGAATATAAAGAAGGACAGTAAAAGCTTCTTTAGATATGTTAAGGGAAAAAGAGTAGCAAAGTCAAATGTGGGTCCCTTGAAGGCAGACACGGGTGAAATTATTATGGGCAACAAGGAAATGGCAGAAGAGTTGAATAGGTACTTCGGATCTGTCTTCACTAAGTAAGACACAAACAATCTCCCAGATGTACTGGAGGACAGAGGATCTAAGGGGATAGAGGAACTGAAAGAAATTTTCATTAGGCGAGAAATAATATTGGGTAGGCTAATGCGACTGAAGGATGATAAATCCCCTGGACCTGATGGTCTGCATCCCAGGGTCCTCAGGGAGGTGGCTCTAGAAATAGTGGACGCATTGATGATCATTTTCCAATGTTCAATAGATTCAGGATCAGTTCCTGTGGATTGGAGGATAGGTAATGTTATCCCACTTTTCAAGAAAGGAGTGAGAGAGAAAACGGGGAATTATAGACCAGTTAGCCTGACTTCGGTGGTGGGAAAGATGCTGGAGTCAATTATTAAAGATGTAATAATGGGGCATTTGGATAGTAGCAAAAGGATTAGTCCAAGTCAACATGGATTTATGAAAGGGAAATCATGCTTGACTAATCTTCTGGAATTTTTTGAGGATGTGACAAGTAAAATGGATGAAGGGGTGCCAGTGGATGTAGTGTATCTAGACTTTCAGAAAGCCTTTGATAAGGTCCCGCACGGGAGACTGGTGACTAAAATTAGAGCACATGGTATTGGGGGTAGGGTGTTGACATGGATAGAAAATTGGTTGGCAGACCGGAAGCAAAGAGTAGGAGTGAACGGGTCCTTTTCAGAATGGCAGGCCGTGGCGAGTGGAGTGCCGCAAGGCTCGGTGTTGGGGCCGCAACTGTTTACCATATATATTAATTATTTGGAAGAGGGAATTAGGAGCAACACTAGCAAGTTTGCGGATGACACAAAGGTGGGTGGCAGTGTGAACTGTGAAGAGGATGTTAGGAGGATGCAGGGTGACCAGGACAGGTTGCGTGAGTGGGCAGATGCGTGGCAGATGCAGTATAATATAGATAAATGTGAGGTTATCCACTTTGGCGGCAAAAACAAGGGGGCAGATTATTATCTCAATGGGGTTAGGTTAGGTAAGGGGGAGGTGCAGCGATACCTGTACACCGGTCACTGAAAGTTGGCATGCAGGTGCAGCAGGCAGTGAAGAAAGCTAATGGAATGTTGGCCTTCATAACAAGAGGATTTCAGTATAGGAGTAAAGAGGTTCTTCTGCAGTTGTATAGGGCTCTGGTGAGACCACATCTGGAGTATTGTGTACAGTTTTGGTCTCCTAATTTGAGGAAGAACATCCTTGTGATTGAGGCAGTGCAGCGTAGGTTCACGAGATTGATCCCTGGGATGGCGGGACTGTCATATGAGGAAAGATTGAAAAGACTAGGCTTGTATTCACTGGAGTTTAGAAGGATGAGGGGGAATCTTATAGAAACATATAAAATTATAAAAGGACTGGACAAGCTAGATGCAGGAAAAATGTTCCCAATGTTGGGCGAGTCCAGAACCAGGGGCCACAGTCTTAGAATAAAGGGGTGGTCATTTAAGACTGAGGTGAGAAAAAACGTTTTCACCCAGAGAGTTGTGAATTTATGGAATTCCCTGCCACAGGGAAGGCCAAATCACTGGATGGATTTAAGAGAGAGTTAGATAGAGCTCTAGGGGCTAGTGGAGTCAAGGGATATGGGGAGAAGGCAGGCACGGGTTATTGATAGGGGATGATCAGCCATGATCACAATGAATGGTGGTGCTGGCTCGAAGGGCCGAATGGCCTCCTCCTGCATCTATTTTCTATATTTCTATGTTTCTATGATTCATACTCCAGCTTCAATTCTACCTGATGGTGTCCTCTGTACAGAATAGTCCTTATTCTCAGCTCCCCAAGCTGTATTGTCCTTCTAGAATAACATCTATCCCCAGAAATTTCTTACCCCATCTCTCTTGAACCTCATACTTCAGTGCTGTCAAACCAGCCCTCCCCCAGATTCAATTCACTCTCATTCTCCATCTTAATCCACCAATAGACTATTCCTCTCCACCCTCAAACTATCTTTCCTTCTAAACCCAATGGACATTATCTCCATCACAACCCCACCATTCATTGCACTACTACCTTTGAGTCACTTTGACCCACTTCTGATTCTTATTCAACAAGTGTTAGTGAACATATAGGCACTGCAATGTTAGTGTTTCCATATTTTGAATGAATTGTTAAATTGAGATCCGCTCTCCTCAATGGATACAAACGATCATGTGGTGCTATTTGAAAGAAACGCAAAACCATTGTGTCCAGCATCCTGGTCAATCATTATCACTTGAATCGATTATCAGGTCACTCAAACATTGCTGTTTGGGGGAACAATTATGAACAAATTGGCTGTTGCATTTCCAAAATTGAAATATTTCATTGGTTGCAAAGGCATTTTGTAGGTTTTGAAAAGGACACAACAGAGACCTAAGGTAGACACAAAATGCTGGAGCAACTCAGCGGGACAGTATCTCTAAAGAGAAGGAATGGATGATGTTTCGGTTCGAAACCCTTCTTCAGAGACCTAACATCTTCTTTGCCATTTCAGTAAATTATTTAACTTGTGCTTGCAGAGGAATGACGCGATGGGGAGAGTTTGATAATTTGTGCAACATTGCAGAACTAGAAGAGGAGGCAGGGTCGGACACTGATGAACAAGAGGCCGCCCGGCAGCCGGGTAAGGTTCCTGGGTCATTATTTAATGATCTTCCACAGCACTGGTCTTCATATGCAGGAAGATTGAATGTTGTTGGGAAAGCAGAGATTTTTTAATTTAGGTCAATTTTGATTAAAATAACTATGCCATTGATCTTTCTGGATCTGGGGTAATGTTACTGAAATTATGAACAATTGTGCGAGTGAATAAGAAATGTTTCTTTCTTCCAGTTTACATTAGTAATGGTGAGGGAGGGTCAACAATGTAAAATTGCACTGAGATTGAAGAGGGAGACTTAGGAAAAATATATTTTCATTAAGTCTACAATACTTTAAAACTGAACTCATCTTTCCTGCACACCAAAATGTGGTGTTTCCAGTCATTATTCAATTAATTTCTGATTAAAGAAAATATAGTAGATAAAAGTGCTAGCAGTCAGCTTGATTCTGTAATTGGATATTCTCTTAACTTAGAGTTATGATCAGAAAATTACAACAGTCTGATTTTAACAAGCATTTATGACGTTTGTTCATTTAGCAATGATTTTGTCCCAGACAAAGTGAGGACAAAGGATTAACCAGCTGGAGCTCTTGGGGAAAAGGTGGGACATAAAAGTTGCAAATTAATCCATTCTTCTCTCATTTTTAAGTCTTTGAAAGCAGTACATTAAAGCCACAACGGAACCGAGAGCCAGAAAGTGGCATTTTAATACGTACCCGGAGTGATGTGTCGCTGGTGAAGATGAGGGTAAAGAACCAGGCAGTGGCTGCAGCACAAAAAGCCAAACGCCATCGCTTTTCCATCAATGGCCATTTTTACAACTACAAGGTATGAGGACAGAATCCAGTTATTTTTTACAAAAACAAGGGCAATAGACAATAGACAATAAGTGCAGGAGTAGGCTATTCGGCCCTTCGAGCCAGCACCACCATTCACCGTGATCATGGCTGATCATCCACAATCAATACCCCATTCCTGCCTTCTCCCCATATCCCTGGTCTGCACTATCTTTAAGGGCTCTATCAAACTCTCTCTTGAAAGCATCCAGAGAATTGGTCTCCACTGCCCTCTGATGCAGAGAATTCCACAAATTCACAACGCTCTGTGTGAAAACGTTTTTCCTCATCCCAGTTCTAAATGGCCGACCCCTTATTCTTAAACTGTGGCCCCTGGTTCTGGACTCCTCCAACATCGGGAACATGTATCCTGTATCTAGCGTGTACAATCCCTTAATAATTTTATATGTTTCTATAAGATCCCTTCTCATCCTTCTAAATTCCAGTGTATACAAGCCCAGTCGCTCCATTCTTTCAACATACAGTATGACAGTCCAGCCATCCCGGGAATTAACCTTGTGAACCTATGCTGCATTAGCAAGAATGTCCCTCAAATTTGGAGACCAACACTGCACACAATACTCCAGGTGTGGTCTCACCAGGGCCCTGTACAACTGCTCCTATACTCAACTACTCTTGTTATGAAGGCCAACATGCCATTAGCTTTCTTCGCTGCCTGTGTACCTGCATGCTTACTTTCAGTGATTGATGTTCAAGGTCACCCACATCTCATTGTACTTCCCCTTTTCCTAACGACACCATAATAATTTGCCTTCCTGTTCTTGCCACCAAAGTGGATAACCTCACATATGTCCACATTAAACTGCACCTGCCATGCATCTGCCCATTCACCCAACCTGTCCAAGTCACCCTGCATCCTCATAGCATCCTCCTCACAGTTCACACTGCTACCCAGCTTTGTGACATCTGTAAATTTGCAAATGTTAGTTTTAATTCCTTCATCCCAATCATTAATGTATATTGTAAATAGCTGCGGTCCCAGCACCGAGCCTTGCGGCACCCCACTAGTCACTGCCTGCAATTCTGAAAGGGACTTGTTAATCCCAACCCTTTGTTTCCTTTCTGCCAACCAATTTTCTATCCATGTCAGTACCCTACCCTCAATACCATGTGTTCTAATTTTGCCCACTAATCTCCTATGTGGGACCTTATCTAAGGCTTTCTGAAAGTCCAGGTACACTACATCCACTGGCTGTCCCTTGTCCATTATCCTTGTAACATCCTAAAAAAATTCCAGAAGATTAGTCAAGCATGATTCCACTTCGTAAATCCATGCTGACTCAGACCGATCCTATTACTGCTATCCAAATGTGCCGCTATTTCATCTTTTATAATTGACTCCAGCATCTTCCCCACCTGGTCTAACTGGTCTATAATTCCCTGTTTTCTCTCTCCCTCCTTTCTTAAAAAGTGAGATAACATTAGCTACCCTCCAATCCACAGGAACTGATCCTGAATCTATAGAACATTGGAAAATGATCACCAATGTGTCCACGATTTCCAGAGCCACATCCTTGTACCCTGGGATGCAGACCATCAGGCCCTGGGGATTTATCAGCCTTCAGTCCCATCAGCCTACCCAACACCATTTCCTGCCTAATGCGAATTTCCTTCGTCACCCGAGGTCCTCCGGCCACTAGTACATCTGGGAGATTGTTTCCTTAGTGAAGACAGATCCAAAGTACCTGTTCAACTCGTCTGCCATTTTTTTCCCCCATAATAAATTCACCAGTTTCTGTCTTCAAGGGAGCCACATTTGTCTTAACTAATTTATTCCTCTTCACATACCTAAAGAAGCATTTACTATCCTCAAGTTCAAGTTCAAGTTACATTTATTGTCACATGCACCAATTGGTACAGTGAGATTTGAGTTATCATACAGCCATACAAATAAAAAGAACACAATACACGATAGAGTTTAACATGAACATCCCACACAGCGGAATCAACGTTTCCCACTGTGAGGGAAGGCAATAAAGTTCAGTCATCTTCCACTTTGTTCACCCGTGGTCGGGGCCTTTGAGCCCTCTGCAGTCATCGCTATGAACGGCCCGATGTACAGGCCCTCTTGCCGGAATGATCGGAGCTCCGACGTCGGAACGGAAGAACACAATCAGCGGCTTGGAATTTCGGAATTTCTGCTTCCTACCGGAGACCGCGGCTTCCGAAGTCCACGGGCCGAGCTGGGCAGAGCTCCAACACTGGCGGCCCTCGGCAAGGGATCCCAGGCCTCCGCGATGTTAAAGTCAGCGCCGCCTGCGGCTAGAAGCTCCACAGACCACAGCTCCACGGTGTTAAAGTCAGCAGGCCCAACACTCCGGAGCTCCAACACAGACGATCCCCAGCATGGGATCGTCCCGCTCCGCGATGGAATTCAGCGCTGCGTCCGCTGCTGAAGCTCTAGCTGGTCTCCGGTAGGAAAAGCCGCACCAATCCAGTTGGTAAGCCCCAAGGGGGGGGGAGTGGGCGAAGTTGCGACACGGGGAAAAGACGCATCGCCGTCCAGGTAAGTGACTGAGAAACGGTTTCCCCCTATCCCCCCCCCATCACCACCCACATAAAAAAAGACTAAGAAACCTTTAGAACATACTTTTAGACACACTTAAAATAACAAAAAGGGTGAAAGGACTACCAGCTGCTGGCGAGGCTGCCACTACGGTGGTGCCACCCAATGGAACTTGAACTTGAACAAAGATCAGCAAGGGTATCTTCTGGCGTTCTGTAATCTCTCAAGCAACACCAAAAACAGAGATTAATTGCTTACTCAATTTGATGTGCGTGGAACACATTTCATGCAAATTAACTACCACATCTCGCAAATTAATGGCAGAGATAACATTTCAAAAAGTTCCTTATTGATGGTGAAATGTTCTTTACATCCCGAAAATGTAAGAAGTGCTTGAAAGGCTTATTCTTTACAGAAAATCAGTCAAATCAAATCCAGGATTTTATTATGCATGTAACAACCGAACATTAAAATTGTAGAGTTACTGCCCACAGTTCCTCCACAACACTCCACTAAGTTCTCATAAAGCAAGACTAGTGGCCATAGGTCCCTGATGTCAGGTTACCTGTGCCCCAAGATGTAATTCCTCCTTCCCCATCTCCCAAGATGAAATGGATCTTGTTTCAAATGCCAATTTTCTTCACAGGTAACACACCAAAGTTTGTACCTCGCTCCCATTCCTAATAATTCGTATCTCCTAAAAGGTAATGGGGCCAACCTCATGTGTAACCCATTAAAAAATAAATCTTGCGTATCCCTTCAGCAAGTATGAAAGTTTACATTGATAAAATCAGAATGAACTACATTTCTTCCTTGACATAAGCCATTATTTTCCTAATCCCCATCCACTAAATAAAAATTAAATAAAGAAACTGGACTTAGGCAAGTCCTGAAGATGGATTTTAATAACAGCGACAACTTCTGTCCACTTTAAGCAGATTCCTCATTGAGATTCTTTAAAAGCTTCAGAATATTCCGGAATTCCAGAAGTGGCGGCGCTGTCGTACAGCGGCGGCTCGCCTGCAGTCCGTCTGTTTTTACTTTTTTGTTGTTTTCTTTTGTCCTGTTTCAGTTAAATTTTAGTTTATTGGGTTGTGTATGTGTGGGGTGGGGGGGGTGAAACATGACTTTTGTCTCTTCCTTCGGGGGAATGCGACTTTTTCTTGTCGTATCCCCCTTCTCTGCCTCCGTCTGCGCTGAGGCCAAAATGGCGGAGCTGCCGGCCTCCAACTCCAACTGCGAGCTGGTGGCCTCCAACTCCAACTGCGAGCGACCGACCGACCTCGAGGCTCCGGAGGCAGAGCCAGGCCTTACCAGCGCGAGGCTGGCCAACTTCGGGGCTGCGGTGGCGTTCCGGCGGTGGCGACCGAGGACACTGGTGGCGACCTGAATCCGGAGGCTCGGCCGCAGCTGGCCCAGTGGACGACATCTTCGGGAGCGCGAGGCTGGCCAACTTCGGGGCTGCGGTGGCGTTCCGGCGGTGGCGACCGAGGACACTGGTGGCGACCTGAATCCGGAGGCTCGGCCGCGGGCCCAGTGGACGACATCGTCGGGAGCGCGCAGGTCACAGGTTGGTGACCTGTTTTTCTGGGGCTCCCGCAACTACAGCTGCGTCCGCTGGACTGGAGGGCGGCAGCTTCGGCAGCTTCGACCACCCCGGGCCGCGGAGTTTGAGCCAGCCCGTCGCGGAGCACGGATTCGGCCGCTGGACTGGCTTACCGTCGCCCAGCGGGGCCACAGCATCAGAAGCCTGGATCGCCTCAGCGCAGAGGGAGAAGAAAGCGGGAAGAGACAGAGACTTTAAGACTTTTGCCTCCATCACAGTGAGGAGGTGCCTGGTGAACTCACTGTGGTGGATGTTAATTTGTGTTTATTGTGTGTTTTGTCATTTATTATTGTATGTATGACTGCAGGCAACGAAATTTCGTTCAGACCGAAAGGTCTGAATGACAAATAAAGGAATCTCTAATCTCTAATCTCTCTAATCTCTAATATTCCACAGCAAATATGAGCACAAATTCAGCTGCTGGATAAAAGGTGTAGGAAAGAACTGCAGATGCTGGTTTAAATCAAAGATAGACACAAAATGCTGGAGTAACTCAGCGGGACAGGCAGCATCCCTGGAGAGAAGGAATGGGTGACGTTTCGAGTCGAGACCTTCTTCAGACTGAAATCCGAACCGAAACGTCACCCATTCCTTCTCTCCAGGGATGCTGCCTGTCCCGCTGAGTTACTCCAGCATTATGTGTCTATCTTCAGCTGCTGGATAAATGGATAGAATGTATGGATAAAGTGTACACTCACAATCTTTATTCCCAGAGTAGAGGATTCTAAAACCCGAGGGCATAGGCTTAAGGTGAGAGGAGATATGTAAGAGGGACCTCGGGGGGGGGGGACTTTATCTCTCAGAGAGCAGTCCATATCTGGAACAAGCTGACAGAGGAAGCTATAGCAGACACTCTTACGTCTAATAAAAGACATTTGGACAGACATGTATATAGGAGGGGTTTAGAGGGTGATGAGCTAAATGCAGGCAAATGGGACTCGCCCAATATGCCAACTTGGTCAGCATGGACAAGGTGCGCCTCATTAATATATAATTTGTCATGAGCTTGCTTCTACTTTTTCCTAATGTTGACAGTCCTGTAAATCAATATTTCATGCTGCTTAGGTGCAGTTTAAAGAGTAACCGGACACTGACCAAATGTTGCTGTTCATTCAGGCGGTGTGGCTCACAGCACAATCTGAAGAAGGACTTTGTTCATTAACAGTTAAATGAAGCAAACACCATTAATCATTTTACACACACACAAATCTTAGTTAAAGGTCTTACTGAATATATTATTTGTGGTGAATGGTTTGAAATTATAATTGGAAACATTTGGGTATAACTTTTAAATTGATGTCACCTTGCGCTGGCGAGGATGATCATGAAGTTCACACATGAATAATTCCACCTATCCAAAGCATAGAAGATAGATTAAAGAAACGTACCATATGTTGGAAATAGTCCCCATCAACTAAATTCTGTTTTCCCAGTGATCTGCCCATATTAGTCAAACAGTAATAGCTTTTTCTCTTCATTAAGGGTGTCAATTACAACGGCGTTATTTAAACCTTATTAAGGGGGCAAGCTATTTTAGGCTGTTGAACAGCTGTTCAACAGTTATATCATTCAATCCTCTCAGAGTGCCAAGTGACGAACACGCGACCAAGCCTGGTGAAACTCATTCTGTATTCACTGGAATTCTGGGATGGTAGAAAAGGCCAAAGGGAAACTTTTTCTAAGGCACAGCTTCTATAGAATTTTTTAGCAAATATATCAATAAGAAATATGAACAATGTTGAATATATCACTGAAAGCAAATTTTAGCTAGGAGGAGGAGGGAAATGAAATACCTGGAATATGGCCACTTCCTGGCCATTGAAAGAAAGAATATTGAGATATAATTTCTAGAAATGACAAAACTTTAAAGTCAAACAAGTTATCGAGTTGGTAAAATTAACTTGATGCAGAGCTCAGGTTTACATGCATGTTTCCACTGTAAACAGCAGGAGCTAAACAATCTCTGAGCACTAACATCCCCATTGGGATATATTGGACTTTGAAGGCATGCAATGCATTTTGAGTTTGAAGGTCATAACAAATTGAAGCAGAGCAACATTCTCATTACTTCCCTTTAAAAGAGAAAGACAATGGAGAAAGTTATCTGTCATTTGTTCATGTGTATTTGCTTATTCCTTAGAAAGTGTTGCATAAAACAATCCAATCAGAAAGATTATTATAGTCATACAGCATGGAAAGAGGCCATTTGGTCCAACATCCCCATGCCGACCAAGGTCCCCCATCTACACGAATCCCATTTGTCCACGTTCGGACCTTATCTGGTCCTCTGGCAGCATACACCATCTACCCACTACCCTCTGTGTGAAAAAGGTTGCCCCACAGGTTACTATTACATTTTTCCCCTCTCACCTTAAACCTCAGTCCTCTGGTTCTTGATTCCCCTATTCTGGATATAAGACTGTGCATTCACCCTTTCTATCCCCTCTCATGATCTTATACACCTCTATAAGATCACCCTTCAGCCTTCTGTGCTCCAAGGAATAAAATCTTAGCCTGCCCAACCTCTCACCATACCTCAGGCCAACTGGGCAACTTCCTCATAAATCTTCTCTGCACTCTTTTCAGCTTAACAATATCCTTCCTAGAGCAAAGTAACAAAAACTGAACACAATACTCCAAATGCAGCCGCACCAACATAGTGTACAACTGTAACATACCATTCTAACTTCTCTGCTCAATACCCTGACTGATAAAGCCAATGTACTGAAAGTCTTCTTGACCACCCTATCTACCGGTGGCACTACTTTCAGGAACTATGTACCTGCACTCCTAGATCTCACTGCTCTCCAACATTCCTTGGGGCTTTGCCATTTGCTGTTATTAAAAGCAAGGCCTAGGTAACTGTGCACCATTTGCTGAAGGTGGGCAAAAATTGAAAATTGTAACATTTCAAAAATTGAAAGCTTGCAGGTTCGAGTATAGGCATCAACGTCCTGCTTCAATTGTACCAGGCCTTGGTGAGACTATATCTTAAGTATAGTGTGCGTAATCTGAGGAGAGATATCCTTGCAGTGAGGGAGTCCGGGGAATGTTCACCAGACTGGTCTGTCAACTGACAAATAAAGTGAATCTGGGTCAATTGGTCTAGTGTTCATAAGAATTCAGAAGAATTAGAGGGAATCCCATTGAAACCTACACAATTCTAACAGAACTGGACACATCAGATGCAGGAGGGATGGTCATGATGGTGGAAGGTCATTGTCTAGAGGTAAGGGATAAGCCAACAAGGACAAAGATGAGGAGAAACTTCTTCACCCAGAGAGTGGTGAACTAGTGGAATTCTTCACCACAGAAAGTAGTTGGTCAAATTATTAAAAATATTAAAGGAGGTGCTGTCCTTATGGTTATTGGGATCTAGGGATGTGGGAAGAGAGCCGGAACATGGTGGTAAATTTGGATGATCAGCCATGATCATATCGAATGGCAGCTTAGGCTGAGTGACCTACTCCTGCCATTGTTTTTCATGTGTCATGGGCTCTCAGGCTGCCTATGATTTTTGTACCGGGTGAATCTATGGGTCACATGTGGACTGACTGTAAGAGATGCCAGCTGGTGTTATGCTACATAAAAAGTCTGCTTTCCTATTTCTGATTTATCTTCTGTCTCAAGCTCATGATCTTTGGCTTCCTGAATTAGAGGAAAGCTGACATGATGGAGAACCTTTCATAGATTTCCTTCTGGGCCTGGCAGGAAGAATCTATGACCTTTCACTGTGGCTGTCACGGTGGCTGATTACTGCTCTTCCACCAACTAACCTGGGAGAGAGACATTGCTGTGTCCACCAGTGTAATTGAGGTCTTCCGGAGAAGATGATGACTATTATGGGCACTGTTTCATGTTTCCTTTTTTACATTTTATCATTTGGATGTTTCTTTTTGTACATCTCCAAAAACATTATTTTTATCTGAGTTTTTTTCTATTTGTTTCTGACAATGAGGCTACTGCATGTTTCCTATTGGTCTAATGAAAGGGACAAGCAGTTAGCTCCTGATTGTATCTACCTATACTATCCAATAAAGATCCATCCCAATAAGAACATATTTGCAACATATTATTGCCGCTTATAAATCAAATATATTCAGATTTTAACCAGAAGCAGATTTCTGGGAGTGGAAGGCCATGCAAGTGTCTAAAGTATCTAATGTGTTAGCCTGAGGTTTCAGTTCTTTAACTTTGACCGAATGCCTGAAATGGAGTTTTTCAGTGCAATACAACATACAATAATTAAAGTGACAGTCCAGACAATTAAAGCTTATTATCTGCAGTATAAAAGTATTGGTTTTGTGTTTTGCAGACATCCATTTTCACACCAACCAAAGGCTCTGTAACCAGTGTGAGAATTAACAGCACATTGACAACCAAGGAGGTGATAGCACTGCTCTTACAAAAGTTCAAGGTACCTTTTTTTTAAAATTCTAAAGCATCGGTAATGCTTCTGATCACTGCCGTAAGCTAACACCCTCACCACCCAATTTTTATCACCCTTCCTTGCTCACTCGTTACATTTTCTCGGTCTACTATTCACATATTCCTTCACAACCATTCTCACTCACATTTTCTTTCGTTCCCACACCTCCCAATCCTCTTGAGCCTTCATTCCACATACCCTCCACTCCCAAAAGTTCTCCGTTTCTACTCACCTTGTTGTTCCACTCCCCTTGTCGTCCACTCCTCTCCTCTCACCCGTCTAACCTGCTACAACCCCTCATTCTCCCAATCTTTCGCATGGACCTACTTCCCTTGCAGCACCTATTTCTGTCATGAACCCGCTCGTGGAACTATTCAATCTTTCAGTTTTCTGGGTGATTTACTGATTTACCCTGTTTCTCCTGGATAACAGCTGCTGTTCAAACAGAACTTGTGTGTTCCCTTCAGCCACTGCTTTTCCCAAAGTATTAAAAACCTATAGTAAGAGCAAAACTGGTATTTAATTTTCTGACACTCAACCCCTTTAAAACATATAAATGACGGACCAACCTACAGAGAGCAGTGTGGGCATTCATGCCCAACTTAACTCTGTTAAAACCAAATGTGGCCACTATAATTTCTATTCTAGGCCAGACAGATGTCTGGGAGTCACTGAAATCTCTGATATTTTGGGTAGCACGGTGGCGCCGTGGTAGATTTGATGCCTTACAGCGCATGCAGCGCGAGACCCGGATTTGAGCCCGACTATGGGTGCTGTCTGTACAGAGTTTGTACATTCTCCCCGTGGCTGCGTGGGTTTTCTCCGAGATCTCCATTCCTCCCACACTCCAAAGACGTACAGGTCTGTAGGTTCATTGGCTTGGTGAATGTGTAAATTGTCCCTAGTGTGTGTAGGATAGTTTAATGTGCGGGGATCACTGGTCGGTGCGGACTCGGTGGGCCGAAGGGCCTGTTTCGTGCTGTATCTCTAAACTAAACTAAAATATCCCTGTGGTGTCTCCAATCAATCTTTAAGAATTCTACCTCAATTCTGTTTTAAAAAAATTGTGCTTTGGATTTTCTTTAAATAATTAGAAAATCATTTGAGAAGAAGTGCTCGTGTTCTTAACCATTAACTTATAGCTCCTGAAGTTATGCACACTGAACCCAACTTTAGCTAACACTGCCAAAGAACTGGGATAAATATGTCTTGATCCCACAGTTCGAAGTTAGATCTTCTGGTAGAGGAGTAACAAAATCAGTGGATAAATTGTAATATTGTAATTATTGTTTTCTTTTGCTGAAAACCTCTATGGTCATCAGAAAGTTTAGATAGTGGGAGAACATGTTCACAAAGCCATTTTAAAGAAGTGTGAGGGCATGTTGCTACAATCTGAACCAGAAAGTGATTTTTTACACGAAATTTAGGGTAAGAATTTATAAAGCTGACAAATTAAGTGTGAAAGAAATATAATGAAAATAATTCAAGTAGCACAAATAAGACAGTGCTCGTGTATAGCACGTGGTTGTGGTATTTATCCTCCCTTGACACATCTTTATTTCTTGACAGATAGAAAATGACCCCAATGATTTTGCACTATATGTTGTTCATGCCAGTGAAGGTAAGTGACCTGCACAATTTTCCCTTTTGCTATTGGCTGAGCCAGTGGCTGGAGTGGGGTGAGGGGCCAAGCTGACATGCGTATGTGCACAAACTAATGTGTCTTAGTGTGTGTCACAGTACCTTGGACCTCCTTGCCATTGTTCTTAGACCTTGCTCTGTCAGGTCCATGGGGTGTATGGTGTGGAACAGCCACGACACATTAAAGGAATTTACACACGGGAATCTTCCCCTCTTTGGAACAGGAGTGGAAGTATGCCAATTTGTATCCTGAAGGACTTCCTGAGAAGAGGGCCAAGTGGCAGCAGCAAGTAAACTTCAGCTTGCTGGTTGTTATTTGCCTGCACAGATCCCGAACCTCCGAACCTCCTCACTGTTAACCCATAGAATTTAGCAGGCAGACGCTAAAGACACGAGATTTCTCACTCCTCCCAGCAGTTCATCTGAAGCTTCGCTGTAGGGTCTTGTCATGCTTTTGCTTACAGGGGCCTTAATCCAACCCTCCCTGCAGTAGGTAAAATAGGATATCTTTTAAAAAGTTACATTCTCTGCAAATAACATTGTTACAGAAAAAAAAAAGCTTAAAGATACGTCGTTTCCATTATGGGAGAGACTGCTTCATGGACCATCACGGAAAATAGTAAAAATATATTTAATGGACAAAGATGCTGAGGAAATTAGCATTGACGTAAGTAAGAGTTTAGAAACCACCCATCTGTATTCTCCTCCATGAGTCAATAGTTTCAAAGGTCTGCATTCTAACTGCTGGTTATTGTTATTGTTCCTCTACAGGTAGCTCAGTACATCAAGTTTGAGCTTCCTGTTTTAAATGCAATTCTTCAGAAACTAAATGAAGAGGAGGAAAAGTACATTGAAAATGCTCTGCTACGGTGAGCTTTTAATTGTAATGAAGTATTTTACGTTTACTCTGTGAACCATGTGCTAGCTTCTTCACTGATGTGTTGAGCAAGTGGAGGCACTGGTGGCCTCAGGTTTATCCTGGCAGTTCAGCTTTAGGCTTGAAGAGACGGTGTCTGGATTATCCTGGTGGCTCAGCCTTTGTCTTTGTGGGTGGGCACAGTCTCTCGTTGTTCATGGGCAGGACGTCTCAGGATCGCCCCGGCCACTCAGTCATAGCCTCGGGTAGAGCCCTATCTATAAAAATATGTTTCTATATCATCCTTCTCCATTAGCTTAGTGTGAGCCATGGCCATGGGCTGTACGTGCACTCCCACCTGCATCCCTGGGGCAAGTGCCTTCACTGGCACAAAGCAAGAGTGGTTCCATTACTCAAACAAAGTTGTGGGTCAACTTTTGAGTGGCCCACTGTTGCTCCAGGGAGACTTGCTGTTGTTCGATGCTGATATCCAGTAACCGCTGGATCAGCTCCTCCATCATGTGAGTAACCAGGTGGCATCCTGCCCACATTCTCCACCATTGTGGCGTTGGGGATGATGTCGGGTTGACAATGACTACACTGACACACTCGTGGTAGGGGGAACTCACATGATAAGATTTATTTTTGGTGAAGTATAAAGGTGACGAGAAAGTCCAGGTCTATATGGGGGTGCAGTCACTCATCAACTGTGGGCGAGTGAGAGGTCGCAGGCAATCTCAGGCTTGAGCCGACAGCTCAGTCTTGGCCTTGAAGAGGAGGTGCAGGCAATTATGGGCTTGTCCCAGCATCTCACTCTTGCCTCAAGAGGAGGCGCTGGTAGTGTCGGGCTTGTCCTGACAGCTCAGTCTTACTCCAAGCCTGCAAAAAGAGGCACAGTTAGTAGGGAGCCCTCCACTTTCTCTCCCTTTCTTTCTCTCCTGCCTCTCTCTCTATATCCTTTGGTTTACATGGAGGAGGTGATGATGTGCAGGTGAGTTGATCCAATAACAGTTAATTGGACAGAGCTATTTAACTATGACTCAGCTCAGACCAGATTTGTGTCCAGGGTGCCAATGCTTTTCACCAGACAGTTGCTGTTCGTGGTTCCCATTGTTAGCTTCTCCTGGCCTGGCCAGTGACGGAGATCTGATCTCCTCTTAGGGAGGATGCATCATCACTCTCTGAACCTTTCCTATCCATGGACCTGTCAATGAATTCTAAACATTGTCATTGTAAACAACACTACCACTTTCTCTGGCAGCTCATTTCACATACCCACCAGCTTCCACGTGAAAAAGTTGCCTCTAAAGGTACCCTTTTCACCTTAAACCTATATCCTTTAGTTTTACACTCCCCTATCCAGGATAAAAGAATGACCATCCAGCTCATATGTACATGTATATATATTTGGTAAGGTCATGGGTGTCTATATAGTCAGCTATAAAGAATATCATGTATGTCATATATATATACCTCATGATTTTATAAACCTTTATAAATTCCATGAAAGGCAGTCCCAGCTTATCCAGCCTCCTTATAATTCAAGTCCTTCAGTTAGCAATGTTACAAAATGTTGAGATTTTAAAAATAAAGTCTGCAATTTATCCCATCAGATAAAGCATAAAAAGAAGTTTAATTTGACACCTAATTCACTTTCATATCTTCAGTATTAAAAAGGTTGTGGCCATTTTCATACTCGGAAATTAGCATTTTGTTCCCTATTGCTTTTCCATTGACTTAACACAAAAGCTGTGATCGAGGACAGTCAAAAGCCCATAACTTTCTTAAAAATTAAGAGAACTGAAAGAAATTTTCAGTTATTATAGATTGAAGCATTCTGAAACAAATATGAAACAATCTTACTTAGATGACATGAAATTAAAGCATATAATTAGTTAGTTACCTAATTGTAGCTAATTACAAAATTCAATTACTAGATCTAAACATCTATCAATTTCTTAAGAATAGATTAACATTTTTAAATAGCCTAAGTGTCCAAATAACATTCACACAAGAATTCACAATATAACATAATTTTTAAATCTCATTGTCATGGATTTACAGGCCAAATGGAAGGAATTGAATGTTTAATACCTGTAAATTAATGGCCATTTAAATCATCTTGCGAGTGAGGTTTTCTGGAACGCGATCATTTGGAACGTTGATTTGCGGTGAATTTAACCCCGTATCGGCATGAAAAATTCTGCCGTTAGTTCGGGGAAAAGAATCACCGTTTCGCATTAAAAAATATGAATTAAAGGCTTCTTAAGAAGCACTTTTATACAAAAAAATAAACTACTTTCGTTTACCTGTCCCATGTGTGAAATCCGTCCCCGTTGTCGGCGTTGACGGCTTTCAAAGCTGATTTTAAAATAACTCCAGCGCTGAACTTGTCGATTTAATAAAAATAAAAAATACACAAAACGCCCGTAGGAACGATTTTTCAGCAAACGCTTGTACTCCAACGAAATATAATACAGGACAAGGTAGGAGAAACCCGTGTTTTAACCCCGCCCCCCCTTAAAGGCGCCAAAATCGCGCACACGGCTAGTGGCAGAATTGCAGCGCCGCTGAAGGTAAGTATTGTAACATACCTACTTCAGTCCTGGTAACTTCTTATACACCTTTGCTGTATACTCTCTGGCTTAATCACGTGTTTCCTATCATATGGTGACCAGAACCGCACACAATATTCCAGGTGCAGTCTCACCAATGCCTAGTACAGCTGTAATAGGATGTCCCAATTCTTGTACTCTATATCCCATTTCATGAAGGCAAGCATGCCATATGCTTTCTTCATCACCTTGTCTACCTGTGGCACCACTTTCAGGGAGCTATGTAGTTGTATCCCTTGGTCTCACAGTTCCACAATACTCCACAGGGTTCTGTCATTCACTGTGTATGTCCTTCCCCAGCTAAATGTCCCAAAATACATCACTTTGCACTTAACTGTGTTAAATTCCATCTGCCATTCCTTGGTCCATGTTCCCAGTTTCTTCTAGATTTTATTGTAGCCTCAGATGATCTTCTTCCCTGTCCACCAATGGCACCCGGGTTACTTCATGGTAGTTGGTTACTCCAGCTGCTCCTGTGCGGTAGACTAGTCCAGAAGCTGAGATCACATCGTATCCAGGGTGAGTTAGCAATTGGATATTTAATTGATTTTTGGTGGAGAATGCAGGCAGGAGTACACTGGCTACTCACCCAACACGATACATCACTTAATCTCCAGAGATGCTGCCTGACCCACTGAGTTACTCCAACACTTTGTGTCTAGTAGCATTTATTTGGTAAGGTCATGGATGTCTTTATAACCAGCTGTAAAGTATATCACCTATGTCATTTTTACAGGTACAGAATGGAGAAAAGGTCTTTAGTTCAGCAGCTGCGAAGACGAATGATGGTGAGGGCAGAAACTTCAGTTTAAGAAATTGTCAGGTCACGGTGAAGCTGGATGTCAGGAAATGTCAACGTTCCATTCCATTCTTTTCCATTACACACTGAATTGTGAAATTAGTTACCTGGAGTTTCCTAGAGGTCTATAATGATGCATCAACAGGTTTTAATTCATGAACAGTGCATGGAGAGCAAATCACTGATGACATTAATTGAGTTGTACCATATATTCCAGGGGTATTTCTGCTGCGACTCCCATACCATCCTACTCAATAGCAACTACTTGGCAATGTGTGAAACAGAACTAGTTTACCCACATCTGTCTCTAAGAATCGCTTCCCACAACATTTATACATCTACCACTAGAAGTGTTGCCTGAATCTGCCTGAGCCTCAACTGCTGCTGAAACCGTTGTCCACATTTGTTTATTTATACTTAACTAGTCTATAGTACCACTGACCTGCTTCCCTCAATCTACCTGCTATATTAGAGCTCTAGGGGCTGGTGGAATCAAGAGATATGGGGAGAAGGCAGGCACGGGTTATTGATTGGGGATGATCAGCCATGATCACAATGAATGGCGGTGCTGACTCGAAGGCCGAATGGCCTCCGCCTGCACCTATTTTCTATGTTTCTATTTTTAAGTAATTGAAACTACTTCTTCCCAATTCCTAACACACACAAAATTCTGTTCAACCACCGTGCTTGCTTCCTTTCTCTGGATCTTACTAAAATGTTCACACTGTCTCCATGAATTTTGCATCCTGTTCTGCCCTGAGATAGCTTCCTGTTCTGCTTCTGGCATCTTGCCCAACCTTAACTTTAATTACCATCAGCCACTTGAATAACTTCTGGGCTGAATTGCTGCGAGGTTTTGTCTGATTAAGCTCCTGGATATTTTTCTGTGGTTTTTTTTGGTGCAATTCCATAATGAACCTCAAAGAAATCTGAAAAGATCTGGTTGTAGCTCTGCCTTCCAATGTTCATGAAGCTAAGTCACATTTTATATTTTTACTCATAAAACTGAAAGTAAAAGGGAAACAATATTGATTCCTTTTTGGTTACTGGTTCAATTATAAATAAAGTAAACGATGCATGAAACTCAAGCAACAATATATTTTGTTTAATTGTTCTTTCAGGTATGACCCTGGTATATTTTTTCTAGATTAAAGACATGTAAATACAAGTTGTGATAACATTGAATGTTTCCAAAATACATGTGCATGGAGTTTCTGGGGATATATCAATAACATTAATAATCAGGAATTACACCAAGGAGTAAAAAATAAACTACTCCAAGAACTTAGTGGGTCAAGTAACATCTGTGGAGGCAAAAGGGGTGTCAACATTTTGTGTCAGGACCTTTTGCCTGCACAGATGGTGTTTGACCAACTGAGTTATTTTAGCTTTTTTTTTTTTCCCTCCTGAGTCTCGCATCTGCAGTCTCTTGTTTCTCCCATTGTGCCAAGGAGTTGAGTTTACCAGCAGCTGTTCATTTCTACACTTTTGAGTACAAACAAAAATTAGCTTCAAACAATTTGATCTAAAGATCATCTTATTTAACTTGTTACTTATTTAAATTAAATGTGCAATGGTCCAATTACCCATTCAGACCAATGGCTGAACTCTATTCCAATTATACGTCTTTTGCCTATTATATTTAAACTATATACTTAAAAGTAAACAGTGAACTTTAATGATCAATTTGTTTGACATTCAGTGTTAACCTGGACATTCCAATGCTACATAAATATCTATTGAACATTTTTACACAAATCATATGAAAAAATAAGTAAATAATAGTTAACAAAATCCTTTTATAGTTCAATCCTTACACATGATGCTCGGCACAAACATTTGGTTAAATCTGGTGTGACTCTGCCACAGGAAGATCAGGTGTGACAAAGGGCTGGATCATGCACAATCTGGTCTAGTGGTGTGCTTTTTTTCACAGCAGCCCTTCCATTTTGCATCCAACAAGTTAATTACAAGGCCCAGATACCTGAATCATCATTTAAAATGGAGCGGCCTTCAAATGGAAATCAAATCTGGCATGACCCCACCCCAGATCATTATTTTTATAGCCAGGTGCAAAGATTATTCAGTGCGGAATCAGGCCCTTTGGCCCAAGTTACCCGCGCTGAACCAACATACCCCATCTACACGTCCCACCTGTCTGCATTTGGTCCATATCCCTCTAAACATGTCCAATCCATGTATCGGTCCAAATGTTTCTTAAATGTTGCGATAGTACATGCTCAACTACCTCCTCTGGCAGCTTGTTCCATTCACCCACCACATTTTGTGTAAAATGTTACCCTCCTGGTTCCTATTAAATCTCTCCCCCGCACCATAAACCCATGGTCTCTGGTTCTCAATTTCCCTACTCTGGGCAAAAGACTCTGCGCATGTACCCTATCTATTCCTCTCATTATTTTGTACACCTCTATAAAATCACCCCTCATCTCCTGCACTCCAAGGAATAAAGTCCTAGCCTGCTCAACCTCTCCCTATAGCTCAGGCGCTCGAGTCCTGGCAACATCCTCATAAAGCTTCTATGCACCCTTTCCAGCTTGACAACATCTTTCCTATAAAATGGTGCCCAGAACTGAACACAATATTCAGTTCGTTTAAGAAAGAACTGCAGATGCTGGAAAAATCTAAGGTAGACAAAAAAGCTGGAGAAACTCAGTGGGAGCAAAGGAATAAGCGATGTTTCAGGTCGAGACACTTCTTCAGACCTTCTCCAGCTTTTTTGTCTACCTACAAAATTCAGGTTAGAACTTTAACACAATAATCAGTTCAGTTAGTTTATTGTCAAGTGTATCGAGGTACAGCGAAAAGCTTTTATTGCTGCTATCCAGTCAGCAGAATGACAATATATAATTACAGTCAAGTCATTTACAGTGTATAGATACATGATAAAGGAATAACGTTTAGTGCAAGGTTAAGGTTGTTGCTCCAAATGTGGCCTCATCAACATCTCATATAACTGCCAAAATGGACCTCCCAACTTCTATGCTCAATACTCTGATGAATGCTAATGTGCCCAAACTATTTTTTACCATCGTTTCTACCTGTGACACCACTTTCAAGGAACTATGTATCTTGCACTCCTAGATCCCTCCACTCTACAACATTCCCCGGAACCCTACTATTCACTGTGTCGGTCCTGCCCATGTTAGACTTCCCAAAATGCAACAACTCACATTTTTCATTCCATCAACCATTACTCAGCCCACCTGCCCAACCGATCATGATCCTGCTGCAATTTTTGACAATTATCTTCAATCATGCCATGTACATTACCATCCAAATCATTGATATAGATGACAAACAGCAATGGGCCCAGCCCAAACCCTGAGGCACACCACTAAGTCACAGGCCTCCAGTCAGAAAAACAACCTTTCATCATCATCCTCATTCTTCCTTCGATAGTCAATTTTCTATCCATTCATCAATCTCTCTTGGATCCCTTGCGATCTAACCTTCCAGAGCAGCCTACCCTGCGGAACCTTGTCAAATGCCTGAAATCCATATGCACCACATTTGCAGCTCTGCCCTCATCAACCTTTTGGTCACATCTTCATAAGACATGATCGGATTCGTGCGACACGACCTCCCACGTACAAAACCATGCTATCCCTAATCAGTCCTTCTCCATATAAATATGTGTATATTTTATCCCTCAGTAAACTCTCCCGTAACTTTACAACCACAGATGCTATGCTCACTGGCCTGTAGTCCCAGGCTTTTCTCTGCAGCCCTTCTTGAATAGAGGCACAACATTTCCCATCATCTAGTCTTCCGGGACCACAACCGTATTTTAATGACGTATTTAAAAATAAATCTCAGCCAGGGCTCCTACAATTTCCTCCCTGGCTTCCCACGTGTCCTCAGATATATATGATCAGGCCCAGGAGATTTGTCTACCTTCAAATGCATCAGGACCTTCAGCACCTCCTGGACCGCAGTAATGACTGCTCTCAAGACATTTCCATTGACTGTCCAAGTTCCTTGGTCCTCACATCTTTTCCCACAGTAAAACAGAGGAGGTATACTAATTGAGAATCTTGCCAATCTAATGTGGCTCCACACGGTTGACTGCTCTGATTCCTGATGGTTCCCATTCTCTCTCTGGTTACCCTTTTTCCATTTATGTACTTATAACATCTCTTTGGATTATCTTTATTGTTATCTGCTAGAGCTATCCCTGTCCCGTTTTGCCCTCCCTGATTTTTTTTGCAGCTTGCTCCTCTGTTCTCGAACTCCTCCAGGGATACACTTGGTAAGGGCAGCTGTGCAAATAGACATAAACAAATAAAAATTATCCAAAAATTATAAATTTATTGAAATCGCGTTTAGGTGTTGGAAATCAATTAACAACTTTAAGTCAAATAGTGAAGGAAAACAAATGACTTATCTGGACTTACAAAGTCAATTACTGTATTTGAATATTTTCTTCAGCCATGGCTGACATAAACTTGAGGAGCTGGTTGCAAAGTGTGCAGGACATTTAACCTCCATGCTTAGTCTCATGGTGGAGTATTGGTCAGATGCACTGATTTGTTTCCTGATCTCCAACTTGTCCGAAAGTCAAGATACCTAAGTTTAGAATTTAGTTCTGCAATTGATTGGCAAAAATCTTCAGAATACTCAACTGATGATCAGTGCAATCCAGCCTATTCTGGACCAATGTCAGTGTTACTATTCCATTGAAACGTTTCAACATTTCATCTTAGTTTTATTGTTAAAAAAGAATTTAACATGTTATTGGAAACTCATTGAAGATTATTAATTCTCTCACATGGGTCAAGTGAACAAATCACTAAATATGACTGGATCCATTATAAGGTGAGTTCACACATCTACAGATTTGCCACAGGTTCTCTCTGTTGAAATGCATGGCATAATGTCATGAAGAATACACACTGACATTAAATAACACGCAGCACATTTTTTTTGATATCATTGTTGTTCAATTTAATTGTAACAACTATGCTCTTTATGTTGACAGGATGGCATTGTTGGGTTTCTGCAGAAGCCACCAGACTACAGCACCCAGGATAGATTACACACCCCTGCATTTCTCAGCTCTCTGTTTGAAAATTGAATCCAGAATAAATCACATTTCCAACTATTTCCAACTCAAATTACACCAATTATGAATTTTAACCATTGATTCCTGATAAGTCACCCTTGCAATCCCAATAACACATGGGATGATGTAATTTGCTGCGTACGTTTGCTTGGCCCTTGTTAACATAGGGTCTTCAATAATTCAACAAATGTAATCTTAATCCTCTAAATGCAATATGGAAGTCCAACAGTTCATTAAAATGGCATCTAAGCCCCTGACCTGCCATCTACCCTCAAACAATGATAAATCTCCCCCTAAAGATGATCTTCCTAATTCCCCTCTCACAAAACTGTTCCCAATTCCCAATGCTGCTCTTAATTATACAGTGCCCTCCATATGGTTTGGGACAAAGACCCATCATTTATTTATTTGCCTCTGTGCTCCACAATTTGAGATTTGTAATAGAAAAAAAATCATATGTGGTTAAAGTGCACATTGTCAGATTTTAATAAAGGCATTTATATACATTTTGGTTTCACCATGTGGAAATTACAGCTGTGTTTATGCATAGTCCCCTCCCCCCCCCCACACACATTTCAAGGCACCATAATGTTTGGGACACATGGCCACAGGTGTTTGTATTTGCTCAGATGTGTTTAAATGCCTCCTTAATATAGGTATAAGAGAGCTCTCAGCACCTAGTCTTTCCATCACCTTGGAAACTTTTATTGCTGTCTATCAACATGAGGTCCAAAGTTGTGCCAATGAAAGTCAAAAGAAGCCAAGAGAAACGAGAATAAAACTATTAGAGACATCAGCCAAAACCTTAGGCTTACCAAAATCAACTGTTTGGAAAATCATTAAGAAGAAAGAGAGTGCTGGTGAGCTTACTAATCTCGCAAAGAGACCTGGCAGGCAAGGGCAGACCCCCACAGCTGATGACAGAAGAATTCACTATAATAAAGAAAATCCCAAAACACCTGTCCGACAGATCAGAAACACTCTTCAGGAGTCAGGGGTGGGATTTGTCAATGACCACTTTCTGCAGAAGACTTCATGAACTGAAATACAGAAGCTACACTACATATAACTTACTGTATATCAGAGTGATGGCAAGAGCAAAGTATGGAGGAGAGAAGGAACTGCCCAAGATCCAAAGGATACCACCTCATCTGTGAAACACGATGGTGGGGGTGTTATGCCTGGGAATGTATGGCTGCTGAATGTACTGGCTCACTTATCTTCATTGATGACACAACTGTTGATGGTAGTAGCATAATGAATTCTGAAGTGTATGGACACATCCTATCTGCTCAAGTTCAAACAAATGCCTCAAAACTCATTGGCCGGCGGTTCATTCCACAGGAAGACAATGATCCCAAACATAGAGCTAAAGCAACAAAGTAGTTTTCAAAGCTAAAAAATGGTCAATTCTTGAGTGGCCAAGTCAATCACCCGATCTGAACCCAATTGAGCAACTATCTATGTTACTAAAAGTCTGATCTTGACCACTTCCTGTTGTTCTGTATATTGATTTTAGAAAAACGTTGCCACTTACGGCTGTGATTTTTGGCCATCTTACTCAGAGCCCCCCTCTGCTGTGCAAGACAAGAGGATTTTTCCCATCGATTAAAATAAAAGAGTTATTAGTGTTTAGAAAATGTTGAGATTCTCTCTCCTGAAGGCCACGCTCCTTCCGGAGGGACTATAAAACCCGGAAGTGTTGAGTGCCTCAGTCAGTCTCTGCAAGATGGATGGAGCGAGAGGGTCACGTCTCTCAGTCTGAGCTGTGAATAACACTGAACACATGTCTACTAAACTGTGAGCGCTTTTAGTGACCTGTCAGTGCCCTTAATTGTGGTTTGAAAATATAGTTTGGAAATGCTAAAGCTGTGTTGCCTTTGGTTTGGAAATGCTAAAGCTGTGTTGCCTTTGGTTTGGAAATGCTAAAGCTGTGTTGCCTTTGGTTTGGAAATGCTAAAGCTGTGTTGCGGTTTGGAAATACTAAAGCTGTGTTGCCTTTGGTTGGAAATGCTAAAGCTGTGTTGCCTTTGGTTTGGAAATGCTAAAGCTGTGTTGCCTTTGGTTTGGAAATGCTAAAGCTGTGTTGCCTTTGGTTTGGAATGCTAAAGCTGTGTTGCCTTTGGTTTGGAAATGCTAAAGCTTGTTGCCTTTGGTTTGAAATGCTATAGCTGTGGGTTGCCTTTGGTTTGGAAATGCTAAAGCTGTGTTGCCTATGGTTTGGAAATGCTAAAGCTGTGTTGCTTAATTAAAGTTGCCTTGCCTAATTAAAGTTGCCTTGCCTAATTAAAGTTGCCTTGCCTTCTATATAATTAAAAGTCTAATCATGACCACTTCCTGTTTGTGCTTTATATTGATTTTAGAAAAAACACTACCACATACGGCTGTGATCTTTGGCCAGCTTACTCAGAGTCCCCCTCCGCGTCATCAGGTGCCGGGGATTTTTCCCATCGATGAAAAATAAAAGAGTTATTAGTGTTTTTAAAATGTTGAGATTCTCTCTCATGTCAATCACTCCATGAAGGCCATGCCCCTTCTGGTGGGAGGGGGCGAGAGACTATAAAACCCAGAAGTGTGGGCGTGGCTCACTCTGCAAGATGGAGGAGGGAGAGGTCACGACTCGCTGTCTTTAGTGGCCTTGCACCCTGCTTGAAGTGGTAAGAAACTGCACTTGAATTTGGTGGCCTTGCACCCTGCTTAAAATGGAATTTCAAGGAGTAGCCGTGAGTCAACTGCCAGCCCACCAGCCGTGAGTGAGTGAGCTGCCAGCACAACGGGCTTGAGTGACTGAACCGCCAGCCCAAGAATCCATTCGGCCCACAATGACCATACTAGCCCTCTGGAAACCAGTCCCTTCAGCCCACAACACCCATACTATTTTGGAGGCAGAGCCTTCTCCAGAACAGCTCCCAGGCTCTGGAATTCCCTCCCACAACCGGTCTGAAATTCTGAGTCCCTCACCATCTTCCAGTCCCGCCTCAAGACCCATCTCTTCACCTCTGCATACCCTTAGTCCCATGTTCCCCTCCCCTCTGTCTTACTCTCTATTTTGTTTTTGTTTATTCCTGACTCTCAATTGTAAAGCGACTTTGAGTCCTGAAAAGCGCTATATAAATAAAATCTATTATTATTATTATTATACTAGCGCTCCAGAAAGCCCCCCCCCCCCCCCCCACTGGCCACCAATATTGGAATTGGTGAGAGGTGGAATATTGCGTTGGGGGACCAGCCCTCCCGTGTGATGCTGGGACCCAACGAGTCCCACTTAGCCTAGTGCCTATTATATGCTGATAGAAACTGAAGGGGACTAGCCCCAAAAACAAGCATAAGCTAAAGATGGCTGCAATACAGGCCTGGCAGAGCATCAGCAGAGAAGACAACTTGTGATATTCATGAATCTGCAAACTTCAAGTACTCATTACATGCAAAGGATATGTAACAAAATATTAAACATGACTACTTTCATTTACATGACATTACTGTGTCCCAAACATTATGTTCTCTGAATTGGGTGGACTATGTATAAACACTGCTGTAATTTCTTCATGTTGAAACCAAAATGTATGAAAATGGCTATTATTAAAATCTGACAATGTGCACTCTAACTACATGTGATTTTTCTATTACAAATCTCAAATTGTGGAGTGCCGAGGCAAATAAATAAATGATGGGTCTTTGTCTCAAACATTATGGAGGGCACTGTATCTTACAACCCTCATAGAATGTTGCTCCCAAATCCCCTCACTTTATCCTGATGGATCTACCTCTTCTCTGTTGAAGCCTGGCATTCACAAGACCCCCACCCCCCAAAAAAAGTCAGCCTCCACCATCACCCACAATGGTAAAGGTGAATACAAACCCAAACCATCACCCATATGTTGTGCTCAGATGACCCTGATGTGAACCTCTGGAATTCTCTGCCCCAACACATTGTGGAGGTTGTTTCATTAAAAGTATTTAGACTGGAGGGAGATATATTTCTGCATGTTTGAGAGATTGAGGGGGTTGTTGATTTGGCCTAGAGGAGGGGTTGAGACTTAGGGTAGGTCATTCATGTAGTGTTTCCACTTAGAAGGAAATTACCCAAAATTCGGGAAATTCTGGTTGTCTTCGGGTAATTTTAGGGAATTTGAATAATTTCGGGATATTTCCGCATCCGGTCCATGAAGGGGTGTAAAGGTAATACACACAGCACAGCCGGTTTGGCTCTCAAAGGTTTAAACAGAGCACTGTCAGTTTAATGTGTGGGAATTTAAACAAAGAGCTGTCGGCTGCAGCGCTATGGGTTCTAAATAGACAATAGATAATAGACAATAAATGCAGGAGTAGGCCATTCGGTCCTTCGAGCCAGAACCGCCATTCAATGTTACCATGGCTGATCATCCCCAATCAGTACCCTGTTCCTGCCTTCTCCCCATATCCCCTGACTCGCTATCTTTAAGAGCCCTATCTAGCTCTCTCTTGAAAGTATCCAGAGAACTGGCCTCCATCGCCCTCTGAGGCAGAGAATTCCACAGATTCACAACTCTCTGTGAGGAAAAAGTGTTTCCTCGTCTCCGTTCTAAATGGCTTACCCCTTATTCTTAAACTGTGGCCCCTGGTTCTGGACTCCCCCAACATTGGGAACATGTTTCCTGCCTCTAGCGTGTCCAAACCCTCAATAATCTTATATGTTTTAATAAGATCCCCTCTCATCCTAAACTCCAGATTATACAAGCCCAGCCGTTCCATTCTCTCACTATATGACAGTCCCGCCTTCCCGGGAATTAACCTTGTAAACCTATGCTGCCCTCACTCAATAGCAAGAATATAGCGCTACCGGCTGCAGCGCTATGGGCTTTAAACATAGCACTATGGCCACAGCACTATGGGTCACAGACTGTTCGGGAAAAGTCTCGTATAACAATGAGTTTTTGGAATTCTCTTTCTCAGTGGGTTGAGCCTTTGATTATTTTTCAGGCAATGGTAGAATTCTGGATAAGCCTAGTGGTGAAAAGTTACCAGTGGGCGGTGGGATCCAGTTTCATTGGGATTGGTCTTGATTTTCCAGAACGGTGGGTGGGCTCACGGGGCCGAGAGGGGTGGAGAGAGGGAGGGGAGGAGGGGAGGGAGAGAGGGAGGAGAGAGGGAGGAGGGATGGAGGAGGGAGGGAGAGAGGGAGGAGTGATGGAGATGGAGGGACAGAGTGGGAGGGGGAGGGAGGAAGAGAGAGTGAGGGAGGGAAAGGGGGATGGAGGGAGGGAGAGAAAGATGGAGGAGAGAGAGGGAGGGAGAGAGGGAGGGAATGAGGGAGGGAGAGAGGGAGGGAGGGACGAAGTGAGGGAGAGGGAGAGGGAGGGAAAGGGGGAGGGAGGGAGAGAGAGAGCAGAAACTGAGACACATGAGAGCAGGTTGAAAAAACGAAGACAAGAACTGTTGGAGGCAACGAAAACTGCCTTGCATAACTGTACAAGTGAGTAACAGAGCCGGCAGATACGGTGTAGTTACATAAATCTGTTTTGCCTTGTACTTTGTGTTGTTAACGTGTGCCCGCAAAAAAAAACCCAAATAGCCCGCAGGAAGCATTTTTGAAAATTTCAGGAAATACCATCAAATTCCAGGAAATTTGGGATTTGGTTTTTTTGAGGTGTGGAACCACTGCATTCATGACCGTATTGATGACAAGCTTCATTGGTAAGGTGACCTACTCCTGCTCCTATTTTCTTTTACTGTGATCTGCGCTGTAACCTTGGTCACAGGGGTTGACCTGGGCTTCAGGAGGTGAACACTTGCAAACAGGTTTGAACGTACTGCATCACTGCCATCCGAGAGCAACATTCCGGTTGCAATTAAATTACCACGTTCACATCAGGAAGAAAAGAAAATTGGGGGCATCGTCGAAATCTTTCACCAAATACCTAAAATCCCAGTGTCAATTTGTCCCATTAAGTACTTGCAATTAAACGCTGTTCGTTTTTATAGCAGGCTCTGCAATGCAATAGTTTTTATTTCACAACTTCTGCACCACGAAGAAGAGAAAACGAAAAGCACAGCACAAAGCTCCGTGACGTCACCCGGCCCCAGTCACCAGGCGGGCGGGCACCGCGCATGCGCGTGGGCTGCCGGCGGCTCGGCTGCTCGCGGAGCTATGGACGCGCAGCGGGTAAGTGGCCGACAGCCATACGACACAGACACAACCCCGACCCGGGGGCGCCAGGCCCGCCTGGACCACCATCACCACCACCGCCGCCGCCGCCGCCTGGTTGCCACTTGACCCCACTGTCTGGGAAGGCGGAGCTGTTCCCGACAAGTACAGCCCCCGCGACCCTCCCCCGGCCCTTTCTCCCCCCCGCCCGCCCTCCCATCCCCCGGCCCTCTCACCCATCACCTCCGACCCGACCTCATCCCGGCGCTCTTTCCCCCCTGCTCTATCTCTCCCCCTGGCCCTGCTCCCTCCCCTCCCCTCCCCGCAGCCCTCTCTCCCCCCACCCTGCACCCGGCCTCTTCCCCGACCTCTCCCAACGACCCTCTCCCTGGCCCTACCCCCTCCCCTTCCCTCCCCGGTTTTTGAAACATGGTGTTGGTAGAGTTGTTGGAGAAAGCGACAGGTTAGAGTGTTATGAGGGGAGAGGAGGACGGGCTGGGGTGTTATGGGAGGAGAGTAAGACCGTGATGGAAGACTCCCTCGTGTGTTTGGGGGTAGGGGAAGAAGAAGAGGTGGGCTGGGGTCTTGGCAGGTAGGGCGGTTGGTTGGTAGAGATGTTGGTTGTCTTGCTTTTGGTGGAGAATCTGATGAAGATAAACATGCTCAAAGATGGCCTGGTGTTGTGGTGAGGGGAGAGGTAAGGGAGAAGGGGGCTATGTATGGGTGGTCTGATTTGGTGGGGATTGGTTGTGGAGAGGGAGGTAAAGAAAAAGGTGTCCAGGTGTTCTTTTTAGGGAGAGTAGTGAGAGCAGAGGATTGAGCCAAAGTTTTTTGGTGACAAGGTAGAGAGAGGACAAATTCCCACATTTTTGGGGGATGGAACAGGGCAAGAGATTGACTCGAGTTTTGGTTGGGGTGGAAGATGTGATGGAAAAAGAGTTTGGATGAAGTCTGTCTTGTGTGCGGATGAGAACAAAAGATGGGCTGGCTGGATGGCTTTGCTAAACGAAGCAAACGGTGTTAAAATCACAGAAATCAACATTTGGAAGTCCAGATTTTGGATGCAAGTGGTTTATTTGCATGGGAAACAGCTTGCGGGCTGTTCGACTGTTTCATATGGTCACGGTTTCTCTACAGACAATGCAGCTACATACTCTGCATGGTGGACAACTGGCCATTTAAACATTGATCAACAGTCATTCAAGTTTTTTTTTCTCCCCAAAAATTAAGAGAGCGAGTGCTGTACCAGGAACAGACAGGCTGTCTCAATTTATTTAAAATTTAGGGGTGCTAAGCAATCCCAGGTCTCACTACTCAACGTTATAGTCTGTAATTGCATCCCCGTTTGATTCAGCTATTCCAAGGTCTTTCCCATTTTGGGGGTGACAGAGGATTTGCATTAAATTTATTGTCTATATTCAATCGTCTTGGTTTTACTGCAGACCCCCAAGTCTAACTAAGTGAAAGGCAATGAGTAGCGCCTCCATTGTATCTGTACAAAACCAACCATATATGTTACTCCTTGCTATATCTAAGTATTATCCATACAGGTAGGTGAGGGTGAATGAGTTGGAGGTAGTGTAGGGAAAAACTGGATACTTGACAGTGGCCCAAGAGGACTGAGATTAGAAATGGGGTGGGTGATTTTATTTTCTGATGTAAAATCTTGTGGTGGCAGAATGAAAGTGCTGTATCACTGTGGTGTACTAGCACTGCCCATTGTAATTAAATTTGAGTTGTTGGTTTGTAGTATTGTATGTAGTATAGTATGTTAATTCTGAAGGAAGATCAATCATGAAATTAATTAATTAAAGTTTTTGGCTCTATTGGAGCCATTGTTGCAGTGTTACTTTGTATCGTTCAGAAAAGCTCAAAAACATATTACAAGCTTGCTTCCAAATGACACAATATTACTTTTTCCAATGGCTGTAAATGTTTTTAAAATATTTATGTACCTATGTGTTGACGCTTGATAAATTAAAAGGCCTGTCTCACGAGTCTGCGATCATTGGCGGTGATACAGGAAGTATCTACCGCTCGTGGACCGCCAGAGACCGCGGGTTCGGTCAAACGACCACCGCCGGGCCCGTGCGGCGCTTGTCCCAACACCGCACGGTGCTAAAAAAAAGTCAGCACTGTCCAAAAATAATTTCTTACCGCACAGCTGCCGCCAGTGAGGCACGAGTGCGGCACGGTCACCGCCACAGCCGCCGCCAGTGAGGCACGAGCGCCGTGAGTCGAACTCTCACCGCCACAGCCGCCGCCAGTGAGGCACGTGTGCGGCACGGCCGCCGCCAGAGCCGCCGCCAGTGAGGCAGGTGTGCGGCACGGCCGCCGTCACAGCCCCACGATCCGAAAGACGTCATCGCGTAGCGCGTCGCGTTGCGCGATGACGTAATCACCCGACGCCGCAAGCTGGTGGAAACGGCCGTACGGAGATCACTCGGCCCCCGCGCAGCATCCGTGCGGCGTTCTAGCGGTTGACGTGCGGTCCCCTCTTCTGGCACCGCCGTGCTTCACCGCCAATGACCGCAACACCGTGAGACAGAGTCTATAGTCTCAGCAAATATTGTCACAGTGGTATAACTTGTAACAATGTTCTCGGTGTGACTGCATCGATTTCTTCTGGGAACTTGAGTGTCCTCCCACATTCCAACGACGTAGGGTTGTAGGTTAATTGGCTTCTGTAAGTTACTCCATTGTGTACAGATGAATTGTAGATTCTGGGGGAAGTTGATTGGACTGCGGCAAAATTGTTTTAAAAAGGGATTAAACCAAGGAGTTGATTCTGGACTTCAGGAAAGGAAAGCCCAGGTTCCATGAATATTTCTTTATCGGTGGGCTAATGGTGGAGAGAGTCAATATCTTCGTTCCCAGTATATTGATGCAATCGCAAAGAAAATTCATCAATTCCTCTACATCCTCAGAGGTATGAGTAGATTTGTCCAGTTACCAAATGTTCTATCTAACTTGTACATGTGCATGATTGAGTGTATACAACCTGGTTTGGCAACTTGATCGCCCAAGAATTACGAGATCTACAGAAAGTGATGTACATTGCCTGGTCCATCATGGATATTGACTGCCCCACCATCAAAGGGATCTACAGGAAGCACTGGCTCAAGAAGCTAGCTAGGGGGGCAGCACTGTGGCACAGCGGTAAAGTTGCTGTCTTACAGCGCCAGAGACCCAGTTCAATCCTGACTAGAGTTTTTTTTTAATGGAGTTTATGCATTCTCCTTGTGACCGAGTGGGTTTTCTCCGGGTGCTCTGGTTTCCTCCCACACTCCAAAGACGCACATGTTTACAGGTTAATTGATTTCTGTAAATTGTAAATTGCCCCTAGTGTAGGACAAAACTAGTGTATGGGGGTGATCGCTGGTTGATGTAGACTCGGTGGGCCGAATGTCCTGTTTCCGCGCTGTGTCTCTATCTCTAAAGTCTAAAATGTAATATCATCAAAGCCACACTGGTTACACTAATCTTGTTGCTACTTGGAAAGAATGTACAGGAGCCTGAGAACTGCTACCTCCATGCTCAAGCGCAGCTTCTACCCGCAATCATCAGGCTCTTGACACTTTGTGTTATAGAAAATTGTATTATATGGACAATTATGTCAATGGCGAGAAGGTGATTAGGGTCTGGAGAGTTTCAAACTTGCATTAGCAAAGCTGCAGGACTTTCAAAAATAAAGGTATTTTAAAGAATTACGTTTTTTGTTAGGTTGGAGTTTACATTGATTAATTGAGTAATATTGCACAAGTGTCAATAACTGATTTTTCAATTTCCATGGCCTCCCAATGTAAAATTAGCAGTGTGTTCTTAAGAAACAAGTGTTTGATTACTGTGGAAACATTTATTTTCCAAGATAGATTTTTTCCCTCTTGCCATTTCCAAAGTAACTTTCACATGGTTCTCCAATTCCAAATCAAGACTAATTCGGCCCATGTAATGCAAATAGTGTTCCCTAATTCATTGGTCATGTTATATTCAATGTTTAATGGAAACAAACATTATAGCAGAACGTCAGATTGTTTATTGAATGTAGCTTGGGGGTTTCTGCTCATCCTATATAATTGGATCCTTGACTTCCTCATCAGTCAGCAGTCAGTATGAATTGGCAAATAGATTTCCTCCTTAATAACTGTCAGCATAGGACCACCTCAAGACTGCTCAATCTCCTGTTTGAATCCCCTGGTATAGCCTAGACCAGTGGTTCTTAACCTGGGGGGTCGTGACCCCCCTATGGGGGTCGTTTGGGGCTTTGCCTGGGGTCATGAAGGGGACATAAATAACATATCAATTTGTTGAGCCCATGTTTAGGAACCTAACAAAGGTACATACCACATACAGTATTTTGTTCGCGTATGTGCGTACTGGTACCAAAAAGGTTAAGAACCACTGGCCTAGACCCAGTTACTCCATCTTTAAATTTGTTTATGATACCACTGTTGTTGGATAGTGATGAGTCAGAATATAGAAGGAGATTGAAGGTCTGATTTAATGGTGCCAGAACAACAATCTTTCATCAATAGCTAGACCAAAGAGTTGATTAAGGGAAAGCCAAGGATCCATGAACTTGTCTTCATCGGTGGAAAGGCAGTGGAGAGAGTCTACCGCTTCAAATTCCTGCACATGCATATCTCTGATGATCTGTCCAGTACCTAGAAGATTGAGGAGATTTGTTATGTCAACAAACTGGTTGCATCACAGCCTGATTCAGCAAATTGGAAACCCAGGAGACTATAGCGAGTGGTAGACAGTGTCCGGTCTATCACAGGTACTGAGCCTCCCTATCAGCAAAGCGATCTACAAGAAATACTGCCTCAAAGGCAGCCAACAACGCACATTAGCCTGGCCATGCTCTCACTCCTAGCGGGAAGAGGTGACCGGAGGCAGAAACTGTTCTCTTCAGATTCACGAATAGCATCTTCCCAATAACCATCAAATTCTTGGAACACTGCACACTAACTTCAACTATGTCTGTGGACTTTTTATGGCTACACCACGGACTTTTGTTTTGTACTAGTACCGTTATTAATTTATTGAACGTGTATTATCTGTGTGTGCAGGCTTGGTACACTGCTACAAATAAGAATTTCATTGTTCTGTTGTCAATGCCTCTGACAATGAAACACTCTTGACTGTTGAACTTCTTATACATCTTGTTTTTTTTAATGTCTGAAATACACACAAAGCTTCTGTAAGGCCAGGTCCAAAAATAGTGCTTTCAATTTCAATTTGGGCATGAAATCCACTAGCCACAAAATTGGTGGAATGACAGACTTCAAATATGTGACTGGTAACTGCAACAGCAGTAAAGAGCTTCCCATTTAAGATTTATACTTGACCCTGGATTATTGGTTTGGATAGAATTTGATTTTTGGTAATGAGATGTGTGTATTCTTGGCACAAATGCACAGTGGTCTGCCCTTTTGCCCAGCGCTATAATAGTGTGAAGGTAGGAAGATTACTGAGGATGAGATTAGCAGTGTCAGTATTGATTAATGCAAGTCCAAGCTGTCCTTTTCACTATTCTGGCTAATGCATTTTTGGTGGTTGAGTCCCCATCTTATTCTTTTCTTCATCAACAAGCATGCTGGTGGGTAGCAGTTTGACTTTGAAAAGATAAATAAATGGAACTAAGGGAAACGTCCATATGTATTATGTATCTGAACAAGATGATCAGACTCTTTATGTAGGTTCAAAAATGGGGTGGTAATTCTGAAGAACTTGGATCTGTGAGATTTTTTTACTGACATTTCTAAATATTTTCAGGATGTTACTGGAGACTGGGGTTACAGTGCCTTAATTCCAATACTGTAGTTAAAGATCGCACCAGCAAGTCAAAGGATGAGCTTGTTCTACTGCAGATTAGTTTATACTGAATTTAATGGAGGTAAATTAATTTTGCATTTTCATTTTACCTTGCACATTGGTGGATTAGACAAGCTTACTGTGTTTTCAGATCCTAGGATGAACCCTAGTTAGTATTTATAAATCAAAGAATTCTTCACTGAGCAAAGTCTGCAATTACAGTAAAAATAGGTAGTGCAGAGAGGCAAAAGCTCAATGTCAATAGTTAAGCAAAGAGCGATTAGATCTGAAGCCACAAAGGGTTGGGATTGAAATTTTGAAGAAAAAACAATGACTAAATTCAAGCAATGGACTGGATTTGGAAAAGTAAGAGAAGAGAGATGAAAACATAAAGGTTGTGGATTTAAAAAAGGTGTATATTGTAACGTGGATGGCAGATTTGGCATGAGGACTGTAATCTTACAAATAGACATAATTTGCATTTGCTAAAGACATGAGATCTGCAGATTCAGTTCTCAAAATTAGTCATCAGCTTTTGTAGTCTTGGTGAAATGATAGAGATATGCTGGACCTTGAGGATTGATGGTATAAAGCGAGAGCAAGAACATTCAACATTGGAAAATATTGTGCAATGTGCTGTGTATCATATAGTAATATGTGCATTCTGCATTAAATAGATATCCATTTGACATTTCTGGTCATTCTAATGCTAGACAATAAAGAGTAAAACGTATGGAACGTGTGGTTAATTCATTGTTGAACATCGAGAGCAATAACATCGTAATAGTGCACGTAGTGTGTGGTTTTGTTAGGTAGTTAACTTGTGTTTTTCTCTAATTACAGGAAGAATTGCAAAGGATAATCTCAACACTGGCAAACAAAGATGATGAAATACAGAATTTCATTGAAACATTAAATCACACTTTACATAATGTTCAGGTAATACTCGTGTGGGATTATTTAATTTTATACTAGCATTCTAGCTTTGCTTTTGAAATGTACATTAATGCAGGTTTTGGTTCATTTAGGCCGAGAGTTCCCAACCTGGGGTAAATTCCCAAGGGGTAAATTTTGCCTACCCAGGGGGTAGATTTGTTGATTCTGGATTTGTACATATTTTTTCTCATTGACTGACTGTTTGGTTCTGGTATATCTGTTCATCATTAGTTGTTCATAAATAAAGTTGCGGTAAACGGGATGAAAAAGGTTGGGGACCCCTGATTAGGCTTTTCTGCAGTCTCATTTCTTTTGTTTGACTGGCTATTCAGAAAGTTTTGTATATGCAGCCCACATGTATGAAATCTATTTGAAAGTTTAAAAAGTAAACAAGTGAGAGTAGTATACAGTGGTATCCTCAGGATTCAATATTGACGTTGCAGTTTCAGAGATGTAGTGCAAAATATCAAAGTTCACAGATGACGCATTTAGAAATGTCAATGGAAAGAGATTTCAGAATGGCACAGGCAAACACAGCAGGTAAAATCTACAGAAACATAACAAACACATTCCAGCAGTTGAAGGCTGTAGACTGGACATCTCAGGATGAAATCAATAGCCTGGAAAACAATGGCTTAACATCTGTTGCCATTTTCACAATGTTTGAGAAGGCATGAGGAGATGGCAGAGTTGGCAATAAGCTAATGTGATGCAAAGGTTGGTTTGCCAATGAACAACAGTTTAATTTTTAACAGCTGGTTTATTGTTCTTAAAGCAAACATAAAATACATGTGCAGGACATCTGATATTTAAAAAATAGCAATACTCAAGGTAAGCAAAACCTGTAGAGCAAAGAGGTTAGAACTGGAAAAGTAATAAAACATGTTTTATGCTACAGATTAGGGGTGGGTGATGAGAACAAAGCAAATATCAATGATAGGGCAGAAAGCAAGTAAATCCAGATGTGTTGCCGATGCAGTCAGTGAGAATGTGGTGATGGAGGAGGAGGTAAACAGAATATGATGAGGAGAAAAGGAAAATAAATACCACAGATGAGAAATACAACACATTGGAAATTTGAAATAAAGCTGAAAGTATTTGGGTTGGGTAACATCTGCCAAGAAAGAAAAAACTAAGCTAAATTTGCAGTATTGGAGGGTGGCAGAATGCAGGAATCTTTTCTTGTGGGGAAATTTTTAGGAGCTAATTTAAAGATTTAGTGAGTGAGTTAGCGAAAAGTCAAGTTACCTAGGCATTGTCAACATGGTTTGGTGAAAAGGAAAGAGTCCAATTTATTAGAAGATGCTGCATCAAATGTTATGTATAAATGAAATGTGATGTAGCTGGTAACCTGCCGGCTATGAAGAGACTGGGTGTAAATGGGCAAGATGGCCCAATGGATTGGCTCTGGTGCATCCACTTTGACAATTTATGTAAATGACTGAAGGGACCGGAGGTACTGTTCTGAAATTTGTTAATGTACAACGATAGACAATTTATGAAGGAGTCAGGCTTCACTAGGTAAATAGGTCAAGAAATGGCAAAAGTTGAAAAAATGTGGAATTGGCCATTATTGTGGAAGTATATTTAAATGACAAGATTACAGAGGAATCTGGCATACTGACTATTGGGAAGCTGATATTGCTACAGGAATTAAATGCAAAGGCTTGGCTTCAACACAAAGTGACTGAATAATATCAAGGGGATATTATGGGGAAGTATGATCAGAATATAAAATGCAACTAGTTTCAAAAATCTAAACTGAAATTATTAAGGAACGAGAGGAGAGTTGATTGGAAGGACAGTAAACCCTTATTATTATGGACGACTTTATAATGGATTTCGGATATAGCGGATTGTCTCTTTAAGATCATAGGCTATTAGTTACACTGCAGAGATCATTGAAATTGACAAGCAATTGCTTTAGTATTGTTCATTTAAATCTTTTTATTTGAATTTCACAGCAATTTGCATACATACTATGATAACAGACAGTGACAGTCAAGGCATAATTGTGCAACAGTATGTAAGCGACCCTCAAAGCCCTTACCCGTACCCACCTTCAACCCACCCGAATCAGTTTGGAACCAAACGGGGACAAACAACACTCACATACGTACACATCCACACAAATCTGGTAAGATAAACGAAACAAAAAGTACAATTTTTTTTTTTTTTAATTAAAAAATAAAAATAAAAATAAAAATTGGGGTCACTAATAACAGTAAATAAGTAAGTAATTAAATAAATAAGTGTGGGGAGGGGGGATTAAGGGGAGAGCAGCTGCAGTATAGCAAAACAGTGGTGGAGAGCACTCGGTCCTCTTCCGAGTCCGGGGACAAGTTGAGAGAGTTAACAAGTTCCAAGAAAGGGTTCCATGTATCTAGGAATGTCTTGGTAGAGCCTTTAAGAGAGAACCTAAGTTTTTCAAGCTTTAAATTGTAAAGCACCTCCTTAATCCAACGGGCGTGTGTCGGGGGACAGGTGAGCCTCCAGTTAAGCGAGATCAGTCTCCGGGCTAACAAGGTTGTAAAAGCTAGGACCCGTTTCACCGCAACAGAGAGGTTGGTGTTGGGAGGGGTACCGAAAATGGCTGACATTGGGTTTGGAGGAATAGTCTGGCCGTAGGCTCTGCTTATCAAGTCGAAAGCACTCGTCCAAAAGGCTGCTAGCTTAGGGCAAGACCAAAACATATGGCTATGGTTGGCAGGGGATTGATTACATCTGTTGCAGGTGTCCCTAACAGCGGGGTAAATTCTAGATAATCTTGCATTTGTGTAGTGGACTTTGTGAAGGACTTTGCATTGGATTAGGCCATGACGTGCACATATGGAGGAAGAATGGATCAAATCCAAGGCAGAGTCCCATTGCTGGTCTGTTAGTTTCGTATTCAGCTCACCCTCCCACGCAGCTTTTAATGAGGTATGAAGTTTCAATATAACCGACCCTAGCAAGTTATACAAAATAGAGATGCATTTCTTCCGGTTGGGATCGGTCAGGGTTTCAGGGGGGCGATTTGGGAAATGGGGGAATGTCTTCTTCACAAAATCCCTAATCTGGAAAAAACGAAAAAGGTGGGAGTTTGGGAGGCTGTAGTTGGACGAGAGCTCCGCAAAGGACGAAAAGATGCCATCCTTGTATAGGTTTTTGATACTACTGATACCGTTGCTATGCCAGGTTTTGAATGCGTGGTCTGTACTTGAAGGTTTAAAGATGTGATTTTTAAGCAGTGGGGTCAAGATGGAAGGGCCTTATAAACCAAAGTTTTTCCTGAGTTGACTCCATATCTTGAGTGAGAGGGACGCAATTGGGCCTGCACCCACAGATGTTATAGGAAGGGGGAGTTGGGAGCATAGGACAGACCGCAACGGGAGACGTGAACTCGCCTTTTCCATGTATACCCAGGTCGGTAGGTGGTCGCAATCATCATTCATCCAATAAAGGAGTTTTTGCAAGTTAGCTGCCCAATAGTATCACCTAAAGTCAGGAAGTGCCAAACTGCCGTCACTCTTAGGAGACTGCAGTATCGCCTTTCGGATTCTAGCCGGTTTGCTACCCCATAAAAATTTAGATATTGTCCTTTCTAATTTATCAAAAAAAGATTTAGTAATAAGTATAGGGACGTGCTGGAAAAGATACAGGAATTTGGGTAGCACGACCATCTTGACCAGATTTATCCGGCCCACGAGGGATAGCGGTAAAACTGACCAGCGGTCAAAATCTCTTTCGGCTTTCTCAACCAGAGGCAGAAAGTTTGTGCGGAACATATCAGATAAGGGTGTTGTGATAAAAACGCCGAGATAGCGAAACCCGTCCTCTGCCCATTTGAATGAGGTTAGAGCGAGGGAGCTGCTTAGCCAATGAGTTAATCGGTAATAGCTCACTCTTTTGGTAGTTAAGTTCATAACCAAAATACGTACCAAACCGTTCTAAAATATTCGTAATCACAGGGAGAGAACTGACTGGGTTCGAGATGTACAGGAGCAGGTCATCTGCATACAATGAGACTTTATGAGTTGTGTCGAACCGTGTAATACCTTTAAAGCCCTTCTCTGAGCGTAACCAGACAGCCAGGGGTTCTATCGCGACAGCAAACAGGAGTGGTGATAACGGGCAACCCTGTCTGGTACCTCTCTGAAGGGGGAAGTGGGGCGACAGTGTGCCGTTTGTTTGTACTGAGGCCACCGGGGACGAGTATAATAGACTGACCCAAAGAATAAAACTGTTACCGAGGCCAAACCTGTCCATCGCCTCATATAGGTACCTCCACTCGACCCTGTCGAAAGCTTTTTCAGCGTCGAGGGAGACCACTATCTCCGGGGTCTCACTACTCGATGAATGGATGATGTTAAGGAGACGCCTAGTATTGTGGGAAGACTGTCGGCCTGGTATGAACCCTGTTTGATCTAACGAGATAATAGAGGGCATAACTCGTTGAAGACGGAGAACAAGGGCTTTGGAGAGGATTTTGAGGTCCACATTCAGGAGTGAAATTGGTCTATAGTTACTACAAAGCAGGGGATCTTTCTCCTTTTTAAGAATTAGGGAGATAGTAGCCCACGACAAGGTGGGCGGTAGGCGACGATGTAAAAACGCCTCATTGTACATATCTCTCAGGACTGGTGCGAGGAGAGCAGAGAAAGCTTTGTAATATTCTACAGTGAAGCCGTCAGGGCCGGGTGACTTTCCGCTTTGCAGCGATGTGATGGCTGCTTGGACCTCAGCAACAGTTATGGGACCACCCAAGTGTCTCGTGGCTTCATCGTCAATTCGGGGAAACGTCATACTACTGAGCATGTCACCTGCAGTGGGAGGACAGTCAGAAGCGTATAGTTCAGCGTAGAATTTAGCAAATGCTTCATTAATTCTAAGAGGATCAGTATGAATCTCCCCTAAGCTGGATCTAATGGCTGGAATTAGCCGTGAAGTCGCCTCAGTTCTGGCCTGATGGGTCAAAAGCTTCCCAGCTTTATCCCCAGATTCAAAAAAGTGTTGCCTAGATTTAAGCAGTCGTAGCTTGGCTTTATTAGTAGACATGAGGTCAAAGTCTGTTTGTAACCTAAGGCGTTCTCTATAAAGGTTAGGGTCTGGGTCAGATGCATATTTGTCATCAATGTCCTTTATTTTTTGTAACAGGTCTGCCGTTTGGGACGTCTCGGTTCTTTTCAGGTTGGAGACAAAAGAGATAAGTTGGCCCCTAATATAGGCTTTTGAAGCTTCCCAGAGTATACCTCTTTCTATGTCCGGCGAGTCATTCAGCTCAAAATATAAGGTGATTTGGGAGTATAAGAATTGCATGTAGTGAGCCTCTGCTAATAATGAGGAGTTGAACCTCCACTGTTTAAAGGGGTTAGTTCGTTTATGAAAGTGGAGATCGAGGGAGGTCGCAGCGTGATCTGATATTACGATGCTATGATACTCGCTGGATTTGGTTTTGGAGAGAAATCTGTTATCTAAGAGAAAGAAGTCTATACGGGTAATTGCTTTAGTATTGTTAGCTTGTAACAAAAATATTTTTTTAGCTGTTAAAAATAAACTTGTACACTCAACGGAATAGTGTCTGTGGAAGGAGAAGCGAAGTTAACGTTTATGGTTGAAGTCCTTTCACCCTGAACTTCGGGCGGGCAGTTGGTCGTGTGATTCTTGCTTAGAGTGGGACAGGGTTTCTTCACCCGGCCACATGGTCATTTTTCCATTTCCCAGCTGCACTAGAGAAGGTGGTTGCTGGACGACCTTGGGCGGCTGCGCTCTGTGATGAGGGAAGTCCCACTGTGCTCTCAGTGACTTGGGTCCAGGATTCTGACCCAGTGATGTCAATGGGGGGGACCTATTAGTCGATTATAGTGGACAATCGGCAAAAACTGACAACATTTCTCCCCCCATAGTCCGTAATAATGAGGGTATACTGTTCTTTGAGAAGTATGACTACATAGTAGTGCTTGGTATCCACTGAGATTTATTGTAAAACACCTCATTTTAAGGCACAAACTTGAAAGCAAATTGGTTTAAAGATGGTATTGAATCAAAGATAGCGGGTCTTAAAGATAGTGGAGTCGGGGTATATGGGGAGAAGGCAGGAACGGGGTACTGATTGTGGATGATCAGCCATGATCACATTGAATGGCGGTGCTGGCTCGAAGGGTCGAATGGCCTACTCCTGCACCTATTGTCTATTGTCTATAAAGGAATAACCTCAAAGATGCCAGAAGTAGCAGTAGGCCTGATGATTGGAATCATTTTAGAACTTGACCGAATAGGATTAAATAGGGTAAGATATAAAATGAGAATAGGCTGATGAAATATGTAAAATTCATGCTGTGTAAAAAGAAAAAGAACCAAGGATGACAAACGTGGGTCACCCAGATATTTTGCAATAAAAGAACCTCATCTAGTTAGTTCAACATGATGACTATTTATTATCTCACTTGTCAGAAGGTATAGCTTTGTGCATTCCCTTTTATCAAGACTTTTTATCTTTAATCTCTTCATCTGTTTAACCTTAATTGCAGAAAAAATGCTCAGCAGTTCATGGAAGGAAATGGAGTTAATGTTTCAGGTCAAAAAACCTTTCTTTAAACCTGGAAAACAAAATTAGTTGTAATTTGCAGAAGATGGGAGGGATGTTTAGGACAAAAGCAATATCTCTAATGGAGAGAGGCCAGACTATCATAGAGATGGATGGTTGATAAATTAAACAAGACTATTAGAGTAAACAGAGGAACATAAAGTCTATAAAACACAGTACTTTAGGGAATACTATGCAGGTCAGGCCAGTGGAGAGAGGAGAAAATGAGCCAACATCACTGGCCAGTTCTGATACAGAAAAAGTGAGTTACCTGAAATCTGGCTCAAAGGGCCAAATGGCCTACTCCTGCACCTATTGTCTATTGTCTAAATCATTGAATTCAATGTGGAGGCTAAAAAGTTGTAATGCATAACACTTGAAGGCTCCTCTTGCATTGGCACTCATAATAACAATGTAGGTGACCACTAACAGCTTTGAATGCAAAGAATTCAAGTGGAAAGCTCTGGGTAGCCCTTTTGCTTTGAATACAGTACTCTGTAAAACAGTTATCTAATCTGCAAGTGGTTTTTCCAATGCAAAGGAGTCTGCATTGTGAGCATTGAATGCGATACACTAGATTGGAAGAATGCAAATACATTGCTGCTTCATCTGGAAAGAATATTTGGATTCCTGGATGACTTGTTGAAACAGAAAAACATACTAGGGAACTGCAAAGGAAATAGACCAGAAAGCTGAAAGGGGAGAGGAAGTTGCCTGGTGGTGAAATCTCATTGAAACTGGCAGAAATTGGGAAGGATGATCTGGTGGATGTGAAAATTGAGAACCAGGGGAATTCTATCCTTCCTCTACTGGGGTATGAGGTGTTGAGACTGAAAGTATGGAAAATAAATAAGATGTGAGCTAGGGCTCGTGACTATAGGAAAGGACACCCATGATTAAGGAAAAGGCATCTTGAAGATCTGTAGAAACGCTCATCTCAGTAAATATTAGGATAGAAGGGATTGTAATCCTTATGGGAGCAGGGTGGGAGGAAGTATGGTTGGGTTAGCTGTCGGCTTGCTTTGGATATTTGTTGCAAAAATTCATCACAAAGTTACTGTAAAGTCTCTTGAAGTTAAGATCTATTTAACCCATCATTTTTCAATTACTTCCAATATCTCTCTGTAAATGAAGTAGTATATGGATGGTAATCTCAGCAGTCATCTGAGACCATTCACATCCTTTCTGAAGTTTTCTACCTAGAGCTGTCCATATACTCAAGCTGGTCCAACCAACAATTTATAGAACTCTACAATGGTCTCTTTCGGTTTTGTATTAATCCATAACTTATGAACCTAAATAATTAGTATGATTATCAGAGGTGTACTTTAGAGAACATAGTTATTTTTTTCTAAAAAATTCTTAATTATTTTAACTTAAATATGCCATTTATGGTTTAAGAAAACCAAAACTCATAATATTCCAAGTTGAGTCGCATCTATGGAGGTGAATCGATTAACATTTCAGATCTTTGATTAGATAAAGCTCCTGTGTACGGGGATCGCTGGCCAGCGTGGACTCGATGGGCCTTTTTCCGCGCTGTACCTATAAACTAAACTTAAAGAAAAAGCTCCTTTTAAATACAGCAAGACCTCCTCATCTGTACTTCGAAATGTCCTGTTTATCGTATACTGCCATTCCATTTGAACACCTTTTGCTACTGCCATCCATTTCATCATTCTATCTGTCTTGAAAAGTCTATTTATCTTGCTCTAAGTAGCAGGCATATGCTGAGTGTTCTCTACAAGACAATCTTCCTTGCATTGCACATTTGCGAAATACTGATGATGGTATTGAACTTACCTGCCTGCTTTAAAATGTTCTTTGAAATGGTAGTAACTGTATCTATTTTCCTAAAATGACCAAATACTGAACCATATTGTCTAGCATAACTTGTCAATGCTGAGACTTTAAATTGGTTCTCCTGCTCCGTGGACTCTTCTCCACCGTTCGTTTTGCGCGGTTTTTGAGCCTTCTAATTTTATAATTTTTAAGTATTTAGTATTCACTTTATTGTCATTTCACTGAGTACTTGCATACACAGAAGAAACGAAAAATTGTTTCTCATCAGTTTTGTCATCAATGCAATTAATAAAAACAGAAATAAATACTTACAAGTTAAAAATGATCATCTCTAAAATAGAACTAAAATAGAACTAAAACAGACATTCAGACAGAACAATCGATCCCTAGCATAGGAACAATTTAAAGTGCTGTTCAGCGGCTTCACCTTGACAGGTGACTAGCTGTCAAGGTGTTGGGGGGAGGTTAGATGTGGGGGTGTGTGTGTATGGGGAGAAGGACACAGTCCGTTAACCATTTTTATTGCTTGTGGGAAGAAGCTGTTTAGCATCCTGCTGGTTCTACAGCTCATACTCCTGCACCTCTTCCCAGATGGCAGGAGGGAGAAGATGTAGTGTGAGGGGTGGTAAGGGTCCTTAATGATGGAGATGGCTCTGCGGATGCAGCGCTTCTGGTAGATCTCCAACAGGAAAGGGAGGGGGGCACCAATGATCCTGCTGGCTGTCTTCACTATCCTGTTTAGCTGTCTTTGTTCGTAGGCCTTGCAGTTCCCAAACCAGGAAGTGTTGCCGTAGGTCAGTATGCTTTCAATGGTACCCCTGTAGAAGGTGGCAAGGTGAACAGTGGGGAGACCTGCTTTTCTGAGTCTCCGGAGGGGGTGGAGCCGCTGATGTGCTCTTATTTTTCTGTCCCATATTTTTAGACCTTGTATATAAAAAGAAGCTTGGCAGTTCCTAAGTGGTGTTATCATCAGTCTTTCTGATTCATAGTAATCTAAAAAATTGTGCCTTGTTTACTATATAACAAAAATGTGATTTTTTTTTTAATTTTCACATTTCATGGCAGGTCAATACTGCCAAGGTGCTGTTAGACTTGGAGCAAGAATTTGGTGCTCTCCAGACCACCCTGGATGAAATGAAGGACAGTATGGCAAACAAAATTAAACAAGAACAAGCATACAAAAGTCAAGAACTCCAGGTAAGAGCTATGCACCCATCATGTGTTATGCCTATGTTGTTGTAATTGACTGCAAGAAAGACATTTTTATCAGGGTACATTGTGTTAAATTGTATACACAATTTTATTCTTGTATCTTAATGATATCTTTTATCAATTCAAACTGCTAATTTGGAAACACTATCATGTTGCCCTTAATTTAGTGTTTCTTGGTATTCAAAGTTATAAAGATGAATTATAAATTCAAAGTGCCTATTTCAACCATTAACAACCTTTTTTGACAAATTTGTTGATATTTGTAAGTTAGCACAGTTTGTGACTCAATTGTCAGCTACCTTTGAATGACCTGAACAAACTGATGGCAGAGGCATGGATTTTATTCAGTAAGAGTAGAGAATTTACAGATAATTTGAGTTATGTGCGTTTTATGAAAATGCACATAAAGTGCATACTTAGGCACTTTTATATAGTCACAATGCTTAAATGTATGATGCAATGAATAAATGCAATCAAATAATAGAATCATAGAAAGTTTATAGCCATAGTGATATTCAGCACATAAATAGATCCTTCAGCTGATCAACTGCACTATCTACCACCCATTTTTAAGTTAATCTTCCTTTACTTTGCTCCTGGATATCTTAGTTGATCTTATCAGTCCTCCCTTCTGGTAGAGTTGCCAAAATTCTCTTCACATTCAGATCAAGATGGACCACTGCTGTCCATGTGCTGTTGACACACTGAAGCTCCCCTTTTGGTTGTAAGTGGGTCTTTTAGTCCTTCCACATTGATTTTTTTTGATGCACTATTTGTTGTTATAGTTTTGGAGCCACATTGATGAAGATAACATACAATGGTCCTTGATAAGAATGGGCATATTTGCCATCTCGTTTTGACAAAGATATAATCTAATGAGTGTCTGCCACCTGGTGTGTCGTAGAAAAACATAGAAACATAGAAAATAGGTGCAGGAGGAGGCCATTCGGCCCTTCGAGCCAGCACCGCCATTCATTGTGATCATGGCTGATCGTCCCCTATCAATAACCCGTGCCTGCCTTCTCCCCATATCCCTTGACTCCACTAGCCCCTAGAGCTCTATCTAACTCTCTCTTAAATCCATCCAGCGACTTGGCCTCCACTGCCTTCTGTGGCAGGGAATTCCATAAATTCACAACTCTCTGGGTGAAAACGTTTTTTCTCACCTCAGTTTTAAATGACCTCCCCTTTATTCTAAGACTGTGGCCCCTGGTTCTGGACTCGCCCAACATTGGGAACATTTTTCCTGCATCTAGCTTGTCCAGTCCTTTTATAATTTTATATGTTTCTATAAGATTCCCCCTCATCCTTCTGAACAGTGAATACAAGCCTAGTCTTTTCAATCTTTCCTCATATGACAGTCCCGCCATCCCAGGGATCAATCTCGTGAACCTACGTTGCACTGCCTCAATCACAAGGATGTCCTTCCTTAAATAAGGAGACCAAAACTGTACACCATCCTCCAGATGTGGTCTCACCAGAGCCCTATACAACTGCAGAAGAACCTCTTTACTCCTATACTGAAATCCTCTTGTTATGTTATGTCCTAGTGGTGTTGCTTTCCTTCTTGCTTGAATGAAGCTAATCTACTGGACCAATGGGTTACCTCAATCTCAGTGGTGAACTGCAGTGGAAATTATAAGAAAATTGAACAACTTTGTAATATGGTTAACACAAGAACATTACGGGTGTCACACACTGGCGCAGTATGATGTGAAATCAGGCCAACATAGTGAAGGTGATTCAAAGGTCATGTTAGAGGCAGTAATCAGATTAGGACAGTGTTTAGGTTGCAAGGTATAGCTAACTGGAGTAAAGATAAACATAGGATATTGGTAAACCAGGCTGAGGGAAATAACACTGATCAAGATATTAGAGGCGTCATTTAATGACATCCATAAAGAGAGCAAATGGGAAAATTGTTTTCTAAGCACAGGAAGAAAAGTCCCAGCTGTAGTTAGCTGGAGGCAACCAGCAGAGATAAAACAAGTATCAAAAACGACAAAGAAAATTCAGTCACTGGTGAATTATTGCAAAAATGTAAAATCTACATAAAATTGTTGTAACGCGAATCATATAAAATTCTGTGTTTTGAGTCAGTGAAGCACCTTAGGCCCTCTCGGTGCTTCCCAGTATACACTGACAAGTCCTGAATAAACAGACTTGTTCAAGAAACTCGCATCGTGACACAAGATTTTCTTTTTCTGCTATCCCGGTTTGGGTCATAAGAGGGCGATTGGGCTCCATGGGTAAACTTAATTTATTGTGCATGTCAAATACACAAATCTTTCCAACATGTATTCATGTAATACCTGACATGCATGCATTTGAAGGCTGAACTTCATTGAAACCATGTACTTCCACAAAAAAAAGATCCACTACCAATCTGTCCCCATTGCACAGCACTCTCGTGTGTGTCCCGTCCCCCCATGACAAACACAAACAAACGTGGACTACTTTGCAGATCTCTGGAACTGGGGAGGAGCTGTTTGGAGATTTCTCTACATCTGATGTGTGAGTTCTTTAAAGGCCAGGTGGTTAGCATTCAGGGCCAGTATATTCCTAAGAAAATGCTAGAAAAAGATGGCAAGGTTCAAGAATCTTGGGTGACAAGATATATAGCAAGTTCAGCCAAAAAGAAAAAGAAGAATGTGCACGGTGTAGGAAACTGAAGCGACTATGAATTTAAACAAGAATTATGTGAGTTAAAGGAACCATGAAATGTTATTGGGATTTCAGATTAAGGAGAATCTCCACATGGCAAAATAGGTGGATGAGACGGGGGGGGGGTGGGGGGGGTGGAGTAGATGAGACTGGGATGTGGGAGAAGGGTGGAGGGAGAGCCATTGGGGTGGAGGGGGTGTGGTGGGGGGCAGGTCAGCTACCCCATGAGGTGATGTTCCTCCTGTTTGCATGTACCCTCACTCTGATAATGGGAGAGGCCCTGGTTAGAAAAGTCAATATGGGAAGGGGAGTTAAATTGCCAGAATGAGGCTACAAGCAAACCGGAGGAACAGACTGCAGCTAATTACAGCTGGGACTTTTCTTCCTGTGCTTAATAATTAATTTTCCCATCCTAATGCTATGGACAATGAATTCTCCAATTTTAGGGAACCTCGAACTATCTAATTCTCTGTTGCATTTAGAGGTTGATTGGCAACCCGACTAATGTGTAGAGTTAAGGGAAAGAATTAGTATTTTTGAAATGTCAAATACTTAAGGGCATTAGTTTAAGGTGCAAGGGGAATTTGCAAGGCTGGTAGGTATTGAGGTTATACTTGATCATAGAACAACTCCAAAGTTTGAAGTTCCATTGTTCAGTCTTAAACATGGTATATTTAAATGAAAAGCCCTGCACTGTTAAGGGGCTGTCCCACTGCGGCGACCTAATCCGCGAGTTAAGAGTGTCTTCGACCTTGAAGCTCGAGGGCACTCGCCTGGAAAATCTTCAGCTGGATCGACCGTCAGCGTTGAAACCGCGAGCTGGAACACACACGCACACGGAAAGCGGGAGCGAAGGAGAATACCTACGGCTGCCCTCGACTGCCTGTAACTAAATAGCGACCCCACTGCACTACGAGTTAAAAAGAACCATGCCGACCAAATTTTCCGCGATCTAACTGAGGCAGCGAGTATGAGGGAACTTCCCTCGAGCATGAAGGAGAGTTCCAGTGACCTCATAGCACCACGAGTCGACCATGCTGCAAGTTTGAGTCAAGGGCAAACTCTTCTAAACTCGCAGATTAGGTCGCCGCATTGGGACAGCCGCTTTAACATTTTCAATTAGTTTGTAGTGATCTGCCGGAAAAACTCTTTGTTCCATACTCAAAGAAATTAGATTTTTTTTCTGTGAGACCAGCCAAGCTTACCTGCTTAAAATAAAATAAAAACTGAAATTAAAAAAAGAAAATGCTGTAAAGGTTTTTTTGCAGGTCTGGCAGCATCAGTGGAAAGAAACAGCAAGCATTTCAGGTCAAAGATCTGAAATATTTTCCCTATTCATTCCAGTATATGGAATCATCTGCATGCCAGGTAGCAGATTTTCTAGACGGTTGGATATTATTTCTAATAATACTTCAGCATGCTTTTAATTCACTTTTTTCTATCCTATATTTCACTGGCTAGTTTCAGCACCATTTGAATTGAAACAAAGAGCTGCAAAGTGGAATCTTACAAGCAAACCAGAGGAACATGTGATATTAGGGAGGACTTTCTGATGAAATTTGGTTTAAGCGCAGTCAAAAAAAGTACAGACTTCAAAAATGATCTAATTGAGTAGCATACAATTGGTAATAATGCTGGGAGTATGATGTGGGGCCAAACAGAATTATTTTGGGCATCCTGTTATTAAACCTAAAATTGCAATTTATTCAGGACTGGATAAGCAGGCTGACAACAATGGATAAGCACAAATTCCAAAATTCCTGCTTCACTTCAATCCTATTCCGAGTGTTTTGAGCCTAGCAGTCTGATTAGTCTTCCAAGTGGACCTGCTGTCAATCCTCAGAGTCCTTCCTCCTGGCTCTTTGGCTAATTTTGACTAATCAGTGTGTGAATTAAATCAATACATGTTTGAAAAATGAAGCAAATCGAGTTTATAATTTGTGTGTTCACCTCATTTCTATTAGAGTTGAGGTCAAATTAGTCTCATTTTTATTATTCTGTTTGTGCTCGGATGCATGATTTGATTTTTTAAATATAGAACCATAGAGGACCTTTGTAACGGGCTTTGAGTGACATTGTTTTCTGGATTAGACAAATAGTTCAATGAAAATGTGCCTACTTTTGTCCAACAAATGCGATAGTTGTAACTTGGAAAATATAAACATCAAGCTTTTTGTGTGTTTATGTCTGCTGCTGAAATTCAAATTTATCAAATCCTCTTGGGTAGGAGAAATGTAACTTTTTATTGCGATATGTGGACCCATTGAATTTAATTTCCTTTGATTTTTTTTTTTTTTAACTTTATCAGAACCAACTGACCATATGCAGCAATGCATTGGAAGGCTCAGAGGAGCTGTTGGAGTATGCAAATAGGACACTGAGCATAAAGGACTCTGAAGCTTTCACTAAGGTATTGATTTGACTATTTGTCGAAATGACCGCGATAATGTTGAACATGGTCGAGAGAAGATTTTTAAAAATTGGCATCTTTTGGAATTGAAATGAAATATTTTTAAGATTGGTTAAAAGTGTCCAATGCAATATGGGATCCTTATTCTAAACCATGAGAGTTTATCATCTTTTTCCAGTGGCAAACCATGTGGCATTACATCCACCAGGATCAACATTCCTGGCATATTTCCAATTTGCCCTTTTAAATGGAGACAAGTGTCAAGTATCAATGGTGCAGTGGTAGAGTTGCTGCCTTACAGTGCCAGAAACCCACATTCAATCCTGACCACAGGTGCTGTCTGTACAGAGTTTGTACTTTCTCCCTGTGACCGCATGGGTTTTCTCTGGGTTTCTTACCACACTCCAAAGACGTACAGGTTTGTAGGTTAATTGGCTTCTGTAAATTGTCCATAGTGTGTAAGATAGTTCTAGTGTACGGGGGTGATTGCTGGTCGGCACGGACTCGATGGGTCAGTGGGCCTGTTTACGTATCGCTAAAACTAAAACTAAATCACATGAATCCATTTTAGGGCACGGTGGAGAAGTGGAACCTAAAGTGTGTCTGAAATAAACTAGAGAGAGAATTTCACTGGGGACTGTTCTTGTGTATTACCTGTGGTTTATAAGATTGATAAATTCTTCAGTCTATTACCTGTCTCTGTCCCCTGCCTGGGTGCTTCTATTGTTTCTCTACCTGATCTACCCAGTGACATTTACAAAATATGGAATCTGCACAAGGACATTGTCAGGTTTGACATTCATGCCCAAGAAAGGCACTGCCAGCACAGGCAAGGTTGCTCTTTCATGTGCACGTTCATGTGATCTTTCAGCAGCTGTTGTGGCTTAAATGTGGCACTGAGGCAGACCTGAAGCGGATGCCCAGATTCAGGCGGTGCTTTCCTGGACTATGTTCCATTTGCATTCCCTTGTCAAGAATCACATCCTGTCATGGACAGAAATAAATTTGAAACATTATATTTGCAACCAGGCCAAGTTCACCCCCTTGCTAAATATTTAATTAACCTGCTATCTGTTGATGGTGACATGGATAAAATACTGATAGGTTCTGACCCACCCAAACCTTACATGTGGTTGCTTCCTTCCTATAGATTGGCAATTCTGGTCAGGTAGTCAATCTGTAGGTTTCAATTGGTGGAAAGTACCTGATGTCCTAGAAGAATAGGTGCAAATAGAACATAAATAATCCTGGGAATGCTGTGTTTGATCTATAATGTGGGTTTCCTTAAGTATTTTATCTTGAATATATATATTTTTTAAATTAAGAAAGCATATTAATGTATGAATTTTGAGACAGTACTATATTTTAATGAAAGTATTGTTGCTTTCACATTGGCTTGAAATTCTGTGATTACTTTGATCAAATTTTGAGATACAACCAACTTATTATCTGCTAACACTTCATAATACTAAAATCAGAAATTTGAATTTCTGTGCTAACTTTTCTGCTTAACTGATGAGAATGCCTGCTTTGGTTTTGGGTTTCTTGTTGATACAGTAAACCCTCATTATAACGGACCATAGTGGGGGAGAATGGTGTCTGGTATTCCCGATTGTCCAAGTAAGGTATTTATGGAATAGAAACAAAGGACTGCAGATGCTGGTTAATACACAAAAGAACACAAAGTGCTGGCATAACTCAGCAGGTCAGGCAGCATCTCTAGAGAACATGGATAGGTGACATTGGGACCCTTCCTCAAACTGATTCAGTCGGCTGAGTTAGCACTTTGCTGTATTGTGTCGCCGATACTGTTGTCTGCACCAGCAAGCCCTCTTCACCAGCTATTGCACGGTGTGGTTGATGCGGCTGTTGTGGCTCACGTTGTAGCCTCCGGCTGGCAGCTCTTCAGGTCGCTGCCAATGATGGGACATGATTAGTCACCGTGGAGCTCCTTCCTGTCTAAACAGCTGCAACTTCCTGTCAGCCGTCGCTTTGCCCACTCTGCCACTGGCCCCTCCACTGCTGCCTCCTTCTCCCGTCACTTTGTCCAATCTACCAACATCTTCCGAGGTGGAGTATGTTGGTGATTCTGGGGTAGAAGGCAAATGTGGCGGGGGAGGGGGAGAAGAGAGAGGCCGAGTGTAAGAAGTGGCAGCTGATGAGCGGGGAGGGAGTCCCATGCTTCTCTGGTGCACCTTGTGAGCAGGGTGTAGCATTGGTACATCCGTCCGCTAGAACCAAAATCTGTTATAAAGGATTCCATTAAAACGAGGGTTTACGTTATATCATAGTCCCGCATTGAGGAGAAAATAAAACATTTGGCCATGGGTGCTCTGAACTTAGTCAGATCAGATGTTGTTATTTTCTTAGAAACGTGCCACATATGTATCCAAACGGGCATTTGATCTTCTGTTTATTTATATGAAGAAAGACTGGATAGACTTGGCTTATACTCGCTAGAATTTAGGAGATTGAGAGGGGATCTTATAGAAACGTACAAAATTCTTATGGGGTTGGACAGGCTAGATGCAGGAAGATTGTTCCCGATGTTGGGGAAGTCCAGGACAAGGGGTCACAGCTTAAGGATAAGGGGGAAATCCTTTAAGACCGAGATGAGGAAAAACTTTTTCACACAGAGAGTGGTGAATCTCTGGAACTCTCTGCCACAGAGGGTAGTTGAGGCCAGTTCATTGGCTATATTTAAGAGGGAGTTAGATGTGGCCCTTGTGGCTAAAGGGATCAGGGGGTACGGAGAGAAGGCAGGTATGGGATACTGAGTTGGATGATCAGCCATGATCATATTGAATGGCAGTGCAGGCTCGAAGGGCCGAATGGCCTACTCCTGCACCTATTTTCTATGTATCTATGTATCTAAAAATATAAAAACATATTAAGCCTGCTTTGAACAAAAGTCATTAAATATACTTTGAAAAAATATAAAAATTGGAGCGTGTGACTTAGGGTGGGGGAATGGAAGGAACTGAGATAGATATTGCGGGGAAGGAAAAAGGTTAATATTATTCTGTAGTTCTGAGGTATTTCTTTGGAAGCATGAACATCAACTATTACAAGGCTGATAAATCTCCAGGTGTCAACATAAAGTTAGTCCCGGGATCCTGTTGCTGATACCTTTGGAGCCCATATACAGACAGAGTAAATGAGTTACCTGAAGTTCAATTCAGCTTTTTCATGCAAGGTTTAAACACTGCAGGTGCAATTAAGCACATATTTACAATGATGTGGTAATAAATGAATTGGCTTAAATGAAAATTCAAGTCTGGATTCTAAATTTCTAACTCTAGGCGTTTGGGGGGAAAAGAAAGGAAAGTGACTGGCAATATAGAATAAGGAGAATGCTGTAGTTCTGGAGAGAGAGGATGTCTTCGAATAATTAAGGGTCCAAAGCTATACGTTTAGAAAAACCATTACACTATTCAGACTGCTCTATTGACGTATCAATTACTAGGAAAAATATTGAAGAGTATAGGAAGGAACTGCAGATGCTGGTTTACACCAAAGATAGACACAAAATGCTTGAATACCTCAGACATCACCCATTCCTTCTCACCAAAGATGCTGCCTGTCCCGTTGAGTTACTCCAGCATTTTGTGTCTATCTTCAAAATATTGAAGAGATTTGAAATACATTTGTAGAGATATACAAAAGACATAGAGTGGTGATAATGAACGTCTTCAGCTACATATCGTTAATTTTAGGACATTCAATATATAATTTTTTTGCTCTATCACAAATTGGCCCTTTTGAGTATCTTATCCTTTTAAGCTTTTTCCAAAATGAACAATCTTTAATGTTAAGCAGGGGAAGGTTATATTGAGAAGAACAATAGGCAGCATTTGCAATCTCAGGTAATGCAGCTTTGTCAACAAACATGGTTAAACTGGCTGTTCTAAAATGTACTGATGTTTACACAGGCCAATGACATAAATACCTCCTGTGCTCCTGCCTCTTGACACAGTTGACTATTGAAATCGATCACTGTTGGTTGTGACAGAGATTAGTCCCAGAAGTTCATAATGTGGTATGAAGGGCAAAGATATTTTACGGGAAAGAATGGAGAATTGTATATGGTTAATTCCGAAACTGGAGGTGCTCCAAGTTTGATCCAAATAATACAAGGTATTTTCATAGCGAGGCATGGTTAATTTGAACATAGCTAATTTCAAGTGTGCAAACCTTCATATTATTCATCTTGCAGGGGAGCCAGCAAGTGCAGGTACTGTGGCAACACAAAATGTTCTAAAGACCTAATATGAATCAACAAAGAAAGTGATTGCTCTCATAAACAAGTATTTAAGCAGGGTGAAGAATGGACCCATTTGGAAGAGGATGCACTTGCACATTCGTGTTGAGGTGTGAGAAGACACCTCTGGAGATCAAAGCAGCCAAATATTACCTTCTCTCCTGAAAGGCAAAGTTGAGGGTGATTGTAAGCTTAAGCCTCTCTTAATCTACTACTGAACCCTTGAGGCATCCAATTGGATATTTTAAAACCATTCTTTCAGTGATGCAGCAATCTAACACATATGGATGAAGTTGCTGGCTGGATGAAGTTGCTGCTCTTCTCAGATTATATCACATTTTGTGACTCCCGTCATTGAACAATATTATGCAAGAAAGAATATGGCTAACGGAGCCTTGCTCTTCAACAATGCCTCTGGATATCTTGTAAACATCAACAATATGGGTGACTGCAGATGGCAATTTTTTTTCTTGCTATTGTCACTTCCTACAAAGCATGGTACTATCACTGAGGCTTAAAACCTGCACAGCCTAATAGGACGTGGCGGCGGCACCTGGTGGATAGCCACGGGCATAGCGAACCCTCGACTCAGGAGGGAGGGGTTGAGGTCTCAGAGTGGGAGGTGTAGGGTCACGGGGTCTGGCCCTGGGTATTTAAGGTCGGTTAACGCCCATGCACGTTGTTGGAGTAGGGAGCAGCACGGTAGTAGTAATAAAATACATTTCGTTCTCACAATTTTGTGTTCGACTAATTCTTGGCTGGACTCCTGTGAGTCCCCGCTACACTGGTGACCCCAACGACCAGGATTGTAATCTTGGAAAATTTTCCCAAAAAAATGCACCCAGCTCAGCCAGTTGCCTACGAGGCTGAACTCAACGCGGTCGCCCTGAAGCTGCCTACCTTTTGAACCTCGCAGCCGGGGGTATGGTTCCGTCGGGTCAAGTCGCAGTTCCACGTCCGCGGCATATTGGTCGACGAGACCGTTACCATTACGCAAGAGCTCCTAGTGGACTTGAAGGGCCAGCGCGTTGTCCACGCATCATCGTTGGAGGTGATTTCCTTGCGCCCACCCCATTGAACAGCAACCGGCAGCGGTGGACAACATCTACGCCCAGATTCTTGCCGAGTTTCCGGACATTGTCACTCTGGAGTTCGGCACGGCCAGCCCGAAATACGGGGTCGAGCACCACATCCTCACCTCGGGCCCACCGCTCCACGCCTGCGCCCGCAGTGCCTCTGCCGGACAAGGTCGAGGCCATACGCCGGTTCCCGCGGCCTTCCACGGTGCGAGAACTTCAGGAGTTCGTGGGCATGGTGACTTTCTATCACTGGTTTGTTCCGGTGGTGGCTAAGATCATGCGGCCGCTGTTCCAACTGCTGTCTGGCAAGCGGCTGGAGGTCCATTGGGACGTGGTCGCTGTGGCAGCGTTGGAAGGGGCAAAGGGTGCCCTGGCTCGGGCGGTCATGCTGGTGCACCCACGAACAGACGCCTCCACAGCTCTTACCGTGGATGCCTTGGACTCCACGGTCGGCAGAGTCCTGGAGAAGTGCTTCGACGGTCAATGGAGGCCTCTCGCCTACTTCAGCCGACAGCTGAACCCAGCGGAGTGTCGCTACAGTGCCTTTGACAGGGAATTGCTCGCCTTGCATCTCGCGGTGCGGCATTTCCAGTACTTCTTGGAGGGCCGGCACTTCGTGGCATTCACGGACCATAAGTGGCTTGGTTTTCCTGAGCGCTGTTGTTCCAGTTTGACTGCACTAGGATTTGGTTTAGGTTTATTTTTGTCAGGTGTACCGAGGTACAGTGGAAAGCTTTGTTTTGAATGCCATCCAATCAGATGACACTATACATAAATCACGTCGAACTTAAGTACGATTCATGGAGCAAAGACATGGAATGCAGAATATATTTCTCAACATTGTAGAGCATCAGTTCCATGGACAGAGTCCAATGTCTACAATGTGGTGGAGGTAAATTGCACAGTACCCAGGCTTATGGAGGGACTGTTCAAAAACCTGATAACAGGGAAAGAAGGTGTTCCTCTCTGGTGCTGCGTACTTTCAAACTTCTGTACCTTATCCTGACGGGAGCAGGAAGAAGGGGGAATGACTAGGGTGGAACAAATATTTGATTAAAGATAGATGCAAAATGGAGCAATTCAGCGGGTCAGGCAGCATCTTTGAAGAAAAGGATGGTGACACTCCAGGTCGGGACCCTTCTTCAGACTGCCAGAGACCAGTAGGAATCACAGTGAGAGGGGGTCTTGCAGAACTCCCATCAGAGAAAGGAAGAGAACTACCTCAAAGTAGGCATACGTTAAGATTTCGCAGTGAAGTAAGCCAAAATATAGAAACAAAGAACTGCAGATCCGGGTTTATACCAAAGATAGATACAATGTGCTGGAGTAACTCAGTGGGTCAGGCAGCATCTCTGGAGCAAAAAGATGGGTGATGTTTCGAGTCGGGACCCTCCTCCAGCCTGAAGTCATAGTTTGGTAACGTGAAATGTAGATGGAGTCAGTGGTGGGGAGTCTGGTCTCTGTGCTGGACTGGCTACATATACAATTCTCTGCAATTTCATGTGGCCTTGGTCAGAGCTGTTCTCAAATCAAACTCTCATGCAACCCAATGGTATGCTTTCATGGTACATCTGAAGAAGTTTGTAAAAGCTATTAGAGACATGCTTAGTTTTCTCTATCTCCTAAGGAGGTTGAGGTGTAGGTGTGCTATCAAGGCTGTCGCTTCAATGTGTCTGAATCAAAATAAATTGTTGGTAATATCAATACCAAGGAACTTGAAGCTCTCCATTTCCTCTTCGGCACCATTGATGCTGATTGGAGCATGTACTGCTGCGCACCACATTTCATGAAAACGATAACTAGTTACTTAAGGGCCTGTCCCACTTGCGTGCGATTGGCGCGACAGGCCGGAAGCGTCATTATGCATATAAAGGGGGTTGCTGGCTGCTATTCCATGATCATCATGGAAGAGATACAGATTGCATTGCAACAACAGCAACAGCAGCAGCCCTCATGCTTACAGATCATCTAGGCAGGAGTACAACGAGGAAGGCTATCAAGAAACCCAGGAAGAGGTCTGTGTGGACGAGGTCCTTGTTCCGGATAGAAACATAGAAACATAGAAAATAGATGCAGGAGGAGGCCATTCGGCCCTTCGAGCCAGCACCGCCATTCATTGCGATCATGGCTGATTGTCCCCAATCAATAACCCGTGCCTGCCTTCTCCCCATATTCCTTGATTCCACAAGCCCCTAGAGCTCAATCTAACTCTCTCTTAAATCCATCCAGTGATTTGGCCTCCACTGCCCTCTGTGGCAGGGAATTCCACAAATTCACAACTCTCTGGGTGAAAAGGTTTCTTCTCACCTCAATCTTAAATGGCCTCCCCTTTATTCTAAGACTGTGGCCCCTGGTTCTGGACTCGCCCAACATTGGGAACATTTTTCTTGCATCTAGCTTGTCCAGTCCTTTTATAATTTTATATGTTTCTATAAGATTCCCCTTCATCCTTCTAAACTCCAGTGAATACAAGCCCAGTCTTATCAATCTTTCCTCATATGACAGTCCCGCCATCCCAGGGATCAATCTCGTGAACCTACGCTGCACTGCCTCAATCACAAGGATGTCCTTCCTCAAATTAGGAGACCAAAATTGTACTCAATACTCCAGATGTGGTCTTCCCAGAGCCCTATACAACTGCAGAAGAACCTCTCTGCTCCTATACTGAAATCCTCTTGTTATGAAGGCCAACATTCCATTGAGACCCACTTTGGGCCAGTATGAGATCATGATGACGGATCTGCAGCGGAAAGATGAGGCTGCCTTTAGAAACTTCACCAGGATTCCCCCTGACCTGTTTCAGGAGCTAAAGACACGAGTCGGTCCTCTTCTGCAGAAAACTGACATCTTCATGAGGAAGGCACTGGAACCAGCCCTGCGCCTGGCCATCACCCTCCGCTACCTTGCATCAGGGGACTCCTACAAGAGCCTCTCCTACAACTTTCGTGTGGCTCACAACACAATCAGCAAGGTTGTCCGAGAGACCTGTGACGCCATCAACAATGCATATGAAGAAGAAATTATTGACTGCCCTAGTACACCTGACAAGTGGAGGAGAGTGGCGCACGGCTTTCAAACCAGATGGAACTTCCTGCACACATGTGGGGCAGTTGACGGGAAACATGTGGCCATCAGGTGGTTGTATGTACTTTAACGACAAGAAGTTCCATTCCATCATGCTGTTAGCTGTGGTCGATGCATACTACAACTTCCTGTTTGTGGATGTGGGCACACCTGGCAGTGCTGCAGATGGAGGGATCTGGAGAGAGACCTCCCTTGGGCAAGCACTGGAGAAGGGAGAGCAGGCCTTCCTGATCCAGTACCTCTGCCGGGAGAAAACAACCCTGACATCCCCTAAGCACTGGTTGGTGATGATGCCTTCGCACTCAGGCCATGGATGATGAAGCCATACCCTCACAGGCAGATGTCAAGGGAGCTAAGGATCTTTAATTACTGGCTGTCCAGGGCTAGGAGGGTCGTGGAAAATGCTTTTGGTATCCTTGCTAGCAGATTCAGGTTCCTGCTGACTACAATGGAGCAGGACCCCCAGAATGTGCAGACCATTGTCTACGCGGCATGTGTCCTCCACAACCTGATCCACACCAGAGATGCAGCAGCAGCCATGGTGGAGGGTGACACGGTGGACAAACAGACAGGAAACGTCACACCAGGTTCATGGAGAGCTGGAAGACAGGCTGCACCAATGGTGGCACTAGGCACATTGCAAGGAAACACCTGCAACAAAAGAGCCAAGGAGCAGAGGGACCATCTCTGCGCATACTACAACTCCGAGCTGGGCAGTGTACCCTGGCAGAACGACATGTGCTGAAGATCAGCAGCAAACATCCCACACCACAAATGGAGGACCACCACTACAGGAACTGATCTAATAAAAGGAGGATCTATGTATGTTAATGGAGGATTTATGTATGTGAAACTAGTAATACTGTGATAATAATAATACCTCGCGCATTGGACTTTCTTTGAACTGCCATAATTTTAAAAGCGGTTAAATGCCCTTGTCTGCTTTAGATGACCTTTCATGACACATTTTGCATTTCAATGCAGTTCAATGTCTGTGTGTGTTTTATTTATCTAATAAATCGAGGCTTTTGTATGTGAGATGCATTCCATGATTAGACGTGGTTTCCATATGTGAGATCAATGCTATGATTAACAAACTGCTTTTCCCACTACACGAAAAGGTTACACTGAAGTATAATAATCAAGTTGTAGTAGCAATGTTACAAAATTTTTAGATTTTAAAAATCAAGTCTGCAATTTATCCCATCAGATAAAGCATAAAAAGAAGTTTAATTTGACACCTAATTCACTTTCATATCTTCAGTATTAATGTTATGGCCATTTTCATACTCTGAAATTAGCATCTTGTTCCCTATTGCTTTTCCATTGACTTAACACAAAAGCTGTGATCGAGGACAGTCAAATGCCCATAACTTTATTAAAAAATTAAGAAAACTGAATGAACTTTTCAGTTATTATAGATTGAAGCATTCTTAAACAAATATAAAACGTCTTACTTGAATGACCTGAAATTAAAGCATATAATTAGTTAATTACATAATTGTAGTTAATTACAAAATTGACCGTTCTGACGGAAATAGTAATAAGCACCCAGACTGCCTTGAAAATTCAAAAATGTGATATTCTCAAGATCAGAACGTTAATATTATTGTATTATATGCTGTAAGTCCATTACAGATAGGTAAATAAATTACAATTTCTAGCAATAGACCAAGTCTTTATGGAGAAGATCAGTTGCTACCTACCATCCGGCAAGCGCTACCGCAGCATGCGGAGCAAAACCACCAGATTCAAAAACAGCTTTTTCCCTCAGGCCATCAGACTACTCAACACACTCAAGAAAATTCCATGAACATTACACAAACAAAGACCAACTGACTCAAATTAACTTTAACTCAATGTCTGCAGTATGCTATTTGCACTTTTCTATATTGCACCTTTTATTAATGAATATTTTATATAATGTATATGTCCATTGTCCATTTTTATTGGTATATTGTCTGTCTGTGTTATAAATATTACGTGCACATTGGAGTATGGGGAAATGCAATTTCAATCCTCTGTGTAACTACTTGTTGCATTATTTGAATTGACAATAAAGTTACTATTACTATTACTGCTAGCTGGTATATTGGCATATCATAATCAGTAGCATCATCATACTCCTCAGATTGTACACCTTGGTTTTTCCTCAACTTTTCAATTTTGGCATTGTAAACTACAAGTTTTTGCTCTTCAAACCACGCATGACATGCCTTTCTGCCCACTAATTTCCCATTAAGAATGTCTTGTAGATTCCATTTCTTAAGAAAAGGATTTTTTTTTTAAATAGCCTGTATCCAAATAACAAACTAATCCCATTCACACAAGAATTCACAATATAACATGATTTTTAAATCTCACTGTCATGAATGTATCTACCAGATGGAAGGAATTTAATGTTTAATTCCCATAAATTAATCTAGAAACATCCACTCAATATAATAAAAATTATTATTTTTTTGCACAATACATGGGACTAAAACTGATATTTAGTATAAAAATATTGACTATGGATAGACAATAACACAAAATATAGACGATTTAGATCCTTTTATGACGATTGTCCAAAAATAAAAGAGCATTTAAATCATCTTGCGAGTGGGGTTTTCTGGAACGCGATCGATTGGAACGTTGCATTTGCGGTGAATTTGAACTCCATATCGGCGTGATGTGGCATTGAGCTGGCTGCCCTGACGTTGGGCGAGCCTGCCATCCATGGGTGTGCCACAGGCCGTGATCCCATCATTGCATGTGGGTAAAACACATAAGCCTATCAATATGTATGGGAGGCAAACAAATCATATAAAACAAATCACAACCTTTCACAAGCTGTGTGTCATAGACAATCTTGAGTCAGACTCAGAAAGGTTTCACAGTGTACCTGGCGAGCATGCTGTGGTGCCATTATCCCCATATGTTGGTGTGGCATGAATGGCATGTGCCTCATCGGACTCTGCAACACCAAGGAATTCGTAGTGAGTAATTCATAAAAAACATTAAAGTCAAACGTTTTATAAATCCAATAAACTTTGATTAAAAGATTTTACTGGCTGAAGATATCTGTGCGCCCTTGCCAAGACAAAGGCATCCGAGGAGAAGCTGGGCCATTGCGATTCAGGGATTTGCAACATCTCCCTCAAGAGCGTTGTGAAGGAGTAAACGTTTCTTTCGTGCAACGTCCTTGGGTGCGACAAGACATTTATTATGTCAGCAGTAGTCTTAGCCTGTTGCATGATCTGCAACAAAGCGAGTACAATCCTGGTAAGTATTTTTTTGGGAGGCGGATTAAATGAGAAATTTGCTGATAGTTCACCCAAAAGCACTTACATCTCCCGCTGAAGTTGTTGAACAGGCGACTCAGATTCTGCCGCAGTTGTGCAGGCCGGCTTCTGCTTGTCGTGCACCTGTTTGTCCGCAGTGCCGGACCCAGAGGGTCCCTCTGGGGGATCCGGCTCACCCTCACTCGAGGTAGCGCATGAGGATTTCCCCATGGTAAACTGGAAGAAAGTAAATGTGTATCTGAAATGTTCTAGACCATCAGGACGCAGCAAGCAAGGTGACCACCAAGTTATCATTGTCAAATATAATTTTAACTATCTCACTTTCCAACAAATTATAATTTTTACCATCTTGCCGCTCTCTTTTTCCACTCGAACCCCCATTTCTCCACTATCCATTGCTGTCTGTCAGTCAGTGGCTTACTGGCGGAGCCAGACTTACCAAGACTGTGGGACAGCCTCCCGAACCGTGTCCTCTGGCTCTTGAACCATTGACACAGTTGGTCATCTGGGAAAACATAGAATAAATGAAGATCAGTGTTGAGCAAATTGTAATCTTAATTGGAACTGCAATTACAATCACAGAAATGTAGACAAACTACAAAGTATGTACTTACAAGTGCAGCCAGAGAACTCCTTCGCCTTGCCTTCAAGTAGCTCTTTTTGCGAAGATCTCTGCTCCTGAAATTCCGATGTGCTTTATCGTAGAGTTCTCGGTGGGCCTGATATCATTCCACCAGGTCTCTCTCTTGTTGCCAGGTAAAACCATAAGGCTTTGCGACCATTCTCCTCTTCTTCTTTTCTGGCCCAGCTGAGGCATCAGTCTCCTGAGCCAAATCCGAGTCCCATTCTGCAGCAGCAGCTGGGGCAGGAACTGGTGAAGGAGCTGAGGCAGAAGATAGGGCAGAAGATGGGGCAGGAACTGAAGCAGGAGCAGGAGCAGGGTCAGGAACAGCAGCATAGCCAGAAGCAGTGGCTGGACCCTCCAGGATCTGTATCTGCTTTACCTGCTTTACCTTGTCCTGCATGGATTGCTTGTTGATGTTCTTTGCTCTTTTTGGAGCCATGTGCTCTGTGGATCGTTACAGCTGGGAAGAAAATCGACTCCATGGCAAGAAATGCGGTGAGTGTGGTGAGGATTTTCAAATCGCGCGCGCTTTTATTGCTGACGCGAAAAAGGCACGCCGACTGGTTTTGGGCGTCGCACGGTGACATCATCACGTCACCCGCTACGCGTACGACATCAAGACGCCTGCGTGCGACCGCAATACGCCTGCGTGCGTACGCGCTACGTCAGGCCGGAGCCGCACGAAGATTTCGTTCGCTACAAAATCCCGGAGCACCGCGCGATACCGCGCAGAACTCCATACCCCTCCGCGCTTCTCAGTGGGACCGGCCCCGCACGGCCACACGATGCCCGTGCGCCTCAACGCGATGACGAGGTCGCGTAATTAGCGTGCCAAGGACACGTAAATGGGACGGGGCCTTTACTCTTGCTGTCATTGAGGGAGATGGTGTTGCCTGACACCATGTTACTTAGTTCTCTATCTCCTTCTTGTATTCCGTGTCATCCTCGTTTGTGATCTGGCCCAGTACAGTAGTGTAATCTGCAAACTTGTAGATGGAAGTTACATGAGTCTAAATGGATGTTTCATTTTTTTATTGAGTTTTTAATCAGATCCTTGGACTGTTTTCTCTGTCTTGTTGGACATTGCCGTAATGGAGCTTGACATGCCTCTTTTGGGAATCTGGAAAAGGGCATGTGGGGCTGTCGCCTGCAGTCTAATCATGGCCTCTGTACTTCTGATATTTTTCCTGGTTGATGGTGCTGAAATTACTTCACTTATCGTGCCAATGGTTTTGGAAGATTTTGCAGTGACAACATGAGTGCCATTTTTTTTTCAAGTGCATTTATGCTGTAAGCTTCTTTGCTGCCTTTGAAGTGAAATCACTGTTGTGATGTTGGGAATATGTTTACAATAATTTATCCTAAAGGGTTGCATTGCTTTTGGTCTGGAAAAAAATGTACTTCTCATGTTAAATTGGTGTGCGTAATCTGTTCTGTCCCTTTCCCTTGGCCAGTCTGAATATCTGTCTCTCCAGTCCCTTTTGAGAGCTGAGTCTAAACTGGGGATCGTAATAGATTAGAGTACATGAGTGGCACAGCGGTAGAGTTGCTTCCTTACAGCGTCAGAGAACCAGGTTCGATCCTGACTTGGGGGGGGGGGGGGGGGGACGGTCTGTACGGAGTTTGTACGTACTCCCCATGACCGTGTGGGTTTTCTCCAAGATCTTCGGTTTCCTCCCAATCTCCAAAGACATATAGGTTTGTAGGTTAATTGGCTTGGTATAAATGTAAATTGTCCCTAGTGTGTGTAGGATAGTTGAATGTGCGGGGATCGCTGGTCGGTGTGGGCCGAAGGGCATGTTTCCACACTGTATCTCTAAGTTGAAACTAAACAAAATATATGTACTGCAAGGTATATAGAGACAATCATTCCCTTCTAATAGTTCACTATAACTGGAAATTCTGATTGTAGTTGGAAATCACAACTTAAAGGCATCAAAGTTGTAAAACCTGAAATACGTTGTGAGACTAACAATTTATGCTGCAGATATGACAAGAATCGACCTCTCATAACTGCAGATTTGAACTTCATAATGTGAAAGCAGTTGTGATAAGGTGTTAAAATACTGCAAGCTGTACATCGCTAATAATTTGGAGACACAAAGAACGGCATATGCTGGAATCTTGAGCAAAACACACAGTGCTGGAGTGAATCAGGCAGCATCTGTGGAGGTGACATTTTGGATCAGAACCCACCTTCAAGCTCTACTGGGGTTGTCTAGTGTGGTAAATAATTTATGCAATCTAAAACATGGAATTAATCTCTGGCCCTAACACTCTATGAATGTTTACCAATGGTAATTATCTCTAGTACAGTTTTATAGCAATTATATCTTTGGATTTAAAGTTGTGTTGTAAAAATTCAAAATGTTGTGTTGGATATGTAAATTTCAATTGGGCAACTCCAGAATCAAATGCACATTATGTAAGCACAGACTGGTAAGTCAATATTCATATTAATTCTTGGAGGCTGCTTTTTGACAATTAGCTTTAAATACCCATTGTGGCCTAATGGCACGTGGTATAACATTCACAATAATGTACTTTGCAAGCAGTCGCTCTGCAGAAGTTAAAAGTTACAACTGCTTGGGCTTTGGCCAATACATTCTGCTCTTTATGTTTGTCATTTTTGCATGAAATATTTCAATTTCCTAGCAATACATCATTTTTTTTAAAATTGGAAACGTATAATGTACATTCAATTATCTCTGAACCACTGTTGATTTATTTTTTAAAGCCTTGATCTAAAAGCACTTTCCCTAATGTTGATGTGCTGCTTGAATAACTAGATATGTTATGTGCTAATGAAAGTAACAACTTTGGCATCTGCAGCTCTAACTGACTAACTACTGCAGCAATACGTGTATTGTAATCTCTCTGTGTATTGCATTAATACAAATTGTCACATTTTTGTTGAAGAAAGACTTGAATTTCTGGAATAAATATTTACCTTACTTTTGTACTTTCACCTCTTGCCCTTCAGCATGATGTTTCAGTCAACTTGCATGAGTGGAACTAACATCCTCTTTTCCTCTTCCTCTTTCACTCCAAGGCTGCCAAGCAGATCAAGGATAGGTAAAAACACTTATTTATCTTCTACAGCAATTGTACAAAAATGTATGTGTGTAATATATATTATAACTTTAATACTGTCAAGCCTGAAAAAATAGGAATGTGAGTAGATTTTCCGCTATTTTCCTTTTACTGTGGAGAGATGGAATATCTTTACATGGGACGGAAAGAAGAAATGAAATCCTAATTTTGCAATATAATCCACTTACTTAAACATACTGGCTCTCTATTTAAAGAATTTGCCACTGGTGTCAAGTTACTGAGCTGGGAAATGATACCTGGTGCTTAGAGATAACACTGCTCCAATATTGGGGTATGCAAAGTGCTTTATTTATGCCGAATGTCTATGTTTATTAGTAATCACTGTATAGATTGCGACTTAACAGGTCCCTTGCATTTGCCTACTTGCTTTTATTGGCTTTGGGTTAGCATCAGAAATAGTGTCATTGGTTCTTTTTAGCCATCAAATAAATTCAAGATCAAAAGCTTCAACGTGTCTCGTTTCAATTAGATACCTTTGTTATGATTGATCTGGCTAACAGCCACTCATTAATGGTCTGATCATTCTATATTGAGAGCACTAGAATGTTGAACAGCAGTAGCAGATTTTCACTTATTTGCGCCTGCTCTGCCATTCATTAAAGTTATGGCTGATCTTTTGCTTTTGTATGCTTTTCTGCACTAACATTTGTTTCATTTAGTCTGAAAACAATCTTCTCATCTTTCCTGAATATACCTGGCTACTGAGCTTCCTCACACTCCGAGGAAGATATTTGCAAAGACTCACTACTTGGTGGATAAATAAATATTTTTCCATTTCTGCTCTGAATGGCCAAGCCCTTGTATTACGATAATGAACCATAATTGTGATCACCCTTGCGATTGGTAACATTGCCCTTGCATCTTTCCCAGCAGGTCTCATTAGATTTTTGAATGCTTCTATGAGATCTCCTCTCATTTTCTCAATGCTAGCAAGCACAGGCCCAGTCTCGCACAACAAACCTGTCCTCTCAGTAATTGGTGAACGTTTCCAGCTCTTTAATGGCAGTATTTTCCCATTGGCAGGGAGATCAGATCTACACATTTTTACAAAGGTGATCACAACAGGGCCTGTATAACTGGAGCAAGATGTTACTACTTTTGTACTTTTACAATAAAAACTAATGTCATTTAACTTCCTAATTGTTTACTGCCTTGCATATTTCCAGTTCATATTCTACCTGCAATCTCTTTGATCACCTTTCAGTCCCCTTGCTTTCTTCATTTGTTTAAATTAATACTAATTTATAGAAGTTCGAGAGAGATAAAGTGTTTAATTACCATATGTACCGACAACAGAACAATGAAATTATTACTTGAAGCAGCATCACAGGCTCAAAAACACAATACACACATATAATAGATAATAAATAACAATTCAATAACCCCAATACTACTGTGAAAAGAAAATCCCTGAAGCCTTTAGTTCAGACAACTTGTTTATTTTAAACTTCTTAGCTACATTTCAAGCCTTTTCTTTGATTTTTATATTTACTTTCCTGATAGCTGCACCTGTTTTATTGCTTTAAATGTAAATTAAATTCTACTTGTAACCTATTTTTTAATTTCAACAGTAGCCATTGTTCACGTCATTTGTAGTTTTCTTAATCTTCCAAATCATATTTTATGCTTTCATTATTTACTTTGTTCAGTTTTTGTGCCCAGTTTTCTGATGGAACAGACTCACTTTCAATTTTTACATAAAATGTTGTCATATTGTGTTTATTATGCTGTAGCCCCAAAGTTGAGAGCGTCATTGCATTCATAACAAAGTAATATGCCTTAAGTCACACCAATAAAAGAAGAAAAAGAACATGAGGACTATATTCTAATAGCTAAGCTGGCATATTTCTGATCCACCTAACATGATTCCCCTCATTCACTTGTGTATATCTTAAAACTCAGTCTTTAGCTAGTGATTTTGCATTCAGATGTTTGTTTTGCTGTGAATAAATCTCTTTTTTTGCATCTGTCATGTTCTCCCAGTGTCGCAGTAAAAACATGTATCAATGTAGTGTAATTTTGGACCAGCCCTAACTGTTCCACTGCATCTTGAATCTGCAATTAAAGTAGCACTGTCCTCCAATTATAAAATGGCCAAGATTTCTACAATCTGTAGAAGAAGACAGAAGTACTGCTTAACCATTTGTGTAGCAAGGTTGCTGGTAACTATGTGATCCATTAACTTGCTACAATTTAGTTGATGGATTGGGTGGGATGGTGTGGGAAATTAGTTGAGGGGGAGCTTTTTGGAAACAGTTAAATGGCTTTAAATTTGCTTTTCATTCAACTATGTGAAAATGCATACACTGTACATCTAATAATGTAGAATTCACATTAATTTCATAGGGTAACAATGGCTCCTGCATTTCGACTATCTTTGAAACCAAAGATTAGTGACAACATGACTCATTTGATGGTTGATTTCTCCCAGGAAAAGCAAATGCTAAAATCACTAAAATTTTTACCAGGTAAGAATTTGTTTTATTTGCCTATCTAAGTTGATCACATGGCTTCTGTGGTGTTGCTTCCATTGATGTAAAAATGTGAACCATTATAATTGCTGGCATTAAACAAAGGTTTATTTCATAGCGTGCTCTCTTAATAATTGAAACTAGACCACTCGTGCAAATACGATCTGTTCAGACTTCTGTCCAATGGTTCCAATGTTTAGTTCCATGTCAAGCCAATGGTGCACTGTAGGTCTGGTAGAAAAAGAAACATAAAACTTCAATATAGACGTGGCAATTATTCTCAAACCCTGTAATACAGTATTTCCACAAACTTTAGTTACCCATTTGCAAATGATTGTTAGTTTGCTCCTTTTGAACAATTGTGCTTTGATATCTCTGGGGAAATATTAATCTTGAATTAATGGACATTTTTCAAATCTTTCTCAATTCTACTCTGAGAAAATTATATAAATCTGAATGTGTTGATTAAAAAGAGCTTTTGAGAGCAAGCTTGTGAGCATCACCGGGATCTGGAAATTCCATAATATAAGGTAGAAATATTACTAAAGCTGTATGGAAGCTCGAAGGTACACAAAAATGCTGGAGAAACTCAGCGGGTGCAGCAGCATCTATGGAGCGAAGGAAATAGGTAACGTTTCGGGCCGAAACCCTTCTTCAGACTGTATGGAAGCTCTATGTTCCCTTCTATAATTGGTTTATAACTCAGATTAAAACCATCTGTAGATTGTGTATTTGGCCCTGATATGATTTGACTAATGAATTTGCTTCTTCCTGTAGTTTAATCTGCGGTGATTGTATTGGCATTAAACGAACAAGATAACTAAAACAGTTAAAGTAGAGGCGATGCTGCAATAAATGTTAGAAAGATGAGGAATTTCTTTCGAGGGTGGTAAAGCTTTAGCATTCTCTATTCTGGAGAGATGGATAGCTCAATCATTGACTATATCCAAAGCTGAAGGATCGATTTTTGCTCTGCAGCAAAGGGTTAGGGGGGAGCAGGCAGAATGCAGAGCTGAGACTGGTCTGATCAGCCATTATTGAATGCTGGAGTAGACTTGAGGGGTCATGCGGTTTACACCTGTCCTAATTTCTTTTGTTTTTTTCATACAGACTTTTTTTATCTGTTCTCTTTCCGTATGGATCTTGTGGCGTAATTAATCTATGCTGCGCAGATGTCCATGATGGAAATATCAACATTTTTTTTTAAATACACTCTGATGCTTTCAAGTAGATAAGTTTATAAAGGATCCTGCACAGCAGGTCTAGTTATGCCACCTGTCTGTCTAGACTGTACAGACTCGTATTCATCAGATGTCTGTCATCTTTTCAGTAAGGTTTTATCATTTATAAAAATGGAGATTATTGGGTTATTTTACTCCCTTAAATGAGTAAAAGATTTTGAAAAACCAAGTTGCCATTATTTAGAATATATAAATACCATGCTGGCTTTATCCCAGATTTCCACTGGACCTCTTTATCTGCACCTCTTATTACTGAATTGCAATGATCTGTTTATATTCCTCAGGCCACAATCTTGTACCTCCTAAATGTTTCTGAACCTACAGCCTTCCCCATCTCCACTCTTCTGTAACCTTCTGAGAAACCTCCTTCCCCCCACCCCAATTGTTCTCCACCTAGCTGCCTTTTTCTCCAAGCCCATCCCTTTCACAAAACCTTTCGTCCTTTTTATTCATCTTGCACATTGAGAAGCATTTAATACATTCCTGTGCTAAAGTGGCTATATACATTTTTCAAATTCAAATTATTTTTCATTCATCATAATTATCCAAGTAGATTCATATTCAGGGAAGTTTCTGTTACATCACTGTGGCCTTCACTAGTGGTACCAAAATAATGATTAATAGACCTGACCGTTATCTAGCAGCTTGCAAAGAAAATCTCTGATCTGTCATTGCAGCTATGGCTAACTGTGTTATTGCCATTTGGTTTAAGGATCTGTTTGGAAACTTGTTTCTTTCTAGAACAGGAAAGATTCAAAATCAGTCCACTAGTTTTTAATTCCAGACTGTGACATTGCCTAAACCTGACTCCTAATTGCCCCTTCATTTGGCACTCAACAGAAGCTGTTTGTGTGTGTGACCAAAAGCAGTAGTTGGCGTTCTTGTCAAAGAGGTAGGTAACCTTAATGATTTCATTGAGTCTTGGGTAAACCGTGTCTCTAATATCTATAATAAGAAGATAGACACAAAATACTGGAAGAACTCAGCGGGACAGGCAGCATTTCTGGAGAGAAGGAATGGGTGACGTTTCAGGTCGAGACCCTTCTCTAATATCTATCATTATCTTAGAGGTAGAGGTATCATATGGTCATGTTTTTTTTCCGATTCATTTTTGGGGTTGGTGTTACTGGAATATTTCTAATTGCCCTGGAAGGTGATCTGCTGTCTAGAATTATTCTCACACTGCTGCTGGACTGGGAGTTCCTGAATTATAGACAATAGACAATAGGTGCAGGAGTAGGCCATTTGGCCCTTCGAGCCAGCACCGCCATTCAATGTGATCATGGCTGATCATCCCCAATCAGTACCCCGTTCCTGCCTCCTCCCCATATCCCCTGACTCCGCTATTTTTAAGAGCCATATCTAGCTCTCTCTTGAAAGCATCCAGAGAACCTGCCTCCACCGCCATCTGAGGCAGAGAATTCCACAGACTCACCACTCTCTGTGAGAAAAAGTGTTTCCTCCTCTCCGTTCTAAATAGCTTACTCCTTATTCTTAAACTGTGGCCCCTGGTTCTGGACTCCCCCAACATCGGGAACATGTTTCCTGCCCTTGTGTGTCCAAGCCCTTAACAATCTTATATGTTTCAATGAGATGCCCTCTCATCCTTCTAAACTCCAGAGTGTACAAGCCCAGCTGCTCCATTCTCTCAGCATATGACAGCCCCGCCATCCCGGGAATTAACCTTGTAAACCTACGCTGCACTCCCTCAATAGCAAGAATGTCCTTGCTCAAATTAGGGGACCAAAACTGCACACAATACTCCAGGTGTGGTCTCACTAGGGCTCTGTACAACTGCAGAAGGAACTCTTTGCTCCTATATTCGATTCCTCTTGTTATAAAGGCCAACATGCCATTCGCTTTCTTCACTGTCTGCTGTACCTGCCTGCTTACTTTCATAGACTGATGTACAAGGACCCCCAGATCCCGTTGTACTTCCTCTTTTCCCAACTTGAACCCAACAATGCTGAGATTGACAATATATTTCCAAGTCAGGATGGTTTATGACTTGAAGGGATCTCAATTGTGGTGGTAGTCCCATTTGGCTGCTCCTGTTATTCTAGGTGGTACAAGTTGAATGGAGGGTGCTGTAGGAATAAACTGCGTGAGTAACTAGTAAATGTTGTAGGTGAGTACACAATGCAACCACTTTGAATTACTGCTGGGAGAATGAATATTTAAGGGCCTGTCCCACTTGGGGTCATTTACGCGACATATACGCATCCTGACGCACACGTGATGCGCATGGCGTGCATTACGCGCGCATGGTGTGCATTACGCGTGCATGGTGACGTAGGCAGGGACGCGTGGTCGCGTGCGGCGCCCCAGGATTTCGGGATTCACAAAATCTTCGCACACCACCTGCTTGCCGCGCAAATGACGCCTAAGTGGGACAGGCCCTTTAGGGTGTTTGACAGGGTGTCAAGTAGCCACTGTTTCTGGGTGGCGTCAGGCTGCTTTAGAGATGTCGGCATTGCATGTATCCATGCGCAAGAAGAGTATTCCCTCACTCTCCTAACTTGGCTCTGGATGATGGAGCAAAGGTTCTGAGGGTCAGTAGGTAAGTCACTTGCCACAAAATAGCCGGCCTCTGCCCTGCTTTTGGTTAAATTGTCATACCAGATTGAAAGACTAAAAAGCTTTTTCTTTACTTGGCTCGATCCATTGAAAATACAAGATAAGCCATTTAACCAAATCATCCAAAATGAGACACGACAGCAGAAAGAGCCTTGCCAAAGCTAATAGCCTCAAAGGTTTATTTGTAAAGTAGCAAGTTAAAAACTAAATTGTTAATGCTTTCTAGAAAATGCAAAACAAATTAATTTAACAATAAATATATCTATCTGTAATGACTTGAGGTTAAAGATTCTAATATGTTGCCAAGAAAAGGTTTGAGTAAGTTTTAAATCATAATAATCATAATCGTAATTTATTAGTCAAGTATGTTTTGCAACATACGAGGAATTTGGTTTTCCAAACAGTCATAACAAAAAAGCAACAAGACACCCAACTACATAAAAATTGATATAACCATCCACCACAGCGGCTCCTCCATATTCCCCACTATGATGGAAGCCAATAAAGTATTATTTTCTTTCCTCCTTTCCTCCTGTGGTCGGGGGAGTCGAACCATCTGCAGCCAATGATCGAGCTCCATCATCTGGGCGGTCGAAGCTCTTGCATCGGGGCGGTCAAAACTCCTGCGGCTTCATGATGTTAAAGTCCGCAGCTCCCGCAGGTTGGAACACCAAAGGCCGACTCTTGGCAAAGGGATTGCCTGCTCCGAGATGTTAAAAGTCCGCAGGCTCCAAGGTTTTGGAGCTCTAGAAGTCCAAAACAAGAGGCCGCCAACTCCACGATGCTAGGCCGCAGTGCAGACGGAGATACGACACGGAAAAAGTAGCATCTCCGTCGAGGAAAGAGATATGAAAAGTTTCCCCCACCACCCCCCACATAATACAAAACTAAAGATAAACTAAAACATACATTTACAAGATACTAAAAAAACACAAAGAAGGAAAAGACGAAGACAGACCGTTGGGGAGGCAGCCATCGTGCTGCGCCCCCTGGTGGGAAACAATTGAAGTATCCATCTCCCAGACCTTGTTCCATTACTGAATTACGGACATTAGACTTTGTCAATGTCAATGACTTTGTCAATTTGCTCTAAACTAAGAACTATATTGTGCACTCAGTATCTTCCCCTTTGCTCTATCCATTGTACTTGTTGACTTGATTGTATTCATGTGTAGTCTTTGATCTGTTTGGATAGCATGAAAAACAAAGCTTTTCATTGTACCATGGTACATGTGACAACATTAAATTTAAACTGAAATCCAAGATTATAATGTCCATAAAATTATTAAAAATTGGAGCGTAAGGGGACTGGACAAATGTTATTGAATGGTGGAACAGATCCAAAAGGGCAAATTATTTTCCTAGCTTCTATGTTTGCGGATCCCATATGTCTACAATGGGTTCGAGCTGAAATGGACAGTACCCTGGCTTATGGAAGGACCATTCAGAAGCCTGATAACAGAGGAGAAGAAGCTGTTTCAGCGTCGGGTGGCGTGAACTTTCAAGCCACTATCTTCTGCCGGACGGGAGCAGGGAAAAGAGGGAGTGGCTGGGATGGGACAAGTCTTTGATTATATTGCTTTTCCAAGGCATCATGAAGTGTAGATGGAGTCAGCGGTAGTCTTTTTGATTGAGCTACATCTACAACTCTGCCATCTTGTGCGGATTTGGGCAGAGGTATTCCATGTTGTGCTACAGTGCATGCATCTCTACCATGCATCTGTAGAAGTTTGTAACAGTCATTTTAGAAATGCTGTATTTCCTCAGTCTCCTCAAGAAGTAGAGGCAGTCGGTTATCGCATCAATGTGATCGGGCCATGGCAATATTATATTAACACCAAGCAATTGAAGGATATATACAATGAGCAAACATCCACCACTCTCCACTGAAAAGCTTCTCATCTTTATTCTAAATGACCTGCCCTTTATACCGAGTGAATCCATCTTGCATCCAGACCGTTCAACCACAGCAATAAGCCTCTAATCCTGTCAATCCCTGACTTTCAGAATGAGATCTTGTTCTACCAGACATGACCAAGTATGGACCAGTGTTATTTGATCTCTCCACATATGACAACCATCGTATGGGTCATGCTAAAAAATACATACTGCATTGACTCCAACACTTCCTTTCGCTATGTAGACCAAAAGGCTCGCAGTACTCCAAATATGGGTTTTCAAATCCATGTTATCCTCTAAACTTTCTGTTGTCCCTTGACACTTTTCAGTAAAGATCACAATAACATTTTGCATTATGTTTTCTTGCTGTAATTGCATCTTTGTTTTCTCCATATCAAGTCAAGTCAATTCACTTTTATTTATATAGCACATTTAAAAAACAACTCTCGTTGGCCAAAGTGCTTTACATTGGTGGAGGTACTAACGTTATACAACAGTGATTCATAGATTAAATACAAACATCACTACATACATATAGCCCTCGCTCAGAGGACGTCAAGAAAGGCTTGGGAGTAGAGATGAGTTTTAAGTCTCGACTTCAAAATCTTTCCCACTAGTTTATTCATTTTCCACTTAAATTATTTTCTATTTTTCCTATGAATAACCTCATTTCATGCATTTCATTCTGACCACCATTTCCTTTCCAACAGCGTAACCTGTTCATATCCCTTCACAGAATCTGTGTCCTGCTCACAGGTCATTTGCCATTTTGGGTTCAGTTTAGTTTATCATATGCACCAGGGTGCAATGAAGTTCTATTTTACATGAAGCTCAGAGAAAAAGCAGTAAACTTACAGTAATGAAAAATGCAATGACGAGTCCAAATTAGTTTAGGACCATCAGCAAATGATACATTTTAATATTTTTATTTGTTATTAATGTAAATTGTGATGAGCTGAGTGCCCGGGACAGAGCACTGGCATCCCATTAATAACAGCCAACCTGAGAATTATACCTGTTTTCCTAATCTCTGCCTTCTTGTCCTTTTATCAATTCTTTATCCATATTTGTTTGTCCAGCCCTGTGAGCCTTTAATTTAAGTTTTTACGTGGCATCCTATAAATTCCTTTAGAACATTTGGATGTATTTCATCTATTGGTTTCCTCCTCATCTACTATGGTGGTTATGTCCTCAAAATAAATATTTGGATCTATCCAATATGGTGATCACTTAAAAAAACAATGATCCTATCATGATTTTCTGGGTGACAACAAGATGCTAGAATCAAATTATTTGGCCAAAAAAAAGTTCTGCAATTTTCTTTTTCTTTTTTTTCTCTTTCTTTCTTAAATATTTGCTGCCTTCTAGTGTGCTGGGACTGTTCCAAAATCTTTTGAATGATGAAAAATTCCTGTTATGTTACAGAGATCACATTTAGCTCCCCGGTTTGTGGGCTGTTTTGTGCAATTAATTTAACTGGTTTTAATGCATTAATTCCCTGAGTACATTCTCCTTAGTGATAGCAATTACTTTTATTCTTGGTTTCCTCCAGCTGTGTTTTTGTCTACTGAAAATATTTAAGACCTCGGTGAATTAAATCATTCCCCATTATATTTTATTCTGTCGTGTTTAAGAAGGAACTGCAGATGCTGGAAAATCGAAGGTACACAAAAATGCTGGAGAAACTCAGCGGGTGCAGCAGCATCTATGGAGCGAAGGAGATAGGCAACGTGTCGGGCTGAAACGTTGCCTATCTTCTTCGCTCCATAGATGCTGCTGCACCCGCTGAGTTTCTCCAGCATTTTGGATATTTTATTCTGTCGTTAGGTTTATGGGGGCCCATTTTTTTAATAGCTATTCTTTCATATAGTTGAAAGAATAGCTATCCCTATCCCTATCCATTTTTTGTTCATTTCTTTGATATTCCTAATCCATCAGTTCGTTGCTATGAAATGCATCTTGCTCAAACACCAACTCTAACTGCTTTTGCCATTTTTATTTATCCTCCACAGATTTTAAATTCTTGTCGATTTTTTTTATCCTGCATATTTCCCTCTCCAATTATTATTACTATTTTAAAGGGATTTATTAAGCACTCCAATCAGTTCTCCTATACTCCAACTAGTGCTTCCCGTACTTCTGAGCCAAGATAACTTCTCACTACTGATTGTGTGGTCCTGTATTATCATGTCAATGATTCTCGGTTTCCCCATTCTTTAAATTGAGAAAGTATTGACCTGAATTATTCCATTAAAAAATATTTATATATTAGAAGATTTGGATTTAGTAATGTGAACCTGAGTTATTGGCCATACCCAAGAAAGTTGAAATACTGATGTAAATGATGAAATGTGTAATTCTTCCCACAGTCCCACGAGCTCCTGAGGTAGACCCAGCTGATTGTTTGGTCGCTGATAATTGTGTGACGATAACGTGGATCATGCCAGAAGATGATAAAAAGATTGATCACTACATACTAGAATACAGAAAAACCAACCATGAGGGACCTCCTAGAGTTAAGGAAGAAAGGAACTGGGACATCGTTGATTACATCAAGACTACTGAATACACACTCTCAGGTCTCATCTACTTAAAGCATGATTATAATGTATGTGAAACCATAACTAGGATATTTTTACTGACCCACAGATGCTCCACTTACTGCACCTGCCATTCTTTCTATGGGTCCTCTATCTGTCTATCAGAATTAGGGCTATGTGGTAAATCGTCATAGATGTAGCTATTCATCATTCAAGACATTAGATAATTGAATTTTTAATTTGTTGATTATTAGTCTTCTGTTTTGACAGAATTTTCTTGATGCATGTGGCAAATGACACTGATTCGCATTAAGGGAAATTGCATTTCAGAACATTTCTAGCAACCCCCCACCCCAAGCAGAAGAAAAGCATTGTAAATATTTTTCAGGGCCAAACAAAGTGGTTTGCAAATTCCATACAAATATGAAAAAAATGTTTACTAAATGTATAATTGGTATTATTATTGCTTTGACATGAGGTGGAGGAATGTTTAAGAAAGAACGATGGAGCGAAGGAAGAGGCGACTTTTCGGGTCGAGACCCTTCTTCAGACTGATGTCGGGGGGGTGGGAAAAAAAAGGAAGAGGCGAAGACAGTAGGCTGTGGGAGAGCTGAGAAGGGGAGGGGAAGGAGGGAGAAAACAAGGACGACCTGAAATTGGAGAAGTCAATGTTCATACCGCTGGGGTGTAAACTACCCAAGCGAAATATGAGGTGCTGTTCCTCCAATTTGCGTTGGGACATGGAGGAGGCCCAGGACAGAAAGGTCGGATTCGGAATGGGAGGGGGAGTTGAAGTGCTGAGCCTCCGGGGGATCAGGTTGGTTATTGCAAACTGAGCAGAGGTGTTGGGCGAAGCGATCGCCAAGCCTGGGCTTGGTCTCACCGTTGTAGAGCAGTTGACACCTAGAACAGCAGATGCAATAGATGAGGTTGGAGGAGGTGCAGGTGAACCTCTGCCTCACCTGGAAAGACTGCTTGGGTCCTTGGATGGAGTCAAGGGGTGAAATAAATTAACAAGTGTAGCATTTCCTGTGGTTGCAAGGGAAAGTTCCGGGGGAGGGGGTGGTTTGGTTGGGAAGGGACGAATTGACCAGGGTATTGACCAGTGGAGGAATAGTACTTTAATCAAAGCATCTGTGGATTTCGCTAATTTCCACCACGCAATTATCAATGGTAAGCAACTGAGTATAGAGGTCTGGCAGTAGATGTGAGGACCTTGTATTCTGACTGTGTGTTCCATTCCATTATGACCCAAGTTTCGGTCAGTTTTAGAATATGGAATCCTTCAATTAAGCTCGATCAGAATGGGTTATGACCTATTTTTTGCAATATATAAGAACTGCCAGCACTTAGTAACATTTTCTCCATTAGATCGAATACCATATTGATTCTTCACTGTGAATAACCTCATGTTACTCAGCTCCCTAGAATTCAACCTAGAGTAACTGTGTATCAGTTTTTAACGTAACTAAAGTAGGTGAACTGCTTTCAGTTTTTACATTTTTTAAATTGTCAGGAAAACTGAGATTGCAGAGCAGATAAAAACTAGGTTTGGCTTTGCTACAAAGAATAAATCGAAAGGAATAAAACTTATTTCAGTATGCTAATAAATAGGCAGGCCTATAATGGTATGAATCAAAACAGGAAATAAGCTGTAATGATTTTTATTTTAGAGATACAGTGCGAAACAGGTCCTTCGGCCCACCCAGCCCGTGCCGACCAGCGATCCCCACTTTAACATTTACAAAGCCAATTAACCAACAAACCTGAACGTCTTTGAAGTGTGGGAGGAAAGAGGATCTCGGAGATAACCCACGCAGGTCACGGGGAGAACGTAAAACTCCGTACAGACATGATGGAGGAAGATAATTCATATTTGCATGTTTTGCAACTGTGTGGAGCATCGGTGACTTATTGTTGGTCCTTGTTCTTCAGGATTAAAGTTTGAATCCAAATACATGAATTTCCGAGTAAGGGCGTGCAATAAGGCTGTGGCAGGGGACTACTCTGAACCATTAACCTTGGAAACAAAAGGTGATCTGCTTGCATTTATTTCCAATTAGAAACGACTGCAGTTCAAATGATTTTCCAAAGGAATGTTTATGATATTGGTAAAAGTCTCAATAAAAACTGAGAATAATTCCCAAAGTGTGTGCAAAGTGATATGTGAATCTTTCTTAAATAGTCTTGAATTCCTCAGTAATGACATTTTGTTCCCAATTACTGTTGGACATGAACCCCCAAAATGCATTGCAGCCCCATTAAAAAATGCATGCAGCCAATTTAAGTGTAATACTGTCCACTGTTCTTTTCAAGAGGAACGGTTCCCACTGCACACATGCTAAAATCGCATCATGCATTATATACAAGTTTAATGCAAGATTGCGTTAGTGATAATTTTTCAAAACTCTTTAGATTCTGGAGTAGTTCCTGAGGATTGGAGGGTAGCAAACGTAACCCCACTTTTTAAGAAGGGAGGGAGAGAGAAAACGGGGAATTACAGACCAGTTAGTCTAACATCAGTAGTGGGGAAACTGCTAGAGTCAGTTATTAAAGATGGGATAGCAGCACATTTGGAAAGTGGTGAAATCATTGGACAAAGTCAGCATGGATTTACGAAAGGTAAATCGTGTCTGACGAATCTTATAGAATTTTTCGAGGATGTAACTAGTAGAGTGGATAGGGGAGAACCAGTGGATGTGTTGTATCTGGACTTTCAGAAGGCTTTCGACAAGGTACCACATAAGAGATTAGGATACAAACTTAAATCACACGGTATTGGGGGTTCAGTATTGATGTGGATAGAGAACTGGCTGGCAAACAGGAAGCAAAGAGCAGGAGTAAACGGGTCCTTTTCACAATGGCAGGCAGTGACTAGTGGGGTACCACAAGGCTCAGTGCTGGGACCCCAGCTATTTACAATTTATATTAATGATCTGGACGAGGGAATTGAAAGCAACATCTCCAAGTTTGCGGATGACACTAAGCTGGGGGGCAGTGTTAGCTGTGAGGAGGATGCTAGGAGACTGCAAGGTGACTTGGATAGGCTGGGTGAGTGGGCAAATGTTTGGCAGATGCAGCATAATGTGGATAAATGTGAGGTTATCCACTTTGGTAGCAAAAACGGGAAGGCAGACTATTATCTAAATGGTGGCCGATTAGGAAATGGGGAGATGCAGCGAGACCTGGGTGTCATGGTACACCAGTCATTGAAAGTAGGCATGCAGGTGCAGCAGGCAGTGAAGAAAGCGAATGGTATGTTGGCCTTCATAGCAAGAGGATTTGAGTATAGGAGCAGGGAGGTTCTACTGCAGTTGTACAGGGTCTTGGTGAGACCACACCTGGAGTATTGCATACAGTTTTGGTCTCCAAATCTGAGGAAGGACATTATAGCCATAGAGGGAGTGCAGAGAAGGTTCACCAGACTGATTCCTGGGATGTCAGGACTTTCATATGAAGAAAGACTGGATAGACTTGGCTTATACTCGCTAGAATTTAGGAGATTGAGAGGGGATCTTATAGAAACGTACAAGATTCTTATGGGGATGGACAGGCTAGATGCAGGAAGATTGTTCCCGATGTTGGGGAAGTCCAGGACAAGGGGTCACAGCTTAAGGATAAGGGGGAAATCCTTTAAGACCGAGATGAGGAAAAACTTTTTCACACAGAGAGTGGTGAATCTCTGGAACTCTCTGCCACAGAGGGTAGTTGAGGCCAGTTCATTGGCTATATTTAAGAGGGAATTAGATGTGGCCCTTGTGGCTAAAGGGATCAAGGGGTATGGAGAGAAGGCAGGTACGGGATACTGAGTTGGATGATCAGCCATGATCGTATTGAATGGCGGTGCAGGCTCGAAGGGCCGAATGGCCTACTCCTGCACCTAATTTCTATGTATCTATGTATCTATGTATGTCAAATGTGGAGCTACTATGCTGACTCTTTACTGCTAACGGGGTCGATGAAAATCAACTAATGACTGCCATTATTCTGAATATCCTATGAGCTTCCTCCTTTCACAATCCTCCCCATCGAAACATGCTAATTCTTCCTTAATGCCTCCTCTTCCAATGGCTGAAAGCTAGGAAATGACTTTTGACAAAGTCAATGCTTTTGACTCGGTTTTGTTCAAGTTTTGCAAAATCGTTTGTTTAGGACAAACAATAGAGGATAGTTACAGGAAGGTATCAAGGGTTGTGGAATATTTCTTATTGAATCTCTTCATTTGTTGGAACGCAATCAGAGTTTTTGATATTTTCTTCAGGAATAATTTTTCATTTTACTTTCTGATGATCTAGAATTTTGCTTGGTTATTTTTATTCTCAGGTTTCAACTTTAACTTCGATGGTACAACTTCACACCAGAACTTAAAAGTTGATGATTTCAGTGTTGAATGGGACTCTTCAGGTGGAAAAGGACAGGAGAATAAAGTAAAAGGGAAAGAAAATAAGGGCAGGTAATCTTTGTTGTATCAAGTTCATTTAGAATACACATACCAAGTGTTCTGTACCTCATCTGTTACTGTTTTCCAGAATCATTATACATGGAGTGAACTGACTTCAAGAAAAGGCTTATATTCAAAGATGTTTCTGACACAAAGTTTATTTCAGCACGCAATGAACTGAATGCAACAAAATTGTATTGCCACAGAACAAGCTATTTGAAAACATGTATGTTGTAGATGGTGGATTCAGTACAATTTGTTTTTTAGGGGGTGAATATTTGTGAACAGTTATCCTTAATTGGAAAGCATTTGAATTCCTAATGTTTGTCCATGTTGCATGGTTAACAGCAGACATAATTATCTGAACATTTTGGTCATTTCCTTCCCCAATCCCCAGTATGGCTCCAACACTAGAATCTCCATTTGATCAGATTTCGGTAAATTTACTATGCAGGAGCAAGAGAAGCCCACAGAAGTTAATTCAGCATTTAAAGTTATTACTACACACAGATCAAAACAGAAATTATAAACTTTAATGTCTGTGTTGGCTTGTAGGATCTCAGTATTTGGTTTTCCATGCCCACTCTCACGTAATAATATTGTGCAGGGAAAATATATATGTCCACTTTCTGACTCTTCAGAAACAACAATGATTTGGAATTCCATGCTCTGGATCTCCTGCTCCCAACACTCTATTTCCCTGCACCTCTCACAGCCACAAATTTCCCCTCAACTCTCTTTTAATAAGCACTAAAAGTGAACTGGTTCTCTTTCTTTCCCCCCTTCCCTTCCCTTTATCCATTGAGGCCACCTTTCCCCCAACTCCTTTGAAGGTCCACTGTGTAGTTTGCTCTCTCCACTCGCTCACTTCAAGCTTGACTGGTTCCCCTCCCTCTCCCCTTGTTTTTGTTAAGCTGTAAGTGCCCCCCCCCCCCCCCACCCCTTCAAGCTCCTGTGGGGCTCCATTTACAAAACCACCCTCTCTTCATGCTCTCCTGAGGCTACAGTTCCATTCCAGCTCTACTGGGGCACTATTTTCCTACGATGTTGCCTTGGAACTTGACAGGTTAGCTGGAATATTTTTAATACTGTTGTTCAAAAATAAGTATGTTCAAAATGTATTGATATTAATTTGAATAACATCCAATGGTCCAGATAAAGTTCGTGTTCATAAGTTCTTGGAGCAGAATAAGGCCATTCAGCCCATCAAGTCTACGTCACCATTCAATCATGGCTGAACTATCTTTCCATCTCAACCCCATTCTCCTGCCTTCGCCCCACAACCCCTGACATAATTACTAATCAAGAATCTGTCAATCTCCACATATCTGACAGCAATCCAGTGATATTATCAAGTGCATATACAAATGCTGGCATTGCTGATACCTTTCTCCAGATTATACACCACTTCTGCTTTTAGTTTTTGTTGAAAAACATTAAAGATTAGGTAAATTATGCAAAGGTATCACAGAATTCTCCTAATTCAGTAGGTGCATTTATGGAATAGTCCAAAATTAAGACTCGCATCTGCTTTTTGCTCTTGCAATCTGAATATATTTTTGTTAACCAAGAACAAAGTATAAAGTAGAATGTAAAAATATGTCCATGTGCAATTGTATATTTCCCTAATGTTCACGGTATATTGTGCTAATCCCCTTATTTTCATCTCACAGTGGCCAGGTTTCCTTGCTGAAGAGGAATATGAGGTGAAATGTGATAATTGCATAGTTTGAGCTTAGTAGCAGTAGCCTGCTGATAACCATACTTGTATTTCCTGCGCCAATGGAAATATTGTGATACTGATCTGCTATCCTTGTCCGATTTAGTTGCTTTTTTAAGTTTGGATTATATCCACTTTATCCAAGTTGCATTTGAGAAGACCAATCCTTGATTTAGGCCACAAAGACTAATTTTATTTAACCAGTTAAGGCTGTTTAGATCAGATATTTGGCCACTTTGTGATATATCACTAATGTTCCTGACCATTTAACTAGTATTTGAAAGCAACTTGAAATTAATATTAATATTCCATAAAATCAGAGTGAGCTTATCTAAATTTTGTTATGATAAAAAATAATGGCTTCAAATCATACTAATGTAATGCTTCGGACCATGGAATACATATCTTTGAAACCCAAGGAATTGAATTCTAATAGAGCTATAAAGCAAAGAAAGTGCAACATCCAGTATTTTATTTCTCTTAGATGATAAAACGTATGTTCCTCGAAGTGTAATACAGTCTACCCTCATTATAACGCACCTCTTTATAATGAATTTCAGTTACAGTGGACAAAATCTGTTGTAACTGAGGCATCCGTGTCGGGAACAAAGGACGAAGTTTGTTGTTTCACGGAGTAACTGCTAGGTGGTTGAAGTGAATCTTGTCTCAGTCTGTGTTTACCGTGTCTTGTTTAGTGTATGTTTATTGGCTGTTTTTCCAATACTGTACATATTTACCCTCCTTACCCGGTTATTGCCGCCAGTCTGCAATGATGAACGGCATTCCCCCCCCCCCCCCCTCATAATCCGTTATAACATGGGCTATCTGTAGTTGGTAGAAGTGGGACCTGAGGGTTGCTGGCAAGGCGAATGGTTATTCTTCATCCCTAATTGCCCTTGATGGTGAATTGCTGTCTTCTGTTACATGTGGTATTGCTGGACCTACATGGATCAAGTATGAACTTACCATTTAAGTTCAGTTACCTGTTCAGTACAAGTAGAGAATCATAGTTTCTTCCTGAAATTCAAATTGCAGTGCTTTTGCTATCCATTTTTCTACTAGAATGTCTAAATGACACTTCTTAAATAAACAGAAGATTCTTAAAGTGTAGACTATGCAACACCTGCATAGGCAGAAACAATGATCACATCAGAACTGGAAAATATTGCAGAGTGTACAGGGCAGTGGCGAAGATGTGATTAAAGAGCAAAAAATACCAGGAAACATGCTGAAATGTATTCATCTTTTAAATGGTTACAGAATACTTTGGAAATTTGACTGTACAGAATGAACATGGATGTATGAACATGAAGTTTGACGCATCTTTTAATTTTCTGAGATTGTAATTAACCAAATAGATTGGGGTAAACCAATTGATGTAATGAGGTATTTCTATAATGTATCGTGCAAGAGATTTAAACAAAATTAGAACACATACTGTACTGTATTGATTACTGGGCAGGAGTGAATATTTCAGATTGAGAAACAGTGATTTGAGGGGTGCCACAGCTGTACTGTGACCTCAGCTGTTTGTTACCTGTATCCATGGACCGTGCAAAGAGAAAAATAGATTGTAGAATATAATGTTAGTATTATAGCATTACAGTTACAGAGGAAAAAGTGCAAGGTCTGCAATGGGGTAGGTTGGAAGATCGGAACTCCACCCTAGCTATTGGGTGGACTGTCTAGTAGTAGTTTTTATAAAAGTGGGCAAGAAGCTGTTCCTGGATCTGGTGGCACACCCTTTCAAGCATCTGTATTTTGTGCCTGATAAGAAAAGGGCTAAGAGGGAATGACTAGGGTGAAAACGGTCCTTTTTTGTTGATGGCTGTTTTCCCAAGGCAGCATGAAGTGTAGATGGAGTTGATTTTGGGGAGGCTGGGCTGTGCAATGGACTGGGCTACATATACAACTCAAACATTTCTTAGTCTTGGGCAGAGCTGTTGCCAAACCAAGCTGTGCTACATCCAGCTAATATGCTTTCTGTTGAAGTTGTTGAGATATGTTGAACTTCCTTAGTCCTCTAACTGCTGAACTGTCCTCCCATTAGCTAGGGTATAGCTCCGATCTTCCAACCTACCCCTTAGTCTTCTAAGGAAGTAGAGGCAATTATGTGTTTTCTTGCATGGTTGATCCACGATAAATTGTTGGAGATATTTAGGCTGACGTTCTTGGAGCTCTTGGCCATTTCCACTTCAGCCACAGAAGGCTGTGGAGGCCAGGTCAATGGATATTTTAAAGACAGAGATGGATAGATTCTTGATTAGTACGGGTGTCAGGTGAAAGCAGGAGAATGGAGTTGAGAGAGAAAGATAGATCAGGTATGATTGAATGATGGAGTTGATGGGCCGAACAGCCTAATTCTGCTCCTATCGGTTATGAACCTATGAGCATCATTGATGCTGATAGAAATATGTATAGCAGCTTGTTTCCTGAAGTCAGTAACTAGCTTCTTGTTGGCACTGAGGGAGAAATTGGTGTCCTAGCATCATGTACTAAGCTCTCTCTCCTTCCTGAACACATCGTTGCTCGAATGGTGTCATTTGCAAACTTGCAAAAGGAGTTGGAGCAGAATGTTGCCGAACATTCGTAAGCATATAGGGAGTACAGTAATTCGCTGAAAGCCATCATTGTGGAGGATGGTTTGTTGCCCTTCCTCAGTGATTGTGGTCTATGGGTCAGGAAGTTAAAGTTCCAGTGACTGAAGGGTCGCTGGATTCCTGGTCCAGGAGTTTGGAGATGAGTTTGGATGAGTTCATGGTGTTGAAGGTGAGCTATTGTCAATAAATAGGTGCCTGATCTAGGTGACCTTTTCATCTAGATATTCCACGGTGAGTGTAGGGCCAGGGAGACTGTGTTTGTCTATTTGCAACCATATGCAAACTGCAGTGCATCAAGGCTATATGGGAGGCTGGAGTTAATGTGCGTAATGACTGGCCTCTTGAAGCACTCATTTTACTCTGGGTTACTTGGCTTTACCTTAGAGACACAACGTGGAAACTGGCCCTTCAGCCCACCACGTCCGCGCCTACCAGTGATCTCCCCGTACACTAGGACTATCCTACACGCTAGGAATAATTTACAATTTCACTGTAGCCAATTAACCTACAAACCTAGGTGGGCGGCGCGACTCTCGTCAGCAGCGGCCTCTGCAGTCCGTCTGTCTTTTTATTATTTTTGTCTCGTTTCCATTTAGTTTTTATTATTATTTTTTTCTTGTCGGGGTATGTGTGTGGGGGTGGGGACTTTAAAATCTTTCCCCTGCACGGGAGACCCGACCTTTTCTTTGTCGGGTCTCCGTTGTCGTTGGGGCTGGGCAACGTGGAGCGGCCTCCAGCAGGAACGACCTGGGGCTCCAGTTGCGAAGCTGCGGACTACTCACCGTCACGGGGCTGGCCGAGTCCGGAGCGGGTGGAGCTGTGGTGGAGCGCTGCTGCGACTCGACCCCCGGAGATTCGGAGGCTACAGCCGCGGGTCTGGCGGACGGCAACACCGGAAGCCCGCGGGTCCCTGGTGGGAGACCGCTTTTCGGGGCTTCCGCAGCGGCGACTTCTCCCGCCCGAGTTGCGGGGTTGAAGAGCACCTGGAGCGGGGCTTTACATCACCGCCCCGCGCGGCTTGGAATGGCCGCGGGATTTTGCGAGCGCGCGCCGGGGTTCTAACACCAAGACCCGGTGCGCGACCTTGCATCACCCGGCGTGGCTTTAATGGCCGCGGGACAATCACCATCGCCCGCCGGGGGCTTTGACTCTGACATCGGGGGGGGGGGGGAGTGCAGTGGAGAGATAAGTTTTTTTTTTTGCCTTCCATCACAGCGCTGTGATGGATGTATGTGTAAATTGTGTTGTGTCTCGGGTCTTCTTCGTTTTGTAATGTATGGCTGCAGAAACGACACTTAATGGGCGGGGCGCTACTCTGTGAGCGACTCGCGGCGCGTTGCTCCCGTATGTTTTCTGAGTTGTTTAGTGGTTTTCTGAGAGTCATTAAGTGCGGTATTTAACGACAGCAAGTATGACTACCACGGAAATCCTTATACTTGCTTTTAAGATCTATACACACGGTGTGTGCTCGCAGAAATCTGTGTTGTATGGCTGCTTATCAGTACATTGTCCTGTTTGTGTGTGGAGCCACACCAAAGAAGATTTTCTGTTACGACAGACAATAACGTTTTCTGAATCTGAATCTGAATCTATACGTCTTTGAAATGTGGGAGGAAACCAGAGCACCCGGAGAAAACCCACACAGTCACAGGAAGAACGAACAAAATCCGTACATATAGCACCTGTAGTCAAGATTGAACCCAGGTCTCTAGCGCTGTCAGGCAGCAATTCTACCACTGCACCACTGTGCTGCCTGTAATAACGCTGTCCATAATGGTGGATGTCAGAGCCACTGGACAGTAGTCATTAAGGCACATTACCTTGCTTTTTCTTGGCACTGGGATGATAATGAGCATCTTAAAGGAGGTGGGAATCTCAGAATGGAATAGGCAGAAGCAAAAGATGTATGTGAATAGTCCTGCAAGCTGGTCCACACAGTCTGAAACTACAACTATGACAGTTACTTTTATGGATTCAGTCTCAGGAAGGCCAATCTGACATCGGTGACAGTGACTGTAGGTTCAGGCGCAGCCGAGGCTGACTGGACAGGTATCATTTTACTGACCATAAGCGACCGTAGAGCCAAATAGAGCCCAACATTGAGCTTGTTGGGAAGGATCATATTGCTAGCAATACTGCCTGACTTCACTTTGTAGCTTGTTAGAGCATGCAAGTCTTACCACAATCGACCGATCGCTATCTCATTATCCTTGGACACGAGCTTGATCCGGAATTTCCTCTTGGCATGCCTGATGGCGTTGCGAAGGTTGTAAGAATTGGTGACAAACTGCAAGGTATTAGTGTTCAGGGGGACCCAGGTCCCTCGTATGTAATTCATAAATTTAATGTGCAAATATCGCAAGCAATTAGAAGGCCAAAACTTGCACCGGCTCCACTACAAAGGAACTTTAGTACAAGGGTAGAGATATCTCACTTTGATTATATAGGCCACTGGAATATTGTTTACAGGTTTGAGCTCCCGTCAAAGGAAAGGACATGCACTATATAGTGGAAGATAACTTTCACCTGATTGATTCTGGAGAAGAGGGTCGAGGGGGTTGTCTTGTGAGAAGTTAAGCAGACTGTGCTGCACTCTTGAGTTTGGAAGAATGAGAGGTGATCTCTAAAACGTACACATTTCTTAAGAGGCATGGCAGGCAAATGGAGAATTTCAAGGGTTTATCGTCTCAACAAGGACTGAGCCATTTGTTGCAGAAATGAAATGATCACCCAGAGGGGAATGAATCTGGAATTCTTTATCCAACTTCAGGGAATTTCAGTTAGCATGAATAGATTGAAGCAGCACGGATCCTCAGGCTGCTACCTTGCATTCTGACCTCTAAGTGAGAAGAGAAAACTTAATGTTCCCATTGATCAGATATTTAAGAGAGAGAGACTGAATGCTCAAGTATGATGGATGAATCCTTTCCAGAATACCAAGTGATCTATTAGCTTAAGTTAACCAAATCCTGTTGTTAATTTCTCCCAAATTCTCAACTTGCAAACATTTTAAGTGAATAACAACTAATCACCTTTTAATTATGGTTGACTTTAAAACAGTTATCCATATCTGTGGGCTTTTCAAATGAGATGTCACCTTTTTGGGGCAGTGTATTTGCTATCCAATTAGCAAAGATACATAGATACATAGAAAATAGGTGCAGGAGTAGGCCATTCGGCCCTTCGAGCCTGCACCGCCATTCAATACGATCATGGCTGATCATCCAACTCAGTATCCCGTACCTGCCTTCTCTCCATACCCCCTGACCCCTTTAGCCACAAGGGCCACATCTAATTCCCTCTTAAATATAGCCAATGAACTGGCCTCAACTACCCTCTGTGGCAGAGAGTTCCAGAGATTCACCACTCTCTGTGTGAAAAAGTTTTTCCTCATCTCGGTCTTAAAGGATTTCCCCCTTATCCTTAAGCTGTGACCCCTTGTCCTGGACTTCCCCAACATCGGGAACAATCTTCCTGCATCTAGCCTGTCCAACCCCATAAGAATTTTGTACGTTTCTATAAGATCCCCTCTCAATCTCCTAAATTCTAGCGAGTATAAGCCAAGTCTATCCAGTCTTTCTTCATATGAAAGTCCTGACATCCCAGGAATCAGTCTGGTCAAGATGATAACTTATTAACGATCGAGTGGATCGAGTTAAATTTTAATTGAAAGTGCATCAATTATTTGGATTATGTCGTGATGGTCTTCAGCGACATGCAAATTTCCTTACAAATCAGATCAAATCAATTACACTCAAAGAACATGACTTTTGAATGTCCTTTTGATTTTACAATAGACAATAGGTGCAGGAGTAGGCAATTCGGCCCCTCGAGCCAGCACTGCCATTCAATATGATCATGGCTGATCATCCACAATCGGTACCCCGTTCCTGCCTTCTCGCCGTGTCCCCTAACCGCTATTTTTAAGGGCTCTATCTAACTCTCTCTTGAAAGCAGAGAATTGGCCCCCACTGCCTTCTGAGGAAGAGAATTCCACAGATTCACAACCCTGTGTGAAAAAAGTTTTTCCTCATCTCCGTTCTAAATGGCTTACCCCTTATTCTTAAACTGTAGCCCATGGTTCTGGACTCCCCCAACATCGGGAACATGTTTCCTGCCTCTAGCATGTCCAAACCCTTAATAATCTTATGTTTCACTAAGATCCCCTCTCATCCTAAATTCCAGAGTATACAGGCCCAGACGCTCCATTCTATCAACATATGACAGTCCTGTCCTCCCAGGAATTAACCACGTGACTCTACGCTGCACTCCCTCAATGGCAAGGATGTCCTTCCTCAAATTTGGAGACAAACTGCACACAATACTCCAGGTGTGGTCTCACTAGGGCCCTGTACAACTGTAGAAGGACTTATTTGCTCCTATACTCAACTCCTCTTGTTATGAAGGCCAACATGCCATTTGGTTACTTCACTGCCTGCTGTACCTGCATGCTTACTTTCAGTGACTGATGAACAAGGACCCCTAGATCTTGTTGTATTTCCCCTTTTCCCAACTTGACACCATTCAGATAATAATTTGCCTTCCTGTTTTTGCCACCAAAGTGGATAACCTCACATTTATTCACATTGAACTGCATCTGCCATGCATCTGCCCACTCACCGAACCTGTCCAAGTCACCCTGCATCCTCATAGCATCCTCCTCACAGTTCACACTGCCACCCAGCTTTGTGTCATCTGCAAATTTGCTAATGTTACTTTTAATCCCATCATCTAAATCATTAATGTATATTGTAAATATCTGCGGTTCCAGTACCGAGCCTTGCGGTACACCACTAGTCACTGGCTGCCATTCTGAAAGGGACCCGTTTATCCCTACTCTTTGTTTCCTGTCTGTCAAACGATTTTCTATCCATGTGGGTGGATACCATATTTCATCTACCCCTCCTTCCCAGATCTTTTGATACAACTGGATAGAGAGTTCTTCGAAGTACACATTTATTGCCATGATCATCTTTATTTTCCATGCGCATCAAGATATCTAAACTTGTGTAGGTTTGTGGATCCCACGACCATGTAGGTTTCCGTGAAATTATAACATTTAATGTTTATTCAATGGTAGCCAATCAGTGTTTTTTTTATCACGGCCATATATAGACAATAGACAATAGGTGCAGGAGTAGGCCATTCGGCCCTTCGAGCCAGCACCGCCATTCAATGTGATCATGGCTGATCATCCACAATCAGTACCTCGTTCCTAATAGACGTATGTAGAATAAAAAACATTTCTAATGAAATAAGCCTGCTTCAATATCCGCAGTTGATGTGAGTGAATTCTTGCATCTATGAAGTATTAAGAATTTAAAATTTTTAATTATCCCACTTTCTCTGTAATTGCTGTCATCTTTTCTGCATGTTTCCTTAATTCTTAGCTTTGCACAGCACACCTGAATACTCAATGCTCCCAACAATTCCAAATGCTGCAATTCAGGACACTTCAATTCAATGTCTCATTTGAGTGGACCTCAAATGAGACATTGTCATATCATGTTCAGTTATGTGCTGCATATTAAGAGAGCGTGCAGAAAACAAGTATGTTGCTGAGATTGGAGGGCTTGAGCTATAAGAAGAGACTGGGGCTGTTTCCCTGGAGTAGAGTTGAGGGGTAAATGTACTTATAAATCTATAAAATTTAGAGGCATATGTAGCTTAGGTGGTCTTTTTCCTAGAGTAGATGAGTCAAAAACTGAAGACTTTCAAAGTGAGAAGAGAAAGATTTAACAGGGATCTAAGGAGCAACCTATCACAAGATAGACACAAAAAGCTGGAGTAACTCAGCGGGACAGGCAGCTGAGTTCTCGACCTCTGAAGAAAGATCTCGACCCGAAACGTCACCCATTCCTTCTCCAGAAATGCTGCCTGTCCCGCTGAGTTACTCCAGCTTTTTGTGTCTATCTTCGGTTTAAACCAGCATCTGCAGTTCTTTCTTACCCATCCTATCACACAAAGTGGGTTATGTGGAATGAGCTGTCAGAGGAAGTGGTAGAGGCAAGTAAAATTGCAATGTTTAAAAAACATTTAGACAATTAGGTGGTTATGAATGGTTTGAAGAGATGTGGATTGAATATGGTTAAGTGAGATTATTATCATGGATAGGCATTTTAATTGGCATGGGCGAGTTGGACCGAAGGTCTTTTTTCTATGTTATATAATCTATGTATCTGTTTCTTCAAACATCATTTGAAAGATAGACCAATTTATTGCTTATTCATTTTGTTTTTAAAGTCTTAACATTTCTACTCTTCATATGAGTCACACAACATAAGCATTGTAAAATCTAATTAGTTTGCATTTATGGAAATTTTGACAAGCTGCATATGGACAAATTAGTTTCTCGGCAAGTTATTTATGGCTCCATTCCTTTATGTATTAGGTTAGCATAGTTGTAATAATCCAGGAAAAAAATGAGATGTAGCAAATATAGCGGAAAATAAAGATTTGCACAGTGTCTTCTCAGAAAAAGCAGTTGTCACCCTTTTGTTATAATTAAAATGCTATTGGTTAATTATATAATAAAAGCATGCTTCTTAAATAATAATTTATTGCATTAGCCCTCTGTGTGATTGTGCAGAAGCACTGCTTCCTGCAGTTGAATTTATAAGCTGTTTTTGTTTTTTTCCTAATTCCTGCTTTATGAAATAGATCAATGATGTAAGATGATGATTCCTTAAAATGTCCACTGAAGCTATAGCATTCATTGTGATTATGTACTTCATTTGAGGGACTTATTTTGTGTCTAAATTTTAAATAAGATGCACTTAAAGAAGTAATTTGAACTTCAAAGATATTTTATAAACTTTTAAACTTAACATCAGAGACTGAAGATGTGGCGCAAAATTTGATTTTTTAATACAACAGGAAATTCACTCTGGTGGGGTTATCTGTTAGACTCTAATATTAAATCATTTTGTTTTGGGAGCTGAAGTGAACACTTTATAGGCAATCCTCTATCAATCCATCATAAGTTCAAAGTTAACTTTTTTACTTTTCCTTTCCTGCGGATTCATTTTTTTTGTCTGGTAAGTTTGGCTTGCGTTAAAAGGTATGCCTTTTCTCTTTTTTTTTAATGAAACCCCCACCACTGCATGTGCATGTTTGTGTTTCACTCTTCATATCCTGTCTGTGTTTTGCCCAAAATATTAAACACTTGACATAATTCAGTAAATCCTTGCCATAGTCCTTGAACAGCTGTTTGAATGCATTTATAAAAACAGGATTGGACTGAGGAAGAGTTGTACAAAAATGTTATCAAATGCTAAATAAAGCATTTAGAAGTTTGTTGAGATAAACTTTGCCCATAAGTCCCAGGAATGTTGCTATTAATTTCTGCTATTCAGTTATCCTTTAATTACTACCTAAAATAACAAGCTGTTTAAAAAAAAATACAGCTAAAATAGCACAAATTCAGATTTGTACATTTGTCTGAAAAGAATGTAATCTTCTCTCAGTTTGTGATTTTGTTTCTATAACATTCCTTTTCATCTAGTCCTCACTTACTGTATATAATTTGACTGTTTCCTGTTAATTTTCCTATAGAAGTGGTACGCCATCACCCAAAAGGACATCCGTGTCCTGCCGACCAGGTTCAGGAAGAAGTAACAGAGATCGTTTTTCTGGTGAATCATATACAGTATTAGGTAAAATCATGCCTGTATGTTCATGAAAACCACAGGATAATCTCCTTCCTACAATAACCCCCATGAGCAATGTACATTGAATATTGCATTTTCTTTATACTTTCTGCATTACTGAAGAATAAAGAAGATTCAGAATGTGGTTTGTGCTTAGAGGAAAAAGAATGCAAAACTATTTGTTGATTATTTTGCGCACCCGTTGGTGTGAAAATGTGAAACATAGTCTGGAGTTGCGAAGGAAGCACCCAGTGGAAAAGTTACTAGAATTAGAATGATATTTAAGGCAGTGGGTGAATGCTTGGTTATTTTTAAGGGGCCTAATTACCTACATGATATTCTGGCCCTATGCTCTTGTTTTCAACTATTTTAAATTTAAACTAATTCCCTTATAATTATTAGCAACCTTATCAGCTTGAAAAAAATTACTGTTATCAATATTGACTATATACTGTTAATTGAGTTGCTACTGTTAACATCAAATGGGCAACTATCTACGCAGTTATAAAGATTCTGAAACATAGTTATTTCATAGGGCCAGTGGTTCAATTACTGGACGGGTAAAGGGCCTGTCCCACGGGCATGCGATTCCAGGCGGTAAGCACAGCGTTGCAGGAAGTGGGGACCGTGCGGGTGCCACCGTATGGCCTGTCCCACGAGCATGCGGCAAGCGCAACCTAACCGGAAGCGGTGCGCGGCGTCCAGGCGGTGCTCGCGGCGTTATAAATTTAAGCATTGCTAATGACCACAAAACTACTTAATTGTCTTAAACTCACTTTGTGCATTAATATTGTCTGGGTGAAGAAACCTGCCATAAGTGATTCATTACCCATTGCAATGTGGTAAACTGAAATATACAGTTAGTTTTGCTCTAACGTGATAGTTGCAATCTTAAGAAATGTTGTTGCAAAAAATCACATTATAAAGGCAATTATGTCAATGGGACAAGGTGATTAAGGGCTGGAGAGTTTCAGACTTACAAAGTTATTTTTCCTGCAGGATTTGCAAAAATAAAGGTATTTTCAATAGCAATACGTTTATTTTGTTACTGCTTTCTAAAAATACTAAAGGTTACATTGTTTAATAGTATCATGGCATCAGCCTTAATAGAAGCGATTGCTTGTCGATTTCAACAACCACCAACTATTATAACTATTATGGTAGCAGCTGATTGCTTGTCAATTTCAACAACCAACAACTATTATGGTAGCAGCTGTGTTCTTGAGAGACATTGATGCCTGTTACTGTGGGGAAATTATATGAAACCGGTTTTGCTGTTTAAATCAAACAGCTTTTTTTTCTGCTTGTCAATTTAACTTGAGTGATTCTTTTGTTCCCAATCAAAATCGCATCATAACTAATTTGACCCTTGTAAAGCAAGTAGAGTTCCCTAGTTCATCACTCACGATGTGTCCAACGTGTTATTTAAACTCACATTATAGCGGTACTTTGAAATGTCTGGTGGTCATCATCCTGACTAATTTAAAAAAAAATTAAAGCTTCATTTACCTGCAATAAATGCTGTCATTTTAAAATCTTAAGTATGAGATGAATACTCTTTTTTGATAAATGGTTTCATTGATGCTGCTGTGATGTGACGTGATATGTCGGAAATGTCCGCTAATTTGTAGAATATTGCTCAAATTAAAGTGAATCAGTTAGATTTTATTACCCGGAACTTCAGGCAGGCAGTGACAAAGGAGACTAACTTAGGGAACTCGATTCCACCAGCGGTCGGGTAAAACCCGTTTTATTTTGGTTAGGAAAGTTGGGAATACTGAGGATATTGTTCAAAGTGAAGTGAAAACATATCTAGTTCAATAGCAAAGCCAATCTGTTCGTCTTCACTTGATGGTGCAACCTCACAATCAGTGGTCTATTATAATTTGATACTTTGGCAGGAAGAATATAAACTAAATGCCAATGTTTTAAAGTGTGCAGAAACACATGGAGTATGATGTAAATTTACAATTATAATTGGAGGAAAGGCTTGTTGAGATTAACATGTAGATATATATATAAATGGGTATATTATGTTGAACGAATAGGAAACACAGATAAGGCCACAATTATTGTAACCAATTTGGATTACCATGTTAAGAAAGAACATGATGGTCCTAGATAGAGTACAAAACAGATTTCCGAGATTGGTTCCAAGGAAGACAGTTATTTTTGTTAAATTAGATTGGGGTAATGGGAGCAAAAAAAGATTGAGGATATTTTGCTGAGGTATACATGAGTAATTCAGATGGGATAAATGGAGAGAAGATGTTCCGATTGACTGATGGTCCCAGTAACAAGAAAACAGGGCTTCTTGAGAAAAAGATGGTGATAATACAGAGAATAAAAGCGTGAACACATTGGGTAACTCATTCCGTGGAAGTTATGTCCAACACCTTAACTTCGTGGCAGTCAGGTTTGATCTTTGGCCAGTGATAAAAGGTTTAAAATTGGTTCAAAGAGTGAAAATCGTATAAAAATTCAAGTTTTGTATTTTTCTTGAAGTCTTCTGCATCAATGTAAATGTTACAATTAATTTACATCTATGCTTGTACTTCACAGGCGATGGAGTGATTGAAAATGGTCAACATTATTGGGAAGTGAAGTCTCAAAAAGACTGTAAATCCTATAGTATAGGTGTGTCTTACAGGAATCTTGGAAAGTTTGATCAGCTGGGGAAGACAATTACGTCATGGTGTGTTCATATTAACAACTGGCTGCAGGCATCCTTTGCTGCTAAACACAACAACAAAGCCAAAGCCATGGATGGGCAGGTTCCAGATAGAATAGGAGTATACTGCGACTATGATGGAGGTAGTATTTTTTTAATCAAAGCTTTATTTATATTATTTTCCCATCCTAATTTCTCAAAACTTTATTCTAGTTAGAGTCTCCCAGAGATTTGTGATGATAGTTGTGATATCAATTGTCCTTTGGGCTGTGTCATGCTGTACCCATCCTATAGCCTGGATTCTCTAGCCACAGTACCACATGAAAGAGCATAATAAAGATTTACTTTTTTATTCTGAAATAACTGGATTATTTTATGATGGGCAATTTGATAGATTAGGTTTATATTCTTTGACTTTGGAAGGATAAGGGGTAAACTAATTGAAGCATAACTTTAAAAAACTTTCCCCTTATCTGGGGAATCTAGAAAAATTAGTGACCATTTATGAATAGGGAAGCAGCCGGTGAGTGAAGTAATTTCTTACCTTAGTTCGAAAAGGGATGTGTACAGTGCCCCCCATAATGTTTGGGACAAAGACCCATCATTTATTTATTTGCCTCTGTACTCCACAATTTGAGATTTATAATAGAAAAAAAATCACATGTGGTTAAAGTGCACATTGTCAGATTTTAATAAAGGCCATTTTTATACATTTTAGTTTCACCATGTTGAAATTACAGCAGTGTTTATACATAGTCCCCCCATTTCAGGGCACCATAATGTTTGGGACACAGCAATGTCATGTAAATGAAAGTAGTCATGTTTAGTATTTTGTTGCATATCCTTTGCATGCAACGACTGCTTGAAGTCTGCGATTCATGGACATCACCAGTTGCTGGGTGTTGTAATGAGACCAGGCAGGTTGAGCGAAATATTCTTTATTAATGATAACAAATGCTCGAACTACCGCGTACCTAGTCAAGAATTAATGATTAAAGCTCCTGTCGATGCGAGGAGCACTAACTACTGATTGCTCTCAAAAGCCCGCGAACGAACCCCCGGTCACGTGACAGTTCGACTAATGACGAGGGTTCTGAAAGCCCAGCTTCACCACTAGGTGCCGCTACAGGACCCCCAGCCCCCCCCCCCCCCAGAACCAGAGGAAAGAATCGAGCGAGAGCCGAATTAGGCGGACAGACCGAGTGGAGACAGGATGAACAGATGCAACAGGCGAAAGCCGGCCACCGACATCCAGATCAAAAGTCGCGACGCCAGGTTGCAACACCCGGAATGGACCCTCATAAGGGCACTTCAGCGGAGTCCGGTGCGAGTCTCTGTGGAGGAAAACAAATTGGCAGTCCTTGAGGGCAGGCGGTACATAGGATGGAGCAACCTCGTGGCGAGAGGTCGGGACAGGGGCCCGCCTGCCCACTTTCTCACGGAGGTGCGTCAGCACAGACGAAGGGAGTTCCTGCTGCCTCCGTGCCGCTGGAATAAGATTGCCGGGTACCTTCAGCGGGGAGCCATAAACAAACTCAGCAGACGACGTGGCCAAATCTGCCTTGGAGGCCGTGCGGATCCCCAGCAAAACCCATGGCAATTCATCCACCCAATCAGGGCCCGTGAGTCGACCAGGCCGTTGGCCAGCAGATGGTACGCTGTAGTGTGGTGCAGCTGAGCGCCGTACAGCTGGGCCATGGCCGACCACAGCGCAGGGGTAAACTGAGCACCACGGTCCGAGGAGATATCGGCGGGAACACTGAACCGAGTTACCCAGTGGGCAGTGAGAGCCTGTGCACGTCGCGGCGGAGGTGTCAGGGAGCGGGACGACCTCGGGCCACCACGTGAAATGGTCCACAATGGTGAGCAGGTGGGTGACACCTCGGGACGGTGGCAGGGGATCCACCAGGTCGACGTGGATGTAGTCGAACCGGTGCTGAGGAACAATAAAATCCTGGAGAGGCGCACGCACGAGAGAGCTGGACCTTGGATGTTTGACAGGGGTTGCAGGCCCTGGCCCAGTCTCCGACCTGCTTGCGGAGGCCATGCCAGATGAACTTGGCCGCCACCAACGCAGTAGTTGCCCGGATGGAAGGGTGGGCAAAACCATGGACGGAGTCGAAAATGAGTCGCCAAACCGTAGGGACGATGGGTCGTGGCTGCCCGGTGGAGACATTACAGAGGATAGTAACGCCCGAGGGCCCTAGTGGGACGTCCTCCAATACTAAACCCAAAACGGCAGTGCGATAGGGAAGCATCTCGTCCCCGTCCCGTTGCGCAGTGGCCAGTCCAGAATAATCAATACCCGGGGCTACGGTCAGCACGGCATTAATGGCAGGGCGTGGATAAGGCATCAGCGACCTGGTTGAGCTTACCCGCTACGTGCTGAATACTAGTGGTGAACTCCGAGATAAAAGCCAGATGCTGTTGGCGTGCTGACCAGGGGTAGGACACCTTTGCGAACGCGAAGGTGAGGGGCTTGTGGTCGGTGAAGGCCGTGAAGGCTCTGCCCTGCAGGAAATATAGGAAATGGCGAACAGCCAAATAGAGGACCAGGAGCTCACGGTCAAAAGCGCTGTAATTCCGCTCGGGGGGGCGCAGGTGCCGGCTGAAAAAGGCGAATGGCTGCCAGCGACCGTCAATGAATTGTTCGAGGACCCCCCTCGACGGCGTTGTCAGAAGCGTCGACAGTGAGGGCAGTAGTGGCAGTGGCCCGCGGGTGAACAAGCATAGTGGCATTAGCTAGCCCCTCCTTGGCCCTGTCAAAAGCGGCCGTGGTCTCCGCATCCCAGACCAGGTCCCGGTGTTTGCTTGCCAGACACTGAAACAAAGGCCACATAACCATGCCCGGCCAGGGAAACTGCCGAATTGCCTCTACCTTGGGGAGCGGAGTTGCGCCGAGGAATGAGATGGAGTCGAGACCGAACTGGCATTTGGCGGGATTAATGGTGAGGCAATGGTCCTTGAGGTGCTGGCACAGCAACTGGAGGTGTGTGCAATGCTCCTGGTGGGAGCGGCTGGCGACCAGAATGTCATCGAGATAGATAAACACAGTCCAACAACCGGCCGACCATGTCCATAAGCCGCTAAAAGACTTGGGCGGCATTCTTGAGGCCAAAACGGCATCCGCAACCATTCAAACAGGCCAAAAGGGGTAATGATGGCGGTCTTAGGCACATCATCGGGGTGGACGAAGGTCTAGTGGTACCTACGCACCAGATCAACTTTAGAATTTTTTTAGCCCCATCCAAATGGGCCGTGAAATCCTAAATGTGCGGGACGGTGTAGCAGTCAGCAGTCGTGGCGTTATTAAGGCGGCGGTAATCCCCGCACGGTCTCCACCCGCCGGACGACTTAGGGACCCATCTGGAGTGGGGAGGCCCATGGGCTGTCTGAGCGCCGCACAATACCCATCTCCTCCATGCGCTGGAACTCCTCCTTGGCCAACCGCAGCTTGTCGGGCGGGAGCCTGCACGCCCGTGCGTGGAGCGGAGGGCCGGTGGTGGGGATGTGGTGAACGACACCGTGTTTAGGGGTGGCAGATTTAAATTGGGGGGTCAGAATTTCAGGGAACTCGGCCAGAATTTGGGCATAAGCATCGTCCGTGTCAGACACTGAGCCGAGGTGTGGGCTGGAGGGGGCCACAGCGATGCGTGCTGGAGGGTCTCAGGATGAACGAGGTGCTGGCCCTTGACATCGACCAGTAGGGAGTAGGCTCATAGGAAATTGGCGCCTAACAATGGTTGGGAGACATCGGCGATGGTAAACGGCCACGTGAAATATCGGGAGCCGTAAACAAGGGAAACAGTACGAATCCCATAAGTTCGGATGGGGCTACCGTTGACAGCAGTCAGGGTGGGGCCTCGCTTACCAGAATGGGTGTCGACCCCGGCCGGAGGCAGTATGCTGATCTCGGCCCCCGTGTCCACGAGGAATCTGAGCCCGGAATGGCGGTACCAGGCGTAGAGGTGATGTTTCTGGCCGACCGCGTTAGCCTCAACCGCCGATCGGACAGAGCATTTCCCGGATGCGAGCAATGAGAACGGCATCGGCGAGCCTCCGCACCCCAGCGTTGGTGGTAGTAACACCACAGGTACTTCCTGGGATCCGCAGCAGTCGGTTGCGGCGTGGCGTTGTCGGTAGATGGTGGAATGGACCGTTGAGGCCGTCACGGAGCTGTAGACACCTGGCTGATGGAAGCGCCGTCCTGTTGCTTGGTGAGCCACAGCCCGTCCACCCGCTCGACGAGTTGTAGGGGGTCGGTAAAGTCACTACCAGCAAGGAGCAGGCGGATGTCATCGGGCATCTGCTCGAGGAAAGCCTGCTCGAAGAGGAGACAAGGCTGGTGGCCGTCCATCAGCAAAAGCATTTCGCTCATCAGCACCGATGGCTTGAGGTCACCAAAGCCGTCCATGTGCAGGATCCTGACGGCGCAATTGCGGCGGCTGGGCCCGAAAGTACGCAGCAACAGCGCCTTGAGGCCCTCGTACTTGTTGTCGGCAGGCGGATTTTGGAGGTAAGGAAGCAATCGGGTGGCGGTTTCTTGGTTGAGCGCGCCGACCACGTAGAAGTATTTAGTGGAACCTGCGACGATTTGCCGGATTTGAAACGGCCTCAATGTGTTGGAACCACACATGAGGTTGTACTGCCCAGAAAACGGGCAGTTTAAGCGAAACCGCGTTCTGCTGGGCGGGGTTGGCGTCGAGGTTCTCGGCGGCGTCATGATCGGACCTGAAATATACGTTCGGATCGATGGGGTCACCAATGTAGTGAGACCTGGCAGGTTGAGCGAAATAGTCAAGAATTAACGATTAATGCTCCTGTCAATGCGAGGAGCACTAACTACTGATTACTCTCAGAAGCCTGCGAATCCCCGGTCACATGACAGTTCCGACCAATGACGAGTGTTCTGAACGCCCAGCTTCACTAGGTGCCGCTACAGTGTATTCTCTGGTGATGCTCTGCCAGGCCTGTATTGCAGTCATCTTTAGCTTATGCTTGTTTTGGGGGCTAGTCCCCTTCAGTTTTCTCTTCAGCTTATAAAAGGCATGCTCAATTGAGTTCAGATCGGGTGATTGACTTGGCCACTCAAGAATTGACCCTTTTTTAATTTTCAAAACTCCTTTGTTGCTTTAGCAGTATGTTTGGGATCATTGGCTTGCTGTAGAATGAACCGCCGGCCAATGAGTTTTGAGGCATTTGTTTGAACTTGAGCAGATAGGATGTGTCCATGCACATCAGAATTCATTATGCTACTACCATCAGCAATTGTATCATCAATGAAGATAAGTGAGCCAGTACCTTCAGCAGCCATACATGCCCAGGCCATAACACCCCCACCACCGTGTTTCACAGATGAGGTGGTATGCTTTGGATCTTGGGCAGTTCCTGCTCTCCTCCATACTTTGCTCTTGCCATCACTCTGATATAAGTTAATCTTCATCTCATCTGTCCACAAGACCATTTTCCAGAACTGTGGTTGCTCTTTTAAGTACTTCTTGGCAAACCAACCTGGCCATCCTATTTTTGCGGCTAACCAGTGGTTTGCATCTTGCAGTGTAGCCTCTGTATTTCTGTTCATGAAGTCTTCTGTGGACTGTGGTCATTGACAAATCCACACCTGACTCCTGAAGAATGTTTCTGATCTGTCGGACACGTGTTTGGGGATTTTTCTTTATTATAGAGAGAATTCTTCTGTCATCAGCTGTGGAGGTCTTCCTTGGCCTACCAGTCCCTTTGCAATTAGTAAGCTCACCAGTGCTCTCTTTCTTCTTAATGATGTTCCAAACAGTAAGCCTAAGGTTTGGCTGATATCTTTAACAGTTCTCTAACAGTTCTATTTTGTTTCTCAGTCTCATAATGGCTTCTTTGACTTTCATTGGCACAACTTTGGTCCTCATGTTGATAAACAGCAATAAAAGTTTCTAAAGGTGATGGAAAGACTGGAGGAAAGACTGGGTGCTGTGAGATCTCTTATACCTGCATTAAGGAGGCATTTAAACACACCTGAGCAATTACAAACACCTGTGAAGCCACGTGTCCCAACATTATGGTGCCCTGAAATGGGGGAAAATACTGCTGTAATTTCTACATGGTGAAACCAAAATGTATAAAAATGGCCTTTATTAAAATCTAACAATGTGCACTTTGACCACATGTGATTTTTTCTATTACAAATCTCAAATTGTGGAGTACAGAGGCAAATACATAAATGATGGGTCTTTGTCCCAAACATTATGGAGGGCACTGTGTCGTTGGCATTCTCTACATCAGACGGCCGTGAATGCTCAACTATTTGATAACCGATCAATTGCTTGGTAAGGGATATTGGATGAATGAAAAAAGGTGGAATTCAGATTAATTATCAGACATTAAATAATGCATTGGGATCGAAGGGCTACAGGATCTACACTCCTGTTTTCATGTAAGAGAAGGAAATAGAAAACAATGAGCTTTTATAATAAGGAATGGGTGTAAACCTCTGTCTGGATCATAATTGCTAGCATGGTGCTACCTGAGCTGTTTTTTTCTGTTTACTTTATGTAACTATTGAGTCCCTCAAAATGTTCCTATTTGACTATATATATAATTGTACGTAAGTTAATGTGGAAGTCATCTTTTTTTAGTTCATTTGATGATCTGGTGCATCTTAAGATAACTTTGTTTTGTTTCCCTTCTAAATTTTCATTTCAATTCTGTAGGTCAAATTTCCTTTTATAATGCTGATACAAAGCAATTATTACATACTTTCAAGACAAAATTTACTCAACCAATAATTCCAGCATTTATGGTAAGTGACGAATCAAGGATTCAAGAGTGTTTGGCATATGCAGTAGATATGAACTGAAACAGTATTATTCTTGATGCAGCTTTTCAGGCACAATGGAGGCAACAACAACAAAAATAAAAATTAATATACAATAAATTATCTATTCTAAGTAAACTTAGCCATGATAGTACAAATGCCAAAGTACATATAGAGTAGTGTTTTACTGAAGAACAGTTTTGGATAACTATTTGTAAATTGCATAGTTAGAATCTTGCATCTAGTGGTAAAACAATTTTGATTTTGTAGAAATACACCTGATCATTTAGACAATAGAGAAAAGTTTATAAAATTAGTAATTGAAAATGTATTTAATATTAATATGCAAAATTTAAGATTATGCTCTGTTGGCAACTCGGATCCATTAAATGTTTGTTATTAAGTATACAAAATATTAAAATGTTACAAATAAACAGTTTTCTGTTCTCGAGTTAAAAGATTTTTCCCAGATAGTGCTAGATAGGCCCAGACTTAAAGGCAGAAAGCCACACTATCTATGTATGTGTCAAAAAACTTGCCAGTAATGTCAAATATCCAGAGGATGGTGATAGATTGCAACACGATGCAACAGGGAAAGGCATAGCACATAACGTTTAATGCAGAGAAAGCAGCTGATACATTTTGAAAGGAGGAGGCAGTATATTGTTCTATAAGGGATGTAGGAGCAAAGGCCAGGGATTATGTACAAATCATTGAAGTGGCAGAGCAAATTGAGAAAGCATATATGATTGTGGGCTTTATCAACAGAGGCAGAGAATAAAAAAGCAGAACTCTTATGCTGAACCTTTAAGGGCCTGTCCAATTTGGGTCGTTTGCGCATCACGCAGATGACGCGCAAAGATTTTGTACATCCCAAAATCCTGGGATGCCACTCGCGACCGCGTGTCGCTGCTTACGTCACCACGCACCATGCATGCGTAATTCGCACCATGCACGCGTAATGCGCACCATGTGCGCAAATGACGCCCAAGTGGGACAGGCCCTTTAGACAACATGTTCAAGCCACAGCTGAAGTATTGTGTTCAATTCTGATCACGCGTAAGACATCAGATTTCTATGATGAGGGACCACAGTTATAAGAATATATTAGAGGCTGGATTTGTTTTTTGTCGAAAAGGGAATGATGAGAGGAAATTATAAAGTGTAAGAAATGAGAAAAGGTCTGGACAGAGTAGAGTGAGAAGCTGCTGACTAGGTGAAAGGATCAAGGAATTGAGATCAAGTGTAAAATTGAAGGGAAGAGAGTGGAATATGGAATGCGATTCTTGCAGTCATGGTGGAGGCAGTTTCCGTCAAGGCTTTTGAGGGAATTGGGTAAATGTATGGAAAATAAACATATTATGAGGCAATGGAAAAAGGGCTGGTGGGTAGAATGAATGTTGTTAAAATGGAGAGCAGGCACAGATGTGATAGGAAAAGTGGTTTTATCTATTACTAGACTAAGTGAGACACGTTGGGTCCCATTCTCACACGGGATGGCTGGTCCCCCAACACAATATTCCACCTCTCCACCAATTCCAATATTCCACCACTCGCGCATAGCTCCCAACTGCGCAGGCACAGCTGACGGGTTCCCGTTGTGACACCCCTGATCCCCCCTCCTCTCACCCCATCCCCCACCAACCCCCCCCCCCCCCATCCACTCTAAGTGGCTCTCCGGCGGCTCAGCCATTCCCTCCCATTGAGCTCCCATTGTGACATAGAACACGCATTTATTACTGCACAGGTGCAGCTGACAGGCACGGCAAGTGGAAAAGGGATTTATTAAAGCTTAAAATGTGAATAACTTAAAATATAACAACAATCTAAATGTTAAAGAAGAGATTTATTCAGTCCATTCTTTCTTGTTGTGTCTCTTGTTGCGTTCTGCAGCCGGGGGAGGGGGTTGCCTTCAGGCGGGGGCTGTTGGGGGCCGGTGGGGGGAGCGTCCTGCAGCCTGGAGAGGGGCACGGCTTCAGACGGGGCTGTTGGGGGCCGATGGGGGAGGGGGAAGCGTCCCGCAGCCGGGTGAGGGGGACGGCATCAGGCGGAGGCCAGCGGGGGGGAGCTTTCTGGAGGGCTAGTTTCAGTGTTGCGTGCCGAAGGGACTGGTTTCCAGAGGGCTAATATGGACATTGTGGGCAGAATGGATTCTTGGGCTCGTCCTGCAGCTGGGGACGGGGAGGCTTCAGGTGGGGGCTGGCGGGAGCATTCTGTAGCCGGGGGAGGGGGATGGCTTCAGGCCGTGGCCAGTGGGGGGGACTCACAGTGCATTCAGCCATGGCTTGTGGACTCACAGTTCACTCAGCCACGGCTTGTGGACTGACAGTTCACTCACTCACAGCTTGTGGACTGACAGTTCACTCAGCCACGGCTTGTGGACTCACAGTTCACTCAGCCACGGCTTGTGGACTCACAGTTCACTCAGCCACGGCTTGTGGACTCACAGTTCACTCAGCCACGGCTTGTGGACTCACAGTTCAGTCAGCCACGGCTTGTGAACTCACAGTTCACTCACTCACGGCTTGTGGACTCACAGTTCACTCACTCACGGCTTGTGGACTCACAGTTCACTCACTCACGGCTTGTGGACTCACAGTTCACTCACTCACGGCTTGTGCACTCTCAGTTCACTCACTCACGGCTTGTGCACTCTCCGTTTACTCGGCCACGGCTTGTGGACTCACAGTTCACTCGGCCACGGCTTATGGACTCACAGTTCACTCGGCCACAGTTTGTGGACTCACAGTTCACTCGGCCACAGCTTGTGGACTCACAGTTCACTCGGCCACGGCTTGTGGACTCACAGTTCACTCTGCCACGGCTTGTGGACTCACAGTTCAGTCGGCCACGGCTTGTGCACTCACAGTTCACTCAGCCACGGCTTGTAGACTCACAGTTCACTCGGCCACGGATTGTGGACTCACAGTTCACTCGGCCACGGCTTGTGGGCAAACAGTTCACTCACGGCTTGTGGACTCACAGTTCACTCACGGCTTGTGGACTCACAGTTCACTCGGCCATGGCTTGTGGACTCACAGTTCACTCGGCCACGGCTTGTGGACTCACAGTTCACTCGGCCACGGCTTGTGGACTCACAGTTCACTCGGCCATGGCTTGTGGACTCACAGTTCACTCGGCCACAGCTTGTGGACTCACAGTTCACTCACGGCTTGTGGACTCACAGTTCACTCACTCACGGCTTGTGCACTAGCAGTTCACTCACTCACGGCTTGTGCACTCGCAGTTCACTCACTCACGGCTTGTGGACTCGCAGTTCACTCACTCACGGCTTGTGGACTCGCAGTTCCATACGCCACGGCTTGTGGACTCACAGTTCACTCCGCCACAGCTTGTGGACTCACAGTTCACTCGGCCACGGCTTGTAGACTCACAGTTCACTCGGCCACTGCTTGTGGACTCACAGTTCACTCGGCCACGGCTTGTGGACTCGCAGTTCACTCGGCCAGGGCTTGTGGACTCACAGTTCACTCGGCCATGGCTTGTGGGCTCACAGTTCAGTCGGCCACGGCTTGTGGACTCACAGTTCAGTCAGCCACGGCTTGTGGACACACAGTTCACTCACTCAAGTGGGGGAGGGGCGGGCAGGGGCTGGTGTGGGGGGGAGAGGGGGTGGTGTGGAGGGGGAGTGGGTGGTGTGGGGGGAGGGGGTGGTGAGGGGGTTGTGTAGGCTCAATGGCTCCCGGCCCCGGCTCCGACCGCACTCACTGGCTTTCGTCCCCGGCTGCACACATCGGTACCCAGGTCGTCGTGGTGGTCGCAGAGGACAGCCCCTCGCTCGCAGAGCACAGCCCCTCGCTCGCAGTCCGCTTCAGCTTTATTCTCCCCGCTGTACAGCGGGTGCCGGAAGGGGTGTTACCTTCATGGTGACAGACAGGCGAGAAGACCAATCTGCTCATCACACGATTTTCTAAACCTTCATAACTTTTGTAATATTCCACCGATCGGAATAAAACTTGGTGCGCTTGGAGCAGAGGAGAACGGTGAGTAAGGTGGCGAAAAATCCTAGTGATATAGGGTACCGTTTTTGCGCAAATTTAAATACAACGCACACCGGAAGTGGTCAAGATGAGAGTTTTAATAATAATATATATATATATAGATAGATAGATAGATAGATAGATAGATAGATAGATAGATAGATAGATAGATAGATAGATAGATATCAGCTGCAAAAGTGATGAGCAAATGTGTCAACTGTATACTATAGGAAACGTTCTGTTATATTGATTGACATCTTCATCCTCTTGCAGGTCTGGTGTGGTGGCCTAAGCTTATACACAGGACTACAAGTACCAAGTGCTTTAAAATCCTTCCAGAAGGGCAATGGTGAATTAAGCAACTCTGCGAACAGTTTAATTACTCTTGCTCAGTAACGAAGTGTGTGAGACTAACCTACATGGAGTGGTGTGATTTATTGTTTTAGTTTCTCATTGATTTGAAAATCTGTCGTACAAGCAATGGAAGCCTGGATACAATGGACCAATTCCACTCTTTGTTTCTGATGCACCCAGTTACGGCAGAAATTTTCAGTGGGTACTGTACAAATGCTGAATCGTAACTCAGGGTAACATCCATAGTTGGCAAGTCCACATCCTCATGAATTTCAAAATAATACATTTATATATAGTTTACACTCATTATTTAAAGATTTTATCCTCTGCGTGCACTCTGTACTCCTATTATTCCTTTAGCTGCAAGGAACGTGTAAAAATCACAAAAGGAGCTAGATTAGATCTTAGGCTTGGCTTATAAAACTGACCTGTGGTGGAGAAATGTAACATTCCTTCTGGGTGGGATAATTTGGCTGTGATGCCAGGAATTGATTGAATTGGAATAGTTTGTAATCAAGCTGAATGCAATGATTGCACAAAACTGATAACACCAAAGCATGATGTTTAAACTTATCTTTCAGCGAGTACATGTTTTAAAGCTGCCTTATTTATTGCAACTTGAAGTGTAAATTAAGGGAATATAAAACCACTAAGATAAATGGTCATTATAAAAATATTGCTAGTAAGAGGTTTTTATTCAAGCTAAGGGAATCTGCTAAACTGCTTAGTAGAGGTGCTTCAGCACAACAGTTGAATTTCTAAACACATTGGATTCAGAGTTGGACTTCACCAATGAATCAAAAAAGCTGGAATCTGTTAGTGTGCTTCCTGAGCTATATCAACTAGCATTGATAATTGTTAAACTTGTTAAATGATAAATTTGCATATCACTTGAATAAAAATGCACTGAAGCAGTCAGTAAAGGTGGAATGACAACTGAAAAAAAACTTGTAGCTTCTCTATAATACAGTGTGCATGCTCTTTTAGTCTAATATTAGTGCCTATGAAGCCATGGCTTCACTAAGTTGTCAGATGGACAAGTATCCTGTAAAATAATTCTTGACATTTATCCTTGTTGTATAATGGATAAATTGATCAACTAGTATTACTATTTTGTCCACTGGGTTTCATCCAACAACTTGTTTTCTAACATTAATCTGTTGTTGTAAACCATTTCCAGCATATCTTTAATCATCACCTCCAATTCAGTCTGCAAAAAATGTATTTCTATTGCTGGGAGCTCATAGCTCACATTTCACAGCTTCATGGGGTAAAATAGGATACCAAGAGGCCTTGATTCTCCTGTTGGAATTGGTGAATCTGAGTTTTGGATCTAATTTTGATTAATCATAAACAGTTGGTCACATCATAGCTCTCCAATCTTAGGTAATTTGATTGAAAATAAATGCTCTTAAGTTAAATGTGAATTAAGCGTAAGTAGTAGCACTTTAAAACAGTCAGATGTTTATTTCCATTCCAGTTTCTTGTTCTCCACCTTCACTGGGGTATTTGTATTAATATTCAATTTATTTACTTGCATTACTGTTTTGTAATGGTTCTAAATGGTTTTACTAGTTTACCTAAAGTATCTTAATCGGTATTCTACAATGAAAGATAATGGGAGATAAATTGGAAGAACCATTTATTTCGAGCTATGAGCAGGGCAAATGATTGCAGGTTTAATATTGCCGGAAGGCGAATAGCTCTGCACTGGAACATCTTTATCTGTACTTTGGTCAGTAATAACAAAAAAATGTTTTGTCAAGACCATGAAGTCAGATTTTCATTTAATGAAACATAGGATATCAAACTGAGGATTTTCAAATTATTGAAATAAATCTGCTGCATCCTTGAACCACGAAACATCAATAGTGCATGGATGGTTAAAAGGATTCTCTGTAAATGCTAAAGTATAAAAAATATATATAATTGCAAGTGATCCTATTGAAGAATATTACCATGAAGAAGTTGATTACCTTTGGTCAGCAAGTATTTATTCTTTTGAGTAATCTACTGTTACACCAGAACTTGCTGCAGACTAATTATTCGTTGATATCTTTAGTTTTCATTGTATAGTTGAATAATTTTGTATTTATAATCTATAACTGTTGGGAAGTATATCCCTTGTATGTATTAATTCCTCCAGAATGATATCACCCAGAATGTGAGCATTAGTCTTTGCTCAAACAAGGCTTGATTTTATTTCCTGGAGTGAATAAAATGATAAACGACACTTAGTAAGAAGACAGTTCAAACTTATGAAATGTTAATGCTGCAAATATCCAACCTTACTCCAGTTAATGTTGAATAAATTGAATAATCTGTTAAACGGTTCATGCATTTGGCTTTACAAAAGGAAATATGGTGATAGCAATTTTTTGACCACTTGAAGGTTTTACATAGAAGATACTGATCAAGAAACTATTTGTTTCAGCTAAATATTTATTACTTGTAATTACCATCTAACTTGTATAATATCATCAAACAGTACTATTTTTTAAATAGATTTTGCGTTACTGCAACGTGCTATATTTTGATCTGTGCTGTTGTATTTTTGAATTGTAGCAGATAATTCTGCTTTATCTCGCTGCATTGTGTGGGCTTATGACTGTCCTGGTTGCTGTAAATTCATAGGAATTGCCCGTTGATGGCCAAAGTGATCTTTGTAAAAGTGAGCTGTAATTTTGCAGACTGCAACAAAGTACTGTTATAAATGAACATCATGTGATCTATTGAGAATTCACTGTAAAAGTAAACAAACCCCATTCTCTGTCTTGCATAATCCCTGTCCTCCACCGAGACCATAATCGATGCAGTTTCAACCATATGGTTTAGTTCCTACTGAGTGAACAATATTTGTTTTAATTAAGTCTTACCCATTTTAATGTTATGCTTGTTTCTTATTGCTAAGATGGAATGATTTACCAACACACAAGACTGTAAAACTAGGAAGAAAGAGTCTGCGCGACAGATGTTTATAAATAAGGATAGTTTAATTTACTCAGGGTTAGAGAAATTACCAAATAAACAGCAAAAAAAGTAGCCATGCCATCTACACAATAAAACTTGCTTTAAAACAACTGTTTACATTGCATCATTTATTTTTTATCAAATTGGTGATGAGGGAGCATGCTAAAGACACCCATTGCTTAATACCCAGTGATCTGAAGTGCGGCGGCGCGGATTACTGCAGCGGCCCCTACAGCCCGTCTGTCTTTTTTTTTATTTTTGTCTAGTTAAATGTAGTTGTTTGTGTTTTTTTTGTACTGTTTTAATTGTGTATATGTGGGGGGCGGGGGGGGGAGGGGGAAACTTTAAAAATCTCTTCCCTGCACGGGAGACCCGACCTTTTCCCTGTCGGGTCTCCGTTGTCGTTGGGGCCTAGCTCCGTGGAGCGGCCTCCGACCGGGACGACCTGGGGGCTCCAGTCGCGGAGCCTGTGGAGCTGCGGACTCACCATCGTGGGGCTGGCCGGCCTCGGAGCGCGGGGAGCGGTGGTGGCTCGTTGCTGCGGCCCGACTCCGGGAGCTCCAGCTGCAGACCTGTGGACTATGATATCGGGAGTTCGCGGGTCCGGGTGAGAGACCGCTTTCTGGAGCTCCCGCAACGCAACTTCTCCAGCTCGAGTCGCGGGGTTGGAACGACCGGAGCGGGGCCGTAAATCAGCGCCCGCCGGGGGCACCAACTTTGTGACTTTTGGGCCCGGAGCGAGGCTGTATACCGCCCGGCGCGGCCTCAACGGCCGTGGGACTTAACATTGCCCGCCTGGGGCTTCAACATCGGGAGAAAAATGGGGCAGGGGAGAGAAAAGACTTTGCCTTCCATCACAGTGAGGAGGAGATTCACTGTGATGGATGTTTTTCTGTAAATTGAATTGTTTGTGTGTCTTGTAGGAATTGTTTTGTTGTATGGCTGTGGAAACAGAGTTTCGTTTGAGCCTCTTGAGGTTCAAATGACAAGAAATAAATCAAATCAAATCGGCTGTCTTGAAGAGGGGGCAAATTCTGGTCATGTTTAGGTGAGCTGGAAAACTATTGAATAAATTAGTTGTGTTTATGGTATGTTACCCCATTTAATAATAGATTACAATAGACAAGTTGGGAAAAGGGGAGGTACAACGGGATCTGGGGATCAAGCATGCAGGTACAGCAGGCAGTGAAGAAAGCGAATGGCATGTTGGCCTTTATAACAAGATGAGTTGAGTATAGGAGCAAAGAGGTCCTTCTGCAGTTGTATAGGGCCCTGGTGAGACCACACCTGGAGTATTGTGTGCAGTTTTGGTCCCCTAATTTGAGGAATGACATTCTTGCTATTGAGGGAGTGCAGCGTAGGTTTACAAAGTTAATTCCCAGGATGGCGCGACTGTCCTATGCTGAGAAAATGGATCGGCTGGGCTTGTATACTCTGAAGTTTAGGATGAGAGGGGATCTTATTGAAACATATAAGATTATTAAGGGTTTGGACATGCTAGAGGTAGGAAACATGTTCCCGATGTTGGGGGAGTCCAGAACCAGGGGCCAGTTTAAGAATAGGGGGTAAGCCAGTTAGAACGGAGATGAGGAAACACTTTTTCTCACAGAGAGTTGTGAGTCTGTGGAATTCTCTGCCTCAGAGGGCGGTGGAGGCCGGTTCTCTGGATACTTTCAAGAGAGAGCTAGATAGGGCTCTTAAAGATAGCAGAGTCAGGGGATATGGGAGAAGGCAGGAATGGGGTACTGATTGGGGAAGATCAGCCATGATCACATTGAATGATGGTGCTGGCTCGAAGGGCCGAATGGCCTACTCGTGCACCTATTGTCTATTGTTTATTGACCCCTAAATGGAATGCATTTTATTACCTATTACCTCTATGGTATCAGTACATGGGTTTTTAATTTCAAGTCCATGAATTAGGGTATTAGTCTCTGCATTGTCAGTTTAATCTGAGATTTTTATAGCCAAGGCTGCGACTACAGTTTAGTAATCCAATGATTTGTAAGTGGCAATGTATTGATCTATGTAATCTTTTGAACGGCACAACATACTGCCTATGTTTTTTTGTTTTGATTTAAGATCTAGTATGATTCTTGTTGGAGTTGTCTCCATTTAAATTTAGTCACCGCTTTGGCAATTATTTTATTGTTGTATCTAACTGTAGAACTGCATAAATGGGAGTTTTTTCTTTACAAATCTGGTTTTGCTACATTTCCGTTTACATTTAAACATTTCAACAAATCAAAAATGTAATCTGAAATTTGCCCCTCCTTGTAGCTATTAAATGGAACACAAATCTAACATGGGATTGCAGTCAGCCAATGGTAAAAGACTATGAAGTTTGAGATCTCCACATTTGTTGGTATTCCAGGCCTACCTCACAATTATGATAGCATCATAGAGCATTGAAACAAGCCAAGCAGCACAACTGCCTACCTGTTGGAACCCTTTCATATCGATCCCTTTTTCAGACCATAGACCTAAATGCCAAGTGCTTGTCCAGGCACTTCAATGCCATCAGTGAGCCAACTTCAACCACTCGCTCAGCAGTGCAATCAAGATTTTTGGCTCTTGCTGGGTGATGGTGATCTGCTCGTGTACCTTCAAAATCTCTTCCCTTGCACCCGGCAGTCGCCTGAGATAACTCTCATCCAATCTGGGTGATTTATGCATCTTTTAGCCTACCAAGGCATAGAGTATCTTATTCATAGAGATTTGCACTAGACTTTCACCTATCCTTTCAATGAATTTAGCAACTGTAAAATCTGGTTCCTTTGTGAATACCCACAAGAGGAATTAATGGCTGTCCAAGTATAACTGTCGTTCTAGATTTTCCAAAAAAAAGAATACTTTGTCCAGAGATGCGTGAAGCCCATTCCTTCAGACACCTCACATTTAAAAAGCAAAAAGCAACATACAATGATAGGAAAAACAATTAACCCTTGTACCAAGGAGGTTCCTATCAATCCCAGCCATCCCATTGCCCAACCTCAGAGACCACATATCCCTCATTTCCGCCACCTCCAACGGGATCCCATCCCACTAGCCACATTTTCCCATCTCCACCCCTTTCCGCCTTCCGCAGAGACCGTTCCCTCCGCAATTCCCTGGTTAACTCATCCCTTCCCACCCAAACCACCCCCTCCCCAGGTACTTCCCCTGCAACCGCACCTGTCCTTATACCTCCTCCCTTGACTCTGTCCAGGGACCCTGACAGTCCTTTCAGGTTGGGCAGAGGTTCACTTGTATCTACCTGTATCCGTTGTTCAAGATGTGGACTGGGCGATCGTTTCACGGAACACCTTTGCTCAATCTGCTTGAACCAACCTGATCTCCCGGATGCTGGACACTTTAATTCTCCTTCCCATTCCTACTCAGACCTTTCTGTCCTCGGTCTCCTCCATTCTCAGAGTGAGACTAAACGCAAATTGGAGGAACAGCACTTCATATTTCGGTTGGGCAGCTTACAGTCCAGTGGTATGCATATTGATTTCTCTCACTTGAGGTAGACCCGGCATTCCTTCTTTCTCTATCCCTCCCCCACCCAAATCGCACTAGCTTCTCATTTTCACCTTACAAACAGCTTACAATGACCTGTTTCCTTTATCATTGTTACTTTTTTGCATCTTCATTCATTGTTCTATATCTCTCCACATCACCATCTATATCTCCTGTTTCCTTATCCCTAACCAGTCTGAAGCCAAGATCAAAGAGCAGCGCAAGATAGACCACTCCTGCAAAATCCAGTGGAATGACGTGTAGTACGCAACGAAGCGGAACCTCCGCCATTATGGAAACCCGAACCCAACTTCCGTTATGCCTCTCGCAGTGTAATCAGCGTGCGGGGAACAGTTTGTGTGTGTGATATAGCTCATCTACCAAATTCATAATTTTGTTAATTTTCTTTTTAAATGTTTCTATCTGTTTTCTGCTCATTCCCCTCTCATCCTTCCTCCCCATCCCCCTCTTTTCTGCAGTTTCTCTTGTATTGCTCTAATGCACAAATATAACTATATATATATATATATATATTGTGTGTGAGAGGCAAGATATAGATAATAGACCTCAAAGTTCCCTCATGGATCAGAAGCAAGTTTGATTTAAAGCAACGCTCTATTTCTCTTTATCTTATTACTCATGATGTACATAAACCATAAACAGAGCTGCCAAGTAGTACGGATTTTCCGTTTTTGTACGGAAATGCGATAAGAATACATATGTACGGATTTGCTTCGTAAAATACGGACCGGATTTTTTTTAATCGGCCCGACTTCCTGTTTCATCTTGCTGTTTAAAAAATGCAAGGATATAAAAAGTCATACTGTAACTTTAAAAATTATAGCAGACAAAATCTATTACTATTTTAAATTTCAATATTTGGATGATTATTTTTGTAAGCTTTGATCTGCCTGTCCCGTTGCAGGTTTAAACAGCGCTGTCAGTTTAGCAGCGCGTGGGAATTTAAACGAACAGCGCTATGGGTTCTAACAGGGCTGCCAACATTGGGTGAGAGTTGAGAGTGAGAAATTGCGAGGGAGCGTAGCGACCGGGGAGGGGGAGGGGGGTTTGGGAGGGGGAGCTTTTGCATTTTTCAGCTTGAAATTGTGCAATCTGGTGCATACTGTAGCGAGTCTTTTAACTTGCATTTGAATGCAACATTTATGCTTTAAATTGGATTAGGTATGAATAAGGTTAGGCTAAATTACATTCCTAATTACATTCCACAGTAGAGCCAGGCTCTGATCAACAGGTGCAGCACATGAATGACTGTATTCATATATGAAAATCAGATTATATTCATGCTGTTATGTATATATATAGAGAAAAACTCAGAGAAACAAAGCAAAAGTCGGACTTCCATCACTGTTCTGCACAAATAAATCAATCAACCTTGTTCAAGAAGGAACTACAGATGCTGGAGAATCGAAGGTAGACAAAATTGCTGGAGAAACTCAGCGGGTGCGGCAGCATCTATGGAGCGAAGGAAATAGGCAACGTTTTGGGCCGAAACCCTTCAGACAGTTTCAACCTTACCCTTTGAATATAGAAACAAGACGAAAATAATGCCACATATTCAATCATATATGGTTCAATGAAATTAAGATATATATGTAAAAATATATATGGAAACGCCCTTCCACCCACAAAGTCCACACCGACCAGCAATCTATCATACACCAATTCCATCCATCACGCCAGGGACAATTTACAGAAGCCAATTAACCTACAAACCTGCACATCTTTCGGATATGGGAGAAACCGGAATATCCAGAGAAAACCCATGTGGTAGTAAGGCAGCAACTCTACCGCTGCGCCACCGTGCCACCCCATTAAATTATTTTTTCTGTAATATATTTATTATGGTGTCACGTGAATAAAGATGAACACATGATTCTGATTTCTGCCCTTAGTTGGATAACACACATGTCCAGTCATTGTGTTTTATGGCTGGTTTTCAACCTCTTCAGGCTGAAGGTCTCGACTCGAAACATCACCCATTCTTTATCTCCAGAGATGCTGCCTGTCCTGAGTTTTTCTAGTTTTTAGTGTCTATCTTCAGTTTAAACCAGCATCTGCAATTCCTTCCTACACTATTTGTTAAGCAAAACAGGTCTTATTCTCATTATATAATTTTGTGATCAGCATGAGAGCATGAGAGTTTTGTGAAATGCGTGAGTCTCACGCTCAATGCGTGAGAGTTGGCAGCCCTGCTAATAATGCAAACATTGTATGCAAGTTCCAATTGTTTGGACTAAAATCACTTATTACTGCTTTATAACAGTTAAGTTACATTAAGACCATTTCAGAAATTATGGCAGTCAACAAAAAATCAACTAACAAATTAAAGCAAACTAAAAGAAAATAACATGTTCCCTTTCCTGACTCTACCTCATAAGTACTTTACCGCTGTTAACAGAGCAAAGGGATATTAATCTCAAGAATCAAAATGGGGAAAGTGAGGGAAATTTTGCTTAAATGGTCATTCTAAGCCCATTCAGATCTGCATAGAGTCAGAGTTATACAACATGTACATGGCTGGCCCAATTTGTCCATAATGATCAAGTTGGCATTCTGCGTGCCCAGGTTGCCGTTCCCAGATCAGCTCGCGTCCCAGGGACTGGCTGCAGTTCTCAGGTCGGCTTGCCTGCCCCTACCCTGTGAAAACAAATTGAAAAAAATCCGCGGCTTTTTGGGTTACGGGCCGGATTCGGCCCGTGTGCCGTAGGTTGCTGAACCCTGTCCGAGATGTTTGGCCTCATTGTGGTCCCCCCCATGTTTTACAACCAATTCACCTGGTTAGTTCTATCTCCGGCTGCTTCATATTGTCGGCGGCTGCACATCCAACCAAGAAAGTAGAGAAGAGATGCGACGTCACTCACAGCCGCCAACTGACGCGCATCCCCAGACTGCACAGATCGCTGTGATGTGGCGCAAAAGAGACAAACTGTGCAGGGACTGAAGACAGCGTGAGAATTCTGTCATCAGCGTGAGCATTGGCTGAAATGCGTGACACGCTCAAACCGTGAGAGTTGGCAGACCTGTCTAAGGCCAGGATGTGACAACAGACACACAGACAGACACATACACAAAGGAAGACACACACACACACACACACACAGGGAGACAGACACACACACACAGGGAGACAGACACACACACGGGGAGACAGACACACACACGGGGAGACACACACACACACGGGGAGACACACACACACACAGGGAGACAGACACACACACGGGGAGACAGACACACACACGGGGAGACACACACACACACGGGGAGACACACACACAGAGACACACATACACACGGGGAGACACGCACACAGGGAGACACACACACACAGGGAGACACACACACATAAGGAGACACACACAGGGAGACAGACACACAAGCACACACACACACACACACCTTTTCTTCCCCCTCCCTCCATCCACCCCTTCCTCCCTCCTGCCCCCATCCTTCCCTCTTTCCTCCCCCTCCCTCTTTCTCCACTTTCTCCTTTCCTTCCTTCATACCCTTTCTACATTCCCTCCCTTTGTCTCGCTTTGCCTCCATCCCTTCCTTTTTTTCTTTCCCTCTATCTCTCTCTCTCTCTCTTTCCCTCCTCCCTCTCTCTCCCCGGCTGCCCAATGGAGAGTCTGGCAGGCACGGTGCAGCATGGATTGGCGGCGCTGGCACTGCCGTGTGAGTTGAAGGGCAGGAGGGAGGGAGGGAGGGAGCGAGGCTGCAGCGGCGGCCGGCAGCGCAGCGCTCACAGTCGGCACATAGAGCTGCTGACACCCGGCGGCTGCACATCCAAACAAGAGAGAAGAGACGCGACGTCACTTCCCCAGACCATGCAGATCCCTGGCATGCGGCACAAAGGGACAAACTGTGCAGGGACTGAACTCAGCGTGAGAAGTCGGTCATAAGCGTGAGGGCGTGAGAATTTGCTCCAAGGCGTGATTCTCACGCTGAAAGCGTGAGAGTTGGTAGCCATGGTTCTAATTATAGCGCTACCAGCTCTAGCGCTATTGTCTGCACATAGCGCTATGGGCTTTACACATAGCGCTATGTCCACAGTGCTATGGGTCACAGACGGTTTGGGGAGGGAGAGGGAGGGAGGGAGGAAAAAAGGGAGGAAGAGATGTAGGGAGGGAGAGGGAGGAGGGAGGGAGAGCAAGGGAGGGAGCAGGAGGATTCCAAAATGGCTTCTACATCATCATCTGGTGCTAAAAGCAGGAAGCAGCTGTTCAAACAGAAGTATACAAAGAGATGGCAATGAATGCACTGTCAAGTAAGGTGCGTAGAAGACATGTCAATTGGTAGCAAAATTATGCATTCTTGTACTCTTATGGGTCACTCGTGGGTCGACTCGCACCGTGAGACGTGATTAAGATAGACACAAAAAGCTGGAGCAACTCAGCAGGACAGGCAGCATCTCTGGAGAGAAGGAATGGTGACGTTTCAGGTCGAGACCCTTCAGCTTCAAATGAATCCTTGGTCCAATAAGAGAAATTACTCCTTCTGATGTATTTGCAGGAATCTGCAAGTTACTGCTTTTTATTTTATTATTACAGGATGGGAACTGGAAATTAATACTTTTGATATTTTATGACTAGCAAAATACTCCTAATAGTTTGTGTAATCTTCCAAGTGTTCCAAAATTACAGTAAAACTAGCGTTAATCTCTGGGCTACAGTGCATGGAGTTAAATCAGAAACGGTAACTTAAAGAAGCAACTTATCAAATAAGGTGTCGGCTGGACTTCAAAATTGATAAAACAAATAACAAGATAAAGAAAATGAACTGATATCACCATCATTGATGCCTGTACTAAAAGCCACATTTGAATATTACTACCTTAAAAAAAAACCTAGAGACTAAATTTAATCATTTTAATGCCTCAGCCCCACATTAAATGAAGATTGACAACGAAGATTGACAATTTCTAACCTATGTACTTATATCACCTATTTAAATTATAATTTATACCTAATACTTTAAAATACAACTTGTGGTTGAAAGATGCAACATTAATCAAATTGATCCTGAAGTTATTTCACAATAATGGAGCCACTAATTTCTAGATCATAACAGGGCAATCATTTCTAGATTATAATTCACAGAGTGTGTGCATTTTTCACTGCAATCCCATTCAAAGTTTTCACAATGAATTAAATTAATTGCATGGTCCAAACTTGGGAGAAATTACTTCCTCGGAGATAACGCGGTAAGTACACGGAGCTAGGAACGCTGTTGCTATGGTGCAAGCTGACTCGAATCGCGTAATCACGGCTGCAAACTAATGGGGGCCCCCCATTAATGTGCCTTAACATAAATAACATTAACGTGCGGCACTGGCATTTCTAACGTGGCGCTTGGAAATATGATGGGAAGTGGGGCAGAGAGCTAAGGATGATAAACAAGCTGTCATCTGTTGTTTTGAAAGAAATAATCATTACTGGAGCCTCTGTTCACATTCTTGCTATTCCGTACAGAATCAGCAGAGATACTGTTTGAGGAAAATGGCTTACTTTAAATTTTGACCATTCCTAAACAACAGAGTTGAGATCAATGAAGTCACAGCTAGCCTGCGAAAAATGGGTTAATATTTATTCATCTATTTCTGCTTGGCCAAACGCAATAAAATATTTTGTTTTGGCTTTGAATTGCTTTGCACAGATGAGGTTTGCATACAAAAGAACAAAATGAAACGGAAACAGTTGCTTCACTTTTCATATAACCCGAGTGCACTGAAATTAGAGAGAACATTTGAATGATAATTTTATTTTATGATTTTTGTTGTTGTGATATAGCCCAGCGACTCAAGTATAGAAATTCTTTGTTGCCTGACTCTTACCTTCCTGATTTAAGTTAATAGCAGACTGTCCGCGCCTTTACACCTGCCAGTCTAACTGATATATTCTGGAGAAAATTGGTGAGGGAATTAAATGGGTGAAGGAATAAAAGCTGATTTATTTCCCTCCATGGGGACACCTCACTGCTGTTCACAGCGTTCCTCACGAGAAATTATTGGTTAGTCGTTTTATATTTACTTGAATGCAAACTTTAACCCAATCAAACTACTACGGCTTTTTCGCCGAGTCGACCATCTTGCTCCGCTCTATGATCGTTGGTCATCAAGGGCTACCGGAAATTGAAATTGGAGAACATTGACTTCTCCAATTCCCAGTAGCCCTTGCTGTCTCCTCCCCTTCTCAGCTCTCCCTCAGCCCTCTGGTTCCTCCTCTTCCTTTCTTCTTCCTGCCCCCCCCCCCCCCCCCCCCCCCACCCTGCATCAGTCTGAAGAAGGGTTTCGGCCCAAAACGTTGCCTATTTCCTTCGCTCCATAGATGCTGCCGTACCCGCTGAGTTTCTATACTAAATACTCTGAATGATGAAGGCCATCGGAGACACTTAAATGTTGTTGGCACAAACTGTTCCCCTCATGTTGTGGCCTTTCCTCTGTTATCTGATAAGGCAAATTGCCCCCTTTGTCAGAAGTATAGTAAGGGTCAAGAAAGGGGAATGTCAGGAACAATTGTGTTTGGGCTGGTACCACCTCAAGAAAGTGTTTAAGGGGTACCCTGCTGATTTCCTCTTCTGGAACTCCCTTCCAGTGAAATAGTTGTAACAACCTTTCCAACAAGTCCAACAAGAACCGTCAACTCTTCTGAAAGTCATACAAGCAGACCGAACAGTGGTATGATTCTGAGAAATGTACCACTCGCCCATTTCAGACACGTTGAAGGGGATAGGCTAAAAAGTGATACCTCCATTAGAATGGATGGGCAAGTGTGTACACACTCAACAGCTGGACAAATTATTTCTGCATACGTATAATCCATATATAGAAACTTGTCGTTCACCGCCCCTCTTCTCCCGCTACTATATCTTAAACTAATCTGGCCTGCCGTGTCACCCAGGGTATGTAACAACCATTACTTCGAAATCCCATTGTTTCAAATTTATCAAAATCTGTACTGTGTCCTGTTAATCGTGTCAGTGCCCGATTTCTTATATCAGGTTTTACTAAACATTAGTTGCATTCCACCGGTTTACCAGAACATGAATGTACAGTTTGATTCACAGTTTTTTTCACATATTTTCTGGACAGATTCATTCTGATAGGCCGAGAGATCATATCAATGACATTTATGGTTACCAACTGGTACTTACATTTTCATATTCTGATTCTTTCAGCTGATTACAATGCAAAACATGAATCCAGTTAGTTTTTCCTGCACATTTTACTGCAGTATTTGTTACCAGAAGCACCTGGCCCATCTTGGAGCTAGGGCATGTTTCTGTTTATTGACTTTAACCATTACCCAATCCACCGGACTTGTATTGTGTCATGGCTCTGAAGCGACTTGCTCTTATTCCTCCTGTACACCATCCCTATTTTCCTTTTGGGCCGTCACATTTCTTTTACAATATTCTACCCATTTGTCTCCCACTCCTCATAGAGTAACTTCCTCTCGATCCTCCTATGCTAGTGGTGTTCTCATTACTCCTCACATGATTACCTCATATAGCCTCATATAGCCTGTCTGAGGGTCAGGAGCCATGCTCACACTCATTAGTGCTAGGGTAGTGCACCAGGCCATTTCAGCCCAGTTTTGTGGCAATATTTTGCCAATTTGTACTTGATCACCCCATTGTGTCCTTCCACCATGCATAATGATTGTGGGTGATAATTTTGTTTAACTCCCACTGCCTTGCAAACTTCTTGCATTATTTTACCTGTATTCTGACAAACTGCACATCTTGCGCAGTATCTTACTGCTGTGAAAGAAAATCCCAGTGCATACCAGTGTTTGTATACTAATGTAATCATCCCCCCCTTTGCTCATGTGACTTTGTCCATGAGCAACAGCCGTTAAATAGGGGAACATCTGTTTAGGGGCAATTTCCTGAATGTCCCTTAATAAATCTGTCAGGATTCTAAAATAAATCATAACATGGTAAAGAGTGAATAATAAAGGGCCACATGGAAGCACTTTTTGCCACCTTATCTGCCATATCATTACCTTTTGAGACTGTATCTGTAACTCCTGTATGAGTGTCACACTTTATCACAGCTATTTACTCAGGCTTTGTAGAGCATGGAGAGTGTATCAACGAAAAGGTCGTTACGAATGGGGATTCCTGCAGAAGTGAGGTAACCCCTCATGCCCACTAATGCATGTTTCTCCTGCTGCTATAACACTATTTAATTTCACCCACTGGGACTGAAGAACAGCCCTATCAGGCAGGATTTTAACCATTACTTGATCTCTGTTCTTTGCCACTTTGACTGCAATACTTACTTTCTCCTTTTTCCCAATCATTGATCCTCTTATCAATCAACTACTTAATTTTTAAGTGTATGCAATTTTTTTTCCCAATGCGTCCGAAATCTCTTTCCCTTCCATGACAAACATTTGCCCCCCCGGTTATCTCATCTTCTGGTAGGTCAGCTCACAATTTGTTAACTCTGTGCCTGTGTGCAGTTTTGGTCTCCAAATTTGAGGAAGGACATTCTTGCTTTTGAGGGAGCGCAGCGTAGGTTCACCAGGTTAATTCCCAGGATGGCGGGACTGTCATATGCTGAGAGAATGGAGCGGCTGGGCTTGTATACTCTGGAGTATAGAAGGATGAGAGGGAATCTTATTGAAACATATAAGATTATTAAGGGTTTGGACACACTAGAGGCAGGAAACATGTTCCCGATGTTGGGGGAGTCCAGAACCAGGGGCCACAGTTTAAGAATAAGAGGTAAGCCATTTAGAATGGAGATGAGGAAACACTTTTTCACAGCTCTCTGTGAGTCTGTGCAATTCTCTGCCTCAGAGGGCGGTGGAGGCTGGTGCTCTGGATACTTTCAAGAGAGAGCTTGATAGGGCTCTTAAAGATAGCGGAGTCAGGGGATATGGGGAGAAGGCAGGAACGGGGTACTGATTGGGGATCATCAGCCATGATCACATTGAATGGCGGTGCTGGCTTGAAGGGCCGAATGGCCTACTCCAGCACCTATTGTCTATTGCCTCCAACTAGGGTTGCTGTGAACCATCAGAATAGCTGGGAATATCTTAACACATTCCTGTCCGGTATCGGTCAATGCTTTAGTTAGATTCTTTAGTGTCATGTTCATTCACTCCCCTAATCCAGAACTCTGCAAGTGGTGGGGAATGTGAAATCGCTGTTTCACTACTTACAAAGCAAAAGGCCTTCTTCATCACCTTCCCTATGAAACGTGTTCCCTGATCACTCTATCTGAAGAGGGACTCCCACCTAAATAGCATCTCTTCGACTCCATGCCAAAATCCTAGCTATACTATCTTGGCATGGGAATACCTTTACCCAGTGGTAAAGTGACCAATCAGTACTAAATAGTACCTTTTATTTTGTGACTTGGGCAAGGGTCCTGTGAAATCTATATGCATATGTTGATCTGCAGGCAATTCACATTCTCCCATTTGGCACATCAGCTATCTAATATTGTCCTTACCTTCCCTGCTTCTAAGTCACACTGTACTATGGGGAGTGTAAAACAATTTTTCACTCCAAGTAAAGCACAGTCATACACACCTCGAGGACATCATTCAAACCCTTAAGACATTGATACACCAAAATACAAGTTCATACTTTGTTCATACATACAACACATACTAAAGAAGGGTCTCAAGCCAAAACATATGTTTACACATCCCTAGTACCCCACTTCCAGGGGACTAGCCACTTGCAAGTCCTTTCCCCATAATAATGCACATGTAATATGCCGGCATACCTTTAGGAGGCTCCAATATCATGCCTCCTAGTCCCATTTTTCCTCAGCTCACTACCTCTTTGCTCTGAATTTCTAAAATTACGGTGGTGGGTTCTTTGTTTTATCAATGAGTTTATCAATGAGTTTTATCAGTGAATTTATGAATTGAGGTCCTCAATTACTATTTTTCCTCTGTATTTACCAAGGAGAAAGACAGCAGGACGGAGAAAATTGGAGCAGTCACTGGAAGTGTCATGAAAGCAGACAGGGTTACCGTCGAGGAAGTACTGAAGGTACTGTCCTGTTTGAAGGTAGACAAATCTCCGGGGCCTGACCAGATATATCTGAGGACATTGCGGGAAACTAGAGAGGAAATTGCGGGAGCCCTGGTTGAAATTTATGAGTCGTCCTTAAATGCAGGAGAGGTGCCAGAGGATTGAAGGGTGGTAAATGTTGTGCCTCTTTTCAAGAAGGGCTGCAGGGAAACTGCTGGGAACTATAGGCCAGTGAGCTAAATATCTGTAGTTGGTAAGTTACTGGAGAGTATTCTGAGGGATAGAATATACAGGCATTTGGATGGGCAAGGGCTGATTAGGGACAGTCATCATGGTTTTGTACGTGGGAGGTTGTGTGTCACAAATCTGATTGATTTTTTTGAAGATGTGAGCAAAAGGGTTGATGAGGGCAGAGCTGTAGATGTTGTATACATGGACTTTAGTAAGGCGTTCAACAAGGTGCCACGTGGATTAGATTTCATGGGATCCAAGGAGAGATAGCTGAATGGATAGCAAATTGGCTCCATGGAAGGAAGCAGTGGGTGATAGTGGAAGGTTGCTTCTCAGAATGGAGGCCTGTGACTAGTGGTGTGCCACAGGGTTCGGAGCTGGGCCTGTTACTGTTTGTCATCTACCTCAATGATTTGGATGAGAACATACAGGGCAAGATTAGCAAGTTTGCTGATGATACAAAAGTTAGTGGTTTTGCAGATAGTGAAGAAGGTTGTGAACGATTGCAGCAGGATCTGGATTGATTGGCCAGGTGGGCGGATGAATGGTTGATGGCATTTAATACAGAGAAGTGTGAGGTGTTGCATTTTGGGACGTCGAACAAGGGCAGGACCTACACAGTAAATGGTAGGCCTCTGGGTAGTGTTGTAGAGCAGAGGGATCTAGGAGTACAAATGTATGGTTCCTTGAAGGTCGAATCGCAGGTAACTAAGGTGGTCAAAAATGCTTTTGGCACTTTGGCCTTCATCAGTCAGAGTATTGAGTATAGAAGTTGGGAGGTCATATTGCAGTTGTATATGACGTTGGTGAGGCCGCATTTAGAATATTGTGTTCAGTTCTGGGCACCATGTTATAGAAAAGATAATGTCAAGCTTGATGGGTTCAGAAAAGATTTACGAGGATGTTGCCAGGACTAGTGGGTGTGAGCTAGAGGTGAAGTAGGCTTGGTCTCTATTCCATGGAGCATAGGAGGATGAGGGGAGATCTTATAGAGGTATACAAAATCATGAGAGGATTAGATCGGGTAAATGCACAGAGTCTTTTACCCAGAGTAGAGGGATCGAGGACTAGAGGACATACAGTGCATCCAGAAAGTATTCAGACCCCTATATTGACGGAACAATGGTGGAGAGAGTCAATAGCTTCAAATTCCTGGGCGTGCATATTTCTGAAAATCTTTCCTGGATCCAGCATACTGATACAATTATAAAGCAAGCACATCAACGCCTCTACTTCCTGAGATGATTATGGAGATTCAGTATGTCAGTGAGGATTCTCTTGAACTTCTACAGGTGTACATTAGAGAGCATATAGACTGGTTGCATCACGGCCTGGTTCAGTAACTTGAATGCCCAGGAGCGAAGAAGACTGCAAAAAGTTGTGAACACTGCCCAGCCCATCACGGGTTCTGACCTTCCCACCATCGAAGGGATTTACAGGAGTCGCTGCCTCAAAAAGGCAGCCAACATCATTAGAGACCCACACCACCCTGGGCACACACTCATTTCACCCCTGCCATCAGGAAGAAAGTACAGGAGCCTGAAAGCTAACATCCAGGTTTAGGAACAGCTTCTTTCCTACAGCCATTAGGTTGGTAAACACTACAATCTCAAATAAACTCTGAAGTACATAGACTATTATTGTTATAATTGCACTATTATTGTTTGTTTTTTATGCGTAAGTATGTGTGTGTGTATATAAATAAATAAATATATGATCTGTATATATGCATATATATGAGTATGTGTACACACTGAACTTTATCATATTGTTTACAGTGTACTATGTTTACATATTCTGTTGTGCTGCTGCAGGTAAGAATGTTATTGGTCTATCTGGGGCATATGACAATAAAACACTCTTGACTATTATATTGATAATAGGCTTGACCATTGAAGACATAGATCAACAAACACAGTCCAATTCCACCCCATTACAAATAACCAAGTGTCCTATTATCCTTTCGACTTGTTTTTATTGATTTGCGATTGCCATTTGTTCTTTGAGAACAGAATCTGAATAAAATAGACTGCAGTGTCAGTTACACATGCTCAGTTTCAACCTTCTTTAAATCACAGAATTATTATGATACATGAAGATGACTTTGAGCAGTTTAGGCACTGTACCTATCCCTACCCCTTGCTGCTTTCTTGAAGCTTTGTAATTTATCGTGTGATAGGAGCAGAATTAGGCCATTTGGCCCATCAAGTCTTCTCCGCCATTCAACCATGACTGATCCATTTCATCCTCCTAACCCCATTCTCCTGCCTTCTCCCATAACCTCTGACACCTGTACTAATCAAAAATATATCTATCTCTGCCTTAAAAGTATCAATATTCTTGGCCTCCACAGCCTTCTGGCAAAGAATTCCACAGATTCACCACCCTCTGACTAAAACAATTCCTCACCTCCTTCCTAAAAGGACATCCTTTAATTCTGAGGCTATGACCTTTAGTCCTAGACTCTCCCACTGGTGGAAACATCCTCTCCACATCCACTCTATCCAAGCCTTTCACTATTCTGTTTGTTTCAATGATGTCCCCCCTCATTCTTCTAAACTCTAGTGAGTACAAGCCCAATGCCGTCAAACGCTCATCATATATTAACCCACTCATTCCTGGGATCAGTCTTGTAAACCTCCTCTGGACCCTCTCCAGAGCCAGCATATCCTTCCTCAGATATGTTGCCCAAAATTGCTTATAATGTTCCAAATGCGGCCTGACCAGCGCCTTATAGAACCTCAGATTACATCCCTGTTTTTGTATACAAACCCTCTCAAAATAAATGATAGCATTGCGTTTGCTTTCTTTACTTGCAGATTAACTTTTTGGAAATCCTGCACCAGCACTCCCAAGCCCTTTTGCACCTCTGATTTAGAAAATAGTCTATGCCTTTATGTCTACTACCATAATGCATGACTCCACACTTTGCTACACTATATTCCATCTGTCACTTCTCTGCCCACTCACCCAACCTGTCCAAGTCTTTCTGCAGAGCCCCTGCTTTCTCTACATTACCTGCCCCTCCACCTATTTTCGTATCATCCACAAACTTGGCCACAAAGTCTTCAATCCTCTCATCCAAATCATTAATATGCAACGTGAAGAACAGCGGCCCCAGCACCGAGCCCTGCAGAACTCCATTAGTCACTGGCAACCAACCAGTAAAAGCCCCCTTTATTGCCACTCTTTGCCTTCTGCCATCCAGCCAACCTGCTATCCATGCTAGTATCTGCACCTTTGATACCATGGTCTCTCATCTTTCTTAGCAGCTTCCGTGTGGCACCTTATCAAAGGCTCTCTGAAAATCTAGGTATTTACAGTATGTTGTAGCTGTAACACTATATAGCTGTAACACTATATTCTGCATTTTGGCATTTATCACTTTGCATAGGACTGAGGCTATGACCTTTAGTCCTAGACTCTCCCACTAGTGGAAACATTCTATTCACATCCACTCTATCCAAGTCTTTCACTATTCTGTATGTTTCAATGATGTCCCCCCTCATTCTTCTAAACTCTAGTGAGTACAAGCCCAATGTCGTCAAACGCTCATCATATATTAACCTACTCATTCCTGGGATCAGTCTTGTAAACCTCCTCTGGACCCTCTCCAGAGCCAGCATATCCTTCCTCAGATATGTTGCCCAAAATTGCTTATAATGTTCCAAATGCGGCCTGACCAACGCCTTAAACCAATGGTGAGGCAAGTGGAGAGTGTAAAAGCAGTGTGCAGGGGGCCAGGTCCTTTTTAATGGTACTCTGGCACTTTCATACTGAGGAGGACACGACAAGACAATGTGGGGCTAAAACCCAGTGCAGAGGAGATGGAGCCACAGCGGTCAGGATAGGGCACAGGGAGTGAAGATATTGTTGGGAGGGGATGGTCCATCAGGAGAAAGTTGGAGGAGCAGCCAGATCATTGGCACTGTTCAGCAGGATGGGTCAAATACTGAGTGAGCAATAGTGACAGCAGTCAGGTGCATAGACAGGCATTTCTGTGGCTGTGAGCAAGACTCCAAGAGGACGTGTTGTCATCCAGATGCCAGGGTCAAGGACGTTTCTGAGTGGGGACAGGACATTCTGAAAAGGGAAGTTGAGAAGCCAGAGATTGTGTTCCATATTGGTATTAACGACACAGGCAAGAAAAAAGTTCAGGTCCTGCAGAGAATTTATTGAATTAGGTAGAACATTAAAAATGGGAACCTCTAGGGTCCCAAATTACAGGAATATGTGCTGGTAAGTAGATAGGATGGAACACAAGGTTTATGCTACACTTGCCTTTATCAGTTGGGGCATTGAACATAAAAGTGAGAAAATGATGTGCAGCTGTGTAAAGGCACAAGGAATCACAGATGCTGGAGTCTTGAGCAAAACCCAAATTGCTGGAGGAACATGGTTGGTCTGGCAACATTAGTGGAGTGAATGGATATGGTTGAAGTTCCTGTACCTTCACATGACAATAATAAACATAAACCTAAGTCATTGGAGTAGATTTTTAAGGATAACATTTTCTCACATTTGGGAAAACATGGACATATTAGGAATAGTCAGCGTGGCTTTGTGCAGGGGAGGTCATGTCTTACAAATTTGATTGAGTTTTCTGAGGTGACATGTTGATTGATGAGGGTGAGGCAGTGGGCATGTCCACATGGACTTCAGATAACCATTTGCCATTATCTCAAGGAACATTAATCCAGATAATTAAAGTTCATGGGATCCATGGTGTTTTAGTGGATTGGATTGAAAACTGGCTTAGCCATTGAATACAAAGGGTAGTGGAGAAGGGGTTCTTATTCTGACTGGAAGCCAGTGACGAGTAACATTCTGCAGATATAATTTCCTGGACCATGTGTGTTGTTTGCGATATTTAACAGGATGGACACAGTGGCACAGTGGTAGAGATGCTGTCTTACAGTGCCAGAGACCAGGGTTCAATCTGTACGAAGTTTGTACGTTCTACCTGTGACCACGTAGGTTTCTCCGGGTGCACAGGTTTTCTCCCATATTCCAAAGACGTACAGGTTTGTAGGTTAATTAGCTTCTGCAAATTGTCCCTAGTCTGTAGGATAGAACTAGTGTATGGGTGATCGCTGGTTGGTGCTGACTCGATGGGCCAGAGGGCCCGTTTCAATGCTGTCTCTCTAAAAACTAAACTAAAATATATTAATGATTTGGGCAAAATTGTGATGAAAGTTGTTAAAGGGTACAGAAGAATATAAATCAGTTGAATATATGGAAAATGAAATGGCAAATGGTGATAACATCTGGACAAGCGAGAGGTGATGCACTTTGAGAGGTCAAATGCAAGAGGGATCTTGGGGTGCAAGTCCAATGCCCTCTGAGAGTGGCAACACAACTAGATGAGGGTGATGGTGAAGGTAAATGGTATATGTTTGTCTTTATCAGTCAGGACATCGAGTATAAAAGTTTGGACAGTACTAAGTTTTGGAAGGAAGTATATAAAATCATGAGAGACATATAGTCTTTTTCCCAAGGTGGAAATGTCAAATACTGGAATGAATTAATTTAAGCTGAGAAGTCGAATGTTTAAAGGGGAATTATGAGACATTATTTGCATAAAATGTGTCAGGTGCCTGAAATGCACTGTTAGGGAAGATGTGAGAAACAAATATGACAAAAACATTTAAGAGGCATTCAGACAGGCACATGGGTGGGGAATGGAGTGGTATAGACTACGTGGAGGCAAATGGGTTTAGTTTCAAGTGGCATTATAGTCAGTGCAGGCGTCATGGGCTGAAGGGCCTGTTCCTGTGCTGTACAGTTCTATATTCTATTACAGTGCAAGGCAGAGAGAGAGGAGGAAAGGGCAGGGAAGAGGGAGCCTGTGCAAGGGAGATGGAGCCAAGGCAGGATTAGACAGGTCAGAGAAAGTGAGAGGATAGGGCAAGGCAAAGGGAACGAGCACAAGGCAAGGAAGAGCAGAGAAGATAAGAGTAGGAGAGGGCAAAGCGACAAGGGCAGGGCAGCATAGTGACACAGGGTAGGGTCACTGGGTCACCACTCCTCACTGGGGCACAGTGGTGAGTCCAGCCACAGTGCATCATTCCGGCCTTTCGCCCTACCTGTCCGAGACTGACCGAGATCGAAGCCAGCACAATAAGACTCATCCAATAAGAATCACTTAATCAGCAAGCAATGAAATAAGATGGTGGGAATTTTTGAAACTGCAGCAACCTGGATTTTGATTGTATTTTCATATGTTGGTACTGGACACACTTACAGAATAAATATCACCTAATTATCTAATGGTAATCTGGTCTTTATTTTCAGTGGTAATTCTGAATAGCTTTCTCCCTCTTAAGGCGACACCATGGCAGAGTTGCTGCCTTACAACACTTGCAGCTCCAGAGATCTGGGTTCAATCCCTACGAGTGCTGCCTGCACGAGTGTGTACGTTCTCCCTGTGACCGCTTGGTTTTCTCCGAGATCTTAAGTCTCCTCCCACACTCCAAAGACATACAGGTTTGTAGATTAATTGGCTTGATGTGTGTAAATTGTCCCTAGTGTGTGTAGGATAGTGTTAATGTGCGCGGGTTGGTGCGGACTCGGTGGGCCAAAGGGCCTGTACATCTCTAAGCTAAACTAAACAAAGAAGTTGATATCTTTTTTATAACTTCATGTTGTTGTAGTTTTCTACCACAATGGCTTCTTCAGCTCTTGTTCACACAATTGACCTGTTTGAGAAGGACCATGCTGGGGCATTGTATTCCTGCTCTGCTCCACATTCCAAACTCAAGCATATTTCTGGCATTTGCTGAGACGAGAGGCAGCCTCCATGATGAAGATACCACCGTGTGGTACATGTGCGAGTGCATGCATGATAACTCTTCAAACAAATTTCAGGTAAATTGGCTGTTGAACCCTAAACAGGTCACATTTATGTGATCCATAAGAATGTCATTTGTAATGATACTTGACTATTTTGGTTGTATTTCTACGAATTAAATAGAAAGATTTTGCCCTTGCTGAGCAAATTATTGATACCAGTACAGTCACAATGTCTGTATAGATTACAGTAACATTCCAAATCTGCAACCCACTCAGAATCCCTTTCTTTGTGAATGTCAAGGTATAAACCACATGACAAACTTACTGGTCTAGGAACTGCCTCCAATGGCAGATCATCAATGGAGAAACCAGCTCTTCCTCCGGGAGACGGGTCTCGTCCACTATGATTCTTTTCTCTTCACAAATCCTCTTTGTTTCTGAACCTTATTTCAGGGGCTTTTAAACTCTCTAATCTCATCAAGTTGAATGTATCCACCCTCTCTGTTGACCACTTGCAAGAGGCAGCCCACTCCTGTCTTAGCTTCTGGAAACCACTGACTTATCACCAGTGCGTACACATAGAACATAGAAGAGTACAACAGAGGAAGAGGCTCTTTCGTCCACAATGTCTGTGCCAAACATGATGTCAAGTTAAACTATCTCCTCTGCCTCCACATAATCCCCATCCATCCATTCCCTGAATACACATGTGCCTATTAAAACCCCTATCCTAAATGCCACTATCTTATCTGCCTTTTTCTAGCTACCCACCACTCCCTGTACATCTACTTTAAATTTTGCTCCTCTCAATTTAAGGCTATGCTTTCTAGTCTTTGACATTTCCACCCTGGGAAAGTAGTTGTGACTATGTATCCTGTCTGTGCCTCACATCATTTTATGTACTTCCATCAGTATTCCCTGTAGCCATCAGTGCTCCAGAGAAAACATTCCAAGTTTGTCCGACCTCTCGTTAGAGCTAATATGCTCTAATCCAGGCAGCATTCTGACAAACCTTTTCTGCATCTTCCCAAAGCCTCTACATCCTTCCTGTATGGGGTGCACACAATAGTTTAGTTTACGTTAGTTTAGTTTATTATTGCCATGTGTACCGAGGTACTTTGAAATGATTACAATCAAGCCGACCACAATGTACAGATACAGGATAAAGGGAGTAACGCTTAGAGCTAGATAAAGTCGAGTTATATCTAATTACAGATAGTCCAAAGGTCTCCAATGAGGTAGATGGTTGTTCAGGACGACTTTCTAGTTACTGGTAAAATGGTTTAGTTGTCTGATAATAACTGGAAGGAACTGTCCCTGAAACTGGAGGTTTGCATTTTCACACTTTTATTTTCCATTTTATTTTGACTAATTCCTTGCCATTCTGAAACATTAGCCAACTACACGGGCCTTTATGTTTACTGGGCATAAGTGTAACTTGGAGGATGAAGCAGTTGATAATTCCCCTCATTGAACATAAGCAGATGTAAGAGTTGGCTGTAAACCCCTCACGGCTGCTTCGCCATGCAGTCAGTTCATCATAGATCTGACCTTTAGCCTCAGGTCCTTTTTCCACCTGTCCTGTAAACTGATTCTCTGGAGTTTGGAAATCTTCCTATTTCAGCCTTAAGTGTTCTTTGACTCAGCATCCTTGGCTCTCTGGGTTGGGAATTCCAAAGATTTACAAACTTCTGAGTGAAGAAACTCTTCCTCATCTCCTTTTAACACAAATAATCTTTGTCTTGAACTTATGCCCACTTGTTCCAAATCCCTTGAAGTGGGCGCATGTGCGGGGCTTTTCCAGAGTGTGCGCATGTGCGGAGATTTCGGGCGGGAAAGGCCTGCGGAATCAGCCATGTTTGCCAGACGTTTCTGAGTTTATGTATTAAAGAAATAAATTGCTTAAAGCGTTGTGAGGCAAATGAAACTTTACACTACTCGTAATTTACTTAACTTTATTTAAGCTTCAAGCAACTTATTTCTTTAATACATAAACTCAGAAACGTCTGGCAAACATGGCTGATTCCGCAGACCTTTCCCGCCCGAAATCTCCGCACATGCGCACACTCTGGAAAAGCCCCGCACATGAGCACATGCGCCCACTTCATTCTCCCCTCCTATTTATAAGTTGAGACGGTCAGGAGGTTTAGTACATCTTGATGACCGTCACAGCACTGGAACTTCAGGAGATAATGATGTTTCAATAGCTGGTGGTACATACATTGTTTGGTCTTTTCTTGCAATAGTTATATTATCAAGATAAGGGAAAGTATCTTTAAGGTTTTCCTGTTCAACAAGTTTGTCCATCTCTCTCTGAAAAACAGCCACGCCATTAGTTACACCAAAAGGAACTCTGCAGTAGTGGAATTTCCCATTTGCTTCAAACGCAGTGTATTTCTTCTCTGGTTCCTTCAAAGGAATTTGGTAGTAAGCACTTTTTAAGTCAAAAGTAGAGAATATCTTATACTTAGCTAATGTATTGATAATCTCTTCCATACGAGGTAATGGATATGCATCAAGCTCCGTGAACTGGTTTATAGTTTGAGAGAAATCAATGCAGAGTCTCTTTCTATGTCTCTCCAAGGGGTCCTTAACCACGACAACTTGTGCCCTGCAAGGGGAAGAGGTGGGTTCTATGATACCTTCTTGTAAAAGATTAGTTACTTCTCTGTTGATAAAGTTCCTATCATCTTTACTAAAATGTCTTGATTTTGTAGCAATTGGCTTTCACTTAGAGGATAAATTCGTGAATAATTAGGACATTCAACAGATGCAGCTGAAAAAAAACCACACAATACTGGTGGCTTTGACAATACAAGATCAGGCATAGTTCCTTCATACATTATTTGAAGTGATCTGTGCTGTTTCTGAAAATCCTAACCTAGAATTATATCGCTACACACATTTTTCAAAATACCAAGACATACAGATTTATAGCTAGTTTTGTTCAGAATAAAGTCTACAATATAAGATCCAATAATTTGAGTATTGAGAGTTGCAGAGCCATTGAGATTTCTCTATCTGAAGGAATTATAGTTAGATTTAGTCGAGACGCAACTTGTTCACTTATAAAACTTTCTGAACTGCCAGAATCAAGTAGTACATTAAGTGTATGGCCATTGATGGATACCGTTGGTGCTGCATGAGACAAGCTCTGAGGAAATGCAGCTCTTGAGCAGGGCATATCTCTCCACTATGAATATTACCCCCGCAAAAGTAACACTTCCTTTTTGAATAAGTATATGCTGCAGCAAGGGCACATTTATCAGTAAAAATTGTTTCAGCTTGCTCCATATTAGTACTTGGGTGAGATTAATTTGTAGTATTTGCAGCAGAATACACATTAGATGAGCCATAAGCATCTGAAATTTTCTGAGCCAAGTCTAATGAGTAAGCTTGATTGTAAGCTGACTGTAAATCCAAGGTTTTGTTTTCTAATAGTCTCTGTCGTATTAAAGGCGATGCCAAACCATTGATAAAAGAGTCTCGAATAAGTTGCTGTCGATATTGATCAGCCGTAACTGCTTTGAAGGCACAGTCTTTACTAAGTCTTTGAAGTTCTTGTAAAAATTAATCAAGTGACTCACCATGTTTTTGTTTCTGAGTAGCAAGGAGGTGTCGAGCAAATATTACATTGGGTGTCTTAACGAAGAGTCTGCTTAGTACATCAATAGCAGAATCATAATTTGTACATTCCTCTATGTAATCAAATACATCATAAGAGACAGAGCTTATTAATGTCCTGAATTTGTCTGGTGCATCATTGCCACACTCATCAAATAAGTTATTTAGTGTACGAAGCCAGTGCTTCTATTCCTTTGCAGCAGTAGGTGAGTTGGGATCCAGATCCAAGCGTTGTGGTTTCAATAGTTTCTCCATCCCGATGTCGCACTGCTCAACTTCTGAGATTGAGTTACTTAAATTGTTGTGAGGCAAATGAAACTTTTAGACTACTCGTAATTTAGTTCAACTTTAAGCTTTAAGCAACACATTTCTGTAATACATAACTTCAAAACGTCTGGAAAAACATGGCTGATTCCGCAGGCCTTTCCCGCCCGAAAACCCCGCACATGCGCACACTCTGGAAATGCCCCGCACATGCACACATGCGCCCACTTCACTATGTCACTGGTTCTCTCTCTCCTTCCTGTACTCCATCCTCATTGTTTGTAATTCGTCCCACCACAGTGGTGTCGTCTGCAAAACCTGTTGACGGAATTAGAGCCAAATTTGGCCATACAATCGTGAGGGTATAGGAGGGAGTATAGTAGTGGACTGAGAACACATCCTTATGGGGTACCGATGTTGAGAATTTTTGTGGAGGTGTTGTCAATTGTCCTTGCTGATTGAGGTCTGGGGGTCAGAAAGTCAAGGATCCAATGGCAGAATGGGGGAGCTGATTCTTTGGCCTAAGAGTTAGGAGATGAGTTTGGATGTGATTATGGTGTTGAAGGCAGAGCTATGGTTGATAAATAGAAACATAGAAAATAGGTGCAGGAGGAGGCCTTTCGGCCCTTCGAGCCAGGAGTCTAATGTGGGCCCTAGGAGTCTAATGTGGGAGTCATTATTGCCTAGGTGTTCCAGTGATGGGTTTAGAGTAAGGGAGATGTTGTGTGCTGTGGACCTGTGACGGCGGTAAGTAAACTACAGTGGATCACGGCTGGCTGGGAGGCCAGAGCTAATGTGTGCCATTGTAGCGGCACCTAGTCGTGGCCTGGGAAATCGCAAACCCTCGCTATTGGCTGGCGTGGTCATGTGATCGCGGGAGTGTTTTCGCGGGCTTTTGTATAGCATTCATTCGCTCCACCCTGTTAGGAGCTTCGTATTTTAGGCTGTTCTAAACGCGTTTGAGTAAATCGCTTTATTGTCGTTCAAATTATAGAATCTTACCTTACTCATTCGACTAGACTCGCCAAACCATCACCAATCTCTCAAAGTACTTCATGATGGTGAATATCAGAGCCACTGGATGGTAATCATTAGGCACAACACTTTAATTTTCTTTGGCACCGGGGATGACAGTGGTCTTTTTGAAGCAGGTGTCAGATGCTTAAAGGTGTCTGTGAATACCTCTGCGAGCTAATCCACACAAGTCCTGTGGGTGCGGCTAGGAATTCCATCCGGATGTTTCTTTCCGGGATTCAATCTCAGAAAGGCTGATCTTGCGTCTGCCACAGTAACTGTTGGTACAGGTTCATTTAGACTGGCAAGGCAGGGGTAGATTGCATTGAATTCATCGCAGAGGGACCCATTGTTGCCAGTGATACTGTCTGCCTACGCTTTGTAGCCCTTTATTAGCATGCAAGTCTTGCAACAATCTAGGAGTAAACGTGTCCTTGCCTCATGACACCAGCTCAGCCCAGAATTCCCTTTTGGCATTCTTAATGGCTCTGCGAAGGTCATGGATGGATTTTTTGTTCTGCTCAGGATCATTTCACACGACTGCTGCAGATTCAGACTTTAGCTGGGAGTGGATCTTGCAGTTCATCCATGGTGAAGAGGAAAAAAATACTTAAGACCAAAGTTGGACCCTTGAAGACCGAAAATGATGAATTTATAATGGGGAATAAGGAAATGGGTTGAACAGGTACTTTGGATCTGTCTTCACTAAGGAGGACACAAACAATCTTCCTGATATAGTAGTGACCAGAGGATCTGGGGTGACGGAGGAACTGAAGGAAATCAACATTCGGCGGGAAATGGTGTTGGATAGACTGATGGGACTGAAGGCTGATAAACCCCCAGGGCCTGATGCTCTGCATCCCTGGGTACTTAAGGAAGTGGCTCTAGAAATCGTTGATGCATTGCTGATAATTTTCCAATGTTCTATAGACTCAGGATCAGTTCCTGTGGATTAGAGGGTAGCTAATGTTATCCCACTTTTTAAGAAAGGCAGGAGAGAGAAAACAGGGAATTATAGACCAGTTAGCCTGACATCGGTGGTGGGGATGATGCTGGAGTCAATTATAAAAGATGAGATAGCCGAACATTTGGATAGCAGTAACAGGATCGGTCCGAGTCAGCATGGATTTACGAAGGGGAAATCATGCTTGACTAATCTTCTGGAATTTTTTGAAGATGTAACTAGTAAAATGGACAAGGGAGAGCCAGTGGATGTAGTGTACCTGGACTTTCAGAAAGCATTTGATAAGGTTCCACATAGGAGATTAGTGGGCAAAATTAGGGCACATTGTATTGGGGGTAGAGTGCTGACATGGATAGAGAAGTGGTTAGCAGACAGGAAAGAAAGAGTAGGGACTAACGGGTCCCTTTCAGAATGGCAGGCAGTGACTAGTGAGGTACCGCAAGGATCGGAGCTCGAACCGCAGCTATTTACAATATACATCAATGATTTGGATGAAGGGATTCAAAGTAAAATTAGCAAATTTGCAGATGACACAAAGCTGGGTGGCAGTGTGAACTGTGAGGAGGATGCTATGAGAATGGAGGGTGACTTGGGCAGGTTGGGGGAGTGGGCAGGTGCATGGCAGATGAAGTTTAATGCAGATAAATGTGAGGTTATCCACTGGTAGCAAAAACAGGAAGGCAGATTACTATCTAAATGGCGCCAAGTTGGGAAAAGGGGAAGTACAACGGGATCTGGGGGTCCTTGTACATCAGTCTATGAAAGTAAGCATGCAGGTACAGCAGGCAGTGAAGAAAGCAAATGGCATGTTGGCCTTTATAACAAGAGGAATCGAATATAGGAGCAAAGAGGTCCTTCTGCAGTTGTACAGAGCCCTAGTGGGACCACACCTGGAGTATTGTGTGCAGTTTTGGTCCCCTAATTTGAGGAAGGACATTCTTGCTATTGAGGGAGTGCAGCGTAGGTTTACAAGGTTAATTCCCGAGATGGCGGGACTGTCATATGCTGAGAGAATGAAGCAGCTGTGCTTGTACACTCTGGAGTTTAGAAGGATGAGAGGGAATCTCATTGAAACATATAAGATTGTGAAGGGTTTGGACATGGTAGAGGCAGGAAACATGTTCCCGATGTTGGGGGAGTCCAGAACCAGGGGCCACAGTTTAAGAATAAGGGGTAAGCCATTTAGAACGGAGACAAGGAAACACTTTTTCTCATAGAGAGTGGTGAGTCTGTGGAATTCTCTGCCTCATAGGGTGGTGGAGGCAGGTTCTCTGGATGCTTTCAAGAGAGAGCTAGATAGGGCTCTTAAAAATAGTGGAGTCAGGGGATATGGGGAGAAGGCAGGAACGGGGTACTGATTGGGGATGATCAGCCATGATCACATTGAATGGTGGTGCTGGCTTGAAGGGCCGAATGGCCTACTCCTGCACCTATTGTCTATTGTCTATTGTGTCCGACTGGGGAATATGCATAATTGTCTTCTTTGGTACACAATCCTCAACAAATTGCTGATAAAGTCTGTGGCATATTCGTCTAGGTTAGCCGCAGATTCCTTGAATACGGACCAGTCCAGTCCACAGATTGAAAACAGTTGCAAAGGGTGTTAATCCTAGCCAAATGGGAGAGGCTAGGACTTTAAAATGGGGTAAAAGCTTCAGGGCTGCTGGGAGATTTGGTCAATTTGGGAGTGCTCTCTGCAGAACTGGGACAAGCTGCAGAGTGGTGCCAGTTTGTCTAGAGCCTAGATACAAGCTGCAGGAAAAGAATGGAAACATCTGCAGACCCTGTCAATTAGGTGCAAAATGCATAGAATGGATTGGATGACTGTAAACCAGACATAAACCTTGTAAACAGTTGTAAATAATATTGCCGAGTTACACTTTCCGAGTGTTGATTGGATGAGGTATTGAGCCTTGTCTGGCTTTCTTGCAGATCAGGGTAAATGTTGCTCAGTTTGCTTCCTTGAGAAGCCCTGTTTGAATACAATGCATTAGCCTCTGTATTATTGGGTTAGGGAAATATCTGTTATGTATGGGGTTAATCGATATTTGTAATTGGATTATAAAGACACCACCCCCGTGTGGTTCAGCCCCTCGAGGTCCCGGGACCTATAAAAATCCACTGCCACGAGGTCCCGCGTCGATCTCCTGGGAGAGCGCTTGGGACTTCGTGACCTTCTGGAGTGTCTCTGTTTGAGCGAGGCCTAGAGGGCTTGATCAGGCAGATACGAGGATCAAACCCGCGGTGGGATAGGTACAGTAGTTGAACTGTAATTGTGTTTTGTCAAACTAAAGATTAGTTGATCAAGTGCTTGATTCAGTGTTTTTTGACTGAAACTAGACTGGGGGGAAGCGCAGAACGAGCTATTTACAAGGGTGTTAATTGTTTCCTTGGACCAACATGAGTTTCTGTACCGGATTCTCTCACTTCAGATTGTGCTGGTAAGCAGGGAATAGAAGCACAGACAGGTGATCAGATTTACCAAAGTGCAGTCTGGGATGGAGCGGTATGCGTTTTTTGATGATTGTGTAGCAGTGGTCGAGGGTGTTTGGGCCTCTGGTTGGGCAGGAGACGTGTTGATAATATTTTGGCAGAACGCTCTTGAGGTTAGTCTGATTACCGGCTATTGTGAGTAAGGCCTCGGGGTACTTTTATTTCAGGGATATTGATGAGTGTTTAGTTCCTCAAGTGTGAACTTAGGACCAGCATGTACGCTGCAGTCAGGATATCCAAAGTGAATTCCCGTGGCAGGTAGAATGGACAATCCTTCACCGTAATATATCCCAGATCTGGAGAGTAGAACCTCGCCAGGACTTTTTAATCAGTGAGCAATGAAATGAGGTGGTGGCAATACTAAAAACTGCAGCTACCTGTGTTTTAATTTTGGTACTGGACATGCTATCAGAATAAATATCACCTAGTTATCTATTGGTTTATTCCTAATGTGTACAATTCAGGCATAAGTGTCAAAGGTCATTCTGAGCAGCTTTCTCCTTCTGCAGAGACGTTTATTTATAACTACACGCTGTTCTAGTTTTCTACCACGATGGCTTCTTCAGAATCTGTTCACACAACCGTCTTGTTTGAGAAGGACCTTGCTGAGGGGTATCGTATTCTGCTCTGCTCCACATTCCAAACACAAACATACTTCTGGCATTTTCTGAGAAGAGACGGTGAAAAAGATGAAAATGCCACCATGTTGTACATGCGCAAGGGCACGTATGACAACTCTTCAAACAATTTTCAGGTAAACTCAAAAGTTGATCCCTAAAAGGGTCACATTTATGTGGTCCATAAGAATGTAATTTGTTAAAGATACTTGACTATTTTGTTTATTTCTAAGAATGAATGAAATAAAAAATTCCGCCCGTACAGTCACAATGTCTGTCTGTATAACATTAACTGTCTAAACTTGCCACCCGCTCACAATCAGGCAGCCGATATAAACGATGGCGATGAGGTAGAACGGGTAAAGCTACTACTAATGACCCTGGATTCATACCTATGCAAGGCAGTGACCTCCAGGGAAGGGAGAAGACCTGAAACATGGGTAGCGGCACAGACAGCGGTTCTGGAGGCCATGGGGTTGAATCAGGGTAGTCCTTTCGCCAGGGTGGGGGAGACGAAGCAGCAGGTAGCTGAGTCCCCGGACATGTTCGCAGACAGACTGTGGGCAGTGTATGAGGGAGCGTGTGGGACGCCTTTAGATAGGCGGAATTTAGATGAGAGAACAGCCCACTGGCTGAAGACTCTGGTAGTGAATTGCCTCCCGCGAATTAGGGCAAAGGCCGAGCACTGGTTCGACCCAGCGGACCCAAACCTTAACAACGCAGAGGTAATAAGGAAGCTCACCCTTGCGTATCGCAACGGGGAGAGAAGTGAGGAGAAGCCCTTTAAGGGCAAGGTGCACAATATAGGCGCCGACTTTATAGTGGCCCACCAGGTCCTGGTGGACCTGAGGAACCACTGTTTGTGGGGCATAGCAGGAGAAGAGGCTGAGAGAGAGAAGGAGGTAATGGTCATCGAGGGGGCACCAGAGAGAGGGGCTCTGTGTGTTGTGAAGCCCAGAGAGGGGTACGATGTAGAGGACCTAATGAGGCAGACCCCGACAGAGTATCGAGGCCATGTTAAGCGAAATTTGGCCGCATTCGCTACTCACAAGCACAACTGTGGAAGGGTCACAGGAACAGAGGTCAGGATAGATGGGGATCCCATGTACCGACCGCAGAAACAGTATAGTTTTCCCCGAGAAGCGGAGGCTGACTTAGAAGTCGCCCTGAGTTCACTGGTTAAGCAAGGCGTTTTGAGGCCCATAGCCACCCACGTGAACTCACCGCTCTGGCCCGTACGGAAGCCAGACAATTCCTGGAGGGCCACGGTAGATTATAGGGTCCTGAATAAGAATATTCCGGCTTGCGCACCAACTGTGGCAGCCGTAGCAGACCTATTAGGGGAAATTCCGGCATCTGCATCTGTACTTACGGTGCTGGACATCTCAAACGGTTTCTGGTCTATCCCGGTCAGGAAGGAAGACCAGTACAAATTTGCTTTCACATTCAAGGGGCAGCAGTACACGTGGAACTGTCTTCCCCAAGGGTTCCACAATAGCCCCAGCATTTTCCACCAATGTATGGCGGAATGTTTAAAGGAATTCAGTAAGCCCCACTAGATCGTCCAGTATGTGGATGATATTTTGCTATTCACGGACACCAGTGAGGAACATGGGCCCCTAGTAAACGAACTGCTGGAGCTGCTCTGTAAGAGCGGTTTAAAAGTAAATCCCAAGAAGGCACAGATAGGGTTACAAGAGGTAAAGTTCTTGGGACTGACCCTTAGGGCCGGAGATACAGCAAGAAGGCAGGCAGTGCAGGAACTCCCAATCCCAGCGGACGTGGTGGGGGGGGGGGGGTAAGGTCATTTCTGGCAGTCACGGGCTATTGCCGAGACTTTATAGAGGACTATGCTGCGACCGCAGCACCTCTGCTCCGGCTGCTACGCAAAGGGTTAGAGTGGGAGTGGGATGAGCAGTGCGAGTCGGCATTCGTCCATTTGAAGCGGGACCTGCAAAAGGCCCCAGCTCTGGGAGCCATTGACTACAGGGAGGAATTTTTCGTGGAGGTAGCCGCAAGTAGCGACGGCTTGAGCGCAGTGCTCCTCCAGGAACGGCACGGCAAGTTAAGGCCAGTGGTGTATTCCTCCAGAGTCCTCACAGAGGTAGAAAGGTCCTATTCAAACTGAGCGGCACCTGCTAGCCACATACTGGGCAGTGAAGAGGGTACAGGTCTTCATAAGAATGTCCCCCATCACCCTCCTGACCCACCATACCCCAACCCAGATGCTGCTGGATGGTCGGATTAAGGATGGGACCATTAGCAGTGTGAGGATCACTCGCTGGACCCTTCTCCTTTCCCAAATGGCCTTACGGGTTGAGAGGCTATGTGAGCCCAAGCTCGCAGCCAATTTGGTGTATCCAGGGGAGCCACACCGTTGCTCGGTGGAAGGGGTATGGGAGGTGGACTTTGGGCTTAGAGCAGAGTTACATCCCACGGGTAGGGAAATATATGTGGACGGGTCCAGTTTCGTGTCCGAGGGCATAAGGCTCACGGGCTGTGGGATCTGGGACCCCGAGGCGGAGATAGCCCTAGCCCTTAAACTCCCACATACGTTAAGCGCCCAGCAGGCCGAGCTGGCGGCAGTAATGTACGTGGTGACCCATCCCAAGCGTTTCCCCACTCCATACCAGGCACAAGACCCCATTTTAAAGGCTGCCTCAGCAGCCATTTCCAGGCAGGAGAAGATAGAGGGACCTTATGGGGGTAAAGACATGTCAGTAAAGGAAGGCATGTTATTCAAGGGAGATAAGCGGGTAGTGCCTTCCCTGTGCAGAAGGGAATTTTTAAATCTAGCCCATGAGGGTCCAAGATCAGGTCACCCCGGGCCAGAGACCACATGGCAGCGAGTAGAGATGGCGGGATGGTGGCCAGGGCTCAGGGAAGACGTTCGCGACTTTTGCGCAAGCTGTCTGGTTTGCGCAGCAAACAACCCAGATCCCCAGAAAAGGAAGGTTTCTATGGGACACATCAGGAGGGTGGAGGGGCCATGGCAGTCGATTCAAATCGACTACATCGGACCCCTTCCAACCGCTCAAGGGGGTTACAAGTACTGCTTAGTCCTTGTGGATGTGTTCTCAAAATGGGTAGAGGCCTTCCCTTGCAGAGCAGCCACTGCTATGGGTACGGCAAAAATCCTGGTTAGGGAGGTGTTCACCAGGTGGGGACTCCCACAGTTTGTGGAGTCAGATCAGGGGAGCCATTTCACGGGACAGGTCATGCAGTCCACCCTTAGAATACTGGGCATCAAGGCCAAGTGGCATGTGGCCTACCACCCCCAGTCCTCGGGTCCGGTAGAGCGGTTGAACCGGACAATAAAGGAAAGGATAAGGAAGGAAACAGGGGACTCACCCAACCGGTGGGTGGAGGTTTTACCCCTGGTCCTTATGGGGATTCGGGCCAGCCAGTCCAGGAGTACGGGGTACTCTCCCTATGAGCTTATGACAGGCCGGATCATGAGAACGCCCATGCACGTTATGGTCCCAGCCCTAACGGAGGGACAGCTCAGGGAAGTGAACCGGGACAAGTTTGCCAAGAAGCTATTTGAACAACTTAGGCAGGTTCACTGGCAGGCAGCCAGAAACATGGGGGCCCAGCACCAAAGAAACAAGCTACTGCTGGAGCCTCGCAGGCATTGCGAGTGGGCAGTGGGGGACCAGGTAATGGTCAGGAGATATGCTAGGGTAGGGGTGTTTGAACCCTTGTATGCTGGCCCATACAACATAGTGGACAAGGCCAGTCCCATGGTGTATGCCATTCAGCTTCCCCGTAGAGTCAAATGGTTCCACATCAACCAGTGTAAATTGTTCGACCCCACAAGGGCAGGGAAAAGTAAGAAAGGGGTACATGTCAGAGAACAGGATCAAGAACAGACCCGGGTTGATGTGGAAACCATAGGGAAGCCAGGCGAGCCCACAGGTAGTCAACCTGAAGTAGCCTGCTGTGTCCCAGGGCGAGGACTGGAAGCAGCGGGGAAGGATGCTGACTCCAGCCCTCCGCAGGCAGGTACCATAGACTGCCTAAGAGAGGCAGAACTAGCAGAAGCAGAGGAGATGGAGGTATCACCTCTGGTATGGGAACCCCCGGTCAGACGTAGGAGTAACAGGGTCACTAAACGCCCAGTAAGGTGGTCCCCATCCCTAATTAAACCTGGGGCTAGGGCTAGGAGGGCCGGGAAGGAGTGGCCGAAACAGGGCACTACGGAGTGCGGCTGGAGGGAGCCCAGTCTCCGCAGGGAGCGTAGGGGTATCTCGAAACCCCGTAGTGCAAAGGGAGGTGAGGGGCAGTCAGGCCCCTCGACAGGAGGAGTACTGGTCAGCACGGGTGGGCCCATCAGAGGGGTGGCCCCAGCGTGATGGGGACCAGTTATGAGTTGGCCACCCGGAGACGGGTGGCGTTGTATATAGCATTGGTTTGTGTGTGAGTAGATGTAGTTAGCGTTTATTAATAAGATACAGGGTTTTGTATAGATACAGGGGAGTACAGGGACGGACAGTACGGGAACGTCGGCTGCATCGAAGGGATGGGCTGTGGAAAAGTAGAGCACAACAGACAAAGACAAAACCCCGAATGCCATTATTAGGACGGTAGCCGCTACCGTCGGCTGGATGGCCACTCTTCCATGGGTGTGATGGAGTGCAGGGAGGCGGACGGCGATGTGGAGGCAAGGAGGTGTTTTGCTTTGTTTTCCAGATGGGTAGCCCCGCCGTATGGATGATGGCAACGATGTGCCTCCGGATGTGCGTGGCGCGTCGCGGGGACACGGAGGAGTCCATCGTATATGGGTGCTCAGGGGACAGAGCACCCCTCGTGTCTACTGGGCAAGGAAACCTGGTAGCGGATAGCCAGGCCGGATACTCCCATGAGGGGAGATGGCCTGGGTGGCTGGGGTCGAACTCGACCAGGTTCTCCGGCCACAGGAGCTTCGCCTATGGGGAAGTATCCGTACCTTGTGCCGAGATACAGATGGCTACCGACCGGGTTAGGGTGACTGAGGGCAGGCGGGTGTGTTTAACCTGTAAGGGGGACGTTCCTTTGGGGAGATGGTGGTGGCTCAGGAAGCTGAGCTCGGACATGAGGGATCGATCCTCGGACTGGGAAAGACTGTAGAGTGATACCTACCGGACCATCACGGGGTCACCGGGAGGGATCACTGTATGTTGGGACAAATGGTGGGCCTATGACCAGGGGCTTTATTTATGTCTATGGAGGTATGCCAAGGTGTGTCCGGTAGGGGCATCAATCACCTTCGTCAAGTGGTGGCAGGACCTTGGGAACGGGATAGATTGGGACCGCAGTGGGCAGGCATGTGTGGGCCCCAGGACTGGGATGATGGTAAAAGCCACCGAACTGCTGGTTCAGGTGAAGACGCCGCTACCCACAGCCCAACCGATCGACCCTCACAACTGTCCAACCACCACCAAAGGGCCGGAGAATGGGTTAGCGCTTGTCCCAACCAAGAAGGTGCTGTACCAGGGAGTGCTTTACGCTGTGGCCTCAGTAGTATTAAATTTGACTGAAGTGCGGTTACCTGCATGGTGCCCCCGCGAGACGGAATTATTATATCAGGCCCTGTTAAAAGACATGTTCCAGAAATTCCACAACCTGGATTTCGGGGACATAGACATAGAAGAGATGTACCGCGGAGGAGGGGATTTCACTATGGGGTCCGGTAGGCAAAGACGAGGGGTGGTTAACGACGGGTTTACAGCATTTAACACAGGGGCGTCCATTATTAATAGCATGGACAACGTAGAACTGGCCCTGCAGATCTTTCAGTTAAAGGGCCAGTTACGAAAGGTTCTGGGGGAGGAAAATGCAGTGGTAGGATTGGGACTGCATGAAGAGGTGGCAATGACTCTACATCTAAAAGAAATCATAGCACAATTGGAGACACATGCAAAAACAATAAACGCTTTGATTAAAGAGGACCGGAATGCATCCGATCAGGCTGCACAGAATGAGGTGTGTGGGCTGTATGGTGCATGGTTGTTGGGGGAGGGGAGGAGCAACCTGGAAGACCTAAGGCAAGGTCGGGTCCTCTCCTGGATAAGCAACCAGCACCTAGCAGCGCTACACCCTTATAACAGCACTTTGAGTCTTTGTCAGCTTCGTGTGGCCTCCGAGGCCTACCCGGTACCGGTGGATTGCGGAAAGTCCAATCACACCATAATGGGAGTGGTCGTAAGAATCCCGGTGATGGGAACCTCGGCACGACCAGCTCCTCTGTACCGAGTGGAGAACGTGAGAGTTGTTCGTGGGGGGGGGGGGGGGGTGCATATTCGCTACGGGGAGGTCCCGCCCTATGTCATAGTGAGGGGGCAAGCTGTGACAGGCATTGACCTTTTGGGTTGTTGGAGCCGGGGAGCACAGGTAATCCTGTGTCCCAGGCTCATGGGCGCCGAGGCTAGGCCTCAGTGTGGGTTCAGGACTGTTGGGGCACAGCCTATAAACTGTACCATGGAGGCGATGGCGGCAGACCATGTCCCTCCACAGGTGGCGTATATAGGCAGTGGGAAGTACTGTGTCACCACAAGTGCCCAGCGGTATCAGCACGGATCACAGCTGTGGTGCCCGATACCACACAGCAGCTTCTGTTTTAAACCCAGGGCAGAAGTCCATGTGGCACAGCAGCGAATATTACCCATCCCGGAACCTTCTTCGGTTCACCTCTCGGTACGAGAAAATGTAACTGACTTATTTAACTATGTGGCCCATTTTGGGTATGATATTCCCCCAGTGAATGAAAAATTAAAAGAGTTGCTGGTGGCGGTCGAGTTGTCGCACAAACACTTCTTCTCCCTGGAACAAAAGACACTGGATATCGCCAGGGAGATCGAAGAGATCAAGTCTCCAAGTTGGTGGGACCTGGAGTCCTGGATCATAGTTCCAGCATGGGTCCGCATCGTGTCCCATGTTCTGATCATCTGCCAGATGATAATTGTGGTGTATTTGCTATGCATTAATTGCAAATTTAAAAGGCGGAGGAGGATGGCCAAATTACAACAGCTGGTAAATCGAGCCGCCCGACGTCGCTGTAACGACACCTCGTGACTGTAAAATGTCTGTACTCCATTGCAATAGTTTCGTACATATGTTGTGATCCCTGCATTTTCAGGGAATGGTCATGATGGTACTGTATGGTTTGTAGGATTGATTTAAAGAAAATGAGGTATAGTGTAAGTTAATGTGCTTCGAGGGCCTAGTTTAGCAATTAAGGGGTCTTTCGGGGTACATAATTTCACCATCTCGCCAGGAGTGTTTACAGCTCTTGAGGCTGGAGAATTGCCCACTAACTCTGTCAATCGATACGGTCCGTGCAAGCCTGGACGTATCGTAGGGGCATGTAAGTTATTGTGGCCAATCCTCAGATTATGGAAGAACTCGGGGATGAGGACCATGGACATTTTTAAAACAGACATGCTGACTGCAACGGAAAAAAAAAAACAATCCACAAAGGAAGAACCAGTTTCGAACCTGTCTGTGGGCCTGGGCATTACACCACTATGCTAATGGTGTGAGCAGGAAAGGCTGAGACGGAGATAATGACATTATCTTGGAATACACAAAGGAAGGAAAAGAGCCCAGCAGACGGGGGTAAACAGCCCAGCAACCTCTATCACCATCGTGAATGGCTCATCCATCAGGACAACAGGAGCCCATCCAGACGATGGGATAACGATCAGGCTGAGGGATCATGACATCAGCTAACCCCTTATCATCGGAAGCCTATTGCTCATACCAGATCGAAACTGGGAATCATCAAAAGACCCTTTTGTCCAGAGGACCACCTGGGGGGGGGGGGGTTTCGAGGGAGAAACTCAGGTATAAAAAGCAGGAGTCAAGCCAGAACTCGCTCTCTTTCTGCTCTGCTGGACGGCTCGTGAGCCTGCATCAACCTAGCTGTAAGTGCCCCAGACAACCTGGTGAAGTTCCCGGAAATAGGATAAAGGTTGAGAGAAGAAGGGGAAAGGGAGTGTACTGTACTTGCAAGTAAAATTGTGTAAAGTAAGTTTTATGACGTGCCCGATAATTTTCTCCCACAGTCTTAGTTTAAAGCATAAGTTTAGTCACGTATTATGTAGTGTTGGTGATATTCGATCTCTCATTTGTTTAATAAAGCCTGTAAATTTTAAACTAGCTTTGAGTCCGTCTTGGTTTTTGTTTTCTCTCATCAGCATGCTCTGGTCAAGTCAACCTTTTATCATATCCCACCATAATTCCGAGGTCTAGAACCTAGGGGAACCCCTTTTGTCAGGCAGTTGGGCCCGAAGTTGAGTAAAGGGAACCAGAACCCCTACACATTCATATACAACACTTTGACCTCCGTATTCCCCCCTCGCACTGCTCGCAATTTATATCTCAAGGGGACTCTGAATGAGGTTATTGTGTTATGATAAAAAGAGAAAATGTAGAAGAGAATGGGGGTTTAAGTGTTGATGTGTACATGACAGATTACGTTGGGTGTGGTCAGCCTGCTTTACTTACAATTGCTAGCTGTTAAATAACAGGATGTTTTGCAGAACTGCAAATGGGTGTTGTGACTAAAATTGGAAGTGTCCGATTCCAAGTAGTACTGCAGGGAAAAACAAGTATGTTCTAGCCAATAAGAACCGGTTCAGAAATGTTCTGATTGTGTGATTAGCTGGACCTGTGACTACTCATGTATAAATATACTCCCTGTGCACAGAATAATTGAGTGGGACAGCGAGGAGCTGGCAAGTGTGTGACCATACTTGCAGTGAACATTTCGGATCGAGACCTTGCATCAGGACTGAGGGAAGGAAAAAGATCGGCAGTAGGTAGCCGTAAAAGGATGGGAAAGAGGCTGGTGATAGGTGGAACCTGATAGGGGGGACAGGGATGTTAGTGAGAGTAATGGAAGCAGGTGGGGGGTGGGAATGGAAAGAGTGAACAAAGAGGGAGAAAAAAACGAGATGGACAGGAAAATGTATGTGGAAGGAAAATACAGCAGATGTGGGAGGGTAGGTTGAGTTTTGATTGGAAGGATACAGAAGATAAGAGTACAGAATATAGGTCTTAGCATTGTAGTGTATCAGTTCCATAGACAAATTGCTCTGTGGGGTAGAGATGAATGGAAAAGTATCCTACCTTATGGAAGGACTGTTCCGAAGACTGGTAACAGAGGGGAAGAAGTTGTTTCTGAGTCTGGTGGTGCACCCTTTCAAGCTTCTGTGCCTTCTATTGGATAGGATCAGGGAGTAGAAGGAATGACTAGCAAAAAGCTCATTTTGCAAGCTAGTGTGAAGTATAGATGGAGTCTGGTATGTGTAATGGAATGGGCTACATTTCCACGTCTCTGCAGTTTATTGTGTTCTTGGGCAGAGCAGTTTGAAAACCAAGCTGTGATGCAACCCAACACTATACTTTCTTTACTATACTTTCTATAGTGCATCTGTAGAAGTTCGTAAGAGTTACTGAAGTCTGCTAAATTTCCTCAGATTTCTCAGGAAATAGACATGCCTTCCTGCCAGTCGCTTTCATGTCGTTGGACCAATGCAGATCATTGGTAATATTAACACAAAGCAACTTGAGGCTCTCAACCTTTTCCATTTCTGCACCATTGATATTGATTTGGGCATGTACATCATCATGCTTCCTGAAGTCAATAACTAGCTCCTTTACCTTGTTGACATTGCAGGAGAAGTTATTGTCCTGATACTATGTCACTGGTTCTCTCTCTCCTTCCTGTACTCCATCCTCATTGTTTGTAATTCGTCCCACCACAGTCCACAAAACCTGTTGAAGGAATTGGAGCCAAATTCGGCCATACAATTGTAAGGGAGTATAGTAGTGGACTGAGAACACATCCTTATGTTGAGAATTTTTGAGTAGGTGTTGTCAACTGTCCTTGCTGAGGGAGGTCTGGGGGTTAGAAAGTCAAGGATCCAGTGGCAGAATGGGGCAGCTGATTCTTTGGTCTAAGAGTTTGGAGGTGAGTTAAGATGGGATTATGGTGTTGAAGGCAGAGCTATGGTTGATAAATAGGAGTCTAGTGTGGGAGTCACTATTGTCTAGGTGTTCCAGTGTTGAGTTTAGAGTAAGGGAGATGTTGTGTGCTGTGGACCTGTGACGACGGTAAGTAAACTACAGTGGATCACGGCTGGCTCGGAGGATGGAGCTAATGTGTGCCATCACCAATCTCTCAAAGCACTTCATGGTGGTGAATATCTTACTTTTTTTTGGCACCGGTGAAGACAGTGGTCTTTTGAAGCAGGTGTCAGATGCTTAAAGATGTCTGTGGATACCTCTGCAAGCTAATCCACACAAGTCCTGAGGGTGCGGCTAGGAATTCCATCCGGATGTTTCTTTCCGGGGATTCAATTTATGAAAGGCTGGTCTTGTGTCTGCCATAGTAACTGTTGGTACAGGTTCACTTTAGACTGGCAAGGCAGGGGTAGATTGCATTGAATTCATTGCAGAGGGACCCATTGTTGCCAGTGATACTGTCTGCCTTCGCTTTGTAGCCCTTTATTAGCGTGCAAGTCTTGCAACAATCTAGGAGTATACGTGTCCTTGCCTCATGACACCAGCTCAGCCCAGAATTCCCTTTCGGCATTCTTAATGGCTCTGCGAAGGTCATCGATAGATTTCTTGTTCTGCTCAGGATCATTTCACACGACTGCTGCAGATTCAGACTTTAGCTGGTAGTGGATCTTGCCGTTCATCCATGGTGTCCGACTGGGGAATATACATAAATGTTCTCTTTGGTACACAATCCTCAACACATCACGAATAAAGTCTGTGGCATATTCGTCTAGGTTAGCCGCAGATTCCTTGAATACGGGCCAGTCCACTGATTGAAAACAGTCACAAAGGATGTTAATTGTTTCCTTGGACCAACATTGCATGAGTTTCTGTACCGGATCCTCTCACTTCAGATTGTGCTGGTAAGCAGGGAATAGAAGCACAGACAGGTGATCAGATTTACCAAAGTGCAGTCTGGGATGGAGCGGTATGCGTTTTTTGATGATTGTGTAGCAGTGGTCGAGGGTGTTTGGGCCTCTGGTTGGGCAGGAGACGTGTTGATAATATTTTGGCAGAACGCTCTTGAGGTTAGTCTGATTACCGGCTATTGTGAGCAAGGCCTTGGGGTACTTTTATTTCAGGGATATTGATGAGTGTTTAGTTCCTCAAGTGTGAACTTAGGACCAGCATGTACGCTGCAGTCGGGATATCCAAAGTGAATTTCCGTGGCAGGTAGAATGGACAATCCTTCACCGTAATATATCCCAGATCTGGAGAGTAGAACCTCGCCAGGACTTTTTAATCAGTGAGCAATGAAATGAGGTGGTGGCAATACTAAAAACTGCAGCTACCTGTATTTTAATTTTGGTACTGGACACGCTATCAGAATAAATAGCACCTAATTATCTATTGTTTTATTCCTAATGTGTACAATTCAGGCATAAGTTTCAAAGATAATTCTGAGCAGCTTTCTCCTTCTGCAGGGACCTTTTTTGTATAACTACACGCTATTCTAGTTTTCTACCACGATGGCTTCTTCAGAATCTGTTCACACAACCGTCTTGTTTGAGAAGCACCTTGCTGGGGGGTATCGTATTCCTGCTCTGCTCCACATTCCAATCCCAAACATACTTCTGGCGTTTGCTGAGAAGAGAATCGGCCCCTGTGATGTAGATGCCACCTTGTTGTACATGCGCAAGGGCACGTATCACGACTCTTTATTTAAGGTAAACTCAAAGTCGATCCCTAAAAGGGATCCATAAGAATGTCATTTGTTAATGATACTTGACTATTTTGTTTGTATTTCTAGGAATGAATGAATTAAATTAAAAAATTCTGCCTGCACAGTCACAATGTCTGTATGGATTACAGTAACTGTCCAAACTTGCAACCCGCTCAGAATCACTTTATTTGTGAATGTCAAGGTATAAACCACATGACAAACTTACTGGTCTAGGAACTGCCTCCAATGGCAGATCATAAATGGAGAAACCAGCTCTTCCTCTGGGAGACAGGCTTGGTAGATGCTGTTCCTCTCTCCTCACAAATCATTTGTTGTATGAATCTTATTTCTGAGACTTTTAAACCTAAACGCATCAAGTTGAATGTTTCCACCTCTGTTGTCCAGCTGCAAGAGACCACCCCTTCCTCGCTTAGGTTCTGGACTTGGAAACCACCGACTCGAAAGTACATAACTTGTGTTTATGCAAAGAAGATGGAGCAGCACAGCACAAAAGTCCTTCGGCCCACAGTGTCCATGATGACAACTTAATCTTCTCTGCTTGCATGTGACTCCATTCCCTGCATATTTGTGTCCCTATATAAAAGCTGTATCTTTAATCCCCCATTGTATCAGTCTCCACCACCACCCCTGGCAACATGTTGCAGGCACCTACCCCTCTCTGTGTAAATACTTGCCCTGTACATCTACTTTAAATATGCCCCTCCCAATTTAAATCTATTTTCTCTAGTCTTTGACATTTCCACCCTAGGAAAGTGGTTCTGTCTACCCTATCTGTGCCTCTCATAATTTTATATACTTCTCCCCTTAATGTCCAATGCTCCATAGAAAACATTCCAAGTTTGTCTAACCTTTTCTTTTTGCTAAGATGCTCTAATCCAGGCAGAATTCTGGTAAAACCTCTTCTGCACTCTTCCAACGACTCCACAGCCTTTCTGTTATGGACCAGATCTGCCACAATTCTCCAAATATGGTATAACCAAAGTCCTATAAAGTTGCAACAAGGCTTTCTGACAAGCATAGCATACATCTTCTTTGCCACTTTCAAGGAGCTATACACTCTACATATGAACTATCCATTCTCTAATTACTGTGTAAACTGAGGTCAGCTAGACAGTTGGCATACAGGAGGCATTTTCAGATTCTTCCGATGCACCTGTTTTCATAGCATCTTTATTTCAGCACCCGGAAATTAATGATCAACAGAAGAAATTGTTCCTTCTCAAAAAACCTGTCTAAATAATTGGTCTCTATTCCAAAGGACAAACATTGGGTCAATCTTGATATGTACTAATATTGCTAATATCTGTTAGAAACATAGAAACATAGAAACATAGAAAATAGGTGCAGGAGTAGGCCCTTCGGCCCTTCGAGCCTGCACCGCCATTTGATATGATCATGGCTGATCATCCAACTCAGTATCCCATCCCTGCCTTCTCTGCATACCCCCTGATCCCTTTAGCCACAAGGGCCACATCTAACTCCCTCTTAAATATAGCCAATGAACTGGCCTCAACTACCTTCTGTGGCAGAGAATTCCACAGATTCACCACTCTCTGTGTAAAAAATTATTTCCTCATCTCGGTCCTAAAAGTCTTCCCTCTTATCCTTAAACTGAGACCCCTAGTTCTGGACTTCCCCAACATCGGGAATAATCTTCCTGCATCTAGCCTGTCTAACCCCTTAAGAATTTTGTAAGTTTCTATAAGATCCCCCCTCAGTCTTCTGAATTCCAACGTGTGCAAGCCGAGTCTATCCAGTCTTTCCTCATATGAAAGTCCTGCCATCCCAGGAATCAGTCTGGTGAACCTTCTCTGTACTCCCTCTATGGCAAGAATGTCTTTCCTCAGATTAGGAGAGCAAAACTGTGGATTTGACCAAAAAGCCCTGTGGCCCATAACTTTTTGAATTTTTCCTTTTATTTTGGCCAATTCTTCATCATCTGTAACTTTTTTACATCAGCCACCTACATGGGCCTTTACGTTTACTATGCATGAGTAACTTACAGTGGAGCAGTTCCCTCATTGAACATAGCAAATATGGGAGTTGGCTATAAATCCCTCACAGCTGCTTCGCCTGCAGGCAGTTCATCAGAGATCTGACCTTCAACCTCAGGCACTTAACTACCTGTAGATTGAGGATGCATGTGAATCAATCACACTTAGTTGGCATCACTAACTCCGCCCCATTATAACAATTATACTAACGCCCATTCCCAGCACCGTTAGTTGAAGCAGCCAGGATGAACTGACAACACCTAAATCTGTAATGCTGCTAAGTTAATGTGCTGAATAAAGATGTGTGTAAATCTTATATGCTTTGAAGTGATTTACATGGTGTCAGAAGTGGTCATACCCACTCCTCTTGTATAACGGTTTTTATTTTCTATTTTGTGAGTATTGCTTTACTTCACGATGGCTTCTTCTTGTCGGAAGCCTGAGCCTCTTGTCTTTGATGCCGATATCAGCGAACGCTGGGCCACGTTTGAAATTGATTACCAGCACTACATCAACATTGTACACCGAAATGAACCAGATGCTGTTAAGGCTTCTCTTCTGCTCAACCTTGCGGGACCTGGTGCCCTTCGTCGATCCAGAACATTCCGCTATGCTCCGGCTATCCGTGATGCCCAGGGCCAGGTAATTACACCGGCGGAGTCTCCCGCCGACCCCAATGTTTTGCTGCGTAAACTGGCTGCGTAAACTGGCTCAGATCTGTGACCTGCCCTCAAATCACATTTTGGACAGGGCAAGGTTTTTCTCTCGTCGTCAGGGTAACCGAAGCAGGGTAACCGAATTAAAGTTCAGCACATGAAATCTCAATTTTTTGCAATGAGACAGTAACACATTGACTCCCCATTTCCAGCTCGACGCCGCCCCCGAATGTACTTCATTTGACTCGCAAGAGGATCCTACTGTTTACATGTTACAGAATGCTGCTGCCAAGAACTCTGATCCTACAGTTACGATATCTGTAAACAATGTTGCTTTTGGCGCGAAACTTGACATGGGGGCCAGAGTCAATACAATGTCAATCAACCTTTTTAACAGGATCAGGGCTAACGAGCCACTTGTCCAGGACGCGTCCACTTTGCATGCTTTTGGCGGGGAGGTGCTATTTCCTCTGGGCAAAGCCGACTTGAAATGTGTACTGAAGAAAACAACTAGGGAATTGACTTTCCATGTGCTGAACTTTAATTCGGTTACCCTGCTTGGCAATCGTGCCTGTCAGGAACTAGGGCTGATTTCCTTTGACAAAACTGTCCACAAACTGCAAGTTTCCTTTGATCCACTGAGTGACTTCCCTGGTCTTTTCGACAACAACCTAGGCAAGTTGCCTGTGTCCTACAAGATTACAATCGACCCCGACGTGACACCCGTTGTCCGAAACCCACACAGATTGTCATTTGCCATGACTGACAGGGTTCACTCTATGCTGAAGGACATGGTCTCCAAAGGCGTAATTGAAGCAGTCAGTGACCCCACCGACTGGGTCTCAACCATGATTGCCACAGTCAAGAAGGGAAAGGATGAAATCCGCCTGTGCATTAATCCAAAAGACCTGAACACTGCCATTAAGCGCCCACACCATCCCATGAAGACAGTAGAGGATGTTGCAGCAAAGATCGGAACGGCCACCCTATTTTCCGTCCTAGATGCAAAGAACTCATTCTGGCAGATACCGCTGGAAAAGAGGTCATCAAACCTCACCACATTTGCTAACCCATTCGGCAGATTTAAGTTTTTGAGAATGCCATTCGGGATCAACTCTGCCAGCGAAGTCTTCCAAAGAACTATTGAACAATTGTTCGAGGGTCTGCCTTGTGCCATTATTGTCGATGATATTCTGGTCTATGGCAAGGACGCGGCGGAACATGGCCACAATCTCAGGCTCATTTTGGAGCGTGCTGTCCAGATCAACCTCAAACTCAATCCTGACAAGTGCAAATTCAGGGTTCCAGAGGTCTCCTATGTCGGCCACATCTTCACCCCTGACGGCCTCAAACCGGATCCGAAGAAGACTTCTGCCATCACAGAAATGCCTGCACCTACTGACGTGAAAGACCTGCAACGTTTCCTGGGTATGGTAAACTATCTCGGAAAGTTCATACCTAACCTCAGTGAATTAAGCTCCACATTGCGGCAGCTGACAAAAAAGGACACTGCATGGTCATGGTTCCAGCAACATCAGGATGCCTTCAATGTTCTGAAATCAAAACTGACTAGTGCACCGACCCTGACTTTTTTCGACCTGAAACGTCCGGTGGTGATCACCTGCGATGCCTCGAAATTCGGGCTCGGCGCAGCCTGCCTACAACCGTCTGATGATGGTACCCTACTACCCGTCGCGTATGGCTCTCGCACCATGACCGACACGGAGCAGCACTACGCGCAAATCGAAAAGGAACTGCTGGCGGTCGTCTTTGCCTGCTCCAAATTCCACGACTTCGTCTTTGGCAACACGTTCATGGTTGAGACGGACCACCAACCACTGGTGACAATCTTGAACAAGCCTATCCACGCCGCCCCAGCTCGTTTGCAGCGCATGATGATGCAGCTGCAGCGGTACGACTTCTCTATTACCTACAAAAAGGGCAAGGACATGCATGATGCTGACACACTCTCTCGTGCCCCTCGAATATCTTGCGAACAACACCCACACGAACAGGAGAATTTCACTGTTCTCGGTGTCGGTCTAATCTCCAGCAAGCAACTGCGCACCCTGGCCGCGCACACTGCCAAGGATGCTACGCTTCAAGCCCTCTCGTCCATCATCAAGACAGGCTGGCCAGGCAAACAATCCAACACGCCCACTGAGGTGCAGCCGTACTTCTTGGTCCGCGATGAACTGGTGGTTCAGGATGGTGTGGTCGTCAAGGGCCACAAGGTAGTTGTACCTGCATCGCTACAAGACGAGTACTTCAAAGAGGTACACAGCGGTCACCCAGGAGCCGACTCCACACTGGCACGCGCCCGGTATCTGTTCTACTGGCCTGGAATGGCCACGTACATCCGAGACCGTGTAGCCTCCTGCCCCACTTGCAACAATCTTGCACCTCATCAGCAGCGGCAACCCCTTCTGCAACAACCTTCACCAGCCCTGTCATGGTTGTCGATGGCTGCGGACATTTTCGAATGGTGCGGTAAGCACTACCTCGTTCTGGTCGACTCGTACTCCAACTGGTTCGAACTTGACCAACTGACCTCCCTCACGTCGGTGATGGTCATCAGGATTCTGAAAATACATTTCTCAGACCATGGCATTCCTGCTATTCTGAGAACCGACAATGGTCCACAGTTCACCAGCCACTAGTTCAAGCTTTTCGCTGACCGATGGAACTTTCAGCACATCACAAGCAGTCCCGAGTATCCACAGAGTAATGGACTCGCTGAACGCGCTGTCAGGAGCGCCAAGCACTTGCTGGAGGGAGCGCGCATTTCAAACTCTGACGTCTATCTCGATCTGCTGAACCTCAGAAACATTCCGAGAGACGGAGTCTTGGGGTCACCAGCACAGCGGCTGCTATCGAGGGTGACGAGGTCTCCGGTCCCCATCGCACAACAGCAGCTGGTTCCTCGGGTGTTGAAGCCCGCCACTATCCAGCAACGTCTCCAAGAGAAGCACGATACCCAGAAACGGTCATACGACAGTTCCAGCAGACCACTCCAGCCTCTACTGCCGGGCCAGGTCGTCCGTCTACGAACTCCAACTGGACATTCTCGTCTGGGCGTTGTTGTGCGCCCGACTGATGAGCCGCGATCGTACCTTGTGGACTGTGAGGGAGCGGTTTACCGGAGAACTCGTCAACACCTGCTTGCTGTGAGGGAGCCCCGACCGCCGCCTGCCGATCCATATGCTCCGCCGCTCCAGTTCCAGCCACCTTCCGCGGTGTCTCCCGCCCGTCCCCGCATGCCTGCCACTCCCCACGTCTATCGGTCTCCAATAACCACGGGGTTTCACCCACCGCATGTTTCCCCCCTCGGTCACCACAATCCTCTCCCGTGCGGTTTTCACCATCAACCTCCCCGCCTCATCCTTCAGTTGAGGGAGGGGATGGTTGGGTCCGCACGCGTTCGGGCCGTGTTAGTAGACCACCAGACAGGTATGGCGAGTATGTTTAATATGCTTTTAATCTTTAGGGGAAAGGATGTAGATTGAGGATGCATGTGAATCAATCACACTTAGTTGGCATCACTAACTCCGCCCCATTATAACAATTATACTAACGCCCATTCCCAGCACCGTTAGTTGAAGCAGCCAGGATGAACTGACAACACCTAAATCTGTAATGCTGCTAAGTTAATGTGCTGAATAAAGATGTGTGTAAATCTTATATGCTTTGAAGTGATTTACACTACCTGCCTTGAAAGCTTTGATTCTCCAGTCTCCGAAGTGTTCTTTAACACGGCATCTTCAGCTCAATGGGGTAAAGAATTCCAAAGATTTACAGCCCTCTGAATGAAGACATTTCTCCTTATCTCTTGTTGCACAAATAATCTTTGTTTTAAGCTTATGCTCATCTGTTCTAAATTTTCACTGTATCCATGCTATCAAGTCACCCCTTAACTTTCAATAATATCACCTTCCCTCTTGCATAGAGGCTCAAACTGCTCAATAAAATTAAGAGACATTCATTCACAACTTTAACTTCAAGGAATATGTGTATGCACTCAATCCAGTTAGAGATATGTGCAGTAATGACATCCTAGCTGGTCTGTGCACCAGCAATAGTTGTACTGGTAGCAAAGATGTCCTACAAAATGATAACATTGACATCAAGCAGGACCAATAGTATACCAATGTTTCCTGAGTATCCTACCACCAACATAGGAATAGAGACATGTAGAAACATGGAACTGTAGATGCTGGTTTACAAAAGAAGACACAAAGTGGCTGGAGTAATTCGGTGAGTTAGGCTGCATCTCTGGACAACATGGATTGGTGGCATTTTGGGTTTTGACCCTTCTTTGGATTGTGGGGGCAGGAAAAAGTCTGGCAGGCAATAGATCAATACATGTTCTTCTGAGATGCTGCCTGACTCCTGGGTTACCCTAGCACTTTGTATCTTCTTTAGGTTTAGAGCAGTCTGTTTGGTGATGATTGCAGTGTCCAGTTCTATCTGCAGCTCCCCAGACAATAAAGTCATTTTTGCATGCAACAAAACTAGATGACACTCAAATTTGCACTAATTGGCCAGTAACAGTTGTGCAACACTTGTCAGCTGCTGACCAAAGGAGAAAACTACCACCCCCTAACATTAAATAAGGTTACCATTCTCATATTCCGCAGTATTAACATGCTTAAGGATAAATTGAATGGGACCAGTCCCGCTAATACAGTAGCTACAGAAACAAGTCCGCGATTGGGTTTTCAGTGGCAGGTGAGTATCCTCGGTATTTCCCAAAAGCCTTCTGCCATCCAGAAGGCAAGTTGGGTTTGCGATGGGAAGTTCCCCACTTGCCTCAATGGTAGAGCTCTCATGTCATTAAAAAAAATGATTTAATCGCCAAAGGAATATTTGAATGTTAAAATTGCTACAAACCTGTGTTATGTGACTCTATTGGTCTCATTTTTAGTGGAAGGATGTGAAATGTATCCAGTCTGCCACCAAGGAGGGGTATCGATCCATGAATCCTTGTCCCGTCTATGAGAAAAATACGGACACTGTCTTTCTCTTCTTCATTGCAGTCGAAAATGGTATATCTGAGGAAAAACAAATCAGCCAAAACAAAAATGCTGCACGACTTTGTTATGTTACCAGTGACGACCACGGGCAGAAATGGAGTGAAACTAAAGATCTAACAGACTCTGTCATAGGTGACAATACGTGGGCAACATTTGCCTTGGGTCCCGGCCACGGCATTCAGCTAAGTAATGGTCGTCTTATTATCCCTGCCAGTGCTCACGTAAAAGAGTCAGATGTACAAGTCAGCGTACGTGCTTTCACTTTCTTTAGTGGTGATCACAGAAAGTCCTGGCAGTTAGGGTCCTTTGTTTCTGGGGAGGAGTGTGGGGAATGTCAGGTGGCGATGGTGCACGAATACAACGTATCTAGTTCCATATGCTGCAAAGTTTGCAATTGTTGTCAACCTCTAATCTATTGCAATGCTCGGAGCAATAAGTATCGGGTGGAGACTTTCAGTCGGGATGGTGGAAAAACCTTCACAGAAGGGAAACTGGTGAAACAGCTGGTTGAACCTCCCAACGGTTGCCATGGCAGTGTCATCAGTTTTCCTTCCTCCGTAGTTTCGTGTGTGAAAAACTACTCTGAAGTTGAAAAGTATCACCATGGACAGGGAAATAACTCCCAAGATTTTGACATTATACTGTTCTCGCACACCACAAACTCCGAATCACGGAATGATTTAGGAATTTACCTTGCTACCTATTCTGGTAATTGTCCAAGCTGGACTCATCCTTGGGTCATTAGTGCAGGTAAATGTGGCTATTCAGACCTGGCATTTATTCAACTTCATGGGAAAACAAATCCTATTGTTGCTTGTTTGTTTGAACAAGGGAGCACAAATGAAAAAATCTCATTTTGTCTTTTGCAAATCGATGATATTATTGAGAACACTATAAAACGTTCTGATTCATTTCACTGCCCTTTATTGTATATGTGATGAATAAATCTGATTGATTGATTGATTGATTTAATGGGAATCCAGATTCTGACAATGTCACAATTTGAAAATACATTTCCTGGTTCACAAACAGTACATTAATCATTTGTAATGTCACATAGCATGTTAAGGAACTTTGTAATGCTTGTTAAATTTGAAATTAAAATGGAGATAAGTGACTGAAGCACTATTATGCAGCCAATGGCTGCACAAACTTTCCAATAATGTTACAATGCCTTCTGCTATAATTTAAACAATTTCTCAGCATTAAGATTTGCTCACACCAGGGTCAGATTCCATCTGTAGAGAGCAGAAATAATGTGTAAAAATGGCAGTATTCCCTACTTATGCCAAAGTTAAAGAGCAGTAAGAATGCTAATTGGATATATTGAAAAATGGTGTTCATGCGCAGAAGAAGTAAGCTTTTAAGAACTTATTTTTGAAAAGGTCCATTAGAGACACATATACCCTTTATTACTATTACTTATAGAATTCAACATAAAGCAGAACTTTTGCAAGTTTTAGACCTTAAGAATGTAGTGATAAAGTGGGTGGTGAAAATTAACTGACTAGCATACACAAAGCAGCTGTCTAAAAGTTAAAGACCAGGTGTTATTTGCAATGAATCGTGTCTCTGACTCGAAATACAAACCGTGTAAAATATATTAGATAAGATGGGTGACACAGTTTATGGAACTGCTGTCTCGGCACCAGAGAACCAGGTACAATTATGATCTTGAGTCGGGATCCTTTTTCAGAATGATGGTCTTCATGAGCCAAAATGCTGTCTGTCCATTTCACTCCATAGATGCAGCCTGATCCACTGAGTTCCTCCAGCATTTTATATTTTGCTCAAAATATCAGTATCTGGAGTTTCTTGAGTCTCATCTAACCCATTAGTGTGTATTTAATTCTCATCACAGGTTTACATCATGGCAGGTAGCCATTCTTCTGTATGATTGATTTCTGAAGAAAATTGGAGATAAATATTTTTTGTTATTATTTACATTTGCTGAGACTATGGGGCTAGTCTTCTGCTGCCCTTAGATCATTAGCAGTCTGGTTTGGGGCCATGCTGTTCCTTCCAGTGCTGTTTGCTGTTGGCTCCCTGCCCATCACTTGGAGTGGGGCAGTGTAGGAGGCATCTCAGTTCAAGCTGGTCGCACTCCCACAATGGCTGGTGACGCCCACCCCAGACTAACCGGCTGTCAGCTCTGTCACTGTTATTCAATGTTTGTAATACAATCGTGCCAAAGTTACTTGAGAAGTTTTGAAAACAGCAAATCAAATTAAAATCTTGGAACCAGTAAAGCAATTTCTGTTTCTGACTGCTGGATTTGAAAGTCACTGTACCCTTTCCGACACACCATCCACCCTATCCCTTGCAACTTAAAATGATTGTGTTTTCTCATTTTTCCAGATCTGATGAAGGGTCAATCTTGCTCTCCCCAATTGTCCTGCTTAAATTGCTGAATGCTTCCAGCGCTTCCTATTTTTATTTCAAACTTCCCGAAGCAACAGACATTTTTCTCCAGTAACTTTACTTACTTTTGCCCTGTAGCAACTTAACCTATGCATGTTAATAGGACTTCTATTGCTTGCACCAAACCAAGGATAAGGGGACAAATTACTTGGACTGCTGACCTGTTGGTTTGTCCGAGTGGTCCAATGGATGACAGTGACAAAGCTATGCTATTACGGGACTTCTGACAGGTGTGGTGCTGAGCCTTGAGGTTATGTTGAGCTTCAACAGAAGAGTGTAATAAGGACTGGGATAAAGAGGTTAGAGTGGAGACTCAGGAATTGCAGATGCTGGAATCTTGCACAAAACACAAAGTGCAGGAGGAACTCAGCAGGTCAGTATCTGTGGAGGGATTGGACAGGCTATGTTTTGGGTTGGGACACTTCTGCAAAGGATAGGGTGCATCCAGGATGGAGAATTGAAGTGACAGTTAACTGAAAGATCAGGGTTACCCTTGCAGATTGATCAGAGGTGTTGCGTGAAGTAGCCGTGGATGCAACACTGCGAGTACTGAACACAGCACACTAAATTCAAAGAATTACAAGTGAATCATTGCTTCACCTGGTAGGAATATTTGTACCCTCAAATTATGCTGATGATCAAACCACATTGTAATATCTACAGCAACTGAAAAATTGTGTTCATGATAACATAAAAAATATCACCTTTTCAACCTTAAAGCTCATAGATTCGATGCTTGCTGGATTATTTCAAATCTAACACGTCTCCAATTGTAATTTGATACTTGTTCTGGCATATTCTAGCAGTCCTGCGCTTTCCTCCACCATTTATATTCTTAACTACTGTAATTACCAATAAAGATTTGTCATGAAAGATTGCAGACTTCTTTTTTACTGCTCTCAATATAAATCACATAAGATATTTTGAAATTTATAACTTTGCAGAAGTCTGTTTCATAAACAATATGTAGTGGATTACATTGATAATTCAGTGGTTTAGCTATTTTAGCCTGAGCTTTAGATTTAAGCCAATTAATATTGTAACCAAATTAGTTACCATATTCTTATTAGAATGCTGATAGGTCCCATCAGTACTGTCCCTTCCATGGTGTAAGGGGTATAGAATCCCATGTTATAAAAATGTTGAGCAACTTAAGAAACACATATAAATTCTACCCATAATAACCAGAAAATCAATTAGAATAACAAAAGTCGAGAATAAAATATGATTTTTTTTTGTAAAGAAAAATTCTTAAGATGGAAGACAGCAATTCAGATTGTTCAATTGCTTTAAATCATCTCCCAAATAACAATTCAACTTTGTTCATTTTAAATGTGTGGGGATCTCACATAAGGATTAGAAATTCTCACAATTCACAACATCACTGGAATTGCATTGGCCATTGTGAAATTCAGATTATTTTATGTTCCACTACACATTTAATGCATCCCCTTCCCCCACATCCTCTACTGGAGCCATTTTCTTTTGTCTTTGATGGCTGAATGATCAGGATCTTTTTAAATCTTCAATCTACATTGGAGAAACCAGACACAGATTTGATGATTCCTCAGTCGAGCATCTGCACTCAGTCTGTAGGGGCAACAAAGAGCTCCAGATGCTTGCCACTGTAAATCTCAATCCTGTTACCACTCTGAACATAAGTGTGTGGCCTTCTGCACTGTCATATTGAGGCCCAAAGCAAGCTTGAGGAATAGCACCTCATCTTCCATCTGGCTATGATGCAACCCTTTGAGTTCAGAACGAAATATTTCAATTTCAGGGAACTTCTGTGTTTTCCCTGTCTGTGTTTGTTATCCAATTGTGACATTAGAGTCATGCAGCCTCCAAAATGCCGTCAGTGATTTTGCTTCCACCACTCTCTCAAATGGTGTACTCCAGATACTCAAATTGCTTATAAATCTCTTCCCCTTTTACCCTGAAAACTATGTCCTCTGGTTTTATTCATCTCTAATAAGGTGGAAAGATTCCAGCAGAATGCCCCATCTTTATCCATCATCATTTTATATAATTCAATTGTCCCCTCATAACTTACTGCACCTGAGTCAGAACAAACCTTGCCCCTCCAGTCTTCCCTCGCAACTACAACACTCTTCCCTCGTCCACAAACCATTCGCTCTGACCCTCCGTCACCCCGCACTACAGCCGTCACTGCCGCCGACCCGAAACGTCACTTATTCCTTTTCTCCAGAGATGCTGCCTGACCCGCTGAGTTACACCAGTTTTTTGTGTCTATGTTCGGTATAAACCAGTATCTGCAGTGTCAAGCCGGGCAAAATGACACGGCTTTTAAGTTGCCTGGCGGGACTTTAGGTGGCCATTGGCAACCGGGCAACCATTAATTTTGAGCCCTGTAGAGGTGTATAAAATCATGAGGAATAGATCTTGCCCAGGGAAGGGGAATCAAGGACCAGAGGACACAGGTTGAAGGTGAAGGGGAAAAAATTGATATGAGGGGTAACTTTTTCACAAAAAGGGTGGTGAGTGTATGGATCGAGCTGCTAGAGGAGGAGGTTGTGGCAGGAACTGTTGCAACATTTAAGAGTAAGGGGTAAGCCGTTTAGAACAGAGACGAGGAAACACTTTTTCACACAGAGAGCTGTGAGTCTGTGGAATTCTCTGCCTCAGAGGGCGGTGGAGGCCGGTTCTCTGGAAACTTTCAAGAGGGAGCTAGATAGGGCTCTTGAAGATAGGATGGGGAGAAGGCATGAACGCGGTACTGATTGTGGATGATTAGCTATGATCACATTGAATGGCGGTGCTGGCTTGAATGGCCGTATGGCCTACTCCTGCACCTATTGTCTATTGTTTAAGAAACAGTTAGACAGGTACATGGATAGGACAGGATTAGAGGGATATAGGCCGCATGCAGGCAGGTGGGACTAGTGTAGCTGGGACCTGTTGGTTGGTGTGGGCAAGTTGGGCCGAAGTGCCTGTTTCACACTGTATGACTCTACTGTTACAAAACTGATAACATTAGGTATGTCAGAGGCCTGTTCTAAGTTAACGATATTTCAAAGACGTTTCCTTGACTATGGCCTATTACTGCGAAAAAACTTATACTCACATTCTGGAAAAAGATAACAGTTCCCACAGTGAAGATGTAGATTACTGACATGTCCGCGACACTACATTTAGAAAACATGAGGCTTGTTTTGGCTGAAAAGGCAGATCAATTTTTCAAAACACGGTCTCCTTTCACTGAATTTCTGCAACAACAGAATGGTTGAACACAAATTTAAAACCGATGCAAGGGATGGGTGAGCCGGGGGGTGGGGAAGGATAGTGGGGTATATCTCCATCTTATTTCTCTTCTTTCCTCTCGCACTTCTTTGGTAGTTTAGGGGTCTTTTCTTTTCTTTTTTTCATTTTTCTTCATTCTTTCCTTTTTTCTCTTTTTTTTAAATTCATGTATTAATGCTAAAAATGAAGCTGTACGAAAATTGTATAACTGTCATGTCGATTGCTTTATTCTTGTACAATTGCTTCTAATAAAATATATATATTTTTAAAGATTAAAACGACTCTACTGTATCCACGGTTCTAGGTGTGGACTATGTACCGGCAAGACCAAGAGCAGACTGGGTGATCATTTCGCCGAACACCAATCAGTTTGCCTTGGCCTACAAGATCTCCCGGTTGCAAAACACTTTAACTCCCCCTCCCATACTGACCGAGTGAGGCCCTACACAAATTGGTGGAACAGTGCCTCATTTTACACTTGGGCGGGTTACAACCCACCTTAGGAGTTGCGGGGCCCAATTGGGAACAATTTTGGTGAGCCCCAGGTTCCCAGCCAAGGTCTGTAGATTCATAGAAATATAATTAAAGTCTATTATAGACTTTATATCTCTATGGTAGAATGGAAAGTAATCAAAATGTGCACTTAAAGTGCCTGCGACTTAATGGACCAAACAGATCTAAGCTACATTTTAATATAAAATTGCATACATGTAAGCCTACAAGTAACAAACAAGATCACCTCTGAAAAGTACAGAGTTACAATACCACTTGTTTTAGTGACTGTGAAATGAAAAAAAAGTAATTTAATTAAATAGATCCTGGAAAACCAATAACCATTGGTGAAAAACCAATCCAGGCATTAAATTTTGGGCTTCAGCCCCATCCTACCCTTTGGGCTTCTACCCCATCCTAACTTAGTTGTGTGTGTGTGTGTTAGTTGTCTGTGCGTGATGTGTGTGTGTTAGTTGTCTGTGCGTGATGTGTGTGTGTTAGTTGTCTGTGCGTGATGTGTGTGTGTTAGTTGTCTGTGCGTGATGTGTGTGTGGGAGGGAAGGAGAGAAGGGAGGGAGTGAAGGGAGGAAGGACATAAGGGAGGGAGGGGAATAGAGAAAGGAGGGAGGGAAGGAGAGAAAGAAGGGATGGAGCAAAATGAGAGAAGGGAAAAGAGAGAGGAAGGAGGGAAGGAGAGAAGGGAGGGAGAGAAGAAGGGAGAGGGCCGGCAGCGGGAGCGGATGCCGGGGTCCAGGCGGACGGGTGTGAGCTGAGGCCGAGGTTTGTAAACGTTGCTCCAACCCCCGGCCCGGCCCTCCGTGTATTGTTCACCGCGTCTCCCCGGGGAGAGAGAGGGGTGGAGCCGGGGCTGTGTGCGTGAAGCATGGCGACTGGAGAGGCGGGAGCGCTGCCGTGAGCGAACGACCCACCTCCCCTCTCCCCCCTTCTTCATTCCCCCTCACACACCCCTTCCCGTCTACCCCTTTCTACCCCCTCCACCCCGCTACTCTCTCTCCGCCCCTCTCTCCCCCCCTCTGGGGTAGATCTACCCGAGCCGAGAGTAGATTACTCCAGGACTCCAGCGCGGGGCCCCCTTAGTCGCGGGGCCCAATTGGGGGCAATCGGTCCAATCGGCTTAAGGCCGGCCCTGACCCAGCGATATGAATATTGATTTCTCTAATTTCAAGTAACCCTTGCATTCCCTCTCTCTCCATCCCACCCCAACCCTCGTTGTTGTACTAGTTTCACTGCCGTCCTGCTTAGGTTCAGTGTTCGCATCCACTCGTTATCACCTTTTCCACAGCCAACAATTGACCATTGTAGGCTCCACCTTTCGTTGATCATCGTTGCTGGCTTCGATTTGTTCTTTTCATACCTTTCATTCATTTGTTCCATACATCTCTTCATATCTCTAGTCCCCTCTCCCCTGATCCTGTCTGAAAAAGGGTCTCGGTCCGAAACGTCACCTAGATTCCTTCTCTCCAGAGATGCAGCTTGAGCCGCTGAGTTACTCCAGCATTTTGTGTCTATCTTCGGGAATCTTTAATCGTGCAAACGAATGTACCTCAACACTCTTACCATTCCTGTAGCCTCATAAGTGCTGCCAAAGAGCTGTAAACATGAATTATTTCACTTTCCCGGAATTGACAGCTGTGAACGGAGCTGAGGTGCAGCCTGGGCCTGGGCGGCGCGTTGCCCCGGTGACGTACGGTCCGGCTCCAGCGGCCGCGCCTGCGCAGACCCTTCCCCGCGGGGCGGGGATCCGTCGATGACGTTACTTCCGGGCGGCGGCGGGGATTCTGAAGAAGGGTTTCGGCCCGAAACGTTGCCTATTTCCTTGGCTCCATAGATGCTGCTGCTGCACCCGCCGAGTTTCTCCAGCATTTGTGTACCTTCTGGATCCGGAGCCGGAGCCGGAGCCGCGGGTGAGTCGGAGACGGAGAGACGCCGGGGAGAGGGAGGCGGGTTGGACCGGGGCCGAGCGCAGGCCCGGACTCTGCGGCCCCGTCCCTCACAAGGGCGCAGTAGCTCCGCTCTCCCCGCATCCCGGTCGGTCGCCGCGATACCCAACCATCCTGACATCGTACAGTTAGGTTTATTGTTGTCACCTGTACCGCGGTACAGTGAAAAGCTTTATCATTGAATACTATCCAATCAACTCCGAGAAGACTATATACTAATCTGCCCCGGGTACAATTGGGCATCGGTAAAGATAGACTGAGGGCAGAATTAATCTCGTTCTCAACATTGTAGTTCATGCGTTCCAGAGATAAAAACCCAATGTCTGCAATGAAGTAGAACCCAATGGAATGGTAGCTTATAGGGAGGTTGCACGGCAGTCGAGGTCACGACCCGTGACCTGTACTGTTGCCACGCAACGCCTTCTGGAGTACACGCGATGGGCCCGTCTTCTGTCCCAGCATCCAGACTCCACGCTGACTGGGTTCCACACCCACAGACCCCGGCTGTCTGTCCCCGCGGTCTGGGGAGAGGGAGGGGGTGGTCGGGATGGGAGTGCCGGTGCAGCGCGGTCAGTGACTCTGGGTGGGCGGAGGGACCAGACTATCCCCAACTCTGCTGCAGCTGACGGGGACGTTGCCGGGTTTTCGTCCCTGCGTGTCCGCCGCTCAGAGCCGCGGCCCCGCTCCACCCAGCCCCATGTGTGGGCGCTGCCAACTCACAACCCGTGACAGTGCGGCCCACAGGGGGAGACGGGGTGGAGGGCAGCCGTGGCTGGACAGCGCTGACCCCAGGGGGAGAGTGGGGGCTGTCTCGAGGGATGCGCTCCTTCTGCCACTTACGTCTTGGTACTCGGGTTCAGAGCAAAGATACTAGAGCATTTGGTTCAGAGCGCTCAGTCACTCCACAATTATTTACATCGTAAAAATTGACAATTTTGGCGGATTTTAACAAGAAAGTAGGCGTTTCATGAGTTACTAGTGTATGTGGGAGGCTGCCATGTCCTCCAGAAGGATTGAGCTGCTCCGTGCGTCATGCCTTTTGACCCGATGACCTTGCATGCAACCCTCCTAAAGTGCATTTGTAGGAATTTGTAAGAGACATTGGAAACATGCTGAAATTCCTAAAGGGCCTGTCCCACTTGCCGATTTTTTCGGCAAATACCGGCATCATATCAGTGTCGTCAAAAGATTTAGAACATTTCAATATCCAGCGACGATAAAAAAAAATGTTGCAACACTTGAAAAAAACACCGCGCGTCGTACGTTATCACGCCGCAAATTTTGTGGCGACCTGATACGTCAGTCAATGATGCTGGCAGTCGCCGAAAAAAATTGCCAAGTGGGACAGGCCTTTAATGGGCCTGTCCCACTGAGGCGATTTTTCAGCGGACTGCCGGCGACTGTCAAGTTGCCGGCAGTCGCCTGAAAAAACCGGGAACTGGAACGGCGACGGTCCAGAGTGGAACACACACAAACACATTGCTTCCTTCACCAGCCCGTGTGTATTTTTTAGACAGCGCTCCCCCACTTGCCCTGTCGAAAAAATTCACACGGTGCAAATCCAAGGTGATATAGACACACACCGCGATGCACAGGAAGGTTGGTGCTGTAAAAAGACGGCTAAAGCACAGTGTATGGTAAGGACCTTTAAAAGGGGGGGGGGGGGGGGGAAGGAGTGGGGACAACTTTTAAGAAGCCAGAGATACACGGCTGTGAAGATCGGCGGATATTTAACATTACCGGTCAGTTATCCTTAATTCTGAAAACTACTGCTTACCCTTTTATTTCCCAATGAGCCAATGAAATTCACCGGTCAGCACCGTGCTCCAACCTACAAGAACCTTCAACCTCCTGGCAACCCACTAGGACCTCCTACGACCCACCTACGGCTCGAGAATTCTCGCTACTCTCCATGTCGGCTTCATTCTAGTCGCCGCTAATTTTCCAACATGTTGAAAAATTCACGGTGACCATAATGAGGCCGCGACTAGTTTCCAGAATGCAGGAACGCATGACCATGAAGGCGTCTCCCCAGCAACCACCTGCGAACATGTGGCAACCGCATAGCCCCCTGCAGTCACCTAAGTTGGACAGGCCGTTTAGTCTCGTGAGGAAGTAGAGTCCTCGGTGTACCTTCTTGGCTGTTGCTTCGAAGTGGTTGGTCCACAACAGATCGTTAGCAATATATTTTTATCCAGAAACATGAAGCTCTCCACCATTTCCACTTCAAATAACATTATGTGGTGAAAGATTGTGAGGAAAGGTTGGATAAGCCAGGCGGCTGATTAAGTTTTAAGGAGTGAGAGGGAACATGATTATTACGTAACAGGCTTTGGTATTCATTTATTATTGTCATGTTTCGTTTATTGTCACATACTGAGGTACAGGGAAAAGCTTTTGTTGTGTGCTATCCAGTCTGCCTATCACAGTGTACTGATACAGGATGAAGGGAAATAACATTTACAGCAAGGTAAAGTCCAATTAAAGATATTCCGAAGGTCTCCAATGAGGTAGATGGTAGGTAATTCCAGGAATGAGTGGGTTAACATATGATGAGCACTTGACAGCACTGGGCCTCTTCTCGCTGGAGTTTAGAATGTTGAGGGGAGACCTCATTGAAACTTACAGAATAATGAAAGGCATAGATAGAGTGGATGTGGAGAGGATGTTTCCACTGGTGGGGGATTCTAGGACCAGAGGTCATAGCCTCAGAATTAAAGAGTGCTCTTTTAGAAAGGAGGTGAGGAGGAACTTCTTTGTCAGAGGGTGTTAATCTGTGGAACCCATTGCCACAGTGGGCTGTGGAGGCCAAGTCGGTGGATATTTTTGGCAAAGATAGACAAATTCTTGATTAGAATTGGTGTCAAGGAGAAGGAGAGAAAATGAGATTAGGGGGCACAGATTAGCCATGAGTGAATGGCAGAGTAGACTCGATGGGCCAAATGGCCTAATTCTACTCTTATAACTTGTGTCAGGACCGCTCTCTGGTTGGGGTTTGGATGTTCTATTGCCTCATAACAGCTGGGAAGAAACTGTCCCTGAATCTGGAAGATATGCACTTTCACACCTCTTGCTTGATGGGTGAGACTCGTCCTTGATTATGCTGGTGGGCCTGCCGAGGCAGCGTGAAATGTAGATGGAGTCAATGGAAGGTAGATGATTTGCGTGATGGTCTGGGTTGTTTCCACAATTCTCTGTAATTTCTTGCAGTCTTGGATGGAACTTTTCCTAAACCATGCTGTGATGCCATCCAGATAAAATGCTTTTGACAGCGCATCTGTAGAAGTTGGTGATAGTTGATGGGGACTTGCTGAACATCCTAAGCCTTCTAAGAACGTAGAGGTCTTGTGCGTTCTAAGCCATTGTTTCGATATGGCTAGGCCAGGACGATGCTGGTGATATTTTCTCCTGGAAACCTGAGGCTTACATACTATCCACTCAAATCATTGTTAAGTTGATGCCAAGTTGATCTAATCCCCTCTGCCTGAATGTGATCTCTATCCTTCCATTCTTCCTTCCATCAATTAACTGTCATGGACGTGGTTTGATGCTTGAAAAATAAGGGACTTGGTTTTGTTTATTGTCACGTGTACCAAGGTACAGTGAATAAGCTTTTGTCGCGTGCTAACGAGTCAACAGCAAGACAATACATGATTATACTCGATCCATTTACAGTGTATAGATACAGATAAGGGAATAACGTTTTGTGCAAGGTAAAGCCAGCAAAATCCGATCAAGGATAGTCCGGGGGTCATCAAAGAGGTAGATAGTTCAGCACTGCTCTCTGGTTGTGGTAGGATGATTCGGTTGCCTGATAACAGCTGGGCAAATTGTTATCTTGGACAGACTTGGGCAAATTAAAAAGAAACAGCAGACAAAACAGATCAAACTGGGGTCTGACACCAGTGTGAGTTATGTCTAGAATAAAGGTTAGAATTATTTACATGGTGGCTGCAGTTAGTTAAGAGTCAAGAATGTTAATGTACAAAAGCAGTCATGTCCCTTAGTTTCTGTAAAGCTTTAAAAATAATTCTGAGAAGTGCTGCTCTGGTAAACTAATCCACTGGGCAAGGTTCAAACTCAACACAGATAATGGGGCAGGGCAGATTCACTGGAGTTTAGAAGGATGAGGGGGTATCTTATAGAATATATAAAATTATAAAAGGACTGGACAAGCTAGATGCAGGAAAATTTTTCCCAATGTTGGGCGAGTCCAGAATCAGGGGCCACAGTCTCAGAATAAAGGGGAGATCATTTAAGACTGAGGTGAGAAAAAACCTTTTCACCCAGAGAGTTGTGAATTTATGGAATTCCCTGCCACAGAGGGCAGTGGAGGCCAAATCACTGGATGGATTTAAGAGAGAGTTAAGATAGAGCTCTAGGGGGTAGTGGAGTCAAGGGATATGGGGAGAAGGCAGGCACGGGTTATTGATAGGGAATGATCAGCCATGATCACAATGAATGGCGGTGCTGGCTCGAAGGGCCAAATGGCCTCCTCCTGCACCTATTTTCTATGTAACGGGTGCAGGGCTGGATAGTATAGAGAACAAGGTCTTTGCAAGGCAGAAAGAGCCAAGAAAGAACTGAAAAGGGCTGACGGAGGGCAGGGACATAGCAGAGGAGGGCATAGACAGGGTTGGGCAGATTGAATTAGGGAAGGGTGGGCGAGAGCAGAGACGGTGAGTAAAGTGTAATGTATGGGCTGAGGTAGTAGAGTGTGCCAGGGGCTAGAGTGTTTTGAAATGTCTCAGATGTCAACAATTCAAATACATTCAACAGAACTAGGCCCTTCCCTCTCTGGGTCACCGCTCCACCCTGGGGTACAGTATTGAAGAGGCTGCCAACATTGGGTGAGAGTTGGGAGTGAGGAATTGCAAGAGACCAATTCCAAGGGAGCGTAGCGACCGGGGGTGGGGGGGTGGGAGGAGGGTGTCCCCCCTCTAATTGGTACGGGGTTTTTGCATTTTTCAGCTTGAAATTGTGCAATATGGTGCATACTGTAGCGAGTCTTTTAACTTACACTTGAATGCAATATATATGCTTTAAATTGGATTAGCTATGAATAAGGTTAGTCTTAATTACATTCCTAATTACATTCCACAGTAGAGCCCAGGCTCTGATCAACACGTGCAGCACATGACTGATCTTAGTGTATTCATGTATGGGAAATCAGATTATAATCGAACATGGCCCATGTTGACCAACATGGGGTCTCACTGCACACCCGGTACTACTCCTGACCCTGACTCCAGTTGCATACCTTCTCTCATTCCTGACCCCGAGTCCAGCCTTACACCTGCCCCCCTCCCCCTCCCCCCTCCCTATTCTACCCTGATCATAGCTGCTTACCTGCTTAGGTTCCCAGTGCTGAACACTCCCCTGGTCCCAGCTTTGACTGCACACTTAGTACTATTCCAGACCTTGACTCTGGATGCACACTTGGCCTTGCTCCTGCACTGACAATATATCTGGCCCTCACATAAAGCCCCATATCTGACCCCCTGGTCTTAACCTATTACGTTCAAGACCACAGGTGCTTATCTAATGCAGTAATCTTTTATGGGGCACTTCACAGACCAAATTATCTATAACAAAATTTGCTACATCCATTGGCTTCCTTGTTATCTAACATGCTAGTTACTTTGTCAAAGAAGTCATCAATTGGTTGAACACAATTTATCATCCATAAAAGTATACTCACTCAGCTGTATGTAATCTGTTACCATTTCTTTCATTTTCCTAACAAACTGTCGTGAAGTCATTTTCACCCCCAATATTTTCAGTATTTTGCTGTCTTCCTCTCAGCTGGGACTTTTCCGAAATGCAAAGTCCAATAACTATACATTTAAGCAATATTATTCTATTAAATGTGATCTTGAGAGTACATAATATTTTCTGTGGTATTCATAACACAACAATGATAAAAAATATCTTTGTTTTGATTGCACCTACCAACATGCATACATTATTATATTACAGTTAATATGTACCGAGGGCAAATTTTTTGTTCCAATGCTCCCCATTCCCAATTACTTTTACATTGAAGTGATTGAAATCCAAGTGATGTTTAAATGGCATCATAAAAGTCAAACCTCCGGAATGGATGATATTTATCACGTGGTTGGTTGGGGTCAGCCAATTATATTACAATTACTATATTAAACTTTGAATCATCAGATGTCCTGGTTCAAGCTAAAACTAAAGACAAATAATAATCTCCTCACACATTTCCCTGCAAGTATCTCTGTCACTCCTTTAAAATATGCCCCTTCTTTGAACAAGCTCTTAAATATCGCATCTGAATCCGTTTCCATCTGATTATACTCCTTGAGGATGTTCATCTACGTGTTCAATTAATAAAACAACGAGATTAGGGGACAATTCTATTCGACCTGTCAAAGGAATTTAGGGGGGGGGGGGTGGTTTAGAAATAGTGAGGTAAACGAACATAATAGTTGAGTCGCAAATGACAATAGTGCTACCTTCCCAATATTTAACTGAAGGAAATAATGGGTTATCGGGGCTGTATGTTGTGACAGACAGCCTGACACCTTGCATGTAATTTTAATATTACACGTAACCCATCCCCCCTGAATATTCCAGATTAATAAATTAAGGTTTTGTCAACTAATTACAAATCAAGGCAAATTACAAATCAATAACATTAGCCAACTTCGAAACATGAAAAACTGAGCATTGGGATCCAGACATCATGGACAACTGGCCTCAGTTCCCCGCTCACATCTGGCAGTGTTTTCCGTCTGAACCAGGGACCGCGGAGCGTTTTTGAAAGTGGGGAGGCTGAGCCATCACTGATCACTGGCTTTGAGGGTACCCCGGTGAGGGAGTGGAGCAACCGAGTGGGGAGAGGGTGTGGAAGTGGGGTGCCCTCCCTCCCAGGGTAGGGACTTTTTGAAATTTTGATGTATTAAAATCATGTTTTAGTGCATTGTAGAAGTATGATTTCAATGTTTTTTGTATGAATTATTTTTAAGAGGTAACCTTTTAAGGGGTAGCTTTTTTTACACAAAGGGTGGTGGGTGTATGGAACAATCTGCCAGAGGAGGTAGTTGAGGCAGGGACCATCCCAACATTTAAGGAACAGTTAGACTGATACATGGATAGGGCAGGTTTGGAGGTATGGACCAAAAGCAAGTAGCGTAGCTGGGACATGTTGGCGGGTGTGGGCAAGTTGTGCCGAAGGGCCTGTTTTCACACTGTATCACTCTATGACTACATTATATCTCCACCATGCATGAATGCTTCAAAATCAAGTGATTGAGTTTTATTGCCATATACTCAAGCATAGAAACATAGAAAATAGGTGCAGGAATAGGCCATTCGGCCCTTCGAGCCAGCACTGCCATTCAATATGATCATGGCTATTCATCTAAAATCAGTACCTCTTTCCGGGTTTTTCCCCATATCCCTTGATTTCATTAGCCCCAAGAACTAAATGTAACTCTCGCTTAAAAACATCCAGTGAATTGGCCTCCACTGCCTTCTGTGGCAGAGAATTCCACAGATTCACAACTCTCTGCGTGAAGAAAGTTTGTCTTCATCTCAGTCCTAACTGGCCTACCCTTTATTCTTAAACTGTGACCCCTGGTTCTGAACTCCCCCAACATTGGGAACATTTTTCCTGCAGTTACAGTAAGTGAAAATCTAGCAGGCAAGCAGGATGCTTTCTCCAACCACCCCCATTTGAAGTCCACTATCTTCCACCGTTTCTACCCAGTGCTTGGTACTTACTTCCAGCAGCCATTGGTTGTCCTCCAGGATGCACCGAGCCGCAGCCTGATCCATGCTGGTCACCTGGGTGAATTTGGCAGAGACACTCTCACGGCAGCGGCGCAACGCTTCCAACGCCTCCGACATCCCGGGACTCTTGCACAGAGGCTGCCCCATGGCCGGAGTTGCAGTGAGCGACTCGCCAGCCCAGCAAACACTCGCCATCCCCGCTCTCCGTCCGCACCTGTCCCCGCCGCCCGCTGCTGCTGCTTCCAATTCCCGTGGCCCATGCAGTTGATATTAGTTTTGAAATTTTTCGTTGATCACCGAATTTCTCACGACAAAGCGTGAGAAATTTGTGATCACCGTGAGAATTTGGCAAAATGCGTGATTCTCACGCTCAATGCATGGGAGTTGGCAGCCCTGCCTCTATCCCCCTATCTCCCCCCTCTCTCTCACCCTGCTCTCTCTCACCCTGCTCTCTCTCACCCTGCTCTCTCTCACCCTGCTCTCTCTCACCCTGCTCTCTCTCACCCCCCCTCTCTCTCTCACCCCCCCCTCTCTCTCCCCTCTCTCCACCCCCCCTCTCTCTCTCACCCCCCCTCTCTCTCTCACCCCCCTCTCTCTCTCACCCCCCCTCTCTCTCTCACCCCCCTCTCTCTCTCACCCCCCCTCTCTCTCTCACCCCCCTCTCTCTCTCACCCCTCCTCTCTCTCACCCCTCCTCTCTCTCTCACCCCCCCTCTCTCTCTCACCCCTCCTCTCTCTCACCCCTCCTCTCTCTCACCCCTCCTCTCTCTCACCCCCTCCTCTCTCTCACCCCTCCTCTCTCTCACCCCTCCTCTCTCTCACCCCCCTCTCTCTCACCCCCCTCTCTCTCACCCCCCTCTCTCTCACCCCCCTCTCTCTCACCCCCCTCTCTCTCACCCCCCTCTCTCTCACCCCCCTCTCTCTCACCCCCCCTCTCTCTCACCCCCCTCTCTCTCACCCCCCTCTCTCTCACCCCCCTCTCTCTCACCCCCCTCTCTCTCACCCCCTCTCTCTCA
>CM075977.1:162693757-162736037 GCA_038087875.1 Malacoraja senta | reverse complement strand
CGATGTTTGGGGAAGTCCAGGACAAGGGGTCACAGCTTAAGGATAAGGGGGGAACCTTTAAAACCGAGATGAGAAGAACTTTTTTCACACAGAGAGTGGTGAATCTCTGGAACTCTCTACCACAGAGGTGTTGAGGCCAGTTAATTGGCTATATTTAAGAGGGAGTTAGATGTGGCCCTTGTGGCTAAGGGGATCAGAGGGTATGCAGAGAAGGCAGGTACAGGATACTGAGTTGGATGATCAGCCATGATCATATTGAATGGCGATGCAGGCTCGAAGGGCCGAATGGCCTACTCCTGCACCTAATTTCTATGTTTCTATGTTTTCTATGTGCTGGGTCCAGGACAAATCTTCAGAGATATGGATGCTCAGGAACTTGAATTTTTATGACTCCACCACTGTCCTGTCGATGAAGACTGGTTTGTGGACCAGGGATGTGTTGTAGTTATGAGGGAAGACTGGAGGAGCAAGGTTTGTTCTGACTCGGGTGCAGTAAGTTATGAGGGGACAATTGAATTATATAAAATGATGATGGATAAAGAAATTGGCATTCTGCTGGAATCTTTCCACCTTATTAGAGATGAATAAAACCAGAGGACATAGTTTTTAGGGTAAAAGGTAAGAGATTTATAAGCAATCTGAGTACCTGGAATACACCATTTGAGAGAGTGGTGGAAGCAAAATCACTGATGGCATTTTGGAGGTTGCATGACTCGAATGTGGTAATTGGATAATAAACACAGACAGGGAAAACACAGAAGTTCCCTGAAATTGAAACATTTCATTCTGAACTCAAAGGGTTGCATCATAGCCAGATGGAAGATGAGGTGCTATTCCTCAAGCTTGCTTTGGGCCTCAATATGACAGTGCAGAAGGCCACACACTTATGTTCAGAGTGGTAACCGGATTTGAGATTTACAGTGGCAAGCAACTGGAGCTCTTTGTTGCCCCTACAGACTGAGTGCAGATGCTCGACTGAGGAATCATCAAATCTGTGTCTGGTTTCTCCAATGTAGATTGAAGATTTAAAAAGATCCTGATCATTCAGCCTGCAAAGACAGAAGAAAATGGCTCCAGTAGAGGATGTGGGGGAAGGGGATGCATTACATGTGTAGTGGAACATAAAATAACCTGAATTACACAATGGCCAATGCAATTCCAGTGATGTTGTGAATTGTGAGAATTTCTAATTATTATGTGAGATCCCTACACATTTAAAATGAACAAAGTTGAATTGTTATTTGGGAGATGATTTAAAGCAATTGAACAATCTGAATTGCTTCCATCTTAAGAATTTTTCTTTACAAAAAAAAATCATATTTTACTCTCGACTTGTTATTCTAATTGATTTTCTGGTTATTATGGGTAGAATTTATATGGTGTTTCGTAAGTTGCTCAATGAGAATAAGGTAAAGATTAAACAATTAAAGATTTTCATATTGCTATGTCTCGGGCAATTGCTTCCATGCATTATGCTTGGAAAAATGGAAGATGTTTGAAATAAAAGGCTGACAAGCTTTGTTTTGTCTAACGGATTGAACATACACGTGTAGCACTTTTATAACATGGGATTCTATACCTCTTACACCAAGAAGGGACAGTACTGATGGGACCTATCAGCATTCTAATAAGAATATGGTAACTAATTTGGATACAATACTAATTGGCTTAAATCTGAAGCTCAGGCTAAAATAGCTAAACCACTGAATTATCTTGATGTAATCCACAACATATTGTTTATGAAACATTAGACTTCTGCAAAGTTTAAAAATTTCAAAATATCTTATGTGATTTATATTGAGAGCAGTAAAGAAGAAGTCTGCAATCTTTCATGACAAATCTTTATTGGTAATTACAGTAGTTAAGAATATAAATGGTAGAGGAAAGCACAGGATTTTGCTAGAATATCCCAGAACAAGTATCAAATTACAATTGGAGACGTGTTGATATGAAATAATCCAGCAAGCATCGAATCTATGAGCTTTAAGGTTGAGTAGGTGATATTTTTTGATGTTATCATGAACACAATTTTTCAGTTGCTGTAGATATTACAATATGGTTTGATCATTCAGCATAATTTGAGGGTACAAAATATTCCTACCAGGTGAAGCAATGATTCACTTGTAATTCTTTGAATTTAGTTTGCTGTGTTCAGTACTCGCCAGTGTTGCATCCACGGCTACTTCACGGCAACACCTCTGTTCATTCTGCAAGGGTAACCGTGATCTCTCAGTTAACTGTCACTTCAATTCTCCATCCTCGATGCACTCTAACCTTTGAAGAAGTGTCCCAACCCAAAACATAGTCTGTCCAATCCCTCCACAGATACTGCCTGACCTGCTGAGTTCCTCCTGCACTTTGTGTTTTGTGCAAGATTCCAGCATCTGCAATTCCTGAGTCTCCACTCTAACCTCTTTATCCCAGTCCTTTTTACACTCTTCTGTTGAAGCTCAACATAACCTCAAGGCTCATCACCACACCTGTCAGAAGTCCCGTAATAGCATAGCTTTGTCACTGTCATCCATTGGAACCACTCGGACAAACCAACAGGACAGCAGTCCGAGTAATTTGTCCCCTTAGCCTTTGCTTGGTGCAAGCAATAGCAGTCCTATTACATGCATAGGTTAAGTTGCTATAGGGCAAAAGTAAGTAAAGTTATTGGAGAAAAATGTCTGTTGCTTCGGGAAGTTTGAAATAAAAATCGGAAGCGCTGGAAGCATTCAGCAATTTAAGCAGGACAATTGGGGAGAGCAAGATTGACCCCTTCATCAGATCTGGAAAAATGAGAAAGCACAATAATTTTAAGTTGCAAGGGATAGGGTGGATGGTGTGTCGGAAGGGGTACAAGGCTAAGTTGTCAAGGGTACAGTGACTTTCAAATCCAGCAGTCAAACAGAGGTAGACAAAAATGCTCAGCGGGTGAGACAGCATCTAAGGAGCGAAGGAAATAGGCAACGTTTCGGGGGGGGGGGGGGGCAGAAAGAAGAAAGGAAGAGGAGGAGAGGAGTCAGAAACAGAAATTGCTTTACTAGTTCCAAGATTTTAATTTGATTTGCTGTTTTCAAAACTTCTCAAGTAACTTTGGCACGATTGAATTACAAACATTGAATAAGAGTGACAGAGCTGACTGCCGGTTAGTCTGGAGTGGGCGTCACCAGCCATTCTGGGAGTGTGACCAGCTCGAACTGAGATGCCTCCTACACTGCCACACCAAGCTTATGGGCAGGGAGCCAACAGTGAACAGACACTGCACCAAGCACAGCTCTGGAAGGAACAGCATGGCCCCAAACCAGGCGACTAATGATCTAAGGACAGCAGAAGATCAGCCCCATAGTCTCAGCAAATGTAAATAATAACGAAAAACATTTATCTCCAATTTTCTTCAGAATAATGGCCACCTGCCATGATGTAAACCTATGGTGAGAATTAAATACACACTAATGGATTAGAGGGGACTCAAGAGACTCCAGATGCTGACATTTTGAACAAAAAACAAATTGGCTGGAGGAACTCAGTGGATCAGGCTGCATCTATGGAGGGAAATGGACAGACAGCATTTTGGCTCATGAAGACCATCATTCTGAAAAAGGATCCCGACTCAAGATCATAATTGTACCTGGTTCTCTGGTGCCGAGACAGCATTTCCACAAACTGTGCCACCCATCTAATCTAATATAAATTACACGGTTTGTATTTCGAGTCTGAGACACGATTCATTGCAAATAACACCTGGTCTTTAACTTTTAGACAGCTGCTTTGTGTATGCTAGTCAGTTAATTTTCATCGTCCACTTTATCACTGTATTCTTAAGGTCTAAAACTTGCAAAAGTTTTGCTTTATGTTGAATTCTATAAGTAACTAGACCAAGTGCAGACCCGTTGGGTCTGTTCCCCCAACGTGTGGTTGCGGGGCTGGGGAGGGGCGGCATGCGGCGTCACATACACTAACTACCCCCCCCGCACACACGCTAACTACCCCCTTGATATATTAATATTATTAATTTGCTCCTTTTACCCCATAGCCACCTTATTCACTGACGCATAGCCCCCAACTCGCAGGCGTGTCTAGAGAGGGAGGGGGGTAGAGAGTGAGGGCAGAGAGAGAAAGGGGCAGAGACAGAAGGGCTAGAGACAGAGGGAGAGGGGGGTGGAGGGGAGAGGAGAGGGAGGGTGGGTGAGGGGGGAGGTTGGGGAAAGAGGGGTGAGAGAGATGGGAGGAGAGAGATGGGAGGAGAGAGAGAGGGGAGGAGAGAGAGGGGGAGAGGGAGGAAGGGGGGAGGGACGGTGGGGAGGGGATTGGGTGAGGGAAGGGTAGGGGATGGGTGGAGTGGATTTAGGGGAGGGAGGGTGGGGGAGGGCAGGGGGGGGTGGGGGAGAGGAAGGGGGGGAAGAGGGGGAGAGAGAGAGAGAGGGAGAGAGAGAGAGAGAGAGAGGGGGAAGAGAGAGAGGGGCGAGAGAGAGATGGGGAAAGAGAGATGGGGAGAGAGGGGGAGAGACAGAGAGAGCGAAATGCAACCACGCGTCACGCGTTCAGAATGTTCAGGAAATGAAGCATCCGCGTCTCATGCACGAAAGCTGTCGGCAGCTCTATGGAAATTCAGGGGAGGACCCCCCCCCCAGCGGAGGGACCCCCTCCCCCCCACACACACAGCGGATTCGATATAAGCTGTCAATGAAGACATCAAATTTTTTTTTTTAAACTGTCTTTGAAATTAAAAGTTATGTTTAGAATTAGTGATGTTAAGTGAGAAATAATTCAATTCAATTCAATTCAATGAAAAACAATGGAATCCATACCCTGGCAGGCTGGGGGCCCAGGCCGGGCGGGGCCAGGAAGCAGTTGGGCCAGGTGTAAAGGCATTGTGAGGTCAGCAGCTGGGCAGCCTTATATTTTTTTTAAAATGTCAGTTTGGTTATAACTTTTAGTAAATATCTCGGGAAATAATTGACCAAATTTATAGAGGATTGTATTTTTGAAACATAAGGAAATTTTCTACCAGAAGATGTAAAAAATTCTCTGTTATTGTAACGTCAGCAGCTGGGCAGTGGTGGCGTGAGATGGCACTGTGACTCATGGAGCAATTTGATTTTAGTGGGACCATGTGAAGGTTCCAATCTCCCACCCCTGTCCGATTGTGATGTCATATATGTAAATGACATCCACTGTGATTGGACATGTGAGGTGGCTCTGTGACTCATGCAGCAGTTTGATTTTTAATTTTTTTAAATGTTTTGTGAAAAATTTTATTCAAAATCTGGGGAAATAATCGAATGAATTTAGAGAGGAGTGGATTTATGAAATCATAAGTTAAATCCCTACCGAAATTGTAAAAATCTCCACGTTTTTGCGTCTGGTTTTCGAGGAGATACGTTTCAAAGGCAAAATGACATACACCCACACACACACAGTTTTAAAGTATATAGATAGTAATAAAGGGTATATATGTCTCTGATGGACCTTTCAAAAATAAGTTCTTAAAAGCTTACTTCTTCTGTGCATGAACACCATTTTTCAATAAATCCAATTAGCACTCTTAATGCTCTTTAACTTTGGCATAAATAGGGAATGCTGCAATTTTTACATGTTATTTCTGCTCTCTGCAGATGGAATCTGACCCTGGTGTGAGCAAATCATAATGCTGAGAAAAATGTTTAAATTATAGCAGAAGGCATTGTAAAATTATTGGAAAGTTTGTGCAGCCATTGGCTGCATAATAGTGCTTCAGTCACTTATCTCCATTTTAATTTCATATTTAACAAGCATTACAAAGTTCCTTAACATGCTATGTGACATTACAAATGATTAATGTACTGTTTGTGAACCAGGAAATGTATTTTCAAATTGTGACCTTGTCAGAATCTGGATTCCATTAAATCAATCAATCAATCAATCAGATTTATTCATCACACAATAAAGGGCAGTGAAATGAATCAGAACGTTTTATAGTGTTCTCAATAATATCATCGATTTGCAAAAGACAAAATGAGATTTTTTTATTTGTGCTCCCTTGTTCAAACAAACAAGCAACAATAGGATTTATTTTCCCAGAAGTTGAATAAATGCCAGGTCTGAATAGCCACAATCACCTGCACTAATGACCCAAGCACAAGTCCAGCATGGACAATTACCAGAATAGGTAGCAAGGTAAATTCCTAAATCTTTCCGTGATATGCGGTTTGTGGTGTGTGAGAAACAGTATAATGTCAAACTCTTGGGAGTTATTTCCCTGTCCATGGTGATACTTTTCAACTTTAGAGTAGTTTTTGACACACGAAACTACGGAGGAAGGAAAACTGATGACACTGCCATGGCAACCGTTGGGAGGTTCAACCAGCTGTTTCTCCAGTTTCCCTTCTGTGAAGGTTTTTCCACCATCCCGACTGAAAGCCTCCACCCGACACTGTTTTCTAATTGCTCCGAGCATTGCAATAAATTAGAGGTTTACAAATAGCAAACTTTAGATACTTTGTATTCGTGCACCAACGCCACCTGACATTCCCCACACTCCTCCCCAGAAACCATGGACCCAAACTGCCAGGTCTCTCCGTGATCATCACTAAAGAAAGTGAAAGCATGTTCCTTGTCAGGGTTATTTGACACTTTCTCGTGAGCACTGGCAGGGATAATAAGACGACCATTACTTAGCTGAATGCCGTGGCCGGGACCCAAGGCAAATGTTGCCCACTTATTTATGGTGTTACCTATGACAGACTCTGTTAGATCTTTAGTTTCATTCCAGTTCTGCCCGTGGTCCTCACTGGTAACATAACAAAGTCGTGCAGCATTTATTCCAGTGTCGATTTGATCTTGCTCACTCTTCGATTGATCGACTGCAATAAAGAAGAGAAAGACAGTGTCCGTATCTTTCTCGTAGACGGGACAAGGATTCATGGATCGGTACTTCTTCTTTTGTGCAGACTGGATACATTTCACATCCTTCCACTAAAAAGTGAGACCAAAAGAGTCACATAACACAGATTTGTAGCAATTTTGACATTAAAATATTCCTTTGGAGATTAAATCAAACTTTTTTGAATGTCATGAGAGCTCTACCATTGAGGCAAGTGGGGAACTTCCCATCGCAAACCTGACTTGCCTTCTGGATGGCAGAAGGCTTTGGGGAAATACCGAGGATACTCACCTGCCACTGAAAACCCAATCGCTGACTTGTTTCTGTAGCTACTGTATTTGCGGGACTGGTCCCATTCAATTTAGGGTCCATTGGTTATCCTTAAGCATGTTAATACTGTGGAATATGAGAATGGTAACCTTATTTAATGTTAGGGGGTGGTAGTTTTATCCATTGAGATGGTCAGCAGTTGGCAAGTGTTGCACAACTGTTACTGGCCAATTAGTGCAAATTTGAGTGTCATCTAGTTTTGTTGCATTCAAAAATGACTTTATTGACTGAACTGGACACTGCAATCATCACCAAACAGACTGCTCTAAACCTAAAGAAGACACAAAGTGCTAGGGTAACCCAGGAGTCAGGCAGCATCTCAGAAGAACATGTATTGATCTATTGCCTGCCAGACTTGTCCTGCCCCCACAATCCAAAGAAGGGTCAAAACCCAAAATGCCACCAATCCATGTTGTCCAGAGATGCAGCCTAACTCACCGAGTTACTCCAGCCACTTTGTGTCTTCTTTTGTAAACCAGCATCTACAGTTCCCTGCTTTTACATGTCTCTATTCCTATGTTGGTGGTAGGATACTCAGGAAACATTGGTATACTATTGGTCCTGCTTGATGTCATTGTTATCATTTTGTAGGTCATCTTTGCTACCAATACAACTATTGCTGGTGCACAGACCTTCAGCTAGGATGTCATTACTGCACATATCTCTAACTGGATTGAGTGCATACCCACATTCCTTGAAGTTAATGTTGTGAATGAATGTCTCTTAATTTTATTGAGCAGTTTGAGCCTCTATGCAAGAGTGAAGGTGATATTATTGAAAGTTAAGGGGTGACTTGATAGCATGGATACAGTGAAAATTTAGAACAGATGAGCATAAGCTCAAAACAAAGATTATTTGTGCAACAAGAGATAAGGAGAAATGTCTTCATTCAGAGGGCTGTAAATCTTTGGAATTCTTTACCCCATTGAGCTGAAGATGCCGTGTTAAAGAACACTCCGGAGACTGGAGAATCAAAGCTTTCAAGGCAGGTAGGGTTGAAGGTCAGATCTCTGATGAACTGCCTGCAGGCGAAGCAGCCGTGAGGGATTTATAGCCAACTCCCATATTTGCTATGTTCAATGAGCGAACTGCTCCACTGTAAGTTACTCATGCATAGTAAACGTAAAGGCCCATGTAGGTGGCTGATGTAAACAAGTTACAGATGACGAAGAATTGGCCAAAATAAAAGGGAAAATTCAAAAAGTTATGACCCACAGGGCTTTTTGGCCAAATCCACAGGAACAGATATTAGCAACATTAGTACATATCAAGGTTGACCCAATGTTTGTCCTTTGGAATAGACCAATAATTTAGACAGGTTTTGTGAGAAGGAACAAAAACAACAGTAAAGTGATACAAAATTTCTTCTGTTGATCATTAATTTCCAGGTGCTAAAATAAAGATATGCTATAAAAACAGATGCATCGGAAGAATCTGAAGATGCCTCCTGTATGTCAACTGTGATTAGAGAATGGATAGTTCATATGTAGAGTGTATAGCTCCCTGAAAGTGGCAAAGAAGGTGTACGCTATGCTTGTCAGAAAGTCTAGTTGCAACTTTATAGGACTTTGGTTATACCATATTTGGAGAATTGTGGCAGATCTGGTCCACAAGAGAAAGGCTATGGAGCTGTTGGAAGAGTGCAGAAGAGGTTTTACCAGAATTCTGCCTGGATTCGAGCATCTTAGCTAAAAGTAAAGGTTAGACAAACTTGGAATGTGTTCTCTGGAGCATTGGACGTTAAGGGGAGAAGTATATAAAATTATGAGAGGCACAGATAGGGTAGACAGAACCACTTTCCTATGGTGGAAATGTCTAAGACTAGAGAAAATAGATTTAAATTGAGAGGGGCAAAATTTAAAGTAGATGTACAGGGCAAGTATTTACACAGAGAGGGGTAGGTGCCTGCAACATGTTGCCAGGGGTGGTGGTGGAGACTGATACAATGGGGGATTAAAGGTTTTATATAGGGACACAAATATGCAGGGAATGGAGTCACATGCAAGCAGAGAAGATTAACTTGTCATCATGGACACTGTGGGCCGAAGGACTTTTCTTGTGCTGTGCTGCTCCATCTTCTTTGCATAAACACGTTATGTACTTTCGAGTCGGTGGTTTCTGTAGATGAGATATGCATGTGCCTTTTTAGCAGCAACAACCATGGAAGAGACCCAGCTGGTGGGCTCGACGACCGCCTTTAGGACGCCCATTTGTACCATACTGTGTAGGGTCGCCTCCACTCTGTCCCTCATGGCGAAGGAGACACGGTGAGGAGCATGGACCACGGGAACGATCTTATGGTCCACTACAATCTTGTAGCTGCAGGGTAGTTTGCCTAGCTTATCTGAGTGGAGGCGACCCTACACAGTATGGTACAAATGGGCGTCCTAAAGGCGGTCGTCGAGCCCACCAGCTGGGTCTCTTCCATGGTTGTTGCTGCTAAAAAGGCACATGCATATCTCATCTACAGTTTCCAAGTCCAGAACCTAAGCAAGGAAGGGGTGGTCTCTTGCAACTGGACAACAGAGGTGGAAACATTCAACTTGATGCGTTTAGAAGGTTTAAAAGTCTCAGAAATAAGGTTCATACAACAAATGATTCGTGAGGAAAGAGGAAACAGAATCTACCAAGCCTGTCTCCCAGAGGAAGAGCTGGTTTCTCCATTTATGATCTGCCATTGGAGGCAGTTCCTAGACCAGTAAGTTTGTCATGTGGTTTATACCTTGACATTCACAAATAAAGTGATTCTGAGCGGGTTGCAAGTTTGGACAGTTACTGTAATCCATACAGACATTGTGACTACGGGCAGAATTTTTAAATTTAATTCATTCATTCTTAGAAATACAAACAAAATAGTCAAGTATCATTAACAAATGACATTCTTATGGATCCCTTTTAGGGATCGACTTTGAGTTTACCTTAAATAAAGAGTTGTGATACGTGCCCTCGCGCATGTACAACAAGGTGGCATCTACATCACGGGGGCCGATTCTCTTCTCTGCAAACGCCAGAAGTTTCTTTGTGTTTGGAATGTGGAGCAGAGCAGGAATACGATACTCGTCATGGACCTCAAACAAGGCGGTTGCGCCAACAGATTTTGAAGAAGCCATCGTGGTAGAAAACTAGAATAGCGTGTAGTTATAAAAAAAACGTCTCTGCAGAAGGAGAAAGCTGCTCAGAATTAACTTTGAAACTTATGCCTAAATTGTACACATTAGGAATGAACCAATAGATAACTAGGTGATATTTATTCTGATAGCATGTCCAGTACCAAAATTAAAACACAGGTAGCTGCAGTTTTTAGTATTGCCACCACCTAATTTCATTGCTCACTGATTAAAAAGTCCTGGCGAGGTTCTGCTCTCCAGATTTGGGATATATTACGGTGAAGGATTGTCCATTTTAACTGCCACGGAAATTCACTTTGGATATCCCGACTGCAGCGTACATGCTAGTCCTAAGCTCGCACTTGAGGAACTACACACTCATCAATATCCTTGAAAAAAAAGTACCCCGAGGCCTTGCTCACAATAGCCGGTGATCAGGCTAACCTCAAGAACGTTCTGCCAAAATATTATCAACACGTCTCCTGCCCAACCAGAAGCCCAAACACCCTCGACCACTGCTACACAATCATCAAAAAATGCATACCGCTCCATCCCAGACTGCACTTTGGTAAATCTGATCACCTGTCTGTGCTTCTATTCCCTGCTTACCAGCACAATCTGAAGTAAGAGAATCCGGTACAGAAACTCATGCAATGTTGGTCCAAGGAAACAATTAACATCCTTTGTGACTGTTTTCAATCAGTGGACTGGACTGGTCCATATTGAAGGAATCTGCGGCTAGCCACAGACTTTATCAGCAATGTGTTGAGGATTATGTACCAAAGAAGACAATTATGTATATTCCCCAGTCGGACACCATGGATGAACTGCAAGATCCACTCCCAGCTAAAGTCTGAATCTGCAGCAGTCTTGTGAAATGATCCTGAGCAGAACAAGAAATCTATCCATGACCTTCGCAGAGCCATTAAGAATGCCAAAAGGGAATTCTGGGCTGAGCTGGTGTCTTGAGGCAAGGACACGTATACTCCTAGATTGTTGCAAGACTTGCATGCTAATAAAGGGCTACAAAGCGAAAGCAGACAGTATCACTGGCAACAATGGGTCCCTCTGCGATGAACTCAGTGCAATCTACCCCTGTCTTGCCAGTCTAAAGTGAACCTGTACCAACAATTACTGTGGCAGACACAAGATCAGACTTTCTGAGATTGAATCCCCGGAAAGAAACATCCGGATGGAATTCCTAGCCGCACCCTCAGGACTTGTGTGGATTAGCTCGCAGAGGTATTCACAGACACCTTTAAGCATCTGACCTGCTTCAAAAAGACCACTGTCATCCCCGGTGCCAAAGAAAATTAAGGTGTTGTGCCTAATGATTACCATCCAGTGGCTCTGATATTCACCATCATGAAGTGCTTGAGAGATTGGTGATGGCACACATTAGCTCCAGCCTCCCAGCCAGCCGTGATCCACTGTAGTTTACTTACCGTCGTCACAGGTCCACAGCACACAACATCTCCCTTACTCTAAACTCAACACTGGAACACCTAGACAATAGTGACTCCCACATTAGACTCCTATTTATCAACTATAGCTCTGCCTTCAACACCATAATCCCATCCAAACTCTTAGACCAAAGAATCAGCTCCCCCATTCTGCCACTGGATCCTTGACTTTCTGACCCCAGACCTCAATCAGCAAGAACAGTTGACAACACCCCCACAAAAATTCTCAACTTTGGTACCCCATAAGGATGTGTTCTCAGTCCACTACTATACTCCCTCCTATACCCTCACGGTTGTATGGCCGAATTTGGCTCCAATTCCTTCAACAGGTTTTGCGGACTGTGGTGGGACGAATTACAAACAATGAGGATGGAGTACAGGAAGGAGAGAGAGAACCAGTGACATAGTATCAGGACAATAACTTCTCCTGCAATGCCAACAAGGTAAAGGAGCTAGTTATAGACTTCAGGAAGCATGATGATGTACATGCCCCAATCAATATCAATGGTGCGAAGTGGAAAAGGTTGAGAGCCTCAAGTTGCTTTGTGTTAATATTACCAATGATCTGCAGTGGTCCAACCACATGAAAGCGACTGCCAGGAAGGCATGTCTATTTCCTGAGAAATCTGAGGAAATTTAGCAGACTTCAGTAACTCTTATGAACTCCTACAGATGCACTATAGAAAGCATAGTGTTGGGTTGCATCACAGCTTGGTTTTCAAACTGCTCTGCCCAAGAACACAATAAACTGCAGAGATGTGTAAATGTAGCCCAGTCCATTACACATACCAGACTTTCCACCATTGACTCCATCTACACTTCACACTAGCTTGCAAAAGGAGCTTTTTGCTAGTCATTCCTTCTACTCCCTGATCCCGTCCAACAGAAGGCACAGAAGCTTGAAAGGGTGCACCACCAGACACAGGAACAACTTCTTCCCCTCTGTTACCAGTCTTCCGTACAGTCCTTCCATAAGGTAGGATACTTTTCCATTCATCTCTACCCCACAGAGCAATTTGTCTATGGAACTGATACACTACAATGCTAAGAACTATATTCTGTACTCTTATCTTCTGTATCCTTCCAATCAAAACTCAACCTACCCTCCCACATCTGCTGTATTTTCCTTCCACATACATTTTCCTGTACATCTCGTTTTCTTCTCCCTCTTTGTTCACTTTTTCCATTACCACCCCCCACCTGCTTCCATTACTCTCACTAACATCCCTGTTCCCCCTATCAGATTCCACCTATCACCAGCCTCTTTCCCATCCCTTTTACGGCTACCTACTGGCGATCTTTCCCCTTCCCTCAGTCCTGATGCAAGGTCTCGATCCGAAATGTTCACTGCAAGTATGGTCACACACTTGCCAGCTCCTCGCTGTCCCACTCAATTATTCTGTGCACAGGGAGTATATTTATACATGAGTAGTCAAAGGTCCAGCTAATCACACAATCAGAACATTTCTGAACCGGTTCTTATTGGCTAGAACATTGTTTTTCTCTGCAGTACTACTTTGTATCGGACACTTCCAATTTTAGTCACAACACCCTTTGCAGTCCTGCAAAACATCCTAATATTTAACAGCTAGCAATTCTAAGTAAAGCAGGCTCATCACACCCAACGTAATCTGTCATGTACACATCAACACTTAAACCCCCATCCTCTTCTACATTTCCTCTTTTTTTTATCATAACACAATAACCTCATTCAGAGTCCCCTTGAGATATAAATTGCGAGCAGTGCGAGGGGGGAATACGGAGGTCAAAGTGTTGTATATGAATGCGCGAAGTATAAGAAATAAAGTGGACAAGCTCGAGGCTCAGTTAGAAATTGGCAAGTATGATGTTGTGGGAATTACAGAGACATGGCTGCAAGAGGGCCAGGGCTGGGAACTGAATATCCAAGGGTATACCTCCTATCGAAAATACAGACAGGTGGGCAGAGGGGGTGGGGTAGCTCTGTTGGTGAGGAATGAAATTCAGTCCCTTGCAAGGGGTGACATTGAAACAGGAGATGTGGAGTCAGTATGGATAGAACTAAGGAATTGTAAGGGTAAAAATACCCTAATGGGACTTATCTATAGGCCCCCAACCAGTAGCCTGGATATAGGGTGCAAGTTGAATCAGGAGTTAAAATTGGCATGTAGTAAAGGTAATGCTGCAGTTATGGGAGATTTCAACATGCAGGTAGACTGGGAAAATCAGGTTGGTACTGGACCTCAAGAAAGGGAGTTTGTGGAGTGCCTTCATGGTTTATTTATTTATTTATTTATTTATTTATTCCGAACAAGTAAAGACATTAAAGACATTAATATTAACAAAATCGAAATTATCAAACAATTGGACATTACAATCAATATTTACAAAGCAATGAGAATAACAAAATCAAAGTTCCAATGTCCAACTCTGTATCTGTACAAGCTCGAAAAGGAGTGAGAAGAAGAATAACTTATTAAATCTCACCCCTTTTCCCCAACACTTCTACCATATTTAAAAATCAATTCATTACTAATAATAATACTACCCTAGGCAATTTCCCATAATACCTACAGACATATATATACATACAACTATTATGTACATACAAACTTCATATCTGAAGTACCCAAACATAAGTAAACAATAGTAAAGCAAGATAAACATCAACCCCCACTTGTCAACCATCCCCTCCATCCCTGTACCCCTTGAGAATTATTTTTTTATATATCATTTTAAAATGATTCATGTTTGTGCATTGCTTCAATTCCCCGTTCAATTTATTCCACACTCCTACTCCACAAACCGAAATACAAAAGGTTTTTCTAGTCGTACGGACTTTTTGTTTCTTAAAGTTAAATATTCCTTTTAAATTGTAACCCCCCACACGCTCGTTAAATAATTTTTGAATGTTTCCAGGTACATTTTTATTTTTGGCCCTAAACATTATCTGAGCTGTTTTGAATGTAACCAAATCTTCTAATTTTAATAATTTTGACTCTAAAAATAATGGATTCGTATGACCTAGATACTTAGCATTATGGATAATACGAATTGCTCTTTTTTGCATCATGGTTAATGAGTGTATCGAATTTTTATAATTATTACCCCAGACTTCTGCACAATAATTTAAGTAGGGTAAAATTAATGAACAATAAAGAATACGGAGTGATTTGTAACCCAGAGCTTGCTTGGCTTTGTATAATACAGAGATACTTTTTGACAATTTTAATTTTACATGTTTAATATGTGATTTCCAGCTTATTTTATCGTCAATTATAACCCCAAGAAATTTATTTTCATGCACTCTTTCAACTTCCACCCCATTTACCTTTATACTTACTAGTGTATTTATTCTACAATTACCAAATAACATTATTTTAGTTTTACTCAGATTTAATGAAATTTTATTCCTATCAAACCATATTTTCAATTTACCCATTTCTTTTATTATTTTATCCAATAGCTGTTTTAAATTTTCCCCAGAACAAAAAATATTTGTATCATCTGCAAAGAATGATGGATTCTTAGAGCAGCTTGTATTGGAGCCTACCAGGGAGAAGGCAATTCTGGATTTAGTGTTATGTAATAAACAGGATTTGTTAAAGGAACGAGGTTAAGGAGCCATTCGGAGGTAGTGACCATAATATGGTCAGGTTTAATCTACAATTGGAGGTGTCAGTGTTACACTTGAATAAAGGGGACTATGGAGCCATGAGGGAGGAGCTGGCCAAAGTTGACTGGAAAGATACCCTAGCAGGGATGACTGGAACAACAATGGCAGGCATTTCTAGGAATAATACAGAAGGTGCAGGATCAGTTCATTCCAAAGAGGAAGAAAGATTCCAAGGGGAGTAAGGGGCGACCGTGGCTGACGTCCCGTGATAAGGGACGTCAGGGACAGTATAAAAATAAAAGAGAAGAAGTACAACATAGCAAAGATGAGCGGGAAGCAAGAGGATTGGGTAATATTTAAAGAGCAACAGAAGATAACTAAAAAGACAATACGGGGAGAAAAGATGAGGTACGAAGGTAAGCTAGCCAAGAATATAAAGGAGGATAGTAAAAGCTTCTTTAGGTATGTGAAGAGGAAAAAATTAGTTAGACCAAAGTTGGACCCTTGAAGACTGAAAATGGTGACTTTATTATGGGGAACAAGGAAATGGCAGATGAGTTGAACAGGTACTTTGGATCCGTCTTCACTAAGGAGGACACAAACAATCTTCCTGATATAGTAGTGGCCAGAGGATCTGGGGTGATGGAGGAACTGAAGGAAATCCACATTAGGCAGGAAATAGTGTTGGGTAGACTGATGGGACTGAAGGCTGATAAATCCCCAGGGCCTGATGGTCTGCATCCCAGGGTACTTAAGGAAGTGGCTCTCGAAATCGTGGATGCATTGGTGATAATTTTCCAATGTTCTATTGATTCAGGATCAATTCCTGTGGCTTGGAGGGTAGCTAATGTTATCCCACTTTTTAAGAAAGGCGGAAGAGAGAAAACAGGGAATTATAGACCAGTTAGCCTGACATCAGTGGTGGGGAAGATGCTGGAGTCAATTATAGAAGATGAAATAGCAGCACATTTGGATAGCAGTAACAGGATCGGTCCGAGTCAACATGGATTTACGAAGGGGAAATCATGCTTGACTAATCTTCTGGAATTTTTTGAGGATGTAACCAGGAAAAGGGAGAGCCAGTAGGTGTGGTGTACCTGGGCATTCAGAAAGCCGTTGATAAGGTCCCACATAGGAGATTTGTGAGCAAAATTAGAGCACATGGTATTGGGGGTAGTGTACTGACATGGATAGAAAATTGGTTGGCAGACAGGAAACAAAGAATAGGGATTAACGGGTCCCTTTCAGAATGGCAGGCAGTGACTAGTGGGGTACCGCAACATTTACTGCTGGGACCGCTGCTATTTACAATATACATCAATGATTTGGATGAAGGGATTCAAAGTAACCTTAGCAAATTTGCAGATGACACAAAGCTGGATGGCAGTGTGAACTGTGAGGAGGATGCTATGAGAATGCAGAGTGACTTGGACAGGTTGGGGGGGGTGGGCAGATGCATGGCAGATGAAGTTTAATGTGGATAAATGTGAGGTTATCCACTTTGGTATAAAAAACAGGAAGGCAGATTACTATCTAAATGGCGTCAAGTTGGGGAAAGGGGAAGTACAATGGGATCTGGGGGTCCTTGTTCATCAGTCTATGAAAGTAAGCATGCAGGTACAGCAGGCAGTGAAGAAAGCGAATGGCATGTTGGTCTTTATAACAAGTGGAGTTGAGTATAGGAGCAAAGAGGTCCTTCTGCAGTTGTACAGGGCCCTAGTGAGACCACACCTGGAGTATTGTGTGCAATTTTGATTCCCTAATTTGAGGAAGGACATTCTTGCTATTGAGGGAGTGCAGCGTAGGTTTACAAGGTTAATTCCCGGGATGGCGGGGCTGTCATTTGCTGAGAGAATGGAGCGGCTGGGCTTGTACCCTCTGGAGTTTAGAAGGATTGTTAAGGGTTTGGACACGCTAGAGGCAGGAAACATATTCCCGATGTTGGGGGAGTCCAGAACCAGGGGCCACAGTTTAAGAATAAGGGGTAAGCCATTTAGAACGGAGACGAGGAAACACCTTTTCCTCACAGAGAGTTGTGAGTGTGGAATTCTCTGCCTCAGAGTATTCTCCGGATACTTTCAAGAGAGAGCTAGATAGGGCTCTTAGAGATAGCGGAGTCAGGGGATATGGGGAGAAGGCAGGAACGGGGTACTGATTGGGGATGATCAGCCATGATCACATTGAATGGCGGTGCTGGCTCGAAGGGCCGAATGGCCTCCTCCTGCACCTATTGTCTATTGTCTATAAAGTGGTCAGTGATATTATATAATAAGGATTTAAATATTTTCTCTCCTTAATCAGTTGCAAAAATGGAGGCATACGTGTCTGATTTTAATTTGGTTGGAACCCGTCCTTGAGCTCACAAAAGATTACCTCCTTCAGCATGCGTAGGGATATGGGCACAATTCAGTCCTGATGCAAGGTCTCGATCCGAAATGTTCACTACAAGTATGGTCACATACTTGCCAGCTCCTCGCTGTCCCACTCAATTATTCTGTGCACAGGCAGTATATTTATACATGAGTAGTCACAGGTCCAGCTAATCACGCAATCAGCACATTTCTGAACCGGTTCGTATTGTCTAGAATGAAGTGGCCTGGATGAGGTCAGGAAAAGGCCAGACGCCAGGCATGTTCTGAAGTCGTTTAATCAATCAAGAACGCACGCGAGCAGGACCCGGGCAGACAATCGTCCCTGTCCCTCAAGAGCCGAGGGGGATGACCCAAGGAGTAGCCTAACCCCCAGAGACCGCCACAGGACCCCCCCCCCCAAGAACCAGAGGCACGAAACGGAATGGTGGGCGCACGCAGTGACCAGCCCGGGTGCATACCATGCCCGGCACAGGAACGGGCAATCGCCCAACAGGTCCAGGGGACGGAGTAGCCACTGGAGGAGGTACCCTAGACGGAGGGCGCCCTCGCTTACGGGGCCGTACTACCAGCACCGGCCGATCAATGTTCGCCGGCTTCAGCCGCGCAACCGAGACAGTCTCATGCCGACCCCCCATATCCAGGACGAAAGTGGACGAGCCATGTTCCAGGACCCGGAAGGGACACTCGTACGGCCGCTGGAGGGGTGTTCGATGAGCATCCCTACGCAGGAAGATGAACTGGCAGTCCTCCAGAGCAGAGGGAACATGCGGACGGAAGGACCCTTGACGAGACGTGGGCACCGGTGCCAGCTTGCCCACCGTCTGCCGAAGACGTTGCAGAGCGTCCAAAGGCTGCTCCACCTGGCACCGTGCCAGTGGGATGAACTCTCCAGGCACCATCAACGGGGCCCCATACACCAACTCAGCGGAGGAGGAAGCCAAGTCTTCCTTGGGTGCGGTGCGGATCCCCAGCAAAACCCACGGCAGAGCATCCACCCAGTCCGGATCATTGAGCCATGCCTTCAGGGCATCCTTGAGTTGGCGGTGAAACCGCTCCACCAGTCCGTTCGCCTGCAGATGATACATCGTCTTGTGGTGTAGGCGAACCCCCAGCAGGCGTGCCATAGCCGACCACAGTTCCGACGTGAACTGAGGCCCCGATCGCATGTTATGTCCAGCGGCACCCCGAACCGGAATGGCTTCAGGCCACCGCGTGAAGCGGTCCACCACAGTGAAGAGATAGGTCATGCCCCGGGACGGCAGCAGCAGCCCCATGATGTCCATGTGAATGTGGTTGAACCACTGCCGAGGGATGGCAAACTCCTGCAACGGCGCACGCACGTGTCGCTGCACCTTGGCGGTCTGGCACGAGATGCAGGTGCGCACCCAATGTCCAACCTCCTTGTGCAGCCCGTGCCACATGAAGCAGGAGGCTACAAGGGCCGTTGTCGCCCGGATGGAGGGATGAGCAAGTCCGTGGAGCACCTAGAACACCCTGTGCCGCCAGGCGACAGGGACGATGGGTCGCGGAAATCCAGTGGAGACATCGCACAGCAGCGTTGAGCCCCCAGGACCACAGACCACGTCCTCCAACTGCAAGCCCGATACCACCGTGCGATAAGCGGCCATTTCCTCGTCGACCAGCTGTGCGGCTGTCAGGGCACAATAATCAATACCCTCAGCGACTTGGAGAACGGCGTGAACCACAGGTCGTGATAAGGCGACGGCCACCCTGTTATACTTGCCCTCGACGAAACGGATGGAAGTGGTGTACTCGGACACGTACGCCAACTGCCTCTGCTGCCGCGCAGATCACGGGTCTGAAACCTTGGCAAACGCGAAAGTTAGCGGCCTGTGATCCATGAAGGCAGTAAAAGGCCTCCCCTCCAGGAAGTAGCGAAAGTGGCGTACGGCGAGGTACAGGGCAAGGAGCTCTCGGTCGAAAACGCTGTAACGGCGCTGAGCACCACTGATGTGCCTGCTGAAGAAGGCAAGTGGCTGCCAGCATCCGTCAACGAGCTGCTCCAAAACTGCCCCAACCGCCATCTCAGAAACGTCCACCGTCAGGGTGGTCGGGGCATCCACTCGTGGATGGACGAGCATCGTGGCCCCAGCCAGGGCCTCCTTAGCACTCTCGAACACCACTACTGCTTCGTCGGACCACTCAACCTCCTTGCGATGGCCTGATTGCGGCCGCCAGCGGCAAGAAATGGTGATAAAACGCATCCATCCCCACGAATTCCTGGAGGCCCTTAACTGGTCGGATGGGGGAACCGGCGGACAGCATCCACCCTGGCCAGCAGAGGCACCAGCCCTTATGGAGTTACGTGGTGTCAAAGAAGTCGATGGCCGTCACCCAAAACGGCACTTGGATGAGTTGATAGCCAATCCATAATCACTGAGGCACTGACACAGCTGACGGAGGTGGATGCAGTGTTCCTGCCGCGAGCGGCTGGCCACGAGTATGTCATCCAAGTGCACGAATGCAAAGTCCAGGCCATGGCACACACAGTCAAGCCGCTGGAAGGCCTGCGCGGCATTCTTCAACCCAAACGGTATCAGAAAAAATTCAAACAGTCAACAAACGGTGTTATAATTGGTGTCTTAGGGATATCGTTGGGGTGAACCGGAATCTGGTTGTACCCTCGCATGAGGTCCACCTTGGAAAACACCGATGCTCTCGCCAGATGGGCATTGAAGTCCTGAATGTGCGGGACCGGGTACCTGTTGGCGACGGTCGCATCATTCAGATGTCGGTAATCCCCACACGGGCGCCAGCCCCCTCCCGCTTTGGGAACAATGTGGAGCGGTGACGCCCATGGGCTATCGGAGGGACGCAAGATACCCATCGAACTCCTCCCGAGCTGACGGAGATTATCCAGCGCGAGACGACGTGCCCGGGCGTGCACGGGTGGGCCAGTAGTCAGAATATGGTGTTCCAACTCATGCTTGGGGGCGGAGGAGCGGAAGTGGGGTTCGAGGATGTCCGGAAAATCCACCAGGATGCACGCGAAAGTCACATCCATGGACAACAGGGCGTGCAACCGGATCACCAACACGGAGAAGATCGGCTCCAGCGTGACGGAGTGCACCAGGCGGTGCCGCTTGACATCCACGAGGAGTGAATGGGCTCGAAGAAAGTCGGTGCCCAGCAGCGGCTGGGAAGCGTCGGTGATGACAAACTCCCACGAAAAGCAGCTGTGGCCAAAGTTGAGGGAGATGGTGCGAACTCCCTAGGTTCGAATAGCACTCCCGTTCGCCACGGTGAGGAGGGGGCCGCGTTTGCCCGCACGGACGTCAGCAATGGAGAGAGGCAGCACACTCACCTCCGCCCCGGTGTCCAAGAGGAACCGACCCCCGGTGCGGCGATCGGCCACTGACGACCGGCCCCTGCATTTCCCGGGAACGCACAGGGTGGCGACATTGCCTGGCTGCAGCTCCCCAGCGGCGGTGATAATAGCACCCACCCCCCTCTGCTGGCGTCTGGTGGAATAGCAGGTCAAGTTGGCTGGGCTGAACGATAGCGACCTCTGCTGGCGTCGGATGGAACTGCCGACGGGCCGTGCTGGAGAGACATGCCTGCGCATGAATGCCCGATGGCGGCCGGATTTCGCCGCGGGGGTCGTCCGGGAGGAGTGGAGACGTGGTCCATGGCGGCCCCGACCTGCTCTGAGCCTCCCAACGCCGCGAGAAGGAGGCCAGCGCTTCCAGGTCCCGCTGACGGGACATCCACAGCTGGTCGGCGCCCTCTGCCAGTGCCTGCGTGTCAGCAAATAAATCAGTGGCGAGTTGCAGGCGGATGTCGGGCGGGAGCTGCTGAAGGTAGTCATATCTATATTACTAAAAGTCTGATCTTGACCACTTCCTGTTCTGTATATTGATTTTAGAAAATACGCTGCCACTTACAGCTGTGATTTTTGGCCATCTTACTCAGAGTCCCCCTCTGCTGTGCAGGACAAGATGATTTTTCCCATTGATGAAAAATAAGAGTTATTAGTGTTTAAAAAAGTTGGAGATTCTCTCTCCTGAAGGCCCCTTCCAGAGGGACGATAAAACTCGGAAGTGTTGAGTGCCTGAGTCAGTCTCTGCAAGATGGGGGAGCAAGAGGGTCACGTCTCTCAGTCTCAGCTGTGAATAACACTGAACACATGTCTACTAAACTGTGAGTGTGGTTTTACTGACCTTGAGTGCCCTTAATGTGGTTTGAAAATGAAAATGTGGTTGGTTTGAAATAACGCAAAGCAAATGGTGCTTGGTGGTGGTTGGTTTGAAATAAAGCACAGCAAATGGTGGTTGGTGGTGGTTGGTTTGAAATAAAGCACTGCAGATGATTGTTGGTGGTGGTTGGTTTGAAATAAAGCACTGCAGATGGTTGTTGGTTTGAAATAAAGCACTGCAACTGGTTGTTGGTTTGAAATAAAGCACTGCAAATGGTTGTTGGTTTGAAATAAAGCACTGCAAATGGTTGTTGGTTTGAAATAAAACACTGCAAATGGTTGTTGGTTTGAATAAAGCACTGCAAATGGTGGTTGGTTTGAAATAAAGCACTGCAAATGGTGGTTAGTTTGGAATGAAGCACTGGAAATGGTGGTCGGTTTGAAATAAAGCACTGCAAATGGTGGTTAGTTTGGAATGAAGCACTGCAAATGGTGGTTGGTTTGAAATAAAGCACTGCAAATGGTGGTTGGTTTGAAATAAAGCACTGCAAATGGTGGTTGGTTTGAAATAAAGCACTGCAAATGGTGGTTGGTTTGAAATAAAGCACTGCAAATGGTGGTTGATAGTGGTTGGTTTGAAATAAAGCACTGCAAATGGTGGTTGGGGTGGTTGGTTCGAAATAATTTATTTCAAACCAACCACACCCTTGTAATAGTCTGTTCGAACTCCTACCTTCCGGCAGACGTTACAAGGCCGTTCTACGCCCACACCTCCAGACTCAGGAACAGCTTAATCCCCAGAGCCATCGCTGCTCTGAACCGGCCCTGCTGAGTGCCGCCCACCCACCCCCACCACCATGATCTGTATTCACGCACATCGACCCGGCACAGACATATTTGCACTTTAGACTGGTTTACTGTGTTACTGTTCTTTTTTCTTTAATAAATCATGTTTCTCGGGGTATCTAAATTTTATTAGTTGTTTAAGTTATCTCGTTGCACCTATGTGCAATGACAATAAAAGATATTATTATTATTATTATTATTATAAAGCACTGCAAATGGTTGTTGGTGGTGTTGGTTCGAAATAAAGCACTGTACATGGTTGTTGGTGGTGGTTGGTTCGAAATGGCAAATGATTAAAGGTCTAAACTTGACAACTTCCTGTTTGCACTTTATATTGATTTTAGATAAAACGCTACCACTTACGGCTGTGATTTTTGGCCATCTTACTCAGTCCCCCTCCGCTCATCAGGTGCAGAGGATTCTTCCCATCAATGAAAAATAAAAGTGTTATTAGTGTCTAAAAACTGTTGAGAATCTCTCTCCTGTCAATCATGCCCTGAAGGCCACGCCCCTTCTGGTGGGAGGGAGAGGGATTATAAAACCCGGAAGTGTGGGTGTGGCTCAGTCTCTGCAAGATGGGGAGGGAGAGGTCACGACTGTCTGAGCTGTGAATCAACTAAACACACTGAATGTCTACTGAACTGTGAGTGTGGTGTTTATGTGGTGTTTTGTGTGGTTTTATGGTGGTTTCACCCTGCTTGAAATGGTATGAAACTGCATTTAAGTGTGGTGGCCTGCACCCTGCATGAAATGGTACGAAATTGCACTTGAATTTGGTGGCCTTGCACCCTGCTTGAAGTGGTCGGAAACTGCACTTGAATTTGGTGGCCTTGCACCCTGCTTGAAGTGGTATGAAACTGCACTTGCATTTGGTGGCCTTGCACCCTGCTTGAAGTGGTATGAAACTGCACTTGCATTTGGTGGCCTTGCACCCTGCTTGAAATAGTAGGAAACTGCATTTGAATTTGTTGGCCTTGCACCCTGCTTGAAATGGAATTTCAAGGGAATAGCCGTGTCAACATCCAGCCCACCAGCCGTGAGTGAGCTGCCAGCACATCAGGCTTGAGTGACTGAGCTGCCACCCCAAGAATCCATTTGGCCCACAATGTCCATACTATCCCTCTGTAAACCAGTCCCTTCAGCCCACAACACCCATACTAGCGCTCCAGAAAGCCCCTCCCCCCCTCCACTGGCCACCAATATTGAATTGGCGGAGAGGTGGAATGTTGCGTTGGGGGACCAGCCTTCCCTTGTGAACATGAGCCCCAACGGGTCCCACTTAGTCTAGTTTAAATTAAAAACAGGGCTTCGTGGTCGCCCATAAGGGCAAGCATGTCCTCCAGGAGGGCCGACGGCCGGTGGTCTCCTTGGCCGTCCATTTGGAGAATCCGAGCTGCCCGCTCAGACTCGCTGAGGCCAGATCTCCTGATAAGCAGGTCCTTAAGGCCCCTATATTTGTTAATTATCGGGGGGGGGGGGCTCTGAGGTATGGCCATTTGGCCTGTTTTGCATGTCATTGATGATGGCATGTGCCTTTAAATTTTAGACTGCCCATTATATTGTGGGTGGGATTTATGACGTTTTGGGGCATGTTTGGAGCTTAGATGCTTGCGCAGAAGTTTAGATTTTAGATTATTTTGGAGAGACGATGGAGAAGGTCTACCCTTCTACCATGCGGGCCATGCGGGATCATGCGGGCCACATGCCCGATCATGCCAGTGTTACGGAGACACGAGGAGTTTTCTAATATCTAAAGTAATAAGCTGGAGTTCGAAGAAGATTGTAGTAACGAGTCGGAAGAAATTTGGATGTATCTCACTGTTTTCTATCAACAATAAAGCATTTATTCATCAAAAGACTGTGTTTTGAAGCCATATCTGAGAAGAAGCTCTGAAGGTCTCTATGAGTGAGCTCGCATGCGTTTAGAAGACACCCCCTTCAACCATTCTCATCCAAATAGCGGCTAGGGTGCTAATTACCTGAAAGATATGAAAATCTGCCTCTACATTAGTAGAAGGAAACCTCCGGCAGGGGGGTTAAATACGAGTCCTAGAGAGAGGGACAGAAGATTAAATCGAAGCAGGAAGACCAGGCTAAGATTCTCGGAGAGGTTTTAGCCAGAAGAAAGTGGTTCCAGGAGGAACTAGATCTCGGCCAGAGAAGGGCCTTGAGGTCTATCGACAGCATCGAGACTTATCTGAAGACGTATCACTGGATTTGGGAGTACAAATCGATTATTACTCTTTGAATTGAAATTACAGCTTTAATTAAAAGACTTCTATAACAGAGAACTCAGAAGGTGTTTTCTCCAGCTTGTCTGGGGAAAGCAGACCGACTTGGATTGTTTTGAGTCTCTTGATAAGCGCATTCCATTTGAATTAGGATCATCTTTTTGCACCTGGAATTAGAGAGATGTTCTCTATATTATCAGTATGTTATGATTTTGAAAGAAATGTTGACAAAACAAAGCCATAGCTACTAGCAGAGACTTTTGTTCGATTAATTTAAAGACTTGGCAATCTGCTAAGACCTCTTTAAAATCATGGAATTAGAAGAAGAAAGAGCTTTGCCAGATGAACCACGTGGTGGTGAAGAAAGACCCAGACAACTTAAAGAAACAGATATTTCACTAGCTGCCTGTTTGAGAGAAACCGAGAAAGAGAGAAATGAATTATGGTTGCAGGTTACCAGATTAATTAATACACAGAAGAAACTAATGAATCAGAACAGAACCTGATCAAGGTGAAATCTAATATGAGCCAAACTATGGAACCTCTGCCAGGAGGTTGGCAAGAAACAAGATGTACTGCTGTGTTCAGTGCTGTCTTGGGAAGAACGCAGAAGATATACCCAGTGGGATGAAGACACGAAGAAGATATTCAGTGGTTTCATGAAAAAGGCAGAGAAGTGGTTATCTGAAATTATGTCACAAGTTACGAGCTTAGTAGCTGGAAGTGCGAAGCAACATGGTGCCAGAATGGAAGATGAAATTAGACGACGAGATAATATCTCCAACATATCTTCACGAGGATCAAGACATAGATCTGGTTGCTCAGCCAGTTTCGAGGACTTCTGCTCAATTGGGAGCAAAAGCTGATATAGCTGCGCTCTCAATAGAAGCGGATGCCATGAAGAAAAAACATGAGATCGAGCGACATCAAGGTGAGATGACGCGAGAGATGACCCGACAGCACGAAGAGAGGACGCGAGAGATGACGCAACAGCAAGAAGAGATGACGCAAGAGATAACGCGACAGCAAGAAGAGATGATGCGATGTAAGGAACAACTGGAATTAGACACAAAGATGGCGGTGGCCAAAGCAAAGAAGGAGATACTGGAAAGTGAGGGGACAATGAGCTCTGGACCAAGAAGAAAAACTGCTCGGAATGAATTAGCAGTTGGATCAATTCCACAATCGAGGTCCACCAGATTTCTAGGCTTTGAAAACCCATTGGAACAGAGGAAGATGGGTAAAACTGCATCTCAGCAAATGAGTGCTAGATCGAAATTAATTACTATTGGAGCGTCTGTGGATGCTCGAGACAAACCAATAGCGGTCCACGCTTTTTCGAGGCCTGGTGCACAGGCTCGAGCAAGCCAATTTGAATCACAAAGACCCGTTCATCAACAGGTGGAGTCAAGCCAGAGTTATCAGGATGGATTATTGGCATTGTTGAATAGGCAATCTGAATTCAACGAGATCATAGCTCGACAAAATACCTCTCTCATTCTACCACCAGTAGAAATTCCTACGTATGGTGGAGATCCTTTGCAGTATGAAACTTTCGTAAGGGCACTAGAGGAGGTATTAGAGACGAAAGTTAAGGATGAAAAAGAGCGCTTGCGATTTCTGGAGAAGTACACAAGTGGAAGTGTGAAGGTACTGGTAGAAAGTTGTCAGAAGGAACCAGGCAACCAGGGCTATAAAAAGGCGAGAAGACTACTTGAAGAACGTTTTGGTGATGAACAGAAGATTGCAAACGCATACATTGAGAAGGCCCATGCTTGGAAAGAAATCAAGCTAGAAGATGTGGAAAAATTGAGTGATTATGCAATATTTCTGAGAGATTGTTGCAACTCGATGAGAAATCTCAGCTACATGGAGGAAATGAATCTTGCAAGTAATATGAGGGGGTGGAGAAGGTGGGGTGGAGAAGGGGGGGTGGAGAAGGGGGGTGGAGAAGGGGGGTGGAGAAGGGGGAGAGGGGGGGTTGTTACCGAACTGAACTCACTGTGGAATGAATCCATTAACGGAGCCACTCTGCTGCTGCCGGATTCTATGTTGTCCCTGCCTTCCCTCTGCCTCCTCGTCCCCATCAGATGCTGAGTTCCCAGAGCCCTGGTTAAACGTGGGGGCGCTCACGGTTAAGTCTGTCAAAGCAGCCCCATCAGAGACTGTGAGGCCTCACATCCTCGGCGCTTCAGACCCCGAGTACGGGGAGGGTGGAGTGGGCGGGTGGGCGGGCGTAATGCCGAGTGAGCCTCCCGCGCGACAATAACTGCCGCCGCCATGTTCAAGCCGGTGACCGGATGTGACCTCCGGTGACCTCCCGATCTGCAGTGCATTTTGAGAAGGGGGGGGCGGCGGGAGTGGAGCTGTGGGCTTCTGACTCTCTGGTGCGCGCAGGGGATGGAGGGGGGCGTGCGCAGGCGGGCGGGGCTTCGCGAGCTGCGCCAGCTGTGAGTTCAGCGGAACTTACGCCTTATCTCTTCTCCCGATCGGCAGAGCATTTACCCCGCCCGTCGCCTTATCTCTTCTCCCGATCAGCAGACCATTTTGAGAACGGGGTGGGGGGGGGGGTTTGGAATGGGCGAGTGGGTGCGTGAGCATAGTTGGAGGGAGGGGGGGGGAGGAGAGCCGAGCTGCCAAATGAAGAGAGAGAGAGAAGCGGCTTGGATTGGTCGTCATGTGGGATTGTCAGCAGCTCGTGAGTCCCGTTTAGATTTTAAAATGAGTGAGTGGGGGGGGGGGAGGAAGGATTTTATTTAAAAATGTGTACATAAAAATGTCTAAATGTAATGAGGAGTGGATTTGCGAATGTAAAAGCGAAATCGCTTGCGAAATGGGAAAAATCTCGGTTTTGGCGGACCAAGGAATCAAAGGCCAAAAATCTAATCTGAAAAAAAATCTGAAAATCGAATGTGACATACACCCACAAACACACAGAGTTTTAAAAGTACATAGATATGATAGATAGATTAGTAATTGCCTCATTATATACTCGGAACAATTAGGGGCCGGTATGTAGTGGCCATTTGGCCTGTTTTGCATGCCATTGATGATGGCATGTGCCTTTAAATTTTAGACTGCCCATTATATTGTGGGTGGGATTTATGACGTGTTTTTGGGCATGTTTGGAGCTTAGATGCTTGCACAGAAGTTTAGTTTTTAGATTAGTTTGGAGAGACGATGGAGGAGGTTAACCCTTCTACCATGCGTGCCATGCGGGATCATGCGGGCCACATGCCAGATCATGCCAGTGTTACGGAGACACGAGGAGTTTTCTAATGTCTAAAGTAATAAGCTGGAGTTCAAAGAAGATTGTAGTAACGAGTCGGAAGAAATTTGGATGTATCTCACTTTTCTATCAACAATAAAGCATTTATTCATCAAAAGACTGTTTTGAAGCCACATCTGAGAAGAAGCTCTGAAGGTCTCTGTGAGTGAGCTCGCATGCGTTTAGAAGACACCCCCTTCAACCATTCTCATCCAAATAGCGGCTAGGGTGCTAATTATCTGAAAGATATGAAAATCTGCCGCTACAAGGCTCACCACGCCCAACATGTAATCTGTCATGTACACATTAACACTTCAAGTGCATCCAACGAGGATGATTTTCGACCTTAACTGCAGAGCGGGTAGTTAGGAGCACCTGGAACCTTCCTTTCTGCCGTGATCCTAACTTCTTCTGATCCCAATTTCGGACGAGGACGTAGTCACGTGGCCACACCGATCGTTCTTCAGGGGTGTCAGTCGTCGCCCTTTGTGTTTCATGAACCTGGGAATGCAAGACTGATAGTGTGTTTGTTAATTGCTGCACATATGTGATTAGTTCATCACTGAGAGCATGCAGGTCGAAGCTAACCTCCACACTACGGTCTGCTCCCCAAGGAGTCCGCAACGGCCGACTGTATATTATTTCGGCCGGTGTCAGCCCGGCGGCACTATCCGGGTTCACCCTCATCTCAAAGAGAGCCAACGGGAGTACCTTATTCAATTCAGTCCATTCTCCTCCATCAGCTTTGCTAGTTTAGTCTTCAGGGTCCCATTTGCCCTTTCTACTATGCCGGCAGCTTGTGGATGGTGGACACAATGGAATTGTTGTTTAATGCGAAAATGTTGGCAGACCTCTTCATTTATTTCTGCTACAAAATGGAAATTAATAAAATTAATTAATTAATTATAAAATGAAATGATTGTAGGCAATCCAAACCGGGGAATAATTTCCCTTAGAATGATTCACACCGTGGTTACGGCTGTAGCATTTACAGTTGGCAGAGATTCTATCCATCGGCTAAATAAATCCACAATTACCGAACAATACTTATAGCAGTGTACCGGCGGTAGCTATATAAAATCTATTTGTATACACTCAAAGGGTCTGCCAGGCATTGGCATCAATTCCTTTGGGCATCAACACTTTCCCTGGGTTGTTTCGTTTACAAATTCCACATTCAGAAGCTGCACTACCCACCAAATAGTCAAGCTGACCAATGACATCGAAGACAGTTTCGAAAAGGGTCACAAGGCTGGCGTCACACTGGTGGACCTCACCGCCGCCTATGATACAGTGTGGCAGCAGGGCCTGATCTTGAAGCTCCTCCGCACCTTTCCTGACCGCCATTTAGTGCGGTTTCTTGCCAACATCCTTGCCAACCGCAGTTTTGTACTCAAGACCAGCGATGGACAATCTAGCCGACAGCGACTCCTAAGAAACAGAGTCCCCCAAGGCTCGGTACTGGCCCCCATGCTCTTCAATCTCTATATCAGCGAGCTGCCATGCATGACCTCGCGCCAGTATGAATACGCAGATGATCTGGCCCTACTGCACTCGGACAGGAGTTGGTCAAACGTGGAGGATGTGCTCTCGGCGGATATGGAACTTGTTGCAGGCTACTTTAAGACATGGAGACTAAAACTGAGTGTGGCAAAAACCACTACAACGGCCTTTCACCTGAACAACAAGGAAGCTCAATGCCAGCTAACCTTCACCCTCAATGGGTCACCCCTACCCTATAACCCATTTCCTACATACCTCGGGGTGAAACTAGATCGGCAACTGACCTACAAGCAACACCTTTAAGCTCTCCGTGCTAAAGTCTTGGCGCGGAACAACCTCCGCGTTGCCTGGCTGGATCGTCATGGGGCGCCAGGACATCTACTCTCCGAACCAGTGCTCTTGCACTCGTGTACAGCGCCGCTGGGTACGCCGCCCCAGCATGGTGCCGCAGCGCTCATACTAGCAAGCTAGATGCAATCCTAAACAACATAATGCAGATCATCACCGGCTGCCTACATCCTACTCCGACGGTTCTTCTGCCGGTGCTCGCAGGTATCGCACCCGCCAAGCTTCGCGAAGAGTACTTCACTCACAGGCTGGTGTGCAAGGCCCCATTGGATGCCAAACATCATTTGCACCACCTCGCCCAGGACTCACAGGAACTGGGACCTCAAAGCCTGTCATCACGTCGCCCCTTCTCCCGTCATACAACGACCCTCTGTGGCTCCAGTTTCAACACACTAGGAGCATGGAAAACCAGCTGGGAACAGACTTCGCGACCTCCTCAATTCACTGTTGCACCGAACACCACAGCCCCACCCGGCTCGGGCCTGACCCGAAAAGAGTGGGTCACCCTGAACCGGTTCCGTACAGGGGTCGGCCGGTTCAACGCCAAAATACATCACTGGGGGCTGCGTTCATTAGCAGCCTGCATGTGTGGAGCAGACCAGCAAACCGCACAGCACGTCATTTTCGACTGCGCTGTCCTCCGACTCTCTGGTGGAGGGGTAGACCTCACGGCCCTCGACAACAGCACATTGAACTGGCTACAGCGCCTGGAGGGCATTACATAACCTCCACTGCCTCAAACGCAAGAAGAAGAAGACCAAACGCAAGGCCTCCTTTTCTGTCGTCTATGTTCTTTCTACCTCCATCAATGACCTGCTTACGTATGCAATGACTCTCGATTGTCCAGCATGCTTCTGTACAATACCACTCCTAGTCCCACTGGGCTTGCATCTGCAATGACTTGGGTTGGGGCCTTTGGATTATATTTACCCAAAGTATGGGCACTCATCAAACTCTGTTTCAACATCTGAAATGGAGCTCTATGTTCTGGACAAAACGCAATGCGCACATTCTTCCTTGTTAACCTTCTACCACAGTAGCTAAGTTTGGAATAAATCTTGTACAAAACTTTCACAAACCTGAGCAAACTCCTCACTTCAGTTGCATTTTTTGGTTCTCGAACTTCTGCCACAGCTTCAATCTTGCCCTCAGCTGGATTGATGTCATCAATGATTAGGGTGTGGCCCATGAACACCAATTCTGAGACACCAAGCAAACATATGTCCACATGCACTGTCAATCCAGCAGCCTTCAACCGAGCTGTTGTCTGCCTGAGTCTCTCATCATGTTCCTCACTTGTGGTACTGTGAATTATGATATCATCTGAGATGTTTGCAGTTCCAGGAATCTCTTGAATTACCTTGTGAATTTCACATTGGTAAATATCCAGTGCTGCATTGACTGTGAACAACAACTACTTATATCTGTAGAGTCCACAATCTCTGACAAACATTATTTTCCTTGAAAATAACAAGGAAACCTGGTCCAACTCCACCTGATGATAACCCCACTTCAGGTCTAATTTTAAAAGCAGCAGGACACCAGACATCTTTGGCAGGGGCTACGGACTATAACTAACTACCGGAGCAGCCCCTCCTTAACCGGAAGTGCCGGCACTCCCCTAGCTGATGACCTGAACTCCTACGCACGATTTGAGACGGACAACATCACCCCTAGCTCACCGTCTAAAAACAACACCGCCAGCGTGCTGGCTAGCGAGGCTAAAGGGAGGTCCACCACTGGGGATGTGCACACATTCTCGGTGTCCGAGCACGACGTGAAGAGGACTCTGACGCGTGTGAACACGAGGAAAGCTGTAGGCCCAGTTGGTATATCTGGGCGAGTACTAAAGTCTTGTGCTACTCAGCTTGCTCCAGTGTTCACCACAATATTCAACCTCTCCCTGGCCAAGTCCAAGCCTGCTTCAAAAGATCCACATTGTACCAGTGCCAAAGAATGCCTCTCCAGCTTGCTTGAATGACTACCGACCAGTGGGCCTCACCTCGGTGGTCATGAAATGCTTCGAGAGGCTGATCAAGAACCACATCTGCACCTTCCTCCCTCGCAACATGGACCCGCTGCAGTTCGCATACCGTCTGAACAGATCCACGGATGATGCGGTCTCCCAGGTTCTGCACACTGCTCTCTCTCACCTTGACAGCCAGAAGGGGGGCTATGTGAGGATGCTGTTCATTGACTTCAGTTCAGCTTTCAATGCGATAGTCCCCACCAGACTTGCTGAGAAGCTGCTGAAACTGGGGCTTAACACTCCCCTGTGTGTCTGGGTCCTGGACTTTCTCACCGCCAGGCCCCAGGTGGTCAAGATGGGTAGACATACCTCCAACCCCCTCACCCTGAACACAGGATCCCCCCAGGGTTGCGTCCTCAGCCCCCTACTGTACTCCCTGTACACACGACTGTGTGGCCAGGTTCAGCTCCAACTCCATCATCAAGTTTGCTGATGACACTGTGGTGGTGGGCCTGAGCTCTGATAACGATGAGAAGGCCTACTGGGAGGAGGTGGCTGATCTGGCACTCTGGTGTCAGAACAACAGCCTCCTCTTGAATGTCACAAAAACTAAGGAGCTGATCGTGGACTTTAGGAGGGCACAACATCCAAGGACATACACGCTACTGGAGATAAATGGGACTACTGTGGATAGGGTGAGCTGCTTTAAATACCTGGGAACCCACATCGCAGAGGATCTGACATGGACAACACACACTGCCGCACTGGTGAGTAAGGCTAGGCAGCGCCTTTACCACCTCAGACAGCTGAGGAAATTCAGAGTCTCTGAGGATCCTTCAGTGCTTCTACTCTGGGGCTGTAGAAAGCATCTTGTCTGGCAACATCACAAACTGGTTTGGGAACAGCTCTGCCCAGGACAAGAAGTCTCTGCAGAGAGTAGTGCGTTCGGCTGAACGCACTATGGGAACTACACTTGCCCCCCTGCAGGACCTATACACCAGGATGTGCAGATCCAGAGCCAGCAACATTATGGGGGACCCCTACCATCCCAGCAACAGACTGTTCCAGCTGCTACGGTCAGGCAAACGCCTCCGCTGTCATGCTGTGAAAACAGAGAGGATGAGACGGAGTTTCTTCCCACAGGCCACCAGAACTGTAAACTCTTATCTCACCAGGGACTAATTTACTGTTGTGTTGTGTCTTTAAAAAATATATATTTTCGAACATGTAAATACTGATTCTGTTCTATTCTGTTCTGTAGTTTTTGCACAATCCGCAGGTATTGCCACTTTCATTTCACTGCACATCTTGTATGTGTATGTGACAAATAAAGTTGACTTGACTTGAAAAATACTTTGCTTGTGGATAGCTCTTGTAAGATCTCATGTACAATAGGTATGGGGCCTTTTTTGTATTATTGCTTCATTTACTTGTCTCATGTCCATGCACAGCCTTATCTCTCCCCTTTGGTTTTGGTACTACTACAACTAGACTGATCCATGGCGTAGATTTTACTTCGGAGTCACGTGAGTGACTACGTGAAGAACCCCGCCAGTGCGCCTGCGCGTCATTACGTCAGACGCCTTGACGCAAACGGACGTGAGGAGCAGAGCTCCTACAGTGGTTTGTAGTTTTTCAACTACAAGGTAAGTAAAAACTTTTTTCATGTTTTCCAGGTCCGTTTACTGTGGGTCTATGGGGATTTTTTCCACAGATGCCATGGAAAAAACGGACAGGGGGAAGAGGCGAGCGACACAGCCGACAGAAAGTCGGGAAAGTCGGGAGTCCGCGGTTAGAGACCAACCGCCTCTAAACCCCGGTACAGTCGCCAGCGGTGAGCATAGCGACTGTTGACCTGGGGCTGGTGAAAACACAGTCAGCGCCTGTCGGGCAAAAGACAAAGTTTAAATCCCAACGGCCCACGGAGGGAGTCCCAGGCAATGGAAGTAGCTCTAGGGAGAAAGCCTTTTACACAGGCTGTTGGAGCAAAGTTCACTCAAGGAGGAGTGTACTGAAAGCCAAGCTGTTGGAAACAGCTCAAACAGCTCCTGGTACAGGGCTAGATACTGCTTTCGAGCGTATTGCCCAAATAGAAAGCCTTTTACACAGGCTGTTGGAGCAAGGTTCACTCAGGGAGGAGTGTACTGAAAGCCAAGCTGTTGGAAACAGCTCAAACAGCTCCTGGTACACGGCTAGATACTGCTTTCGAGCGTATTGCCCAAATAGAAAGCCTTTTTCATAGGCTGTTGGAGCAAAGTTCACTCAGGAAGGAGTGTACTGTAATCCAAGCTGCAGGAGCAGCTTAACAGCACCTGGCTCAGGGCTGATGGAATGCACCCTCAGGAATGAGGAGCGTGCCACGGGTCATGAGATTTCAGACCCCGACTCTGACGGTGAGGCTGTACAAAGCGATGAACGGCAGCTGCCAGATGTTCCACCCCTGGCAGTAGGATTCGCTGCCCCGTCAGGGTCAGGAGAGCCATTAGGAGAAGAACTGGCCTCCTTAATAAATTACTTGGTTTACCATTAGCTGGAACAGCAGGAAATGGATGAGACTGCAAGAAGTAACTGTGGGTTGCTGAAAGCAGCAGCAGTGAACCAAATTATCTGGAATCAGTTGCAGAGAATATTAAAGCTGCTGGGTTCTGGAATAACTGCTTTTACCAGAATAGCAGGTAACAACCAAAAGATGACGAAGTTGCATCAGCAAGCACTGGGGTTGCTATGCAGCACCCACTTCGAGATCAATTATCTGAGGAAAGTGCTATACGGCCTACTATGAATCCGAAATTCGCAGCACTCTGCAAACCAAGTAATATACAATTACCCAACTTACTCTTTGGAGAGGATCTTGGGAGACGTATTAAAGAGTTGGAAGATGAAGCGAAAACAGGATTGATAAATACATCAATGGTTGCAAAGTCTGTAAAGAGGAAGTATCCTTTCAGACGTCATACGGATCCTAGACCAGGACCAAGTCGCTCATCAACACAGGGACGTAGCTGGCGGCCTGCAGCGGGAGTAAGGACCAGTGGTTGTGCTTCCGGGAGAATCCAGGGATCTCAGAATACTCAAATGACTCAAGAGGTAGGTGGACCTGGTTCTCAGGGGAACATACTAACTGGATTAAGTCCAAAAGTTGGAGGCAGATTACGTCTCTTCTATAAACATTGGAAGAATAGTACTTCAGATGTGGTAATTCTGAATAATATACAAGGATTTCGAATTGAATTCAATCCAAATTATGATTTGCCTGTCCAGCATGTTCCTAGCAGAACTCTCCACTTTGCGAAGTAATGGAGGTTCAAGTTGCGCTTCAAAACCCTATATATAAAAGGTGTTATTAAAGAATCAGTCTACCAAATTCACCAATTTGGGTCAAATATATTCCCTCGATCAAAAAAGGATGGAGACCCTCAATTTTTTAATAAAATTCTGAATATAATTGCAGAATCTAATTATCAAAATGTTATAATCGGAGGAGATTTTAATTGTGTTTTAGATCCTTATTTAGATAAATCGATGCAAAAACAAAAAGGTCAGACGAAATCTAAAACCAGTGAACTCTTACACACATATATGGAAAACACAAATATAACAGATGTATGGAGGATTGCAAACCCGACGGGAAGGGATTACTCGTTTTATTCAATGGTGCATAAAACATATTCACGGATAGACTATTTTCTTGTGGATACAAAATTAATTCCGCAATCTCTGAATCCTAAATATCATATTAATGCGATCTCAGATCATTCTCCGTTAACTTTTGTTCTAAAACTAGAAGGAATGTCTATGAATAAACCGTTCTGGAGGTTTAACTCACAAATTTTAAAAGACCCTCAAGGGAGTATCTATCTAAAAAAACAGATGGATCTATTTTTTGAGTTAAATGATACACCAGAGATATCCCCCACGTTATTATGGGAATCCTTCAAAGCATTTATAAGAGGAGTCATTATTTCATTTCAAGCTTATCAAAATAAAAAGAATAAGAATGAACAAAGACACTTAGAAGATCAAATAAAACAGTTAGATATAGATAATGCTAAAGACCCAACTATGGATAAACATAATAAAATACTACTACTGAAATTTCAGTTAAATAAATTACTGTCAGAGAAAGTTATAACATTATTTCAAATCACAAAACAAGAACACTTCGAATTCGGGGACAAACCCCACAAACTTCTAGCACGACAACTTAAAAAACGGGAAAAAGAGAATGCAATATTAAAGATTAAATCAGATAGAGGGGAAGTATTAACACTACCCAAGGATATTAATAAAAGATTTGCTCAATTTTACCAGAATCTATACACATCTAAAACGTCAATAGACAATAATAAAATCTCAGAATTTTTAGATAATTGTAATCTACCACAATTAGAACGCAGGGAACAAGAGGAACTGGGAGCACAAATTACTTCTAAGGAGATAGAAGACACAATAAAAACACTAAAAAATGGAAAAACACCAGGACCAGACGGATTCAGTAATGAATTTTATAAATCTTTTTATGATATAGTTACTCCACGATTACAAAAAATGTATACATATGCTTATAAAGAGCAAAACCTACCTGAAACACTAGCGGAATCAACGATCATATTAATACTTAAAAAAGATAAAAATATAGAAGAACCAGGATCATATAGAGCTATTGCTTTGTTAAATACGGATCAGAAAATAATAGCAAAAACATTAGCCAATAGATTAAGCAAGTATGTTAGTAGACTAATACATGAGGATCAAACAGGATTTATACCTAATAGACACTCATTTAATAATTTGAGACGTTTGCTTAACATAATGCATTCACATAAATCTTATGACCAAGAGTTAGCTATCATCTCACTGGACGCAGAAAAAGCGTTTGATCAAGTAGAATGGGACTATATGATCAAAGTATTGCAAAAATTCCAATTGGGAGAAAACTTTATTGCATGGATAAAACTACTATATAACAAACCTACGGCTAGAATACTAACTAATAATATATTATCTTCAAAATTCGAATTATCTAGGGGCAACAGACAAGGATGTTCACTATCACCGCTGTTATTTGCTTTGGTAATTGAACCCCTTGCTGAAAAAATAAGAACACACTCGAATATTCACGGTTATAACACAAAATATTCAAACAACAAACTATCCCTATATGCTGATGATGTACTACTGTACATCACAAAACCACAAATTAGTATACCAAATATATTAAACTTAATTGAGGACTTTGGATCCTTTTCAGGATATAGAATAAATTGGAACAAAAGTGAAATTATGTCGATTAAACCAAAAGACTCAACACATCTCAGGAAATTCCCTTTTAAAATAGCTATGGAAAAATTCAAATATTTAGGAATTGAGATTACTAGAAATTACCATGATATGTTTAAAGCTAATTATAATCCCCTACTTAAGAAATTAAATAATTTGATTAAATTTTGGAAAACACTTCCGATGTCCTTAATAGGTAGGATAAATGCTATAAAAATGATTTTCTTACCACAAATCCTTTACCTATTTCAATCAATACCTATATATCTCCCAAAAAAGTTTTTCAAAAAACTGGACTCCGACATTACAAATTTTATATGGGATTACAAATCCCACAGAATACAAAGAACACACCTTAACAAACGAAAAGAGTTGGGGGGTCTAGCGCTCCCTAACTTTATGTATTATAACTGGGCAGTAAATATTAAAAATATGATTCACCTGCTGGACAATTCTGCCCAGCAGGTGGACTGGATTATAATGGAAAAAGGGGATTGCTCCCCGAATAATATAGGAGCGATTATTCTCTCTCCAATAAATTTGAATAATAAAAATTATAATAAAAATCCAATTATATATAGCACTATTAGAACATGGAAGCAAATAAAACAGAATCTAAAATTAAGAAACCTATCTCTCTTAATACCAATAGTCAATAACCCATCGTTTAAACCTTCAATCATAGATAAATCATTTATACAATGGGAAAGAATGGGAATCAAAAAGCTCGAAGATCTGTATGAATTAGAAAAATTACTATCATTTCAACAACTACAACTGAAATATAATTTGAAAAATAATCAATATTTTAAATATCTACAAATCTGTGACTATTTGAAAACACACATAAAAGATTATTATAATATGCCTTCCGACTTACTAGATGAAGCAATGAAGACAAAGGCGGAATCAGTTAATTTAATATCATACTTATATAATATCATCTTAAACATAGAAATACCCACAACAGATGGAATTAGAAGAGATTGGGAACAAGATCTAGGTATAAAAATTTCAAAAGAGAGTTGGGATAATCATTTATTACAGGTGCATAAATGCTCGATCAACGTACGACATACGCTTATCCAATTTAAAACATTACATAGATTATATTATTCAAAAACCAAACTAAATAAAATCTTTCCTAACGTCTCACCAATCTGTGATAAATGTATATGTCAAGAAGCTACCATAGCACATTCTTTTGTTTTTTGTACAAAAATCCAAAAATTCTGGTTTGAAATATTTGATATTTTTTCAAAATTAATCAAAATAAAACTGGTACCAAAACCAGAATGGATTATTTTTGGAATATCGGAAGGTATTCCTGAATTAAACGTGTATCAGAAGAATTTACTCAATTATGGGCTAATAATGGGAAAAAAGCTTATACTTAAATTCTGGAAAAATGCGCCCACACCAACAATAAAAATGTGGACATCAAATATGTTGGAAACATTACATCTGGAAGAGATGAGATTCCTCCTAGTAGGCAAAGTAGACCAATTTCAAAAGACGTGGTCTACGTTTTTGGACCTATTACAAGCATGAGGTGCAATAGTAATTTAGAAAAACAAATAAATAAATAAAAGGTATCTGGACCTGGTAATGGGAGGTAAAACAAAAACAGACTTGGTTGGTAGTTCCTTCTCTATGAAGTATGTTATAAGAGTTATAATAGAGCGATTGTTCCTTCTTTCTTTTTCTTTCTTTTCTAGGGTCTATTTTCTAACTTTACTTCCTTCTCTAACTTCTTTTCTAAGGGGCTTTCTTTTCCCAACACTCTTTTGCACTTCACAACCTTTGCGCACTTTCTTCACTTTTCTTACTTCTTTCTTTTTCTTTCTTAAAGTTTAAAAAAGTGAAGCGGTACAAAAAATGTATTAATATATACGTGTTGTACATTACTGTAATCTACCGTACTTCTATTAAAAAAATTATTTAAAAAAAAAAAAAAAAAAGGATGGAGGATGTAGGATTATTATAGACTTGACAAGTCTGAATCCTTTTGTTCAGTGTCTGTTCATTTGCAAGATATGAAGTATTTTAAATTTACATGGATGAACCAATTAGGGCAGTTCAAAGCTCTGCCTAAAGGGTTAACGTTCCCTTCCAGAATATTCATAAAAATCAATTCTGGGGTTGCTGAGAGCCAGGGGCATGTACTAATGGCATACCTGGATGATGTCCTGATTATAGGAAGGACAAAACAGTCAACAGAAGCATCGGTTGCAGTAATAAAATCCAACTTTTGAAAGTTTGGGGGTTTCTAAATTCATCCAAAGAAATCAAGGTTAAAAACATGTACCTCGATTGATTATTTGTGGTTCACAATTGAGTTAGCCCAAATGCAAATTACTTTGCCCAGTGAAAAAAGGGTGGAGTTGATTAAAGATTGCAGTAATCTGTTAAACGAGCAAAAACCTCTAATCAGACAGGTGGCTCGAGTACTGGGAAAATTAGTAGATTCCCAGCAGTCCAGTATGGACAATTACATTATCAACAGCTGCAGAGAATTAAAGAACAGGCACTGAGAGTAAATGCTGGTCATTTTGATAGAACCATGCAAGTAACAACAAATGCTGTTTCTAAGCTGCAGTGGTGGATTCTACATGTCTCAAGCAGTTCAGGCAAAGTGCTGATTGAACAACCTTCCATGATATTACAAACTGATGCCAGTGCACTAGGATGGGGTGCAACTGACTTAACATGGAGCTGCGGAGGCAGATGGAATCAGGAAAAGTTAGTGTTACTGCAGACATGGGGAATTACCTATTTGGAGCTTTTAGGAGGTTTCTATGGACTCCAAGCTTATGGTTCTAACACAACTAAAAGGAAGGTTCAAGTTCAAATTAATAAACACAACAGTAGTTGCCTATATTAATGATATGGGTGGAATTAAGTCGGTGTCATGTGACAAAATGGTTAAATCAACTTGAGTCTTGGTGTATTGAAAAGAACATTTGGATTTCAGCTATCTACCAGGTAGAATGAACACGATAGCAGACACCTGGTCACGAAAAGTTCCATGATAATAAAGAATGGATGTTGAATCAAGAGGTATTCAATGATATAGTAATCAGATTTGGAATGACCGACATCGACTTGAATCATCAGCTATCGAGATATGTCTCATGGAAACCAGATCCAGGAGCAGTGGCGATTGATGCTTTCTCGCTACATTGGGGTGGTATGTTTTCATATATATTTCCACCTTTCTGCCTCATAAGCCAATGTTTGCTTAAAATCAGGCAAGATGCTGCTTCAAGGGTATTGGTAGTACCAGATTGGCCTATACAGCCATGGTATCTGTTGATATTAGAATTAACAACATCAATGTTGATGAAAGTCCCAAAAAGGAGTAATTTATTGCTGCACCCTGTAACAGGGTAACAACATCCATTATATCATCGTTTGGATTTGTTGATTTGCAGGTTTTAAGAATGCCTTTTCTGGGACGAGGACTGTCTGAGCATACTGTGGACATGCTTACGGCAGCCAGGAGGAAGAGCACTCAAAAATAGTAACTTTCTTATATTAAGAAATGGGAAGAGTTCTGTGTACAAAAGAATGTGCAATAAAGTACTGCAGATATTTCAAATGTTTAGAATTTCTGTCAAAACTTTATTATGATGAAGGTCTGAGTTGTAGTGCAATTAATTCAGCCAGAAGAGCATTGTCCTCATATTTGGTTCTGGATTCAGAAAGAAACTCAATTGGGTCACACCCAATTGTTTCCAGACTAATGAAAGGAATCTTTAATTCCAAACCACCGAAACCTAGGTACGTGACAATCTGGGATGTAAGTGTGGTACTGAAACTACTTCGTGAATGGTCATCAAGTGTGTCTTTACCTTTGGTCAAGCTCAGTATGAAAGTATTCATGCTTATGGCATGAGTGACAGCACAACGAGTGCAAACACTTGGAAAATTACAAATAGACAGTATGGAAGTAACTGAAGACAAGGTTACATTCTATATCTATGACCTACTAAAGTAAATTAGGCCAGGTGTGACAGGATTTAAAATTATGCTAGCAGCATATCCAAATGATCCATGTCTCTGTATTAAGACATATTTATTACAATACATTGAGGTCACAAAGAATTTGAGAATACGGAAACTGGGTTGTTGATCACACACAAGAAACCACACAAGAGAGTTTCAATACAGACTATTTCCAGATGGATAAAATAAGTCTTAACAGCTGCTGGTATTACACTTATGTTTTTACGTCTCACTCGACTAGGGCAGCAGAAACGTCGGCGGCCAGGGCAAAAGACGGCCCCGTCGACCATATCCTCGCAGCCGCCGGGTGGTCCAATGAGTTGATGTTTCAACATTTTTACCATCGGCCTATTATTAATGCGGGGTTGTTTGCAGAAACTATTTAAAGTTCTGTGTAAATTCTCTGGTTTAAAGGGGATCTGATTCATTATTGAAATGAATTACTGCATTTGTGGTACAAATGTTATTATGAATGCATGATTGATTATTCTCGTTCCGAGTCAATCTATGCAGTGATAAGCCGGGATTGATCCACGGCATGAAATCACAAAGCTTTAAAATCTTCACGTAGTCACTCACGTGACTCCGAAGTAAAATAGTAAGATTAAACGAGAACTTACCTAAGTTTGAAGTTTGATCTTTATTTTATGAGGAGTTACGTAGGTGATTACGTGCCCACCACGACCCTACCCTCTATCATAAAGGTCAGATGGAAGTTCTTGTATTACTCGTTTTATTATGAGACTATATTACTTCGGTTGTTGTTTTTTGTGATTTCACACCGCTGCTTTGAAGATTGACGCGCAGGCGCACTGGCGGGGTTCTTCACGTAATCACCTACGTAACTCCTCATAAAATAAAGATCAAACTTCAAACTTGGGTAAGTTCTCGTTTAATCTTACTATTCTTCAACAGACTCAATTATATCCTGTTTGGTAAGATATTGGAACTTGG
>CM075977.1:162653076-162693557 GCA_038087875.1 Malacoraja senta | reverse complement strand
CTCTGGCCTTTTTTAAATTCTCATTACCATTTTAGGTTGCTGACCTTTCATTAGAACTGGTACAGAGTAATAGACTGCTGCATTACTGCAAACCAACGGAAGATGAAATAGCTCCTACTCTGATTCACTGGTAACTTTGCCTCAGTTTTCTCACCTTCCAACTTGTTTGTGCATTGTTCCTACCCAACATTTTTGATTATTCATTTTAGTTGTCTGTATACTTTTACACATATTCATAGACTCCTTCAGGGGTGAAGATTTTCCTTCTGGTTCTATTGTAGTTAAAAGCTATGCTTTTCAAAAACTGGTGTCACAGCAAGGTTTGTATGTTCTATTTTGACCCCCATCCGATAAAGACCTGCATTCTATTTGCTTTTTTTTTAAATTGCTGGTTGTACCTACCTTGACCTATTTCCATGTATATAATATTAGTTTTATTGCATTTAAGATTTTTGATTCTTCCTGTTAAAACGAATAACCTAATATTTTCCCACATTGTTGCCAATGCCATTTTCTGTTACCCTTTACACTTCACAGGCAACCCTTCAATGTCAAGGATCACTTACTTCTCCAGTTCCAAGGTCCCATGCAGGATCTAAACTGATGGGGCAGGTACCTGGGTTGTTTCAATTGTTGTGTGCTCCTTCTGCTGCATACACATGGCTTCCACATATTCCCATTCCAATCCTCCAGGTACTCAGAGGCTACCCAAAAATGCAAAATATACATTTTTCTCCGCGATGTTGTTTATTTCCCAGTAAATTGCTGTCCAATACAGCTCGGGGTAGAGTGCTTGATTTAGTGATTTAGTATATGGTCAAGCCATCAGCACTGGTTGAGCACGATCAGAGGGCTGGGGATTGAGGGTTGCAACAGCATTGCCAGTTCTTCTCCAGTGTATTGACTGCTTCATTGGTGTAATGGTTTCATGGATTTGATTGCCAAACCTTTTGGCCCAGTTAACTAAAGGGTTTCTTTGTGTCTAGAGTGGGGATGGAAGTTAATTTTGTGACCAATGTCAGTCTTCACTAACATGTGGCTCCTGTGATATGGAATGTGATTCACAATTTCAAGGGTCTCATTGTGAACCGTGATGATCTTGAAGCGGTCTGCAAGGATGTGGATGTTTAGTGTCTAGTTCTCTTTCTCAAAAGTTTTGGTGAGGCAAAGAAAATTTGCAATGGAAAAGCACCAGATATTCACCCTCTCTAATAAGACAAGCAAGTTACTATAAATAAGAATTCATTGTTCCATTGTTGTTATATGACAATTGAACACTCATGACTCTTGTTCGCCTCACCACCTACTCCTGAATAGCATTACCATGACAGAGACCCCAGTCACCATATTGTAAGGATCATCATTGAACCACAACTTGACAAGCTGCAGAATACTCGGGGTACAAGAGCCTGTCAAAATCTGGGTATTTGGTAATGAGCAATAATCATCTCTTTGCACCCTAAAATCTTAATAAAGCACATCCTTGGTGCTCTAAAACCCTAAGTTTTTTTTAAAGATGTTACCACAAAGGTTGATGTAGGCAGAGTTGTAGACGTTGCATATATCTACAGAGAGAGTTCAAAGTCTACAGAGAGATTTAGGCCATTTGGAAGAGTGGGCTGAAAGATGGCAGATGGAGTTTAATGCTGACAAATGTGAGGTGCTACATCTCGGCAGGACAAATCAAAATAGGACGTACACGGTAAATGGTAGCGAATTGAGGAATGCAGTTGAACAGAGGGATCTAGGAATAACTGTGCATAGTTCCCTGAAGGTGGAATCTCATGTAGATAGGGTGGTAAAGAAAGCTTTTGGTGTGCTGGCCTTTATAAATCAGAGCATTGAATATAGAAGTTGGGATGTAATGTTAAAATTGTACAAGGCATTGGTGAGGCCAATTCTGGAGTATGGAGTACAATTTTGGTCGCCTAATTATAGGAAGGATGTCAACAAAATAGAGAGAGTACAGAGGAGATTTACTAGAATGTTGCCTGGGTTTCAGCAACTAAGTTACAGAGAAAGGTTGAACAAGTTAGGTCTTTATTCTTTGGAGCGCAGAAGGTTAAGAGGGGACTTGATAGAGGTCTTTAAAATTATGAGCGGGTTAGACAGAGTGGACGTGGATAAGCTTTTCCCATTGAGAGTAGGGAAGATTCAAACAAGGGGACATGACTTGAGAATTAAGGGACAGAAGTTTAGGGGGAACATTAGGGGGAACTTCTTTACTCAGAGAGTGGTAGCTGTGTGGAATGAGCTTCCAGTGGAAGTGGTGGAGGCAGGTTCGATGTTATCCTTTAAAATAGATTGGATGGGTATATGGACGGGAAAGGAATGGAGGGTTATGGTCTGAGTGCAGGTAGATGGGACTAGGGGGAAGTATTTATTTTTAAATTAAAAAAAATTAAAAAAAAAATTTAATGTTCGGCACGGACTTGAAGGGCCGAGATGGCCTGTTTCCGTGCTGTTATGGTTATATGGTTATATATGGATTTTAGCAAGGCATTCGATAAGGCTCCGCATGGTAGGCTGCTCTGGAAGGTTAGATCCCATGAGATGGTTTCATGGAAGCAGAGGATAATGGTGGAGGTTGCTTTTCGGACTGGAGGCCTGTGACGAGTAATGTGCCTCAGGGATCGGTGCTGCGCCCATTGCTTTGTCATCTATATCAATAATTTGGAGGAGGTACATAGCAAGTTTGCAGATGATACAAATGTGGGTGGTATTGTAGATAGTAAAAATGGTTGTCAAAAATTGCAGCAGGATCTTGATTGGCTGGGCAGAGGAATGGTTGATGGAATTTAATACAGAGAAATGTGAGGTGTTGCATTTTGGGAACACTACATGGGCAGAAACTACAGTGAAGTGAAGGCTCTGGGGAATGTTGTAGCGCAGAGGGATCTAGGGGTGCAGAGTTTGCTGAGTATGGAGGTCATGTTGCAGTTGTGTAAGATGTTGGTGAGGCCACATTTAGAGTATTGTGTTCAGTTCTGGGCTCCATGTTATAGGAAAGATGTTGTCAAGCTGGAAAGGGTGCAGAGAAGATTTACGAGGATGTCTAAAGGGCCTGAGCTATAGGGATAAGTGGAGCAGGCTAGGACTCTATTCCTTGGAGTGCAGGAGGATGAGGGGTGATCTTATAGAGTTATACAAAATCATGAGAGGAATAGATCAGGTGGATGCAGTTTTTTGCCCAGAGTAGGGGAACCGAGAACCAGAGGACATAGGCTTACGGTCAGAGGGGAAAGATTTAATAGGAACCTTAGGGGTAACCTTTTTCATACAAAGGCTGGTGGGTATACGGAATGAGCTACTGGAGGAGGTAGGAGGCAGGTACTATTGCAGCGTTTAAGAAACCTTCAGACAGGTACAAGGATAGGACAGGTTTATAGGGGCATGGGCCAAACACAGGCAGGTAGGACTAGTGTTGATGGGACGTTGATTGAAGGACCAGTTTCCACGCTGTATGACTCTGAGTCATCAACTCTCCACTTGATTGAAGGAATGCAACTCCAACAATACTTGGGGTTTGTGACTATCAAAGACAAAGCAGCCACCATCATTGCATCCACCACCACCCTATTCTTTTCCTCCACAATTGGTACACATTGATTATAGTATGTACCGTTTACAAAATAGATTGCAATCACTTGCCATCAAGTACTTAATCTCAGAATGTGGGTAACTTCGTTCAAGAGGTCGCTCACCATGATCATAAGGGTAATGAGGACAGAAATAAATAGACCTTGCAGCAACATAACAACCAGATCCTCCCCAAAAATGAGCTACATCAAAAAAGCATTTCCCTACCCATCCAATGGCATAGCCACAGTTACAATACACAATGCAGTTAGTGTTGGTTGCCTATGTATTAGAACATAGAGCAGTATGGCACAGGAACAGGCCCTTCACCCATAATATCTGTACCGAATACAAACCCAAGATAAGCTCATCTCCTCTGCCTGAACGACCCATACCCATGTGCCTATCTAAAAGCCTCTTAAATACCACTATCGGTTCCGCTTCCACCACCACTCCTGGCAGCGCGTTCCAGGCACCCACCACTCTCTGTGTAAACAAACTTGCCCTGCACATTTCCTTTAACCACCCCCCTTCCCCCGCTTGCTTTGGCTATGTCCGCTAGTCTTTTACATTTTCACCCTGGGAGAAAAGTTCTGACTCCCTACCATATTATATACTTCCATCAGGTCTCTTCTCAATTTATAGCATTCCAAAGAAAACAAAGTTTATCTAACCACTCCTTGTAGTTAATAACCCTAATCCAGGCAGCATTCTGATAAACCTCTTCTGCATCCTCTCCAAAGCTTCCACATCCTTCCTGTAAAGAAATGACCAGAACTGCACACAATACTTCTAAAGCGGCCTAACCAGTCTTATAGAGCTGCATCATGTCTCATAGACTCAATGCCCTGACCTGTGATGGCACAAAGGCCTTCTTTACCATGGTATCAAGTTGTGCTGCCTCTTTCAGGGAGTTATGGATTTGGACCCCAAGATCCCTCTGGACGTTAATGGCATTAAGGATCTTGCTCTCAACCATATACCTTCTCCATACATTCAACCTCTCAAAGTGCAACACCTCACATTTGATCAGATTAAACTCCATCTGCCATTTCTCTACCCATTTCTGTAGCTGATGTATATTATGCTGTATATTTTGAAAATCTCTCTTTTTCCACAACTCCTGCAATCTTGGTGTCGTCTGCAAACTTACTAGCTGACCCATCTACATTTATATCCACGTCATTTATATATTTCACAAACAGAGGTCCCATCACAGATCCCTATGGAACTCCACCGGTGACAGACTCCAGAATAACACCTACCACGGAGTTAAAACCTTTCCACCACAACTCTGTCTTCTATGAACAAGCCACTTCTGAATTCATACAAAATGCTTTCAGATAAATCCTGCGCATCTTAATCTTCTGGATTAGCCCGCCAACGGAGAGTTTATCATATGCCTTACTAAAAAGGCATTTATGTTGTTTATGCCTTGTAAACAACACCCACTCCCCTATCTTCATCGATCACCATCACCTCCTCAAAAAACTCAATAATGTTAAACAATATTCACTACTCTCAATAGACAATAGGTACAGGAGTAGGCCATTCGGCCCTTCGAGCCAGCACCGCCATTCAAAGTGATCATGGCTGATCATCCACAATCAGTACCCCGTTCCTGGCTTCTCCCCATAACCCCTGACTCCGCTATCTTCAAGAGTCCTATCTAGCTCTCTCTTGAAAGTATCCAGAGCACCGGCCTCCACTGCCCTCTGAGGCATAGAATTCCAGACTCACAACTCTGTGCGAAAAAGTGTTTCCTCATCTCTGTTCTAAATGGCTCACCCCTTATTCTTAAACGGTGGCCCCTGGTTCTGGACTACCCCAACATCAGGAACATGTTTCCTGCCTCTAGCGTGTCCAACCCCTTAATAATCTTATATATTTCAATAAGATCCCCTCAGCCTTCTAAATTCCAGAGTATACAAGCCCAGCCGCTCCATTCCCTCAGCATATGACAGTCTCGCCATCCCTGGAATTAACTTTGTGAACCTACGCTGCACTCTCTCAATAGCAAGAATGGCCTTTGTCAAATTTGGGGACCAAAACTGCACACAATACTCCAGGTGTGGTCTCACTAGGGCCCTGTACAACTGCAGAAGTACCTCTTTACTCCCTTGTCCATTTTCCTAGTTACATCCTCAAAAAATTCCAGAAGATCAGTCAAGCATGATTTCCCCTTCGTAAATCCATGCAGACTCAGACCGATCCTGTTACTGCTATCCAAATGTACCGCTATTTCATCTTTTAGGATTGTCTCCAGCATCTTCCCCACCACCGATGTCAGGCTAACTGGTCTATAATTCCCTGTATTCTCTCTCCCGCCTTTCTTAAAAAGTGGGATAACATTAGCTACCCTCCAATCCACAGGAACTGATCCTGAATCTATAGAATATTGGAAAATGATCACCAATACGTCCACGATTTCTAGAGCCACTTCCTTAAGTACCCTGGGATGCAGACCATTAGGCCCTGGGGATTTATCAGCCTTCAGTCCCATCAATCTACCCAACACCATTTCCTGCCTAATGTGGATTTCCATCACTTCCTCTGTCACCCCAGATCCTCTGGGTAGTACATCAGGAAGATTGTTTGTGTCCTCCTTAGTGTAGACAGATCCAGAGTACATATTCAACTCATCTGCCATTTCCTTGTTCCCCATAATAAATTCACCCTTTTCAGTCTTCAAGGGTTCAACTTTGGTCTTAACTAATATTTTCCTCTTCACATACCTAAAGAAGCTTTTACTATCCTCCTTCATATTCTTGGCTAGCTTACCGTCATACCTCATCTTTTCTCCCCGTATTGCCTTTTTAGTTATCTTCTGTTGCTCTTTAAACGTTACCCAATCCTCTGGCTTCTCGCTCATCTTTGCTATGTTGTACTTCTTTTTTTATACTGTCCCTGACGTCCCTCGTCAGCCACGGTCGTCCCTTACTCCCCTTGGAATCTTTCTTCCCCTTTCGAATGAACTGATCCTGCACCTTCTGTATTATTTCCAGAAATACCTGCCATTGTTGTTGCACTGTCATCCCTGCTTGGGTATCTTTCCAGTCAACTTTGGCCAGCTCCTCCCTCATGGCTTCATGGTCCCCTTTGTTCAACTGTAATACTGACACCTCCGATTTACCCTTCTCCCTCTCAAATTGTACATTAAAACATCATATTATGGTCACTACCTCCTAATGGCTCCTTAACCTCAAGTTCCCTTATCAAATCCAGTTAATTACACAACACTAAATCCAGAATTGCCTTCTCCCTGGTAGGCTCCAATACAAGCTGCTCTAAGAATCCATCACGGAGGCACCAGAAACTCCTTTTCTTGGGGTCCAGTACCAACCTGATTTTCCCAGTCTACCTGCATGTTGAAATCTCCCATAACAACCGTACCATTACGGCATGCCAATTTTAACTCTCGATTCAACGCAGCCTATATCCAGGATACTGTTTGGGGGCCTGTAGATAAGTCCAATTAGGGTTTTTTACCCTTACAATTCCTCAGTTCTATCCATACTGACTCCACACCTGTTTCAATGCACCCCTTGCAAGGGACTGAATTTCATTCCTCACCAACAGAGCTACCCCACCCACTCTGCCCACCTGTCTGTCTTTTCGATAGGATGTATACTCTTGAATATTCAGTTCCCAGCCCTGGCCCTCTTGCAGCCATGTCTCTGTAATTCCTACAACATCATACTTGCCAATTTCTAACTGAGCCTCAAGCTCGTCCACTTTATTTCTTATACTTAGCGCATTCATATACAACACTTTGACTTTGGTATTCACCTCCCCTCTCATTCAGGTCCATATTGGCCCTGACCTTACTCTCTTATCCCTTCTCAAACTTTCCTTCCCATTAATTCAGGAGTCTTTTGTAACTTTTCCTGTACTCACTTCCCCTTTAACTCCATCTTTATACTCCCAATTTGTCAATCCCTCCCCCCCCCCCCCACTATTTAGTTTAAACCCACACATGTAGCCCTAGCAAACCTGCCTGCCAGAACGCTGGTCCCCCTCCAGTTAAGGTGTAACTTTTGTACAGGTCACCCCCTACCCCAGAAGAGACCCCAGTGGTCTACAAAGCTAAATCCTTCCTCCCTGCACCAGCCCCCCAGCCACACATTCAGATCCCCTATCTCCCTGTTCCTGCCCTCACTAGCACGAGGTACTGGAAGCAATCCAGAGATAACCACCCTAGAAGTCCTGCTTTTCAGTCTTCTTCCTAACTCTCTAAACTCACATTGCAGAAACTCCAGTTCTATCCATGTATTGACCTCACCTGTGGCTAGAGAAGTAGCAAATCTTCAAGGGCCCTGCAATCTCCCCTCTTGCCTCTCTCAATAACATGGGATAGATCTCTTCAAGCCGAGGGTTTATCCACCTTAATGATTTTCAAGATCTCCAACACCACATCCTTCTTTATCTCAAACTCCCTTTGCTTATGAGTATTCTTCACACTGATTCGATTGAGCTCCTGCTTGGTGAATACAAATGCAAAGTACTCCTTTAGTACCCCCCCCCCCCCCCCCCCCCAAAACTGCAATGTTATATTGATCAGGTTACCAATCTGTTTTTTTTTAAAACATTCATTAATCATTGGTCATCAATGTTCATGATCAACAAGGAGCAGCAACTAGTCATCCGTGACTTTCTAACAAAATACGGTCACTCCCTTATTATATGGAGATAATTGAAAGCCCCGTTTAATTTTGTAATTTGATACATTATTGAATGTTCCTCAAGGAACAAAGTTAATTTAATGAGTCACAACACAGTGGGCAGAGTACAGCAACAGCCATAACTGCATTTTAAATTATGTTTCATTTTGAGTCATTATGGAATATCAGAAACTCAATCTCTGACAGTTTCCATGGTCAGTAAACCTGGAGCTAGACATTAATGCATTTCATCATTTGTATCCATTTATTCTTTTCTGGAATGTGGATGTGTTGACACACCTTTATTGTGCATTCCTAACTCCATCCATTCAACAGTAGATAAGCATCAACCACATGAGCAACAAACAAGCCAGTCCAGGTCAGGATGACAAATTACTTTGCCCGAAGGTCTGAGTAAACTGGATCCATTTTCTTTCCCGCAGATCATCTTTACCAATTCTAGATGATCATTCTAGATTTAAATTATTTGAATTTAAATTCTCCAGCTGCAATGGCAAGATTCAAATTGGCATTTCCAGTTACTAGTCCTGTAATATAATCATTCTGCAAGATATCCAGGAGCAGGACTTTGTATTTATAATCAGAAAGGCTTGGCTTATTAAGTCAGAGACAACTTCCTAAACAAAATTAACAACAGGGCATCGATCCCCCTTCAGAGCTGGCTAAGGGGGCAATAGTCTGATGATTATGGATAGCGAGCCCATCTGTGGAAGCCCATTATGTTCAATTTTATGCAGGTGAAACCCATAGGTGTTGTGGACAGAAATGGCTTAGAACCGCTATCCAAATTAAACGTCTCTCAAGGAATACATAAGAATATGCCAAATCAAATAAATGTCACTGTTGAAAAGACCACAGAAATCATTGCTACTATGCTCAAATTATTGACCTCATAAAACTGAAACACGTTACAATAGCGTCAGCCTGTCTGATTAAAAAGCAAAATTTCATAACCGTGGTCTTACTGTATAATCTTCAGAGTATGAGAAAATGGCAGAATGTAAAGGGCTTAGAACTTCCTCTGTATGGTAACATGGCAATAAGCATCTCAAACAAACAGCTTTGCGCAGCCTTCCTGCTGAGTGTAGATTGCATAAAATGTTGAGAGTAGGTCAGAGATCGCACAGAATCTAGTGTCGGTGCTAAGGAATCAACCGATATCCAGAAGAGTGGAATATAATTGAAATGTATAGCTTGACTTAGGATGAGAGACATGTTGAAAGGGCATGATACAGTAGCAAAGATAGTTTTGGCTGCCACAAACAAAATAGGGAAGGAACAATACAGTGGTTGAACTGAAAAAAAACCCAGCCATGCTAATGGGGAAAATAACCCCTAAAGTGATATTCTTGGACAGAGAAAGCAGTGGTCCCAGAGTCCCATAGTGTTTAATGGCTAGCAATGATACGTGAAGACAGAAAACCTAATTTGGTCCATAAAGGCAGTAATATCACCCCACCACCCAAATAGAAATCAGCTGGCTATGAATTTTTTTTTAATGTCCTATCAGACAGCTGAAGGGAAAATAATATTGTGGAAAGGGTTTCTCTGTAGCATGTTTTCATAAGAATAATCAGTGGATTCTTCCCATCTTTACTATCTAAAGACAGGACTTCAGGAAGAACATGTATTAACTGCCTGTTTAATTGGGGGTGAGGGGATTAATACTGGGATGGAAAATGGTTTAATATTTCATGGATAAGGAGAATGACTCTTGTGCAAAAGATGTATCAATGGAAACTGACTAGATTCAGACGACTAAAGTAGTAAAACAACAGTCGTCAGCACCCAAGAGAGAACAGGGAGAGTTTCAGATTCTGTAAAATGTTAAAATTTTAATCAAAATTTTAGCATCATCTATAACTTGGCAGTATTCAAACTTTACTAATCTAAAATGTCTCTGAATACAGGTCATGCCAGAATTTCACAATGTAGAATAAGACATGTCAAGGTGTTTTTTTTTCCAATAACGAACCTTTAGAATGATATCTTGTTTTATTTACAATTTGATGGATTGGATAAAGTGGTTTGGAAAGAATGATTGAATTGGATAATATAAATCTGGGGCTAAAAAATGTTTCCCCATTTGGTTCTTTTCTTTAATATAGTTTTCCTGTGGTTGCATGACTCAAAATCCAGACCCCACATAAATTATATTGTCATTTATTTGGGAACAGTTGGGATCGTATGGGTTGAGAGAAAATGCAGCATTAGGGGCTGCATCACAATGAACACAATCGCAAACTTTGGCACTCTGCTATTGTATACAGCACGGTTCTCTCAAACACATTGCATGTGTGCCCCCCCCCCCCACACGCGCATGCACGCCCATACATATACACACACACGCATACACACACACACACACAGTCAGCTCCCCAGGTCGGAAAAAAACCCAACAGGCCCTGAATGTTTGCAAAACCTTTTGTAAACAGCCCAAGCAAAAGGACCCAATAACTGATAAGATTGTTATCTTAGAATCAATGCATTTTCATTAGATCTGTAAAAAAATATTAATCTTTTTCCAATTGCGATCACTTCATCTCTCCATTTCCCACTTTCTGCATGAGGCTTGGATGGACATGTAAATTTAAAAAATACACACCTTTTTTAAAAAAAGATAGTATCTCTACTGATATCAGTAGAAATGCTTATTTGCTGTTACTAAGATCAAAAGAACACATTACAACATTTAGTCAAAACTTTGGTCTACTAATAAGGAGCACAATTTCAGAAAAATTACAACATACAACTTAATTTACAAACTGCAAGATAGATCATGAGGATAAGAGCAGGTATTAGTTAGTTGCCGAAAACAGTATCAAACAACCAAACCAAGGAGTACAAAGCAAATTTAAAATTTAAGTGAATACCAAAATTAGAATCAAACTATATATATGTTCATCTCTTGAGCCTCTAAAGTTTCTAACTATTCCATAAGATGCATTCTTTTAGAAGAGAAATCCTTTCGACTGTGAATGGCATTTTTCTTCATGCTCCATGGTTTTCACAGATAATTAGGCAAAAGGGATATTATTAATTCAAGAGTGTTGCTATTTGAGTCAGTTTTCACCAATGCAAGTGTTGAAAACACTGAGAATCTGAAAATGTTCATTGAGCTGTAACACAATTGCCATTACTGAAGGGCACAGAACTGCTGGAACACAGCGAGTATGTGATGGTCCAGCTCAGCCGTGAAGAGCAGGTTCTCCAGAGTGACCATGTACTGTTGAATGATCTGGTGATGCTGCAACATAGAAACATGCCAAACTTGAGTACAGCCATAATAATTGCTTACCTGAATTTTCTACTTGCAAACTTCAAATACTAGCAGTTTCTGTTAAAACTTATTGTTTTTGTGCCAAAACATAGCAATTTAAGCTGATTGAGAAGGCTAGGACTTTCCAGGCTAAATTACTGCACATTTTAGAGGCTGGCTGGCTATTCAAAAGGTAGTGTATGGGCTGTTACAATTAGAAGCATAGCATCAGACAAAAAGGACCTCTCTCCTACTTTACACCACCATATTCAGAGCAAGGTTAGCAGATTGTCTCAAATTATTCTAATTTTGGCTTCAGAAGACAAAATCTAGACTCAAATTTAAGTCCAGCACTTGAGCACACAATCTAGACTGAAACTTCAATACTGTGTTGGGTTCTGAAATGTTGAAAATCAAACCATGCTGATTTTGTTGAGAACTCATCAGCTAACTCCAATGGAAGATTTTGGAGGACAGATATGGGGCAGCCAGGCTATAGTGTGCTGAACTGAGGGGCCAGGTACATTTTGGCCTCTCAGCTATTTGCCACCAATGGTTAATATATTTAGCGTGGCCCCATTCATTTTAATACTGACCAGCATGGAATGGGCAAGTGAAGCCAAGTGTCTTTATATTAAATTAAAATTAATATTTTAAAATTTTACTTTTTTAAAATCAAAATGTTCTCAGAAGGTGCATGGTTACATGGATAGGACAGGTTTGGAGGGATATGGACCAAACGCGAGCAGGTGGGAGTAGTGTAGCTGGGATATGTTGGCCGGTGTGGGAAAGTTGGGCCGAAGGGCCTGTTTCCACACTGTATCACTCTATGAGAAGTCTTGGATTATTGTGTGAGTTCTACAGCAGGTGCAAAGCCCAGGATGAGTTGAGCACAATCAGTTCAATTAAATTGAAGCACTTGTGATTTGACAAATGATTTCTTGGCACAAGAGTAATTATCCTGAGCAGCATTAATTCCTCAGTCAAACCAAGAAAGATTAGCTAGCATTGTGTGTAGACCTTACAGAATGATTCGGGGCTGCTGCATTTACTCCCATTTCTAACATCTTTGGACTTGAATCATACAAAATGGCACCGGTAACATGGTAACTCTTGTATACAGTCTCTGTAGTCTACTATTCCTAGTCTTGTACTTAAATATAACTGTGCCTATGCATAGCACGATTTTTACTGAAATGTAATCGATTTTTACTGACATTACTGAAATGAATTTCACTATGTCTTAGAACATGTGACAATAAAATATCACTGAACATTTAAAAAAAAAAGACTAATGTGCTTTAGGATAGCTTAAAAACGTGGCAAGACTTTAAATTAAAAACGTATTCATTCTTCATGGTATGAATCATTTTTGTTTGTACTTAGGCAGGTGGTATTTTACACTCAGACATTAATGCTATTGAAGAAACATGGAACTGCAGATGCTGGTTAAAAAAAAAAAGACAAAGTGCTGGAGTAACTCAGGAGGTCAGGCAGCATCTCTGGAAACATGGAAAAGCTATGTTTCGAGGCGCGACCCGAAACATCACTTACCCTTCATCTCTAGAGTTGCTGACTGACTCGCAGCAGCTTGTGTCTATTAATGCTATTGATCCTGTTTAAGGTTTGATTTTTATTGCTGATGGTCTTCTGGAAATGAAATGTACACAAGGTCTGCTTCAGGTCACATTACTAACCTGGAGGAAGATTTGCTGCAAACGTTCAATGCAGTTCTTATACCAGGGTGTGTTAAAATCGATCCCACCAGTTTCACACCTCGCAAGGTGTTCTGTCAGAATCATTATAAAACGCTATAAATAAAATGAAGAACCTTAAGTACATCAATGGAAAATGCCATAAAACAATTCAAAAGAAAAATAATTTATAATAGAGAGGTGCAGCCTACAACGTACCTGGAAAATTACTAGAAAGAGGTTTTTCTGTTCACTTTGAGCAGACTCAACTTTTTCCTGAAGACGTTCAATTTGTTCTTCTAAAGGTCCATCCTCATCATCATCATCATCATCATCATCATCACTATTCTGGTCATAATCATCATCACTGTCTCGCTTTAGAGAAGACATATCATAACACAGTTTACTTAGTCAGAAATCCCATGTTCCAACAATATCACTACCCCAATTCCTTACATAGAAAATAGGAGCAGGCGTCTTCGGCCCTTCGATCATGGCTGATCATCCAAATCAGTACCCTGTTCTGGCTTTTTCCCCATATCCCTTGGTTCCCTTAGCCCTAAGAGCTAAATCTAACTCTTTCTTGAAAACATCCAGTGAATTGGCCTCCACTGCCTTCTGTGGCAGAGAATTCCACAGATTCACAACTCTCTGGGTGAAGAAGTTTTTCTTCATCTCAGTCCTAAACGGCCTACTCCTTATTCTTAAACTGTGATCCCTGTTTCTGGACTCCCCCAATATCGGGAACGTTTTTCCTGTATTTACCCTGTCCAATCCTCTAAGAATTTTATATGTTTCTATAAGATTCCCTCTCATCCTTCTAAATTCCAGCGAATACAAGCCCAGTCGACCCATTTTTTCATCATACGTCAGTCCCGCCATCCCGGGAATTAACCTGGTGAACCTACACTGCACTCCCTTACAATATTTATGATCTATCTCTCTTTCTAATGCAGGACAAAGTCTCCACCACCCATGAAATGTGGTTACAGTGATTACCATCGACTAAATGTACTGCAGTTGCTCACCAATACTACTTAAATTACACCTCCACAACGACAAGTAAATAGTACTGTTTCCCTCCAAGTCACATTATCCTGGCATGGAAATCTATTATTATACCTTATTTGTTGTTGGGTTGAAATTTTGGATTTCCTGACAAAACAACACGTGGATGATTGTGACAGTTCAGGAAGGTGCTTTAGCTCCTCAGGGCCATATAGAGATGGGTAATAAACATTGGCTTTGCCAGTAATGATCCAGTAAATTATTTATATATCCAAAAGTCCTTACTTTTACCATAGAAACACGAAAAGTGGGTCATTTCTATCATAATTATATTAAGGACTTGCTAATTAAGTCAAAAACATTTGCAGAGCAAGTTCTAACAATACCTATCAAGGGACCATTTCCCCACAGGATGCCCCAATAGAATTCAAGTCATGATTTTAAAAATCAGTTTGGTCTTGATAAGGATGTTGTAAGCTATCCATGCACTCTGCCAAAGTTTATCTTGGCATCAGGAATTTGTTGAAGGCGAACACTAGACTAACCAACATGGAGCACATACATATTTGAAGAAAAATAGTAAAGATAAAGGATGAAATATAAAACTATGAAGAACAAACATACAGGTGATGTGTAAATATTGAAATAACTCATGATCAACCATTATAAATGCCAAATAATATTTTACATTGAGTTCCCCAAGTCTACATGATTCTGAAAAAGGGATGCAAATATATATTCAAATACTCAATTCAACAGTGCAGTTTATCGAAAAGTTTTCATAGCTCAATCACCAAAAATATCAACTAACCTAAAAATATTTAAGCAATAAAAATGGTATATCTTGCTATAAGGAGTTTAGAAAAATCAATGTGTTTAATAAGGTGCATATTAAGTTGTGCTTGTGATGACACTTAGTCATTATCAAACAGTAAAAAAAAACAGGCCTAGGCTAAACTTCTCCATGTCGACCAAGATGCCCCATCCACACTCGTCCATAAGACATAGGAGAAGAATTTGGCCAATCAGCCCATCGAGTCTACCCCGTCATTCAATCATGGTTGATCTATTTTTCCCTATCAACCCCATTCTCCTCTCTGTAACTTTGGACTTTTAGAGATACAGTGTGGAAACAGGCTCTCTGGCCCCCACAGTGTCCCGCGCCGACCAGCAATACTAGCACTATCCTGCACACTAGGGACAATTTTTACAATTTACAGAGGCCAATTCATCTACAAACTGTTATGTCTTTGGAGTGTGGGAGGAAACCGGAGCGTTCAGAAAAAAACCCACAAGGAGAACGTACAAACTGTCCAGACAGGACCAGTAGTCAAGATTGAACCTAGGTCTCTGGCGCTGCTCTATCGCTGCCCCACTATGCGCCAGCGTAACCTTTGATCAACTAATCACTAATCAAGAACTAATAGCAAACTAAGAACTAATTCCGCTTAAAAATACCCAATAGCTTGGCCTCCAGAGCCGTCTATGGCAATGAATTCCACAGATTCACCATGCTAAGGTGAGAAATTCCTCCTCAGCTCCATTCTAAAGGTACATCCTTTTATTCTGAGACAGTGCCCTTGGTCCTGCACTCCCCCACTACTAGAAATATCCTTTTCACGTTCACTCTAGAATCATTGTCGTAAACCTTTCTGGATCCTCTCCAATGCCAGCACATCCCTCCTCAAATATGAAGCTCACAATATTCCCTCACCAATGCCTTATAAAGTTTCAGTATTACATCTTGCTTTTATTCTAGTCCCCTTGAAATTAATGCTGCTTTACCGTTAACTTAGCCTGCAAATGAACAGTTTGGAAATCCTGCACCAGCACACGTCCTTTCATACCTCTGATTTCTGAATCCTCCCCCCATTTAGAAAGTGGACCTGACCTTTATTCCTTCTACCAAAGTGCATGACCAGAGCTGCCAAGTTTGTCAGAGCATTTCAGTATTTTGCTGAGGAAATCAGTATTTTTACGCGGTGCCATTTTGCTGAAAAAATGTTTTTTTTTTAATGTGCAGTCATACCCATGTAAGAGTACAAGAATGCATAACTTTGCTACCAATTGACATGTCTTCTACGCACCCTACTTGACAGTGCATTCATTGCCATCTCTTTGTATACTGCTATTTGAACGGCTGCTTCTGCTTTTAGCACCAGATGATGATGTAGAAGCCATTCTGGAAGCCTTCCTCTCCTCCCTCTCCCTCCTTCCTCTCTCTCCCTCCCTCCCTTTCTCAATCCCTCTCTCCCTCCCTCCCTTTCTCTCCCCCCCTCCCCCTCCCTCTTTCTCTCCCTACCTCCCTCTCTCCTTCCTTTTTTCTCCTTCCCTCTCCTATTCCCTTCCTCCCTCTCTCCCTCCCTCTCTCCCTCCCCTCTCCATCTCTCCACCCATCCCTCTCTCCCCCTTGAGCTCACCCACGTTCTGTAAAATCAAGGCCAATCCCAATATAACTGCAATCCCACTGGTAAAACTTTCACCACTAGGCTTATCCAAAATTCTACACTGCCTGAAAAATAATCAAAGGCTCAACTACCACTGAGAAAGAGAATTCCAAAGTCTCATTGTTATACGAGAGTTTTCCTGAACAATCTGTGACCCATAGCGCTGTGGCCATAGCGCTATGTGTAAAGCCCATAGCACTCCAGCTGGTAGCGCTATTTTTAGAACCCATAGCGCTGCAACCTACAGCTCTTCGTTTAAATTCCCACACGTTAAACTGACAGCGCTCTGTTTAAACCTGGAGCGGGACAGGCAGCCTGGAGAGAATGAATGGGTGATGTTTTCTGGTCGAGACCCTTCTTCAGACTGAACTGAACTCCGTATTTAAAATCCGTATTTAACACAAAACCATACATCCGTATTCTAATCGCATTTCTGTACAAAATACGGGAAAATCCGTACTACTTGGCAGCTCTGCATGACCATACACTTTGCCACTCTGTATTCCATTTGCCACTTTGCCCACTCTCCCAACCTATTCCAAGTTCTTCTGCAGACTCCATGCTTCTTCACATTACCTCCACCTATCTTGGGCCCAACTTGCCCATGCTGACCAAGATGTTGCATCTACATTTCTGCATTTGCCCCATATCCCTCTAAGCATTTTTTTTTCATTAAATGTACTTGTCCAAATATCTTTTAGATGTTGCTATAGTACCAACCTCAACAACCTCCTCTGGTAGCTCGTTCCATATGCCCATATACTCAGTGTGGAAAAAGTTACTCATCAGGTTCCTATTAAATCTTTCCTCTCTCACCTTAAATCTATGTCTCTGATTCTTGATTCCCCTATTCTGCATAAAAGACTGTGCATTCACCTAGTCTATTCCCCTCATGAGCTTTCACACCTCCGCCTCCTGTGCTTCAAGGAATAAAGTCCTAGCGCGCTCGGCCTCTTCTATAACTCATGCCCTCACGTCCTGGCACCATCCTCATAAATCTTCTCTGCACTCTATTCAACTTAACAACACCCTTCCTACAGAATGGAGAACAGAACTGAATACAATACTCCAAATGCAGCCTCAGCAAAGCCTTGTACAACTGTAACAATGATCTCCCACAGACAAAACCATGCTGACTATTCTTAATCAGCCCGTCTATTCAAATGCATATATGTGCCTTATCCTTCAGAATCCTCTCCAGTAACATGCCAATCACAGATGTTAGGCTTGTAGGTCTATAGTTCCCAGGCTTTTCCTTACAGCCCTTCTTTCATAGAGGCACAACATTAGCCACTCTCCAATCTTCCGGCACCTCACCCATGTCGAATGAAGATATATATATATATAGATATCTATATCGATATCTATATATATATATATATATATATATATATATATATCTCGGCCAAGGCACCTGCAGTTTCTTCTCTAGCATAATTTAGATATAAATTAGGAATCCAGTCTAATAATTAAGTAAAATGACATTGATGCAGGATGGTGAATTATTTAAATTGGAATGGAAGCATTGGTTTGAAAATTCCCTACATAACATGCATTTGACTTTAACAACACTAGTTAGTTGATCAATCACACAAAACAAAACTCACCCTTTTGTGTTGCTTATCCAGTTTGTCTTTAGTTTCTTCAAGTTCATTTTGTACCTTTTGTACATGCTTGTTCATTTTTCGGATGGTTGAGTGCAATATCTCCCAGACGTACAATCTAAAACATCAGAATAAATTTAGTCTTGTACATTTGCATCAAAAGAACACAATGTACTCGATTTTTTCCTTGTCAATATTCAAAACATTACCTGGTGAAATCATGTCCCATTTCTGATGAGAAGATCCAGTTTGCTACTGCTGCGCAGTCTACAATCTGTGTCCGGATCATTTTGTCAACCAACATGGCCATCATCTGCAAAGCATCAAGAAAAATTAGGTCTAATAGGACAAATTAATATTCAACGTCCCAATACTGGAGTGTTAATTCATTGATTCTGTGAAACTTATATAGCTATTCCTTGGAACATAGAACAGATCCATCGGTCCATTATGTTTGAGCCGACCACGATGCCAATTTAAACTGCACACCCTTTACTTCATTTACATTTTTCAATATCAGCCCTGGCGTCAAGTAACAGCATATAAAAGGGATGCGACTATTAGTAGGAGAGGCCATTATGAGAAAGGTTGTTTTAAAATCCAAGTGTTGAGCTTGAGGTCTAAGTGCAGAAGCATTGAGATAGGTGTCAGCAAAAAGGCTGAGCAATAACCAGATAAGTCAAGGTAAGGTATTTATTTTTCTTTAAAACCTGGTAGGAAATTGATGGGTAGAAATGGCAGTCAGTGAAGTGGTATATTCTTCCTGTGAAATGTAGATCAATTGTCCCTGACAATGATGTTTGCAGGCAGTATGTCCAGTGGCTAGATTGGCATTGGGACTCACAGAAGAGCATACAGGACCCAGAAAGTGTTAGTTCGGGGCTTTGGGAAATCACATCAAAGGGTTAGCCAGATTATTAGTGGATAACCATTAGGAGGGGCAAGCAGGCAATGCACGTCTGAGGTGGCAGACTTGTGCAGACTTTCCCTCATTCACAAATATACAGCTTTGTATACTATTGGTGGGTGAGCCTCTGAGTGGCAAGCAGTAGCCAAAATCAGTGATGGGGGCACATTTGTCTGTAAGATGTGATTCTGAGCATGTACTGTAACAAGCTGTTGTGGAACATTACAACCTTCTCTGTAGTATATCAAGGAAGGACAAGGTCTAGGCAAGCAGTAATGATGGGAGGAATAGTCAGGGCTAATCGGGCTTTTCTGTGAACACGAGCGAGACTCCGGGATGGTGTGTTGCATTACCGGGATGGTGTGTTGCATTGGGTTTGGGTATTGAGTATAAGAATTATCATGTGTAGGAAGGAACTGCAGATGCTGGTTTAAACTGAAGATAGACAGAAAGAGCTGGAGTAACTCAGCGAGATAGGTAGCATCTCCGGAGAGAAGTAATGGGTGACGTTTCGGGTAGAGACCCTTCTTCAGACTGGTTAAGGATAAGGGAAACGAGAGATATAGACGATGATGTGGAGAGATAAAGAACAATGAATAAAAGATATGCAAAAAAGTAACGATGATAAAAGAATTAGGCCATTGTTAGCTGTTTGTAGGGTGAAAACGAGAAGCTAGTGCAACTTGGGTGGGGGAGGGATAGAGAGAGAGAGAATGCCGGGGCTACCTGAAGTGAGATAAATCAATATTCATACAACTGGGCTGTAAGCTGCCAAAGCGAAATATGAAATGCTGTTCCTCCAATTTGTGTTTAGCCTCACTCTGAGAATGGAGGAGACCTAGGACAGAAAGGTCTGTGTAGAAATGGGAAGGAGAATTAAAGTGTCCGGCAACCAGGAGATCAGGGAGGTCCTGTTAACCCTTTTAGCCTTAATGTATTTATAAAATCTCTTGGGATTAGCCTCAATATTAAATGCCGGAACTATCTGCTGTCCCCTTCTTGTCCTCTTGATTTCCTTTTTTAGCGCGCTCCTCAGTTCCCGAAACTCCTCCAGGGATACACTTAGTCCCAGCTGCCTATACCTGCCCCATGCCTCCTTCTTACTCTTGACCAGAGCCTCAATTTCTCTTATCCTCCAAGCTTTACACTCATCTGCCTTGCCCATTATTCTCAAACAGGAACATGCATGGCCTGGACTCTGGTCAGCACACTTTTAAAAACACCCACTTTCCAGACATTTAATTTCCATCAAGCAACCTGTTCCAATCAACTTTGCTTACATGAGTTCCGAACTCATGTAAGCAAAGTTGGCCTTGCCGCAATTTAGAATTTCAACTGTGTGCCCGTGTTGTTTCTATCCATAACTATCTTAAACCTAATAGAACAGTGATCACTGGTCCCAAAAGGTTCATCCACAAACACTTCATTCACTTGCCCCTCCTAATTGCCTAAGAGTTGATCAAGCATTGCCCTTTCCCGTGTTTGGCCCTCTGTATTGCAGGGAAAAATAAACAAAGTAAATACATAAAATTGAAACTAAATAACTTTAAAATCTAAACCCAGTGCGAGTCAGTGTTTCAAACACGAATTAACAAATCCCAGCCTAGCTGACAGAAATTACAGTATTAGAGGTCTTCATTTGACCAAGAACCTGACTTCATAGTACTTATACGGTTGTTCTTTTCCTGTATACTTCAATATTTACTTTGCAAGTATTTACCCAACTCCCTCTAAATGATATGAGGGACTTGTATCAACTAACACATTCATTCTTAGGGTCTTGGGAACAACAAATGGCAAATATTTATTTTAGTAAAAACACGAAGTGCTGGAGTAACTCAGTGGGTCAGGCAGAATCCTTGGAGAACATGGATAGGTGACATTTTGGGTCGGAACCCTTCTGAACTTTCGATGGTTGCGATTGGTGTATATATCAAGTGGCTGGTATGCCATACAAGGTAAAATTTGAGCCCATATTCAAGTGCTGGAAACTATTTTAGGTAGAGAAATAACAAACATCAGGTGCAATTTAAATTAAAAAAGCAATGATAAGTACAGGGGTAAGCCATATGCAAGACATATTTTCCCTTTCAACTGGCACTGCAGATCTATATTTTCTGTTGACTGAAAGGAAGAGGTACGGTGAAACCAGGAAACAATTTTTACCTGAGGATGGCACTTCCAAGTGTCATACATAACTCTTAGTACATGTAACTTGCCCTCATCACCTTCAGCCAACGTTTTAAAAATCTCATGAAACCTACAAAACAAAAATCAGCCCATGAAAACAAGCAATTAAATGTAGAAGGCGTGTCACCAAAATATAGGGTTGAAGATGAGAGGCTCACTCTGCAACTTCCCTTAAATTCTGGCTACATGTACATTTCTTCGCATTGCTTTATTGTTTTCCTTTATTTTCAGCTAAATCCCTTCACGAGGTGCTGTAACTGCTTGTATTATCCCTGCCTTAGATATTTTGGGGGGGTTTTCATGAAAAGGCAGATTTCTAAACACTTTTAGTTTTTAATTTAGAAATACAGCGTGGAAACAGGCCCTTCGGCCCACCAAGTCTGCACTGGCCAGCGATTAAGTAAATAAGTTTATTGGCCAAGTATTCACATACAAGGAATGTGCCTTGGTGCTCCGCCCACAAGTAACAACATGACATAGAGTGACAGTTACGAATGACTCAGAAAACACTAAACATTAATAATAATAAGACATTAATGATAAAACACCATTGATCAAGCATGTGAACCAACAAAATACCAGATCAAAGGGAGGCTACAGATTTTTGGCTGTTGAGTAGAGCAACTACTCGTGGATAAAAATTGTTTTTATGTCTGGCTGTGGCAGCTTTGACAATCCGGAGTCGCCTTCCAGAGGGAAGTGATTCAAAGAGTTTGTGGCCAGGGTGAGAGGGGTCAGAGATGATCTTGCCTGCTCGCTACCTGGCCCTTGCAGTGTACAGTTCATCAATGGAGGGAAGGTTGCAGCCAATAATCTTCTCTGCTGATCGGACGATTTGCTGCAGCCTCCAGGTGTCGTGCTTGGTGGCTGAGCCAAACCAGACCATGATGGAGAAGGTGAGAACAGACTCCATGATGGCTGTGTAGAATTGGACCATCATTGCCTATGGCAGATTGTGCTTCCTCAGCTGCTGCAGGAAGTACATCCTCTGTTGGGCCTTTTTGACTGTGGAGTCGATGGTAGCCCCCCCACTTAAGGTCCTTGGAGATGATGGTTCCCAGGAACTGAAAAGACTCCACAGATGTGACTGTGGTGTTGTTGACGGTGAGTAGGGTGAGGGGAGGGGGAGCTCTCCTAAAGTCTGCAATCAATTCCACTGTCTTAAGAGCATTGAGCTCTAGGTTGTTGCTATGGCACCAGGACGCCAGCTGTGACACTTCCTGTCTGTAGGCAGATTCCTCCCCATCCTGGATCAGTCCAATCAGGGTTGTGTCGTCCGCAAACTTGAGAAGCTTGACAGAGGTGTCTGTGGAGGTGCAGTCGTTGGTGTAGAGCGAGTAGAGGAGAGGAGAGAGTACACAGCCTTGTTTGCGGGTCCAAGATGTGCTTTCCCAGCCTCACATGCTGCTTCCTGTCTGTCAGGAAGTTGGTGATCCACTGACAGAGGGGTTCAGGCACAGTCAACTCGGAAAGTTTGGAGTGTAGTAGTTCTGGCACAATGGTGTTGAATGCAGAGCTAAAATCAACAAACAGGATCCTCGCATAGGTCCCCTGGCGGTCTAGATGCTGTATGATGAAGTGCAGGCCCAGGTTGACTACGTCATCCACAGATCTATTGGCCCGATATGCAAACTGCAGAGGGTCCAGCAGGGAGTTCGTGATATTTTTCAGCTTGGCCAGCACAAGCCTTTCGAATGTCTTCATGACTACAGAGGTCAGTTCGACAGGCCTGTAGTCATTAAGACAAGTAATCCTTGCCTTTTTGGGTAGAGGGACAATAGTGGAGACTTTGAAGCAGGCAGGGACAGTACATGTTTGCAGGGACTGGTTAAAAATGTCTGTATAGACCGGTGCCAGCTGTTTGGCACAGAGCTTAAGAGTAGAGGGGGGAACATTGTCAGGTCCTGGAGATTTCCGGCTCTTTTGTCCTCTGAAAAGCCTCTCCACATCCTTTATTTTGAATGAATGAATGATGAATGAATGAATGAATTTTTATTGTTGATATTTGATAAGCTATGTTGTGCAGCACAGAGGGTGTGGGTGATTGGGTGTGAAGTGGAGATTGGAGGGGAGTGGGTGTAGAAAGACCCAGTCTTTGCAGACTGGGGTCAGACAGTGGGTGTGAAGTGTTGGTTGGGGTGGGAAATGGTCCAGTCTTTTCATACTGGAATCTTGCCTTAAGTTGGTATGAAGTGGTGAATGGGAAGGAGAGGGTGCAGGGTCCATTCTTTGTAGACTGGGGTCTGGCTGTGTTGGTTGGGGAGGGGGGGGAGGGGGTACCAGGGTTACGTTTCTGATTTTCAAACCTGCAGTAAAACATATTCAGATCGTTGGTCAGCTGACGATTGTCCAAAGAGCGGGGGGCTTTCCTCTTGTAGCTGGTAATTTCTGGCAAGCCCTTCCAAACTGAAGAAGAGTCACTAGCTGAGAACTTGCTCCTCAACTTCTCAAAGTACCTTTCCTTGGCAGCTCTGATTCCTCTTCTCAGCTTGTACTTGGCCTGCCTGCAGAAGTCTGCATCCCTGCTCCTGTAGGCCTCCTCTTTAGACCGTCGGAGCTGTCTGAGTTCTGCAGTGAACCAGGGCTTGTTGTTGTTGAACCATGTCCCGGTCTTAGTTGGAATGCAACTGTCCTCGCAAAAGCTGACATATGATGATACAGTGTCCGTATACTCATCGAGGCTTGTGGTTGCTTCCCTGAACACATTCCAATCCGTGCAGTCAAAGCAGGATTGTAGGTTCTCAATTCCCTCGCTTGTCCACCTTTTCGTTGTTCTGACCACAGGCTTAGCAGCTTTTAGTCTCTGCCTGTAGGTCGGAATAAGGTGAACTATGCAATGATCAGAGAGACCCAGACCCGTCCGGGGAACAGAGCGATATGCGTTCTTGATTGCCGTATAACAGTGATCGAGTGTTCTCTCCCCTCTGGTGGGGCAGGTAACATGAGGTCTGTATTTTGGAAGTCACGGCTGAGGTTAGCTTTGTTAAAGTCCCCCAAAACAATGACCATGGAGTCCAGGAAGTCACTCTCTACCCTCATTACCTGGTCAGCGAGTTGCATTTGCGCCTCACATATGCAGGCTTGGGGGGCAATGTAAACTCCAGCGAGAATAAAGGAGTTAAATTCCCTCGGAGAGTAGAAGTGTTTGCAGTTTATAAAGAGGGATTCTAGGTTGGGAGAGCAGGAATTTGACAGTACCGTGATGTCGCTGCACCAGTCCTGGTTGGTATAGAAGCATATTCCACCGTCTCTTGATTTCCCCGCTGCCTCCACTTCGTGATCCGCTCTGTGAAGTTGGAAGCCAGCCAGTTGCAGCGCGCTGTCCGGGGTCGACTCACAAAGCCAGGTCTCGGTGAAACACAGGGCAGCAGCTCGAGAGAAGTCCTTGTTTGTCCGATGCAGGAGTTGCAGTTCGTCCACTTTGTTCTTGAGAGAACGTACGTTTGCCAGGAATATGCTCGGGAGTGGTGTGCGTGATCCTCGTAGTCGGAGACGGGTGAGTGCTCCAGAGCGCTTCCCACGGGTCCTCCTCCGTCTCAAGACCTTGAACGCAGCCACAGCCCCGCTGACGAGTATGTCCAAATAATCCAGCGAGTGAGAGAAATCCGGAACGATGTTTGGAGGTACCGTGTCTGATGTTAATGAGTACCTCTCTCATGAAAGTGATCCTTGTAGGGTTTTCACAGACGACACAAACGAACAAACACATACAAAACAGCAAGGAGCAGTATACCGTGGCCGCCATCGTCGGCGCCAGCAGCAGCAAGCAGCAGCTACCTGTACACTATTTCTACCCTACACACTAGGGACAATTTACAGTATCCAATTAACCTACAAACTTGCACTTTTTGGGAATGTGGGAAGAAACCAGAGCACTCGGAGAAATCCCATGCGGTAACAGGGAGAACATGCAAGCTACGTACAGATAGCACCCGTAGTCAGGATCAAACCCAGGTCTCTGGCACTGCGAGGCAGCAACTCTACTGCTGTGCCACTGATCTGTCCACCAACCTCAACTAATTGAGGATACCATACCTAAAGTACAGGGGTAAGCCACTGCCCTCATTCCACAATAAGATAATAGTGGAATAAATCAAGGTCCATCACTTTTCCACTCCCCTCGACTCTCAAAATGTGTGTCAATCATTATCTTCAATATAATGACCATGCACTGTTTTCAATATGGAGAATTCTAAAGAGCCTGATGGCACTGAGAGAATAAATTCCTCAGATGCATCATTACTAGGCTCTGGGACAAAAAACCTCAATGTCAATCCACCTTAGAAGTTCATGCTTCAATAAGATCATTTCCAAAAAAATGTACACAGGTCCCACCTGCTTAATGTGCCTTTACCCCAGGAATTAATCCAGTGAAATCTCTGTAGTGTTTCTTTCTCAAAAATGACTCAATAAGTTGTCCCACCCTGCAAGGTAACATCTAAACTCCCCTGCTTTTATGCTCCATGTTCATAGGCCAACATTCCATTGCCTTTTTAATAACTTGCTGCATGCACAGGTTGCCCTTTTATTTCATGCACTTGGACCATGCAGATGCCTTTTGATATTTTAAAGTGTCCTGCTATTACCTCCTTAATAAGATTCCAGAGTTTTTTCATTGCCAGATTTCATACTAAGTGGTGTATTGCTTCCTGCTTTCAGACTGTCTCCTTTTGAATAATCACATTAAATTTGCATCTGTCCTGTTCTATTTACATGTATGAAAGACCACCATTACATTGCCACATTCAAATACTAGGTGAAAATGGGCAAAACTCGCCTATAAGTAATATGAACCCGTATGTGCTTTGGATCCTAAGATGCATTACAGGGTAGATGTTGACAGAAAATGCTGGAGAAACTCAGCGGGTGAGGCAGCATCTATGGAGAAAAGGCGACGTTTCGGGTCGAGACCCTTCTACAGACTGATGTCGGGGGGGGGGGGGGCAGGAAAAAGAAAGGAAGAGGCGGAGACAGTAGGCTATGTGGGAGAGCTGGGAAGGGGGAAGAAAGCAAAGACTACCTGTAATTAGAGAAGTCAATGTTCTTACCGCTGGGGTGTAAACTACCCAAGCGAAATATGGGGTGTTGTTCCTCCAATTTGGGCTGGGCCTCACTCTGGCAATAGGGGAGGCCCAGGAGAGAAAGGTCAGATTCAGAATGGGAGGGGGAGTTGAAGTGCTGGGCAACCGGGAGATGTTTCCACCAGAATAGAGAGTCCCAAACAAAAGAATATAGTTACCATATGGGTGGAAGAAGTTGCACTCATTAAATACATGAGTGTAGGATTTTTTTCCTCACAGAAGGTAGTGAATCTTTGGAATTCTCTACCCCAGAGGGTTGCAGAGGCTAGATAACTGGATATAGGTACATTTTTCAGAGAAAGACAGAGAGAAATTGAGGGTCATGGAGAGCGAGTGCCGAAGAGCAATCAAGGCATGGATCATATTGTATGCAGTTTGAAAGTTATTCCTATTTCTATAGGTGTGTTTTCATGTTTTAATGCGTTAACCAGCCCTTAAATCACCAGTTACTCCATTTATAGAACCAGTAACTGTACTTACTTAACTGTTAAGTTATTTCTCATTTAACAAAAACGTAATTTACGCATTTGCCCACGGCAGCATTCAATTTTTTTAGAATACACGTCCTTGAGTTACAAAAGCAACAAATAGTGCAGCACTCTCCAACCACAAGACGGCAGGATGCATTTTACCCAGCCATTTCAATTTACAAGTTTGCTCGGCAGAACATTTTCTAGGAACACATCCCTTTGTAAATGGAGGAAAACACTGGACCGACAACATTTTATTTTATCTGCATTAATTAATAGTTAAGTTCAGTACATTAGAAAAACACAATCTTGTAATTTAATAAATCTAATATACAGAATCAAAACATTTTCTGATTTGATCATCCTATTAACAAGCAAATTTACATGTTATCATATAGTTCCAATTTTTAATAATGGAAAAGGTATACACTTACTTTGCCAAAGCACTGAAAGAATGGCTGAAGGATTTGGATGCCAGGTATAGCAATGTCTGTACAAAAACCTCAATCTTCAAAGGATTAAAGCTGAAACCTTCATCTGAAATGGAAGCTCAAATATGTTAGTTATTGATCTTAGAATTCCTTCTTGATAAATGTGACAAAGTAAGTGACTTCTGAGATTCGTGGAAAGTGAAATTAGCTGTATGAATATACTGGAGGGGAAAATAAACAAAGTACTGTAAATACATAAAATATTGTTTGAAAACAGGTAACGTAAAATCTAAATTCAAAGTGTGAGTCAATAATACAGACACTTTAGAAAATCCCACCTTAGCTGACAGAAATTACAGCATTAGAGGTAATCATTTGACAAACTGAATTTACAGTACTTCTAAAGTTGTTCTTTTCTTGTATCGTTCAATATTTGCTTTTCAAGTACTTACCCAACACCCTCTAAATGTGATGAGGGATTTGCATCAGCTAACACATACATTGTTAGGGCTTTGGGAACAATAAATGGTAAATGCTAATTTTGATATCTTACCTCATGTTCAATCAGATGACAAGATAGCAAGGTGGTGAGCAGAAATGTAAATATTCATATACAACCCTTTCCACTATCTATCAAACAATTGGTTACCAACCCATTTTAAGATATTCCCATCTTTGCCACAGCCTTTGCTCTTATGCTGGAGTCAATATTAACTTTTCTTCAGGTGAATAATACTTTCCTTTCTGCCATGTCAGCAGCCTTCAAATAATCAAATAAATAAGTCAAGCAGATCCTACGAGGTCTAAAACCATACCTACCTATCGCAGATTGCAGCCTGCTCCACAATAGTCCCATTATATTCCCACTCATTTACAGGGTCATAAACTTTCCCAATACTAGAATTTAGGCCTATAGTTCAGTCCATGCTGTTTTTTTACATACAGAGTATTTTTTGTAAATTACCAAATTATTCAGCTTTGGTTCTAATGCAGTGAACTCTGAAAAATATCCAGAAGAGGTTCACAAATAGTGACGTCATCGGGTGGCGCCACGCATGGCAGCCTCACCAGTAGTTTGCAGGCCTGAGACAGGGAAAAAACGGAAAAAAGAGGAAGAGATATGGGGATCCAGTGGGCATTGCCCCCTGGTAGGATTCCAAGGGGCAACGCCCCTGGCGGGGGTAAAAGGGGGCAGCGTCCCCTTTATGCAGATTTTTTTGATAATTGCACCTTGAAATGACAGTTTTCTTGCCTGTTTACCCTTAATTTCTCGCAGGGTCTTCCCCACTCACACGGAACCCCTTACTGCTCACACTCACAGGGACCCATCCACCCCCCACCTTTGCACACTCACAGGAAACCCACCTTTGCTCACTCACAGGGAACCCTTCACTGCTCACACTCACAGGGACCCACTCACCTTTGCTCACACTCACAGGGACCCCCTCACTGCTCACACTCACAGGGACCCCATCACTGCTCACACTCACAGGGATGTCCCTTCGCCTTTACTCACACTCAGAGACTCCCCCCTCTGTTCACCAGAGCTCAGACTCCCTCTACTTGCTTTAAAACGCTTATTGAAGCACCCCTATTAAAACGCCCCGGTCCTGCAGCCGCGCCCCGGCCTTTCCCAGCCCAGTGCCCACTCTCCCGCAGCCATGCCCCAGGCCCTGTTCACCAGGCCTCGCCTAGTCCCGCCCCCAGATGCCTCTCCTCCAATCATCGCGCTGAATCATCATGCCCAGCCCCCACTGCCTGCTGACCGACGTCCCTCTCGTCCAATCGGCGCCCTCGTTTATCAGTCCCACCCCCACTATCTCGCGGAAAGCCATTTATAGATTTATAGAGATGTAGATTTTTTTTTAATTTCAAAATCCGCGGAGAAATCTCATGCCTGAGTTTGTCCGTCCTTTCACCCTTTTTGTTATTTTTAGTCTGTCTAAAAGTATGTTTTCAGAGGTTTCTTAATCTTTTTTATGTGGGGGGTGGGGAGGGGTAACCATTTTCCAGTCACTTCCTGATCGGAGATGCATCTTTTCTCCGAGTCGCATCTTCGCCGTCCCCTTGCGGCTACCAACTGGATTGGCGTGGCTTTTCCTGCTGGAGACCGGCCAGAGCTTCAGCGGCGGCGTAGCACTGAATTACCATCGCGGAGTCGGCGATGCCTTACCGGGGATTGCCATGTTGGAGCTCCGGAGTGTTGGGCCTGGTTTGTGGAGCTGTGGTTGCGGAGCTTCTAGCCGCGGGCAGCGCTGACTCTAACATCTCGGAGTCCTGGTAACCCCTTGCCGGGGGTCGCCAGTGTTAGAGCTCTGCCCAGCTCGGCCTATGGACCTCGGGAGCCGCGGTCTCCGGTAAGAGGCGGCCGATTCGGAAACTCCAAGCGTGTGTTCTTCCGTTCCGACATCGGAGTTCCGATTATCCCAGCGAGAGGGCCTGAATATCAGGCTGCCGTAGCGGCGACTGCGGAGGGCTCAAAGGTCCTGACAACGGGTAAACAATGAGGAAGATGACTGAACTTTATTGCCTTCCCTCACAGTGGGAAACGTTGATTCTGTTGTGCGGGTATGTTTATGTTAAACTCTATCGTGTATTGTGTTCTTTTATATTCGTATGGCTGTATGGTAACTCAAATCTCACTGTACCAATTGGTGCATGTGACAATAAATGTAACTTGAACTTGAAACTTCAAGTCCATTTTGCTTATAAATCTCAGAATGGGAGCAGTCTAGAACTTAATCTACATGCAATTTTAACAATCCCACAATGTGATTGCTTGTTACTTTAAAAGATATTTAACAAAGACTTCTGGCTTTATTTTATTTTGCACTATACTGGGCATTTATTTATTGAACTTTTTTTGTTTGTTTATTGTTATCTATTCAGTACTGTGTTTACAAACATGTGCAGCTGCAAGTAAGCATTTAATTGTTCTGTTTTGGTACATATGACAATTAAACATTCTAGACTTGTCTCTTGAGTTGTCAAAGCCGGTGAGATGACAAATGAGGAGCATTGTATGCAGTTCTGATCACCATACTGAGGAAGGATATGGTTAAGCTGGAGAGGGTGCATAAAAGATTCACCAGAATATTGATAGGTTTCAAGATTTGAGTTAAGAAGAGACCAGATAGGTTGGGACTGTTTGATCTGGACCAAAGGAGGATGAGTGGTGACGTTATGGAGATTTATAAAATAATGAGGAGCTTAGATGAGGTGATCAGTCTTTTTCCCAGGGTAGGGGAGTCTTGAACTTGCAGGCATTGGTTCAATGTTAGAAGGGAAAGGTTTAAAGAGGGTGGCGAGTACAGGGAACAAGCTGCCAGATGAAGTAGTAGAAGTATTCTTCATAGCGAGATGATTTGAGTTTAGGAGCAAGGAGGACCTACTGCAGTTGTACATGGCTCTGGTGAGACCACACCTGGAGTATTGTGTGCAGTTTTGGTCTCCTAATTTGAGGAAGGACATTCATGCTATTGAGGGTGTGCAGTATAGGTTTGCCAGGTTAATTCCCGGGATGGCGGGACTGACATACGATGAAAGGATGGATCGACTGGGCTTATATTCACTGGAATTTAGAAGGATGAGAAAGGATCATATAGAAACATATAACATTCTTAAGGGATTGGACAGACTAGATGCAGGAAAAATTTTCCTGATGTTGAGGGAGTCCAGAACCCGGGGTCACAATTTAAAAATAAGGGGTAGGCCATTTAGGACTGAGATGAGGAAAAACGTTTTCACCCAGAGTTATGAATCTGTGGAATTCTCTGCCACAGAAGGCAGTGGAGGCCAATTCACTGGATGTATTCAAGGGAGTTAGATATAGCTCTTAGGGCTAAAGGAATCAAGGGATATGGGGAAAAAGCAGGAACGGGGTACTGATTTTAGATGATCAGCCATGATCATATTGAATGGCGGTGCTGCCTCGAAGGGCCGAATGGCCTATCCCTGCACCTATTTTCTATGTTTCTAAGTGGGTGCAATTACAATGTTTAAGAGACATTTGAACAGGTACAAACATAAGAAAGATTTAGAGGGAGACAGGTCAAACACACGGAAACGGGACTAGCTCAAGGAGGCACCTTGCTTGGTTAAGTGAAGTAAAAAGGTCTGTTTTCCTGCCATCTAACTCCATGACTAATTTTATTATGCCTGATCAGCACTTCAACTGTTTACCCATTTTCCAACCCAACTTGGATACCCTTTTCAAACAAAAACATATATCTTTCAACTTTAGAGGCTTTAATTGTCTCTGTAATGTTGAATACAAGATTATAACTGATTTAGATAAAGTAGAGTAGACTATTCCCATGAACATTAGGCCTGAGGGAGATAGATTAAATTCAAGATAAAAAAAATAAGTGAGACGAGGGAAAAAAAAGACATTAATTATAATCTAGAATTCACCGCAATGGGTATGGATTCAGAATCTGTGCTTCTAAAAGGGAAATATGTTAAAACTGAGAATGAAAACATGGTCAGCTCTGGAGATAAAACAAAGTGATGCTTCCAAGTTGATTGCTCCATTAGGGACTTACATAGACTTACTACGTCAAATGGACTCGTGCAATGCAACAATTAATGTTGTGGACAATTGCAGAGATCTAGAAACTAAATAAATGAAGTAAAAATGTCACCGATTTTAAGTATGGAAAAACTGTAGTACGTTTCAGTGAACCAACTCCATTGTTGGTTTCACATAGACATGTTTAATGTTCCCCGGGATATCCGGGGAATAATACCCATCCTCCCATGGCATGAACTGGTGTACAGCACTTTGGTCAACGTGAGTTGTTCTTAAATGTGCTATACAAATAAAATTCATTGATTGATTGAGATAAAGTATTTGACTGCAAGCTTTTTGGGATTATGGAGAAAGATTATCAAAATTTGCGTTTCTACACATACTTCTGGCATCAATGGCAAGAAATTGATTGAAAGCGTACCAAAGAGCACGCCACATAATATTCTCTGTATTTAGGGCCGTGGAATCTTAGCAGGGCATCATTAGTTTGGTCCATTTTGGATCCCTTGAAGTTTGCTTATATTTGTGGCTGGTAGATTTCTATTAACCTGAAATTTCACAATACTTCTTTCTTTCCTCAGATCTTTGGCATATGGAAAGCAATGTCAATTAATTACTCTGGAGAACCTCATAATTGTAATGAGTAAATTTTCTTCACCACTCTTCTATACGTTCTTTCCCTAGCCAGTTGTGTACTGACATGTGGAACATGTGTCACTCTAACACCAGATTTTTTCTATCTTCTGAATATCTCTAAAATCATAAGAAATGAAACTGGAAGTAAACCATTCTACCGGGCGGCACTGTGGCGCAGTGGTAGAGTTGCCGCCTTACAGCGTCAGAGACGCGGGCTCAATCCCAGCTGTCTGTCTGTACGGGGGCTGTCTGTACGGAATTTGTACATTCTCCCCATGACCGTGTGGGTTTTCTCTGAGATCTTCAGTTTTCTCCCACACTCCAAAGACATACAGGTTTGTAGGTTAATTGGCTTGGTATAAATGTAAATTGTCACTAGTGCGTGCAGGATAGTGTTAATGTGCGGGGGTCGCTGGTTGGTGCGGACTAGGTGGGCCGAAGGGCCTGTTTCCATGCTGTATCTCTAAACTATACAAGTTGTCTCTCATTATTTCAAGAAGATCATAGCAGATAGTTTACCTCAGTCCCACTTTCCTGCACAAATTCCATGTCCACAATTTTATTACTATCCAAATCTACCTTGCATACACTCAGCAACTGTGTCTCCATAATCATTTTGGGCAAATACTAAATATTCACTGCCTCTGGGTGAAAAAAATTCCCTCCATCTAGGTGCGTTCTTATCCCGACAGGCATACCAAGTGGAACCTAGACTGAGTGTTTGAAAGGAGCTGAGCTTTTGCAGAACGGCATTTTTAAAACTGCCAAATCTGCTCACAATACTCCAAATGCAGCATGACCACTGCCTTATTAAGCCTCAGCATTACATCCCATCTTTTATATTCTAGTCCTCTCAAAATAAATGGCAACATTGCATTTGCTTTCCTTACTACTGATTCAACTTGCAAATTAACCTTTTGGGAATCCTGCACCTGCACCCCCATGTCCCTTCGCAACTTCAATTTCTGAATCCTCTCCCCATTTAGAAAATAGTCCAAGCCTTTATTCCCTCTACCAAACTGCATAACCGTATATTTTGCTAGGCTGTTCCACTTGCCACTTCTTTACCCACTCTCTCAACCTGTCCAAGTCCTTCTGCAGACTCCCTACTTCCTCAACACTACCTGCTCCTCCATCCGCAAACCTGGCAACAAAGCCATCAATTCCATCATTCAAATCATTAATATACAAGGTGAAAAACTGCAGAACCAACACCAACCTCTGCAGAACACCACGAGTCACCGGCAGCCAACCTCAATAAATATTTCTTTATTCCCACTCTTTGCCTTCTGCCATTCAGCCAATCTTCTTTCCATGCTCTTCTCTTACCTCTAAAACCATGGGCGTCACTTTATCAAAGGCCTTTGTCTATTGTCTATTGCCTTCTGAAAATCGAAGTAAACATCTAATGACTCTCCTGTGTCAATCCTGCTATTTAATTCCTCAAAGAATTCCAACCGATGTGTCAGGCAAGATCTCGCCTTCACAAAACCAAATCTTACCTACCATTGTGTTCCAAATCGGTAATGTAGATAAACCAAAAAGTGAACCCAGCGCTAGCCTCTTCCTCACTCCACTAGTCACAGCCCTCCAATCAGAAAAGCACCTATAACCACAACTATCCATTGACTCCTTCCTTCAAGCCAATTTTGAATCCAATTGGCTAGTTCATCTTGGATTCCATGTGTACGAACCTTCCAAACAAGCTTACCATGTGGAACTTTGTGCATGTAGAAAACATCTACTGTGCTGCATTCATCAATCCTCTCGGTGACCTTTTAAACAATCTATCAGATTCATGGACACAATGTTCTGTGGACAAAACAATGCTGACTCTCCTTAGTTAAAAGCCCCTATCCAAATGTCCCCGCCAAAAACGTTCCCACTGACATCAGGCTCACTGGTTTAAATTTCCCTGGCTTGTTTTTGCTGCGCTTCTTAAATAACCGTACAACATTAGTCTTCCAGAACGTCACGTGGCTGAAGGGGCTGTCTCACTGCAGCAACCTAATGCACGAGTTCAGAAGACTGTCTTCGACCTTCAAGCACGAGGGCACTCGCCTGAAAAACCTCGAGCTGGATCGACCGTCAACGATGAAACCGCGAGCTGGATCGACCGACCGCACACACACACACAAACACATCGCAAAGGCGGGGGCCAGGGAAAGCGGGGGAGCGCTGTCTGAAATTCACACCCGCGATGAACAGAACGGTAAAAGACGGCTGCACAGTGTACGGTAAGTCCTTTAGAGAAGGGGGGGGGGGAGACAGTTTTAAGAAGCCAGACAACTTATAATAAAGTTTAGCGGGCATTTTACTTACTGGTCGGTTTTCCTTGGTCCTGAAAACTCCAATGAACCAAGTAAAATGCCCGATCAGCGAAGGAGATTGCCTGCGGCTGCTCTCAACTGCCTGTAACTACATAATGACCCAACTCCACTGCACTACGAGTTCAAAAGAACCATGCCGACCAATTTTTACTCGCAGAAAATTTTTCAACATGTTGAACATTTTTCCGCGACCTAGCTGAGGCCGCGAGTAGGCGGGAACTTCCCTCGAACATGAAGGAGAGTTCCAGTGACCTCATAGGACCATGTGTCTACCATGCTGCGAGTTTGAGTCGAGGTCAAACTCTTCTAAACTCGCAGATTAGGTCGCTACAGTGGGACAGCCCCTTAAAAATGATGCAAATATCTGCAATGCATCTGCAATTTCCTCCCGAGCTTCCCACGAGGTCTGAGGATGCAGTTGGTCAGGTCCTGGGGATTTATCCATGGAAACATACAAAATAGGTGCAGGAGTAGGCCATTCAAGCCTTTGAGCCAGCACCACCATTCAATATGATCATGGTTGATCATCCAAAATCAGTACCCCGTTCCTGCTTTTTCCCCATATCCCTTGATTCCGTTAGCCTCAGGAGCTTAATCTATATCTATTAAGCTATATCTAACTCTCTTGAAAGCATCCAGTGAATTGGCCTCCACTGCCTTCGGTGGCAGAGAATTCCACAGATTCACAACTCTGGGTGAAAACGTTTTTCCTCATCTCAGTCCTAAATGGCCTACCCTTTATTGTTAAACTGTGACCCCTGGTTCTGGACTCCCCTTACATTGGGAACATTTTTCCTGCATCTAGCTTGTCCAATCCTTTAACAACTTTATATGTTTCTATAAGATCCACTCTCATCCTTCTAAATTCCAGTGAATACAAGCCAAGTCGACCCATTCTTTCACAGGTCAGTCCCGCCATCCGGGAATTAACCTAGTGAACCTATGCTGCACTCCCTCAATACACTTTAAAACCACCAATACCTTTTCTTTGGTAATTTGAACCTGATCTAAGACATCACACATCCCCGGTCTCAATTCCCTAGCTTCCTTGATCTTTTCCTCAGTAAAAAGGGATGAGAAGTATCAGTTTAATAGTTCCTTCATCTTTTATGATTCTACATAAAGACAGCCATGTTGATTTTTAAGGGAACGTAGTCTCTTCTTAGCCACCCTTTGAATATACCTGTAAAATCTCTTGGGATTTTCCTTTACCTCGCCTGCTAGCACCATTTCATGTCCTTTTTTCCCCCATCCCGATTGCCTTCTTAAGAGTACTCCCACATTTCTTGCATTCATGGAGGGATTTGCTAAATCCGATGTATGCCTCAATTTTCCTAATTAGAGCCTCAACGCCTCTCATCAATCTGGGTTCCCAAACATGCCGTTTTACTCTCACAGGAACATGCTGCACCAGTATTTTTGCTATCTCAATTTTGAAACCTTCCCACTTGCCAGCCACCCATTTATCTTCAAGCAGACTCCCCCAATTGACCTTTGCAAGTTTCTAGCTTATGGCTCCAAAAGCTGCTTTGCCCCTTTTTAAGACCTTAACGTGGGTGAGTCTTATCTTTCTCCTTAACTATTTTAAAACTAATAGAATTATGATCACTGGTCCCAAAGTGCTCCCCCATTGACACTTCAGACGTTAACATAATTTGCATTAAATTCACATTTCTGCAAATAGAAAACAATTCTGACTTTGACACTGATTTCTAAAACTTTTCACATCAAAATTAAAAGGATTTCTTACCATCATCATCATCCTCTTGATTAGGATTTGGGAGATCTTTTAGTATGCTCAGGATTTCATCATTACTTGCTTTACTTTTAATAGCACTGCATAGACTGACAGCGACAGCATAGCCAGGCAGGGAACCTAAAACAATGAACAAAAATAAGCTGAATAGGCTAAAAGTTCATGACAACTGAAATTTCAACTAACTATTTTGTGAATCTGTTTCATCCTTTTACTGCTATTACTTTGCTTACAGCACCTTTAAAGTACATAGTGGTTTTAACTCATACTCAAATGAAAGATTGAACTGAGGAACATTAAAATGCACATGCATGAGATGAGTGAAAAGATGCTGATGTATGAATTAGACTAAGTATGTGCCAAGAGAGAGAAACCGTTTGCAAGAGACATGGTGCATGTGAGAAAAAGACAAGTGCCAGCAACAATTAAACACTTCAAAGTGTTGTAAAATTCCAAACCTGCTTTAAAGAAAGTGTTGCAGTGTACAACAAGCAGCATTAACAGATCATTCAAGTCTAAATCAGTATGCAACAGTAACATTCTCTTCAAGCCCACTTTTCAACTTCCCTTCATCAAAATTCAGGTTAAAGTTGAACAACATTGTTGTTGAGAGAAAATTTCACAAATTGCTAAATAAAAATGCCAATATATCAAAGGCTCCAGATCAGCCTATCACCTTCCAACTCAACTGCTAGATAGCATCTTTAAAGAACTCTAATACTTATTCAGATTATGCAGCATTTCTCACAGTATAAAATGAATGGGTAAAATTCAACATCTAATATTCACAGAAATTAATGAAATCATTCATTACATTCCCGGCCCAGAAATTAAAACCTCCTCATTGGAACAGGTACTCATTACTTACTGTTGCTCTCATCACCATACTTGTAAACACACAGTGGATTTGCTGGCAATAGGGCGGCAAAGTTCTCCGGTACAATGTCCACTATTCTTTGATAATAGGAAAGCCTATGAGCAAGATGATAGTCCATTTATATAGTTGCTAAAGATAGCCAACAACAATTTAAATATATGCAGCTGTTTATGCAATAAAATCAATTTAAGTGAAAGCATGTTGTGTTCTGGATTCTACCCCTTTACCCTGAAGGTGGGAAAGCTGAAAATACATGCTCATTGTGTAGAATATCCTACATAGCACAAAGATGGAAGCTGGGGAAAGTGCTTTAAGAATTGGCTTTCACAAATCAGCGTAACAATGTCAATGGATCTGAAAGAAAATTATTCATTAGTTTTACAGAACTGTTTAAGTGATGAAATCTCTACACAAACTACAGGGAATTCTTATTTTCTTCATGGTGAGAAACTAGAAACTGAAGGAGGAAAGGCATGTGTGCCTGTGCACACAGCTCACTAAAAAGTTGCTGATAAGCGCAAGAAATAATCAAAAGGGCAACAATGGCCTTCAACTCAAGGGAAATGGAATGCAAAAGTGGAAGTGAAGACTTGGGTGCAAATATTATAATACAGTAGGAGATTGTTGAGAAGGTCCTGTGCAATGACTTTTGCTGTGGCAGGCTGCAGGGAGAATCCTCTGTAGTTACTACAATTGGATTTTTTTTGTAGTTAAATTCAAAAATTCCTTTGGAGCACTGCATTCAGTCTCCAACGTCACCACGGAAAGGACCCATTGACTTAAGGGACTACAATACAGATATCAAATAATGAATCTTACTTAGAGGATTGAAGAAGGTAGATCACATTAACTTGGCTTGCATTCTCCTTCATTTAAAAATAATTTAATTGAACTGGTTAAAATGACAAATAAAAATACGACATGAAATATAGAGTTTGTGTTTGATGCATTATACTACTTTGTACGCAGTCGAGTAAGCATTGCAGTAACTAATGAGGGGTCCTGTTTGCCACAGAGCAGGCCATTGTGCAAGTCTTCCTCAACTACCTACTACCAAAGAACTGCATGGGTGCATTCAGTCCATCTCGAGGCATAATTGACATGATCTTCACCACAAGACAAAAGCCGAAAGCAGCATCAATGATACTTCACTGTCACATGTGCCTAGGTACAGTGAAATTCTTTGTTTTTGCATACAATACACAAAGTACGCAAAGAGTCGCCACATATCTGGTGGCGACAAAGTTACAAAAGTACTCATCAGAGTCCTGATAGTCCCTCTTTGTTTTTGGCATACCGTTCCCCTTCCTCACACCCAGGCCCCCCTTCATTCTTTCCCCCTCCCTCCACCGCAGGTCCCACTTTGAACTTGAGGCCCCTCCCCCCCACCGATCCCTCAATCATTATTGTCGCTCTTCCTCACCCTCACAAACACCGTTGACTGAATTAACTGGGACTTTCGATAATCCACCCTAAATTTGTCTCTTTTCAAAAATTTGTCTCAATGCTATAGCTATTTTGTGATGGCATGCAAGTTCCTTCATCACCTCCACTCCAGCAACAAAGAACTTACTACCCTTAGTGATCGAGCTGCAGTACACAGACAACACTCGTGTTAATGCATATTTGGAGGCCGAGTTCGAAGTCATTCGCCCTCAGTTAAATAACAAGAGCTTGGGTCTGTTTCATATACACAAAACCAATCTCTGCCAATGTACACATCCGACCCGGACAACAAACATCCATGATGAAATCCTGTAGTGTACGGACCACTTCATACATCTCAGAAGCCAACTCCTTACTGAAGGTGGTTGCCGATGACAAATTAATCATCACATTCAGTGGTCTAGTACAGCTTTTTAGCATCAGAGGAAAATAATGTGGTTTTCTTTGGCCTATGACTAGTGGTGTGCCTTAGGCATCGGTGCTGGGCCCATTGCTGTTCATCATCTAAATCAATAATTTGGATGTGAATGTATAAGGCATGGTTAGTAAGTTTGCAGATGAAACTAAAATAGGCAGTATTGCAGGCAACTAAGATAATTACAGTGGGATCTTGGTCAGCTGGTCAAGTGGACTGAAGAATCACTAGAGGAGTTTAATTCAGATAAATAAAAGTTGTTGCATTTTGGGAAGTCAAACTGGGCAGGACCTTCTCAGTGAATGGTGGAGCCCTGGGCGTGTTATAGAGCAGAGGGAACCTGAAGTATATAATTCCCTAAAAATGGCATCACTGGTAGACTGGGTAGTACAGAAGGCTTTTGATCTTCATTCTTGTATATATACATACTTGGTTAATAATTTTTTTAAATTTTTATTATTTTTCATTATTAGAAACATAGAAACATAGAAAATAGGTGCAGGAGGAGGCCATTCGGCCTCGAGCCAGCACCGTCATTCATTGTGATCATGGCTGCTCGTCCCCGATCAATAACCCGTGCCTGCCTTCTCCCCATATCCCTTGATTTCACTAGCCCCTAATTAATTATCATATATTATTATATGAAGTCATAAAATCGAGTATAGAAGTTGGGATGTTATGCTGTAGTTGTACGAGACCTTGATGAAGCCACACAAATTATTGTGTTCAGTTTTGGTCCTCCTGCTGTTGGGACGATGCCATTAAGCTGGAAAGGATTCATGAGGATGTTACCAGGAATCGAGGGCCTGTGCTTTAGGGAGTGGTTAGGAAGACTAGGAGTTTACTCCTTGGAGTGCAGGAGTTATGGGGTGATATAGAAGTGTATAAAATCACGAGGGGAATAGATTGGGTGAGTGCACAGTCTTTTGCACAGGATAAGAACTAGAGAGCTTAGAAGGGAAAGATTTAATAAGAACCCGAGGGACAGTTTTTTCACCAGAGGGTGATGGGTATATGGACTAAGCTGCCTAAAGGAAAGTAGATAAGGCAGGTATAATACCAACATTTAAAATATATGGATAGGAATGGTTTAGTGGGATATGGGCCAAATGCAGATAAATGAGACTAGCATGGAGCA
>CM075977.1:162445576-162648076 GCA_038087875.1 Malacoraja senta | reverse complement strand
TAGGTTTGTAGTAGATGTTAGTCGATAGTCTCGCCTATGATGGAGACAGAGAAATCAAAAAAAGGTGAGAGATGTCAGAGACAGTCCAAGTAAATCTGAGGGCAGGGTAAAGTTAATGAAATCACCAAGGTCTGCAGGGGTGCTGGAAAGCCCCGATGTTGTGGAGAAAGAGTTGGGGGATGGTGCATGTGTACATTTGCAACAAGGACTGTCCCCCCTCCTGACTGTACCTTTGGATCAAGGAACAACGATGTAACCAACAAAAAGGCAGGTGTGTCCAGGGTCCTTGTGAATGCCCATGGCTACACCTTTAACTTAACGAAAGTGAGAGGAGTCAAAAGAGAGGTTGTTGAGAGCAAGGACAAGTTCAACCAGGCGAGAGTGTTAGTAGAGGGAAATTGATTGGGTCTCTGATCAAGGAAGACCAGGAGCGTCTCGAGATCGTCCTAGTGGGGTATGCCGGTCGAAAGGCGTCTATGGGGAAAGATGAGGCAATGGGAGCCTGGGAATTGAAAGTTATTGAAGTTGAAGGGCGTGTGAGGTGGAGTCATTATATTTGAAGATGTTTTCTGGGTGGCAGGAGCAGGTAGAAACAATGGGAGCACTAATTAGATCATTCAGAACATGCAAGGTAGACAAAAACGCTGGAGAAACTCAGCGGGTGAGGCAGCATCTATGGAGCAAAGGAAATAGGCAACGTTTCGGGTCGAGACCCTTCTTCAGACTGATGTGAGGGTGGGGAGGGGAGGGAAGAAACGTTGCCTATTTCCTGCCTCGACCCGAAACGTTGCCTATTTCCTTTGCTCCATAGATGCTGCCTCACCCGCTGAGTTTATCCAGCATTTTTGTCTACCTTTGATTTTCCAGCATCTGCAGTTCCTTCTTAAACATTCAGAACATGCAGATCATTTAGATTATTAATATTGCCTTTACAATCTCGACCAGCATCACGTTTATATTAAAATTCTAAAAGTTGAACCAAAAGTAATTACATCACCCAAAACCATTTTTACAACTTTGTGCTGATCATAATCACCTGTCCACGCAAATTGTATTCATAAAATCGATCCGCATGTATAACATCTCTGTAGCTTGTGCAAGCTGATTAATCAGTTAAGTCAAATAGTCCAAGAATTCAGTAAATCAGCAAAATCAATTTTGAAGAGAGAACAGTAACAAGATTATCAATTTGTGAAGAGAAAACCAAAGTCTCAATCACAGATCAACTCCACATAGACTTGCAACAAAAATTAGCACCCTCATTGCAGATTAATGCAATACTGCTACTACTTGAGCAAGAGGAGCAAACCACTCAAATATTACGTGGCTAAATCACACAGATTTTCATGGCATCATTTTAAACTCAAGTTTGTTACTTTCTCGGCTGGGACAATTTCAGGGACAAATTCTCTTCAGCACTAATGTAGGTATAGATTTTGGATAAGGCCCTAAAACAAATGGGCAGCTAGTGATTTCTGCTGTAGAAGTATGCTTACACCCATACAATTAACTTTGTCCTCAACAAATTACAATAGAAATATTCAACCACAATAATGATCAAAGAGAAAAGATTGAAAGGTAGATATTGACAGATGTATAGCAATAATTAATGTGTAGGAAGGAACGTTTCATGTTGAGACCCTTCTTCAGACCCATTCCTTCCATGCAGAGAGAGTCTGAAGGGCCTCGACCCGAAACGCCTCCCATTCCTTCTATCCAGAGATGCTGCCTGTCCCGCTGCCTTGTCCAGCATTTTGCGGCAAAATCAGTGACTGGAAAATAACTCATTTTTAAAGTATCATGTAATTTGAAGATATATGAATATACCTACAACCATGACATATTTACAGACCAGAAAACCCAAATCTATCTCTTTCCACAAATGCAACCTGATTTGCTGATGTCCTCCACTTTTTCAACCTTCATTACTGTTCCCATTATTTTGGCAATACAACATATATTTTGTGACTAAAACCTGAAAAGCATCCCAAGTTGCTGCACAGTACAGCACATAATTTGGAGTGCACAAATTCACCAGGCAAGCCAGCAGTATCAGTGGCTGTGAAAAACAGAATCTCAGACTATTTCTCTAGCTGTTAGAGCAGGAAGACAAGTTTCACCACAAGACATTTAAAGTATTCCCCATGCTTTCTCCTGACATTTTTCGCATGGAGATGACCTGAACTAATATTTCAAAAAGGATACGACTTGTGGCAACGAGCCAGGCTGCAATTTGCAGAGTTCAATCAACAAAGTGGTATACATGACTTCAATGTGAGGGGGAAGAGGCAACCGGAAAAGTTCTCCAAATACAACCTATGAAACAATGAGTCGCATTATTGTAAAACACTTCTTGTAGTTTACTGAAAGCAAATAGAAATTCATACACAAGTGCATTCAAATATTTATGGAGCCACAATGACCACTCTGCAACTTAGCTAAAACATCAAGTGCAGATGTTAAATGTCAATTTCTCTTTTTAATGTGGTCACATACACTGTAAATCATTTAACGTTGCTTACCCTCCAAGCATCAGTTTTCTTTCAACATTTTCCCCACGTTATTGAAATCTATATAATGCGTAACATTTTGGCATATTATGGGTTTTTTATTCATGTCAGCATTTATTGCCCGTTTGTTAATGTCTTTGAGGAAGCTGCGAGTTTCTTGAATCACTGCAATTTTTGGGTTATGATGTCTTATGATGCTGTGAGGTAGCATGTTACAGGATTTAGATACAACAATGAAGGAGGGAATGGCAATATATTTATCTGCACAATGGATGATGTGCGACTTGGAGGGGCGCTTGGAATAAGCTTCCATGCACATGCTGCCCATGTCCTTCTAGAAGGTGCTAGAAGACCTCTCAGAACCCACAAAAACAAATGGAAGCAAGTCATCCTTGATCTAAAGAAACTACCTAACAAGAAAGGTCATGGTTGCACTGCCACCAAATGAATGTTTATGGTAATGGATGGAGTAAAAAGAAATTCCTGATGTCACCACTGGATCTCCTGCCAATCACCCGATACAGGTTGAACACCGATTTTCCAGCAACTGATGATGTCCCCCCTCCCCCACCCCCCAAAATTACAAGAGCTCAGTTGAAATTCCCTAAACGGCCGCAGATGGCATCGCAAACTGAATGTGAATTAATTTACCCGCCAACCCATTCCACCGCCCAGAGCTCCGGCTCCCGACTCTAAACAACCGGGGAGACAGTGGCAGCCGGGATGGGTCGGCTGGTCATTTCAATTACATTCAGCTCACATTTTTTTATTTATTTTTATTTTTTATAAACGCGTTTGGCACTCCATGGTGCTTTAGAAACACGGGAGGAGTGTCATTAGCGGGCCTAATATGGATAAATGGATAATCCAGGAAGGCTTTGGAACGGAGGGTGCTGGAACATCATTGTACAACCTGTACTGGTAAAGATCGCTGAATTTTCTGCTTTGGGACAGATTCTCCTCATTACAATCTTCAATGAATTTGGACATTGATTTCTAGAAACAAAGAACTGCAGGTGCTTGTTAATATACAAAAGGTCACAAAATGCTCCCCGCCTGTGTCGACCAGATTTTGTCCCGTCTCTTCCCTTCTCCAGCTTTCTTCTCCCCCCCTATAATCAGTCTGACGAAGATTCTCAACCCAAAACGTCACCTATGCATGTTCTCCAGAGATGCTGCCTGACCTGCTGAGTTACCCCAGCACCTTGTTTCCTTTTGAACATTGACTTGGCTCTGAACCTTTTCTATTCTAAAAACAGCACCCAAATTTTCTGCATTACTGAACCCTATATTTCTTGGTATCTTTTATCATTCCAATAAATCTCTTTGGCATCCTCGCTGAAATCTTACATAATTTTCCTAATGTTTGGAGGCTAGTTTAATAGTATTCCAGTTTACTTACAAGCATTCTATAAAATAAGACCAAGGTTTCCTTGCTTGTGCACTCTTTCATTAATCTAAGGATCAAAAACATTTTTGTTGGGAAGAAGGCAGACTTTCTCAATCTATCCTGTCAGATTTGAAGAATTATGGGCCATATGTTTTTTTCAGTCCTAAAAATCAATTTAAAATTGTATGATTTATATTGCTTCATCTTGTCTTTTTTTTAAATCAAAAAGCAAAGAATTAGGCCATTCGGCCCATCGAGTCTACTCCGCCATTCAATCATGGCTGATCTCTGCCACCTAATCCCATTTTCTTGCCTTCTCCCTACAACCCTTGACATCCGTTCTAATCAAGAACTCATCTACCTCTGCCTTAAAAATATCCACTGACTTGGCCTCCACAGCCCTCTATGGCAAAGAGTTCCACAGATTAACTACCCTCTGAGTAAAGAAATTTCTCCTCACCTCCTTTTTAAAAGAGCGCACTTTAATTCTGAGACTATGACCTTTGGTCCTAGACTCTCCCACCAGTGGAAACATCGTTTCCACATCCACTCTATCTATGCCTTTCGTTATTCTGTAAATTTTAATGAAGTCCACCCTCAACCTTCTAAACTTCAGCGAGTAGAAGCTCAGTGCTGTCAAACGCTCATCATATGCTAAGCCAATCATTCCTGGAATCATTCTTGTTAACATCCTCTGGACCTTCTCCAGACATATCCTTCCTCAGATATGGAGCCTATATTTGCTCACCGTAATAAATGCGGCCTGATCGGAAATTTACAGAGCCTCTAGGCTGTGGGCCGAGCATCAAAAATGTGTCTAGAATTTAACTTTTGTGACCCATGTCTGGAAACTACTTGAAATTTTGCAGATTTAGATAAAATATAATTGAGAAGTCGTAACTTATCAGTGCCCAAAAGTTGTACTTTAATTAATTAAGTTAATTAAACAATGAGATCGAAAAGGGAAGCTCCATCTAGTGCTCAATGCTCATATCACTTCACGTGGAGCTTAATTCCGTGCTGCTGTCTATTTAAACCATATATTATCCTATTTTTGTGTGTGTGTGTGTGAGTATGTAAGTGTGTGTGTGTGTGTGTGTATATGTATAAATAATTTATATATATATAATTCCAATATTGGTGGCCAGTGAGGGGGGGGGGCTTACTGGAGCGCTAGTATGGGTGTTTTGCGCTGAAGGGACTGGTTTCCAGAGGGCTAGTATGGACTTGGGTTCTTGGGCTGGATTCTTGGGCTGGCGGCTCATCACTCAAGCCTGTGGTGTTGGCAGCTCACTCACGGCTGGTGGGCTGGCAGTTGACTCACGGCTATTCCTTGAAATTCGATGTCAAGCAGGGTGCAAGGCCACCAAATTCAAGTGCAGTCTCATACCATTTCAAGCAGGGTGCAAGGCCGCTAAAGACAGCGAGTCGTGACCTCTCCCTCCCCATCATACAGAGACTGAGCCACGCCCACACTTCCGGGTGTTATAGTCCCTCCCCCTCCCACCAGAAGGGGCTTGGTCTTCATGGCGTGATTGACAGGAGAGAATCTCAACATTTTTTAAACACTAATAACTCTTTTATTTTTCATCGATGGGAAAAGTCCTCGGCACCTGATGAGCGGAGGGGGCCTCTGAGTAAGATGGCCAAAAATCACAGCCGTATGTCGTAGCGTTTTTTCTAAAATTAATATAAAGCGCAAACAGGAAGTGGTCAAGATTAAACTTTTAATTATATAAAGGCAAGGCAACTTTAATTAGGTAAGGCAGCTTTAATTAGGCATGGCAGCTTTAATTAGGCATGGCAGCTTTAATTAGGCAAGGCAGTTTTAATTAGGCAAGGCAGCTTTCATTAGACAAGGCAGCTCTCATTAGGCAAGGCAGCTTTCATTAGGCAAGGCAGCTTTCATTAGGCAAGGCAGCTTTCATTAGGCAAGGCAGCTTTCATTAGGCAAGGCAGCTTTCGCACTTTCAACCCAAAGGCAACACAGCTTTAGCACTTTCAAACCAAAGGCTACACAGCTTTAGCACTTTCAAACCAAAGGCTACACAGCTTTAGCACTTTCAAACCAAAGGCTACACAGCTTTAGCACTTTCAAACCAAAGGCTACACAGCTTTAGCACTTTCAAACCAAAGGCTACACAGCTTCAGCACTTTCAAACCAAAGGCTACACAGCTTCAGCACTTTCAAACCAAAGGCTAACAGCTTCAGCACTCCAAACCAAAGGCTACACAGCTTCAGCACTTTCAAACCAAAAGCTACACAGCTTTAGCACTTTCAAACCATATGCAACACAGCTTTAGCACTTTCAAACCATATGCAACACAGCTTTAGCACTTTCAAACCATATGCAACACAGCTTTGGCACTTTCAAACCATATGCAACACAGCTTTGGCACTTTCAAACCATATGCAACACAGCTTTGGCACTTTCAAACCAACGGCAACACAGCTTTGGCACTTTCAAACCAAAGGCAACACAGCTTTAGCACTTACAAACCAAAGGCAAAACAGCTTTAGCACTTTCAAACCAAAGGCAACACAGCTTTTGCACTTTCAAACCTAAGGCGACACAGATTCAGCACTCCAAACCAAAGGCGACACAGCTTTAGCACTTTCAAACCAAAGGGGACACAGCTGTAGCACTTTCAAACCAAAGGGGACACAGCTGTAGCACTTTCAAACCATATGCAACACAGCTTTAGCACTTTCAAACCAAAGGCAACACAGCTTTAGCACTTTCAAACCAAAGGCAACACAGCTTTAGAACTTTCAAACCAAAGGCAACACAGCTTTAGCACTTTCAAACCAAAGGCAACACAGCTTTAGCACTTTCAAACCAAAGGCAACACAGCTTTAGCACTTTCAAACCAAAGGCAACACAGCTTTAGCACTTTCAAACCAAAGGCAACACAGCTTCAGCACTTTCAAACCAAAGGCTACACAGCTTCAGCACTCCAAACCAAAGGCTACACAGCTTTAGCACTTTCAAACCAAAGGCAACACAGCTTTAGCACTTTCAAATCAAAGGCAACACAGCTTTAGCACTTTCAAACCAAAGTCAACACAGCTTTAGCACTTTCAAACCAAAGACAACACAGCTTTTGCACTTTCAAACCAAAGGCAACACAGCTTTAGCACTTTCAGACTACATTTTCAAACCACATTAAGGGCACTGACAGGTCAGTAAAACCACTCACAGTTTAGTAGACATGTGTTCAGTGTTATTCAGATTCAGATTCAGATTCAAACTTTATTGTCATTGTGCAGTGTACAAGTACAGAGACAACGAAATGCAGTTAGCATCTCACCCAGAAGTGCGAACACAGAATAATGGAACAATAATATATAAATATGTATATACAGTAGCAGTTGTGCAATTTTCGGGGGGGGGGGGGGGAGAGATCAGTCACTGGGGGAAAGAGTGTCCGAGGCGGGGGTGTGACTGGCAATCACCAAGGTGCAGAGTTAAGTAGGGTAAGAGCTGCAGGGAAGTAGCTGTTCCTGAACCTGCTGGTCCGGCAACGGAGAGACCTGTAGCGCCTCCCAAATGGGAGGAGGGTAAACAGTATGTGCTTGGGGTGAGAGCAGTCCTGGACAATGCTGCGCGCCCTTCGCAGACATCACTTGCTCTGGACAGACTCAATGGAGGGGAGTGAGGAACTGGTGATGCGTTGGGCAGTTTTCACCACCCTCTGCAGTGCTTTCCGGTTGGAGACGGAGCATACCATACTGTGATACAGTTAGTAAGGATGCTCTCAATGGCTCAGCGGTAGAAGTTCACCAGAATCTGAGGAGACAGATGGACCTTCTTTAGTCTCCTCAGGAAGAAGAGACGCTGGTGAGCCTTCTTGATCAGTGTTGAGGTATTGTGGGTCCAAGAGAGGTCATCAGAGATGTTGACCCCCAGAAACCTGAAGCTGGAAACACGCTCCACCTCCATCCCGTTGATATGGATGGGGGTGTGCGTGCCACCCCTAGACCTTCTGTAGTCCACAATGAGCTCCTTGGTCTTCTTAGTGTTAAGGGCCAGGTTGTTGTCAGCGCACCATGCTGCTCGGAGCTGGAACTCCTCCCTATAGGCCGACTCATCGTTGTCGCTGATGAGGCCAATCACCGTTGTATCATCTGCATACTTGATGATGGTGTTAGTACCATGTACAGGTCTGCAGTCGTAGGTGAAGAGGGAGTAGAAGAGAGGGCTCAGCACACAGCCCTGTGTAACGCCGGTGTTCAGGGTGAGGGTTGAAGAGGTGTAGTTGTCTAACCTAACAGACTGGGGTCTGTTGGTTAGAAAGTCCAGTATCCAGTTGCAGAGTCAGGGGTCGATGCCCAGGTCGATGAGTTTGGTGATCAGTTTGGAGGGGATAATGGTGTTAAATGCTGAGCTAAAGTCAATGAACAGCATTCTCACGTAGGTGTCTCTGTTGTCGAGGTGGGAGAGGGCAGAGTGAAGTGCCGTGGAGATGGCATCCTCCGTACTGCTGTTCTTGCGGTAGACGAACTGATGGGGATCCAGTGGGGAGGTAGGCGGCCTTTGAGGTGTGCCAGGACCAGCCTCTCGAAGCACTTATTGATGATGGGAGTAAGTGCAACTAGGCGGAAGTCGTTGAGGCTTGCCGCAGTGGAGTGTTTTGGCACCGGCACGATGGAGGTGGTTTTAAGGCACATGGGGACAACTGCTTGGGCAAGTGACAGGTTGAAGATGTCAGTCCAGACGTCTGTCAGCTGCGCAGCACAGGCCCCGAGTAAGCACCCGGGGATGCCGTCAGGGCCAGCAGCCTTTCGTGCATTAATCCTGCTCAGGGCCGCATACACGTCGATGGGGGTGAGTGTGAGGGGCTGGTGATCAGCAGGGAGCACAGCCTTGATGGCCATCTCTTGATTGTCCCTGTCAAAGCGGCCATAAACGGGTTAAGCTCCTCAAGGAAGGAGGCGTCGCTGGATGTGGGGGTGGTGTTGGTGGGTTTATAGTCCGTGATGGCCTGGATGCCTTGCCACATGTGTCAGGGGTCGGAGTTGTTCTTGAAGTGCTCCTCGATCCTTAGCTTGTAGCTGTGCTTGGCCTTCTTGATGCCCCTCTTCAGGTTAGCCCTGGATGAATTGTAGGCTCGAGCATCGCCTGACCTGAAAGCGGTGTCACGTGCCTTCAGCAGTAGCCCGACCTCTCTGTTCATCCATGGCTTGATTCGGGAATGTGGTAATCCTTTTGAGGGAGGTGACACTATTAATGGTGGAGTTGATAAAGTCCAAAACGGAGGAGGTATGAGTCAATGTCCGTGTGGGAGTCAAGGGTGGCCTGAGCTGCAAACACATTCCAGTCAGTGTTTCCAAAACGCTGCTGAAGTGTGGAGGCCGCTCCCTCTGACCAAACTTTAACTGTCCTCACTGTGGGTTTAACACGTCTGATGAGTGGAGAATGCTTTGGGAGCAGGAACAATGAGAGGTGATCAGACTGTCCAAGGTGGGGGAGGGGGACCGCTTTGTAGGCTTCAGCCATGTTTGTGTAAACTTTGTCCAGTATCTTGTCTTCTCTAGTGGCAAAGGAGACATGTTGGTGGAATTTGGGCAGTACAGTCTTCGAGTTGGAGTGATTGAAGTCACCCGCAACAATGAAGGCTGCCTCGGGGTTGTGAGTCTGTTGTTTGCTAATGGCAGTATGCAGTTCTTTCATTGCAAGCTTAGCATCTGGAGGAATATAGGCTGCAGTCACAACAGTGGAAGTAAACTCTCTGGGCAGATAGAACGGTCTGCATTTAACCATGAGAAACTCTAGGTTAGCTGAGCAGTGACTCTCGATGATGGTAGTGTCCGTGCACCAAGCTATATTTCATAAATGCAGACCCCCATCTCTGGTCTTACTGTTGTATTGTCAGCTCGGAGTATATGACGCCCCGTTAGCTCGATGGCACCGTCAGGAATGTCGATGTTAAGTCATGTTTCCGTGAAGATCATGATGCTGCAGTCCTTAATCCAGTTGTGGGAGGTAACCCGTAGCCGGAGTTCGTCCATTTTGTTTGCCAGTGAGCGTACGTTGACGAGGAAAAGGCTAGGAATCGATAGCCTGTGTGGGGTTAACTCTAACCTAGCCTTTAACCCACCTCGGCATCCACGGCTGCGTTTGTCTTCGAGTCGCCGTCTATGGGTGCTTCCGGTCGGCCGAGCTGGCTTGGTACGCTCCGCTGTTCCGCTAGTTCAGGAGCGAGACGGAGTTCGCCCAAAAAGTTGTTACAGCTGCAGGAACCGATGTTCAGAAGTTCCTGTCGGCTGTACGATAGGAACGCAAGACTGCTCCGTGTAAACAGACTTGAAACAAGTAAATTATTGCAAGTTCGCTGATTCTCGTGAGACACAGGGCGTTGCGATGTACCCGCGCCGCCGCAGCTCAGATTGAGAATTGCGACCTCTCACTCCCCAATCATGCAGAGAACTGAGGCACCCCCACACGTCCGGGTTTTATAGTCCCTCCAGAAGTGACATGGCCTTCAGGAGAGAGAATCTCAACGTTTTTTAAACACTAATAACTCTTTTATTTTTCATCAATGGGAAAAATCCTCTTGTCCTGCGCAGCGGAGGGGGACCCTGAGTAAGATGGCCAAAAATCACAGCCGTAAGTAGCAGCGTTTTTTCTAAAATCAATATACAGAACAGGAAGTGGTCAAGATGAGACTTTTAGTAATATAGTCAAGTCAAGTCAAGTTTATTTGTCACATACACATACGAGATGTGCAGTGAAATGAAAAGTGGCAATGCTCGCGGACTTTGTGCAAAAAAACCAAACAAACAAACTACAACCAGAATGGAACAGAATCACATATTCTTTTACATGTTAAATATTGTGGGCAGAAGGAAAAAGGGAGAGAAAAAAGGGGGGGGAAAAACAGCGATTTTAAAAAATAGTAGAGTGGTACAGTAAAGTTAGTCCCTGGTGAGATAGGAGTTTATAGTCCTAATGGCCTCTGGGAAGAAACTCCTTCTCAACCTCTCTGTTCTCACAGCATGGCAACGGAGGCGTTTGCCTGACCGTAGCAGCTGGAACAGCCCGTTGCAGGGGTGGAAGGGGTCACCCATGATTTTATTGGCTCTGGAGTTGCACCTCCTGATGTATAGTTCCTGCAGAGGGGCGAGTGTAGTTTCCATTGTGCGTTCGGTCGAACGCACTACTCTCTGCAGAGCCTTCTTGTCCTGGGCAGAGCAATTCCCAAACCAGATTATAATATTTCCGGACAAGATGCTTTCCACAGCCGCTGAATAAAAGCACTGGAGGATCTTCGGAGACTCTCTGAATTTCCTCAATTGCCTGAGGTGGTAAAGGCGCTGCCTTGCCTTACTCACGAGTGCTGCATCGTGTGATGTCCATGTCATATCCTCAGAGATGTGGACTCCCAGGTATTTAAAACAGCTCACCCTATCCACAGTAACCCCATTTATCCTCAATGGTGTGTACGTCCTCGGATGATGTGCCCTCCTAAAGTCCATGATCAGCTCCTTAGTTTTTTTGATGTTCAAGAGGAGGCTGTTGTCCTGACACCAGAGTGCCAGATCAGCCACCTCCTCCCGGTAGGCCTGCTCATCGTTGTCTGAGATCAGGCCCACCACCACAGTGTCGTCAGCAAACTTGATGATCGAGTTGGAGCTGAACCTGGCCACAGTCATGTGTGTACAGGGAGTACAGTAGGGGGCTGAGGACGGGATCCTGGGGGGATCCTGTGCTCAGGGTGATGGACTTCGATGTATTCCCTCCAATCTTGACTACCTGGGGCCTGGCGGTGAGAAAGTCCAGGGTCCAGGCACTAATTCCAGTAGCTTCTTGGCCAGTCTGGTGGGGACTATCGTGTTGAAGGCTGAACTGAAGTCTATGAACAGCATCCTCACGTAGCCCCCCTTCTGGCTGTCAAGATGAGAGAGAGAGCGGTGTGCAAAACCTGGAGACCACATCGTCCATGGATCTGTTTGGACGGTATGCGAATTGTAACTGGTCCATGTTGCGAGGAAGGAAGGCGCAGATGTGTTTCTTCACCAGCCTCTCAAAGCATTTCATGACTACTGAGGTGAGGGACACAGGACGGTACTCATTCAGACAGGCTGGGGAGGCATTTTTAGGTACCGGTACAATGATGGGTTTTTTGAAGCAGGCAGGGACCACGGGCTTGTCCAGGGAGAGGTTGAATATTGTAGTGAACAGGACTTAAGTACTCGCCCCGAGATGCCATCGGGGCCTGCAGCTTTCCTCGTGTTCACCCGTGTCAGAGCCCTCCTCACATCGTGCTCGGACAACAAGAATGTGTGCACATTCCTCCCATCAGCTTCGATAGCCAGCCCGCTGACGGTATTGTTGATAGTCGGCAGACCTGGGGTGGTGTTGCCCGTCTCGATACGAGCGTAAAAGGATTTCAGGTCATCAGCTAGGGAGGTGCCGGCACTTGCGGATGAGGGGGGGGTGCTCTGGTAGTTGGTTACAGTCCGTGGCCCCTGCCACAGGCGTCGTGTCCTGCTGCTCCATCTGTGACTCCATCTTGTCCCTGTACCTCCTTTTTGCATCCTACACCGCCCTTCGCAGTTGGTAGGACTCTACCTTGTAGACGTCCATGTTTCCGGATGCCAGGCCCGAGTTGTAGGCAGCGGTGCGAGCATTCAAGGCAACACGAACGGACCTGTCTACCCAGGGTTTTTGATTTGGAAAGGTGCTAACCCTTACCGTGGGGACGATGTTGTCGGTTATTGTTGCGATGAAGTCCCTGGAACTTGCTTGGAACATATTCCAGTAGACATCGCTCAGTGCATCTTGCAGCATGGCCTCTGACTGGTCGGACCACCGCTTTACGTCCCTCGTCACTGCCGCTTCCCGAGCTATCCTCTGTTTGTACTCCGGCAGCAGGAAATTATTAATATTTTATATATATATATATATATATATGACTTGTGAATATGACTGTAATTATATATAATTATCTATCTATCTATCTTTCTATCTATCTATCTATCTATCTATCTATCTATAAAACTCTGTGGCTGCCTGACTTGTGTCCGCCTGACTTTCACCAAATCCCCTTTGATACCGCCCCTGGCCCACACAGCGCGCGGAAAGGCCCATATTTTTTACCATTTCCAAAGAGATGACATTTATCTTTACGAATAGCCACTCCTGATTAAATTCGGTCGTGTTTATGTACACGTTTTTTAATAAAATCCACCCCCCCCCCCCACCCCCACGCGATTTTCTCCGATTGTCTCCGAAAACGCCGCCATCTTTTTTTCGTCGATTTTCTCCGAAAACGACGCCATCTTTTCTTCACCGATTTTCTCCGAAAACGCCGCCATCTTTTTTCCGCTGATTTTCACCCCGGGGTCTGAAGTACCTTCGGGAACAACACCCCGGGGTGTGAAGCACTTTCGGGGACCAGACCCAACGGGTCTGCACTTGGTCTAGTATACTTATAAAACTCTGATCTTGGATGTGTATTTATTTGTGTTTGTGTATAATCACATCTTCTCGAAAAAACGATGCACTAACAGTAAAAAATAAATTACGTATTCCGGTAGATATTTTTCCCGTGGAGACCGAAATCGCCTTATCTGAAAATTTCATGCTTTATTTCTTGAGTTATTACTGAAAATGTTCAAAAATCAGACAAAACTTTTAAATAAAGACAACTGTCTTTTGCTGATGACGTCACAATGGGTCTGCTTGCTGCCGTCATCCTCGTGCTGCGAGTGATGTTCCCCCTCCCTCCTCCCCCCGTTATTCAAAAGACTCTGGAGATGAAGTCGGCGAACACGCAGTCCTTTGGTCGCCGGCCGCGCCCCCCTCGCTCGGGATCCTCGGGTCGCGCATGGTGGGGAGGTTGCTGCTGCAGATTGGACCTGGACTGGAGCAGATCCTGGAGCTGGAGTGAGGGAGTATTGCGTTCGGGATACAGCCTTGCCCTGTGACGCCTCGCACCATCTCTCTGTACCTCTGCCCTCATTCCCACTCGTCCGGGCCTCTCTCCCACTCCCCCTTCCTCCTCTACCCCCTCCCTTCTCTTTCCCTCCCTCTCGCCCCCATCTGCCCCTCTCTCTCTCTGCCCCTCTCCCTCTGCCCCTCTCTCTCCATCTCTGCCCCTCTCTCTGTCTCTGCCCCCTCTCTCTACCCCCCCCCCTCCCTACACGCACCTGTGAATTGGGGGCTATGCGTGAGTGGATAGGGTGGGGATGGGGTAAAAGGAGCGAATTAATAATATTAATATAATATCTAGGGGGTTAGTGTATGTGTGTGTGTGGGGGGGGGGTTAATGTGTGTGTGTGTGACGCCGCAGGCCCCCCCCCTCCCCCCGGCAACCGCGTGTTGAGGGGACGGGGCCCAACGGGTCCCACTTGGTCTAGTATTACATAACAATAATATTATGAATAAAATTATGAGTGTATATTTTGAATGAGACTGCCGCAGAAGTCCGGCTCCTGAACCCGCCTAATTTATGGATGAGGGCAGTTCCTGTGGGTTCCCCCGTTTACTGAACCCCACTGACTGCCAGTGTGCAGAGTGGGGTTCACAGCCATAGTGGGACAGGGACAGTGCCAGGCTGGGTGAAGACTAAGGCATCTTCCACTGACAGGGAAATGCCTAACCCTAACTCGCCCCCCCCTTCCAGAGCTGCCCACGGCTGGAGCTGGAGCTGCTTTGGGACCGGCTGCGGGCTCCGTACGTGTGGCCGTTCAGCGTGTCCACCTCGGCCAGCATGCCCTTCTGGATCATCATGGTGATGATGGTGGGGAGCAGCACTGCCCTGCACGTCGCCTGGGCCGCCTTCAGCACCCCCATAGCACCGGCTCCGTCAGTTCGCCCACTCGTTCGTTGCGTCACCAGCGGCCTGACAGACCACTTGCAGCATCCACCAGCGGCCCGACCGACCATCCTCAGCACCCACCGGCAGCCCGACCAACCCTTCACAGCACCCACCGGCAGCCTGACCGACCACTCGCAGCACCCACTGGCAGCACTCACCAACAGCCTGACCGACCACTCGCACCACCCACCGACGGCCGGACCGATCTTTCACAGCATCCACCGGCCTAACAACACTTCACAGCATCGATCGGCCTACCGACAGTCCGACCGATCCTTCACAGCATCCACCGGCCTACCGACAGTCCGACCGACAGACTGATCGACTGACTGACCGACCCACTGATCGTTTCAGGTATGAATTCTATAATATTTTTACTCAATATGTTAAAAATTCAGGTAGTTACGTGATTTGGGTCACAAACTTAAACAAAAAAGCACCTCGGCCCACAGCCTACTCAGCTTACATCTCTGTTTTTAAATTCCAGCCCTCTTGATATAAATGCTAGCATTGAATTTGCCTTCCTTATTACCGAATCGACTTGCAAATTAACTTTTGCAAGTCCCTTTGCACCTCTGATTTCGAGATTCTCTCTCCACTCACACTGGTCTGCATCGGGTCATATCAGTTCATCAAAATTCCCTTCATTGTTAACTATATTTTTTCAGTTATACATCAATGACAAAATAGTGCTCTGTATAATGGTCCTGGACTACATCAGAAAATATGGTGTTTTCATAGCAGTCCCCAAGAAATTCAACTGCTTGCTTTTTGTCAGTCTAACAAAAACATTCACTTCCATCATATTCATTCCTGAATGCAAAACGCTGACATAATCCAAGATTCTATAAACTGAAGAAAACACCAATAACTAAGAATTTTATAACTTGACCCACCTTTACGCCAGATAAACAAAATTTCTAGTAAATAAAATAGAAGTTACCAACTTCCATTAAAAAAGGTTCATACCTCCACTATATGGTAATTCAGAGGAATCTTGTTTTTTCCAGGATAGCTGAGCAACTGTGCAGCACTGTCAGTGAAGAAGATAGACAAAGCAAATTAATATACAGAAATATAAATTCAAAATAAACCCAAAATAAGGAATTGATATTCTTGTGCAAAGTTAAAATCTGCCTTGCTATATCTAGTTAGTAGTTTTACTGCCAAGATCAATTATTAGACATTGAAGAATGGACTTATGATAATTGAACACCATTACTTATAATTACTTTATGGTTGCTGTTTATTACTGGCTACGACAATACATTTAAACTATTCTTCCCATCTTTATAATCTTTTATGGATACGCTTTAATATACAGTAGAACTCCAATAATCAGTTATCTCATTGTTTAGAAATTCCAATGGTCCACTGAAACTCACAGGGACTTTCTTGCACTCCGTTGAAACTCGCCAGGTTCTCTTTCCAACACCCCTTTGAAACTAACTGGGTTCACTGGGAAATTTATATTACTGCGTAACATCTTAAAAAACTTAAAATAAGATCGTGCTGAAATCCTTATTAGAATAGCAGCCAATAGTGTAGAAAATATGCCATTTCCAGCATCACCAAAATCAGGAATGTGCATGACTAATGGGGTTTTACTGTACACAATTAATTTATATCCACTTCTTTCTCAACCAATAAGAAAATGTTATCGTGGGAATTAAAAAGGCTGGACATTACCATGTTTTCCTTTCCTTCCAATGAGATTTGATAATACAACGGAGATTCTCTTCAATTACAAATCTCTCAACAGAGTGGCTGCCAGGCATGACTGGGCCCTAAATCAAGAGATTATAACATGAATGTGATTTTTTTTTTTTAACTTATTTTTTTAAATGTAGTTAATATTCACAGCATCAATGCAACCAAGACAACTGACCATAAATCAAAATTATTATGCTTAAAACAACTGAAGTCTAACAAAACTGCAGTTCAAGATCTGAACATCTAGCACAGGTAGATTAAACTACTTTAAAATTGCCTGATATTGTCGACAGACTCAAAATAAACGCATTTTAATAATGAAACAATTTTAATAACTGATTATATTAAAATGATATTACACATATTCAAAACTAGTTTGAAAAGAAGAGGGATGAGGAGGTAACAGAATAATTTAAAGTGGGTCAAAGCCAGGACAAATGTGTCATAAGCCGTCAGATCACTTTTTGCTCAGGATCTGAAAGTATTCCTGCGCAAAGGAACAGGTTAGCTTTGAGAAACAATAGATAAATCGAGCAACAGTAACCAGTCTAGATAATGGTGAAATAATAACACATAAATTTCTCATTGTGATAAAATATTCTGACCAACAATTCAACATCAGTCATTATATAATACCACTTACACACATCCTCTTACAAGCTTGCTAATCTACATCAGCTCCCAGTTCATCAATACCTTTGTTTAAAGTTTCATACTCACATAAGGCCCTTATCTTCCTCACTATTTGACCTCCAAGCCTATAACCCTCAAAAATCTTTACCTTCCTCTTACTTTGGACTTTTGCACACCTTCCACATACTTCACACCAAAAAATGGCTGTCGTTTTATTCATGCTGTATGAATCTATCTATGGCCGAATCTTCGGATTTCTTTCCCCTACATTTATCTCCCCTCTGTATCCCTCTTTATGACCAGGTTTTTAGTTACCTTGGTTTAGTTATCTTTGGTTCTGCCTAGTTTTCTCAAATACAATTCTGTGATGTATCCACGTAACATTTTACCACATTAAAAGCATGATATAAATGCAAGTTGTTGTTGTCGAGCATTCATAAAATCACTATACAAAAGCACTTAAAAATACTTGTGCCAACACACCATTTACACTTAGACACTACTCCAGATCTCAATGCTGCTAAAAATCCATCACAAAATACATAAAGGATACTTTAATTATCTGCACAAACCAAATATCAATTGTATCCTTCCCATATATCAGCCTTTTGGCCATCTTTGTAGAAGCCTACAAGGCAAATGTCAGTGAGACATGGGTTTCGGGTCCCTGCGTGGGATCCAGCAAGTTAGTAGTAAAGACTTACTGATTTACTTCCTAGGTGGAATATACCACTGCTTGGCCATGGACTTAATTCAGATCAGGCAGATTATTACAGACAAAGAACAAAATCAAGACTGTTTATTGTTGATCACATTTTACATTTGACCACCAACCCCAAAACAGTTGTGTAAAATTGTACCAAAACAATTAAAGGATTGAAAAGGCAATAAAGAATTACACCAAATTAGCTGTTCTATGATGGAAAATATTAAAAACAGATGATTTAACACAATGTGAAATAGCAATTAAGACAGGGCCCAAAACTTTATTTGCTCCAGCTGGTCAGACCAGGTAGTATTCTCATGAATCTTTTTGCACTGTCATTAAACTGGAAAGGGTGCAAAAAAGATTTACGAAGATGTTACTGGGACTGGAAGGTTTCTATTACAAGGAGAGGTTGGGTCTTCTTTCCTGGAGCGTATGGGGCTGAGGGTGACTTTATAGAGGTTTATAAAATCAAAGAGAAGCATAGATAAAGTAAATAGTCAGTCTTTTCCATATGGTTGTGGAACATAAAACTAGAGGGCATAAGTTTAAGTTGAGAGGGAAATGATTTTAAAGGGACTTGGGGGGGGGCAACCTATTCCATGCAGAGGGTGGTGGATATCTGCAAAGAGCAGCCAAAGTGGTGGAGTTGGGTACAATTATAATTTAGAAGACATCTGAACAGTTACAAGGATATGATAAGTTTGGAGTGATGTGGGCCAGGTGGGACCTGCACGGTTAGGTAACTTGGTCAGCACGGACGGGTGGTGCCGAAAGGATTGTTTATATACTGTATGATTCCTTACGTTTTCTTTCCGTTGCCACTGTTGGCCCAGGCATATCTGCAGTCAGAGCTCTATTCTGAGGAAAACATTTTTACAAAGGAAATAATGATTTTTTGAAGATAAAGTAAGATTTTTTTAAGTGTGTTATGAACAAATGAGGGGCAGGTAAGTGTGAGGGACAAGATAAGTAATAAGAATTTTGCCGTCTTTAGTATGTGCAACCACATACATGAGCAGCACATCTCGTAAAACTCAAGGCAGAGAGTCCATTTCCATCTTCCCAATGTTCCAGGAATTATTATGGTAATGTGTTTCAGCTTTAATCACAACTTATGTAAAATTATCTATTGTTCAAATAGCCCATGTTTGACTGTTAGGTTTCCAAAACAAAATAACTATTAAAATGTCATTATCACCATCAAAACTATTAAAGATCATATTAAATGAACTAACTGATGCATATACATGAACTAAGGCCCAGAATTTGCAGTCAGCAGCGAAACAATGACGCTTAAGCTGAACTTGAAGAAAGCTGCCCTAAAGATTTAGCTACCTGTTGCTGTCAAGCATTAATTCAAATGAGCCCCTGATATCCAGCTACTGTGATGTTGTTAAGCTGGCTAAGCATCCAATCGCATTATAGATTTCTCAGACAGCATAAGGCACATATTTTTAAATTACTTTTTAAACATTATACAGATTGCTAAATAAAAAAATTGGAACATACACATAAAAGAAAGAAAGACTTGCATTTATATAGCATCTTTCATGTCTCTTTCATAACGTCCCAAATCGCTTTACAGCCAATGAAGTACGTTTGAAGTGTTGTCACTGTTCTAATGTAAGAAATATGTAACATGTGATTAAGGTAGCAACTCAAATACCACATTTTAAAAAAATCTATCATATTTTGAAATATTTAAGGGAATGATAACACAATTACATAATTGTTTAGGACCCAGTAGCTAGTTAAGCAATAATTGTGGCTTAATATGCCATTAAAGACTCTTAAATCTCATGCAATAAAATACAGGATTTCAGGCTATTTTTCAGGGGGACTATTTTGTACATTGGTTAAATTCTCTCAAACATGAAGGAAGGCTGCAACTGCACAGCCAACCGAGAACGTTTGAATCACTGACAGCAACTTCAAAATTTCCAGATTGAAATACATTTACAAGCCAGAAAATCAAAGTTACTGTGAATATCATGAAGTAATAATGGCAAAAGCAGGTAGTTTTACCATCATTACTATTGCAAAATCTGGGCACAAATATTCAGTTATTCCACTCAAATGTTTAATAGCTGATTATGCATTGAATATTTGAAATCATTAAATGTGTGCATTCACATATCCAACAACTTGCATCTGTATCATGATTCTAATGCTAAATACGTTCCAGGCACTGCACAGAAAGTAGAGTCAGAACATGAATCTGCCACTTTTCAGCAACAAATCCAAACTGCAGCTTATATTGTGGTGACCAACAACTGTGTAAAATAAGCTACTGCATACCTCAGGGGCATCTGTGTAGTCGAACATTCTGAAAACGACAAGTGGCACAGGATAGATAGAGTCCTTTGTGTGAGGAGGTGGAGTGAACGGTGGCAGATTGTGCTGCAAGGCCTCACAGAGGACACTATCGAAAGCCAAATACGGTCTCAAGATATGTTTCTCCTGCCAACGATCTTTTTTCAACTTCTGAATTTGTGCCCACAGACAGTCCAAGTACTGCAGCAAAAAAAAATATTCTTCAATGATTAATCAGCCAATCATTCATGTTGAAGTGTGGAATGTGCTATTATTTTATTAAAGTCTATTTTACTAATAAATGCTGTAGCAAAATCTCAGTTTTGAAAAAGACCAACATATTATCTGAATTATGCAGCCACAGTAGGTAAAGAAGATGGCATCAGGCAAGTTAAAAAAGGTGTAGATGAGCAAAATTAGTGTAGCTGGGCAAAATGTTCGGTACGGGAAGATACACTCTCCAACACTAACCTCTGTCTTATTCTGCAAAGTAGTTATGAATCCAAACTACCCATTCCGATGCATCTTAATCTGCTGGATCAGCCTCCCCTCAGCGAGTTTATCAAATGCCTTACTAAAATCTATATATAGACAACATCCATTGCACTATCCTCACCAATCATCCTCATTATCTCCTCAAAAAAAACAATCAGTATACAATGGCATAGCTGATAGAGCTGATGCCTCACTGCGCCCGAGACCCGGGTTCAATCTCAATCTCAGGTGCTGTCTGTATGGCTTTTGCACTCTGTCACCATGCAGATTTCCCTGTGACAGTGTGTGTTTTCTCCAGGTGCTCTGGTTTCCCCCCATATCCCAAGCATGTGCTGGGTTTGTAAATCCTCTGTAAATTGTCTAGAATGGAGGGACCATCAAGACTTTAATGAGTACTTTGTTACTTTGTCGGAGCCAGATATGTAGCGACTCTTTGCGTACTTTATGCATTGTATGCAAAAACAAAGCATTTCATGTGACAATGGGTACATGTGACAATGTGACAATAATCATTGAATTGAATCATTGATTCCTTCTACTTGCCTACTTGAGTTTTCCTGCTTACTTATATTCCTCAAAGGCTCTGTCTGATTTCATTTTCCAAAACCTTACATATGCTTGCTTTATTTTTGACCAAATTTAGAACGTCTCTGGTCACCTATGGTTATCTTACTGTGCCATATTTATCGCTCCTCCTCACTGTTGGTCCTGAACTTTAAGAATAAGGGGTAAGCCATTTAGAACGGAGATGAGGAAACACTTTTTCACAGAGTGTTCAGAGTCTGTGGAATTCTCTGCCTCAGAGGGCGGTGGAGGCCGGTTCTCTGGATACTGTCAAGATAGAGCTAGATATGGCTCTTAAAGATAGCGGAGTCAGAGGATATGGGGAGAAGGCAGGGACGGGGTACTGATTGGGGATGATCAGCCATGATCACATTGAATGGCTCGAGGGGCCGAATGGCCTACTCCTGCATCTATTGTCTATTGAACTCTGACCACCTGTTACTTGATCAGATTATGGAATGTCCCTTCCTGAGACAATAGCACAGAAGACCTGATAACTACTTCAACAATTTATTAATCGTTTCCTCCAAAATTTGACTGGTTTAGGTTTCTAATTTAAAAAGATTGAATAAGATTTTTTTTTTTTTTAATGGTATAGAAACTTAGCATGTGTGTTAAATGGAAGAGTTACATCCTGGAGTTTAGAAATTGTTGTTTACAAGCCCATGCAATTAAAGTTCTGAAATATAATTAATTAATGATAGAAGTTTCCTCAGTACAGCTATCAACTAAACTATATAGACAACCCAACAATATTGCCAAGACAGCAATATGCACAGTTAAATAGATGACAAAAGTGTACTGTAACCTGGGAAAGGATCTTGCACAAGTAACACATAACTATTTGAAAAATAAATAAATGCAAGCAAATTCCTGAAGCAATGTCAATCCAAAATAAATCAGGAAGTCATTTCTAGTTACTTCAAAGTTAGTGCTGGATCGTTTCTGCATTTATTTTTTATCAATCCCAGTGCCATTTTCCTCACTTAATTGGGCATGAATTACCTTGCACTTTAGAATGAATGAATACAAAATGTCCATGTCTTGTTGCTGGGTAGAAAGAAAGGAATCCATAATGTCCCTTTCCCAAAGCTTTTCCTAGTCATTTGATCTCCCTAACGTGGTTTTCACTTAGGGTTGTGATTGAGAAGTATCAAAGTAAACTGACTTCAATTGCTGGGAAATATCAAGCCTCCAATTGGGTCTTCCACTTAAAACAGATGCACACTGAATTAACAAAAATGCACACAAAACGTTGTGTTTCCATTTCAATAGGAAATGTATTTAAACACAGAAAATGTGTCTTCAATTACATTACTCACCTCTTCTTGTTCATGTGGTTGTTCAGCAGTCCAGCATTGTAGCATTGGAACATGATGTTTTTGACGTTTGCTATAACAGATAAAGGAAAGGATAAATATAAGCCTTGGCCCATGTACAGAGGTCCGCCCGTTGTTGATGAGAAAATTTATACATAAAATTTGCAAATCCACAATTGTTCTTAAGATACTTCCACTGAGATAAAGTACTCATAATCATACTTTATTAGCCAAGTATGTTTTGCAACATACTTGCATCATACAAGAGCTTAGAGACATGACCAAATACATCATAATTCAAAAGGCCAGTTTTACACCCAACCTTTGCAACCTCATACTTCATTCTGTTTATCTGAACAAAAGCACGACTTTGAAAGTCTTTCTGGAAATCAGTACAGCTCCCACTTTTGTATAATATAATAATAATAACTTTATTTATAGATCACTTTAAAAACAACCACCGTTGCAACAAAGTGCTGTACATGACCAATCACAAACATAAAACAAAACAACAAAACATTAAAAGACAGTAAAAACAATAAAAAACATTAAAACAGGAGCAAAGTCTCATGCAGGGTCAAAAGCCAAGGAATAGAAAAGGGTTTTAAGGCTAGTTTTGAAAATGGACACCGAAGTGGCCTGTCTAATGTTCAAAGGTAGAGAGTTCCATAATGTCGGAGCAACAACAGAGAAGGCTCTATCCCCTCTGAGCTTCCGCTTAGACCTCGGTACCTCCAGGAGCAGCTGATCAGCTGACCTGAGGCACCGAGCAGGAGCGTAGGGATGAAGCAGCTCAGAGAGGTAAGGCGGGGCGAGACCATTTAAAGATTTAAAAACAAATAAAAGAATCTTAAAACGAACTCTAAAGTACACAGGCAGCCAGTGGAGGGAGGCCAGAATAGGCGTTATGTGCTCCCTCTTACGTGTTCCAGTATACAGGGAGAGCTAAAGAATGCTACCAAGATTACATCATTAAAACACTCAACCATTCAATTTTCAAATCTGGCAAGAAGGAAAGTGTACTTTAATTCAAAAAATCTCAGGAAGAATGATTGATATGGGTTTATATTGTCATGTGTACCAAGATACAGTGAAATTACTTTTTTATTAGCAAATTAAAGTGACATTGAAGATAAAATTCTCTAGATTTGGGGATGGTTTCAGTGTATTGGAAAATAGAAGATGTAACAAAAGGGAGGGAAAATGAATTTAGATGAAGGGATTAAAAGTAACATTAGCAAATTCTCAGATGACACAAAGCTGGGTGGCAGTGTGAACTGTGAGGAGGATGCTATGAGGCTGCAGGGTGACTTGGACAGGTTGGGTGAGTGGGCAGATGCATGGCACATGCAGTTTAATATGGCTAAATGTGAGGTTATCCACTTTGGTAGCAAGAACAGAAAGGCAGATTATTATCTGAATGGTGTCAAGTTTGGAAAAGGGGAAGTACAATGAGATCTGGATGTCCTTGTTCATCAGTCACTAAAAGTAAGCATGCAGGTACAGCAGGCAGTGAGGAAAGCGAATGGCATGTTGGCCTTCATACCATGAGGAGTTGAGTATAGGAGCAAAGAGGTCCTTCTACAGTTGTACAGGGCCCTAGTGAGATTACACCTGGAGTATTGTGTGTGCAGTTTTGGTCTCCAAATTTGAGGAAGGACATTCTTGCTAATGAGGGAGTGTAGCGTAGGTTCACGAGGTTAATTCTCGGGATGGCGGGACTGTCATTATGTTGAAAGAATGGAGCGACTGGGCTTGTATACACTGGAATTTAAAAGGATGAGAGGGGATCCTATTGAAACATATTAGTAGAGCTAATAGGACTTGATGTTTCAATCCCTGTAGTAAGTCGGCACTCTTGCTATTTGCAGTGGGATTGGAGTGGTGAAGGGTAGGGTAGGTATGTCATCGGGGTCATCAGGTGGGCACCCTCCTTCTTTGAGGTTTCATTGATAAGCCCACATCTCCAGAGGGCTCAACGGTGATACCTGGCGTCCCAGTTACACCCCCTCAATTCCATACCCTCCTGTCTTCATCTTGCAGCCCAATTGTTATCTTTCCTTTTGATCCAAATCCAATTGCTGCTTTTTTCTGCAGAATTTGATAATGACTTGATTGCTTGTTGGAGGGAGCGATCCCTCACCTCCATTTTCTTTAATAGCCTGGTCGTAGATGTAGCAACAAATGCCCTGCATCCCACTTCGACAGGGAAAATCTTGGTCTTCCAGCCTTTCTGGGCAGTTTCAACAAGTTTCAACAAGTTTATTTATGGATAACCCCTTGAGATGGACAGTCATCTCGTTTTCGAGGGGGTCCAACATAGAACATACAGCACAAGACATAACATACATAAAGGCTCTCATCGACCCACCTACCCACACACCAAACCCAAAACCCCTCCATCCCCACTTGTTATAGTTTATAACAATTGTTAATTAACTTAAATCCAATAACAAAAGTTATGTATTACAGCATAATGTTAGTCGCTATGCAATACTCTAATACTAGAAACAGGTACATGGTTTTATGAGAAATGTTAAAAGTATATTTTTAAATAGACAAAATGAACTAATGGTTCTTATGGTACTAGGCAGAGTGTTCCAGTCAGAAGGAGCTTTTATATTTAAATGCACGTCTCCCAATTTCTTTGTTAGTTCTTGGAATGAAAAAGAAGGGTTGTTGAATATGTCTTAGTGAATATGAGGGTGCGTATGGTAATAGGTCTTGTTTTAAATAAGAGGGGTAATTAAGATGGATGCATTTAAAGATGAACTGGAACCAGTGGTAGTATCTTCGAGCGTGGGGGGATAACCAGTTTAAAGTTTCGTACATAGAACAGTGGTGAGTTGTATATGGACACCTTAAAATAAATCTGCACAGACTATTATAAACTACATTAAGGGGTTGAAGATGTATATCAAATGTATTCTGATAGACAATATCAGCATAATCCAGTGTTGGTAGTAGTAGTTGAGAGACAATTCTTTTTCTCATCTGAAAGGTGAAACAATTTATATGGCGGTAAAGAATAGCTAGATTACAGCTAAGTTTTTTAGTAATCGTCTCACTATGCTGCGTAAATGAAAGCGTTGGGTCAAGCCAAACACCAAGATATTTGAAGTTCAATACTTGTTCTAATGGTGATCCTTCATTAAATGATAGTCAGATCTACAGAATTACCAAGGCCTTGTCTGGTACCAAATAACATACTACATGATTTATTTTTATTTAAAATTAATTTGTTAAATAATAGCCATTTCTGAACAGAAATAAGATCTGATTGAAGGGTTCTTTCAATTTCAGACTTGTTAGTACTAGATGTATATAGCACCGCATCATCGGCATATAGTTGTATTTGACAGTCAGAACAGATATTGGGGAGGTCGTTTATGAAAATAGAGAAAAGGAGTGGTCCCAAGGACGAACCTTGCGGGACCCCCTTCTCAACAATTAAGAAATTGGATTGACTTCCATTAATGGTGACACATTGGCGTCTGTTATGAAGGTATGAGTTAAACCACAGTAGAGTACTTGGTCTTTTTCCTCTCATAAGCTTCTTCAACACCATCTTCCCATGGAACTGTCAATTCCACAACGTATGCCAACTTGGCTGTTGTGGACTACAGGACCATGTCTGGCCGGAGTGTTGTAGCCACAATGTCTGGGGGAAACACAAGCTTTTTTTCTAAGTCCACTTCCATTTTCCAATCCGAGCTCTTAAAAATAGTGGAGTCAAGGGATATGTGGAGAAGGCAGGAACAGGGTACTGATTATGGATGATCAGCCATGATCACAGTGAATGGCAGTGCTGGCTCAAAGGACCAAATGGCCTACTCCTGCACCTATTGTCTATTCAAAGTAGGATGACTCAAAGCTAGGTGGCAGCGTGAGCTGTGAGAAGGATGCTATGAAGCTGCTGGGTGACTTGGATAGGTTGGGCAAGTGGGCAGATGCAGTATAAATGTGAGATTATCCAAGAACAAGGCAGATTATTATCTGAATGGTGTCAGATTAGGAAATGGGGTGCAACTAGACCTGGGTGTCCTTGTGCATCAGTCACTGAAAGTAAGCATATAGGTACAGCAGGCAGTGAAGAAAGAAAATGGCATGTTGGCCTTTATAGCGAGAAGAATTGAGTATAGGAGCAAGGAGGTCCTATTGCAGTTATACAGGGCACTGGTGATACCACACCTGCAGTATTATGTGCAGTTTTGGTCTCCTAATTTGAGGAAGGACATTCTTGCTATTGAGGGAATGCAGCATAGGTTCACCAGGTTAATTCCAGGGATGGCAGGACTGACATATGATGAAAGAATGGATCAACTGGGCTTATACTCACTGGAAGAATGGATCGACTGGGCTTATACTCACTGGAATTTAGAAGGATGAGAGGGAATCTTATAGAAACATATAAAATTCTTAAGGGATTGGACAGGCTAGTTGTAGGAAAAATGTTCCCGATGCTGGGGGAGTCCAGAACCAAAGGTCACAGTTTAAGAATAAGCGGTAGGCCATTTAGGAATGAGATGAGGAAAAACGTTTTCACACAGAGTTGTGAATCTGTGGATTCTCTGCACAAAAGGCAGTGGAGGCCAATTCAACAGATGTATTCAAGAGAGTTAGATGTATTCAAGAGAGTTAGCTAACGGAATCAAGGAATATGGGGAGAAAGCAGGAACAGGGTACTGATTTTGGATGATCAGCCATGATCATATTGAATGGCGGTGCTGGCTCGAAGGGCCGAATGGCCTACTCCTGCACCTATTTTCTATGGTCGATACACTATGATCTACAGAAGACCAAAAAAATTCAATGCCAAATCAACAGTTATTGTGGAAAACAAATGTTTCCAGTGTAGGTGGTAACATATTGACATGGACATAAGATTAACTGACTAACTAGAAATAGAGAGGTGGCACAAATAAGTCATTTTCTGATTCACACTGATGCTGGACCCTCAGCTTCTTGCTGTTTATACAAATGACGGATCAAAAAAGACAAAAGTGTAGTTGCTAAATTTGCCTATGACTGAAAGATGGATAGGAAAGTAAGTTTAAACAGGACCTAATGCAATTGCCAAGGGATATAGGAAAGTTGGGCACAGATCTGGCAAATGGAGTATAATTGAAAAATTGTGAAATGGTCCATTTTGGGTAGAAAAATGAAAAAAAGACTATTATCTAAACAATGAAGGAATATATATATATCCGAGAGGTAAAGGGATTTGAATACCCAAGCAGACGACTCACAGAAGACTAATCACCAGATACTGCAAGTAATTAGGAAACTAATAGAATGTTATTATTTACTACCATGGCAAATTGAAAAAAGGTTACCAAAAGGAGGTTACATAGAAACATAGAAAATAGGTGCAGGAGTAGGCCATTCGGCCCTTCGAGCCTGCACCGCCATTCAATATGATCATGGCTGATCATCCAACTCAGTATCCCGTACCTGCCTTCTCTCCATACCCCCTGATCCCTTTAGCCACAAGGGCCACATCTAACTCCCTCTTAAATATAGCCAATGAACTGGCCTCAACTACCTTCTGTGGCAGAGTTCCAGAGATTCACCACACTCTGTGTGAAAAACGTTTTTCTCATCTCGGTCCTAAAGGATTTCCCCTCTATCCTTAAGCTGTGACCCCTTGTCCTGGACTTCCCCAACATCGGGAACAATCTTCCTGCATCTAACCTGTCCAACCCCTTAAGAATTTTGTAACTTTCTATAAGATCCCCCCTCAATCTCCTAAATTCTAGTGAGTACAAGCCGAGTCTATCCAGTCTTTCTTCATATGAAAGTCCTGACATCTCAGGAATCAGTCTGGTGAACCTTCTCTGCACTCCCTCTATGGCAATAATGTCCTTCCTCAGATTTGGTGACCAAAACTGTACGCAATACTCCAGGTGTGGTCTCACCAAGACCCTGTACAACTGCAGTAGAACCTCCCTGCTCCTATACTCAAATCCTTTTACTATGAATGCTAACATACCATTCGCTTTCTTCACTGCCTGCTGCACCTGCATGCCTACTTTCAATGACTGGTGTACCATGACACCCAGGTCTCGTTGCATCTCCCCTTTTCCTAATCGGCCACCATTTAGATAATAGTCTGCTTTCCTGTTTTTGCCACCAAAGTGGATAACCTCACATTTATCCACATTATACTGCATCTGCCCACTCACCCAGTCTATCCAAGTCACCTTGCAGCCTCCTAGCATCCTCCTCACAGCTAACACGGCCCCCCAGCTTAGTGTCATCCGCAAACTTGGAGATGTTGCATTCAATTCCCTCGTCCAAATCATTAATATATATTGTAAATAGCTGGGGTCCCAGCACTGAGCCTTGCGGTACCCCACTAGTCACTGCCTGCCATTCTGAAAAGGACCCGTTTACTCCTACACTTTGCTTCCTGTTTGCCAGCCAGTTCTCTATCCACATCAATACTGAACCCCCAATACCGTGTGCTTTAAGTTTGTATACTAATCTCTTATGTGGGACCTTGTCGAAAGCCTTCTGAAAGTCTAGATATAACACATCCACTGGTTCTCCCCTATCCACTCTACTAGTTACATCCTCGAAAAATTCTATAAGATTCGTCAGACATGATTTACCTTTCATAAATCCATGCTGACTTTGTCCAATGATTTCACCACTTTTCAAATGTGCTGCTATCCCATCTTTAATAACTGACTCTAGCAGTTTCCCCACTACCGATGTTAGACTAACTGGTCTGTAATTCCCCGTTTTCTCTCTCCCTCCCTTTTTAAAAAGTGGGGTTACATTAGCTACCCTCCAATCGTCAGGAACTACTCCAGAATCTAAAGAGTTTTGAAAAATTATCACTAATGCATCCACTATTTCTGGAGCTACTTCCTTAAGTATTCTGGGATGCAGCCTATCTGGCCCTGGGGATTTATCGGCCTTTAATCCATTCAATTTACCTAACACCACTTCCCGGCTCACCTGGATTTCACTCAGTTCCTCCATCTCCTTTGACCCGCGGTCCCCTGCTATTTCCGGCAGATTATTTATGTCTTCCTTAGTGAAGACGGAACCAAAGTACTTATTCAATTGGTCCATCATGTCCTTGTTCCCCATGATCAATTCACCTGTTACTGACTGCAAGGGACCTACATTTGTTTTAACTAATCTCTTTCTCTTCACATATCTATAAAAACTTTTGCAGTCAGTTTTAATGTTCCCTGCCAGTTTTCTTTCATAATCTATTTTCCCTTTCCTAATTAAGCCCTTTGTCCTCCTCTGCTGGTCTCTGAATTTCTCCCAGTCCTCTGGTCGGCTGCTTTTTCTGGCTAATTTGTACGCTTCATCTTTTGCTTTGATACTATCCTGGATTTCCCTTGTTATCCACGGATGCACTACCTTCCCTGATTTATTCTTTTGCCAAACTGGGATGAACAATTTTTGTAGTTCATCCATGCAGTCTTTAAATGCCTTCCATTGCATATCCACCGTCAAACCTTTAAGAATTAATTGTCAGTCAATCTTGGCCAATTCACGTCTCAGACCCTCAAAGTTACCTTTCTTTAAGTTCAGAACCATTGTTTCTGAATTAACCATGTCACTCTCCATCCTAATGAAGAACTCAACCATATTATGGTTACTCTTGCCCAAGTGGCCACGCACAACAAGACTGTTAACTAACCCTTCCTCATTACTCAATACCCAGTCTAGAATAGCCTGCTCTCTCGTTGGTTCCTCTACATGTTGGTTTAGAAAACTATCCCGCATACATTCCAAGAAATCCTCTTCCTCGGCACCCCTGCCAATTTGATTCACCCAATCTATATGTAGATTGAAGACACCCATTATAACTGTTTTACCTTTGTTGCACGCATTTCTAATTTCCTGTTTGATGCCATCCCCAACTTCACTACTACTGTTAGGTGGCCTGTACACAACACCCACTAGCGTTTTCTGCCCCATAGTGTTTCGCATCTCTACCCATATCGATTCCACATCCTCCAAGCTAATGTCCTTCCTTTCCATTGAGTTAATCTCCTCTCTAACCAGCAACGCTACCCCACCTCCTTTTCCTTTCTGTCTATCCCTCCTGAATATTGAATATCCCTGGATGTTCAGCTCCCAGCTTTGGTCACCCTGGAGCCATGTCTCCGTGATCCCAACTATATCATAATCATTAATAGCTATCTGCACATTCAACTCATCTACCTTATTACGAATGCTCCTTGCATTGAGACACAAACCCGTTGTTTTTACAACGCTCTTACCCCTTATACAATTTTGTTGAAAAGTGGCCCTGTTTGATTTTTGCCCTGGATTTGTCTGCCTGCCACTTTTACTTTTCACCTTGCTACCTATTGCTTTTACCCCCATTTTACACCCCTCTGTCTCTCTGCTCACACATTTAAGAACCCCACCACCTCTTACTCTCTGTTTATTATTGTTTTCTTCTTTCCCCCCTACATGTTGGGTCTGAGTGCTTCCCTTCTCTGCCTCCTGCCTCACACACTGTCTACTAGCTTTCTCTATTTGAGTCTCTCCCCCCAACCGTTCTAGTTTAAAGTCTCCGCAGTAGCCTTTGCAAATCTCCCCGCCAGGATATTGGTCCCCCTCGGGTTCAAGTGCAACCCATCCTTTTTGTACAGGTCGCACCTTCCACAAAAGAGGTCCCAATGATCCAGAAACTTGAATCCCTGCCTTCTGCTCCAGTCCTTCAGCCACGCATTTATCCTCCACCTCGCTCCATTCCTACTCTCACTGTCGCGTGGTACAGGCAGTAATCCCGAGATTGTTACCTTTGCGGTCCTTCTTTTTAACTCTCCTCCTAACTCCCTAAATTCTCCTTTCAGGACCTCTTCTCTTTTTCTACCTATGTCATTGGTACCTATATGTACCACGACCTCGGGTTCCTCTCCCTCCCATTTCAGGATATCTTGGACACGTTCAGACACATCCCAGACCCTGGCACCAGGGAGGCAAACTACCATCCGGGTCTCCCGACTGTGTCCACAGAATCGCCTGTCTGACCCCCTAACTATAGAGTCCCCTATTACTAATGCCCTCCTCTTCTTTTCCTTACCCTTCTGAGCAACAGGGCCGTCTCTGTACCGGAGGCCCGGCCGCTGTTGCTACCCCCAGGTAGGCTGTCCCCCCCCAACAGTACTCAAACAGGAATACTTATTGTCAAGGTGTACAGCCACCGGGGTACTCTCTAGTCCCTGCCTGTGCCCCTTACCCCTCCTAACCGTGACCAACTTGCCTGCCTCCTGCGGTCTTGGAGTGACCACCTCTCTGTAACTCCTCTCAATGACTTCCTCGCTCTCCCTGACCAGACGGAGGTCATCGAGCTGCTGCTCCAGGTTCCTAATACGGTCCCTTAGGAGCCCCATCTCGACGCACCTGGCGCAGATGTGGACGTCTGGAAGGCTATCAGATTCCTTGACCTCCCACATCTGACACACTGGCACTCATACTCCCCTCTTACCTAGGATACAATACAAAGTACAGTACAATGCAATGTACAATACAATCAGCAAGGATCCGACTCCCAATCAGCTGCTCCCTCTTGTCTGCTTCTACCAATCAGCGGCTGCCTCAAGCCCACTTGTTTTGAGATGCAAACCGAACTTGGAACGTTACAGATTTCGGTTCCTCCTCCCTCTGCGACCTCTCCAACGGCTACAGTATTGGGCTTCTTATAAATGGAAGGGTGTATGTGTATCTGAGGCAGTTTACAAAAATTTACAAGACTGATGTATGAGGAAAAGTTGAAAAGGCTATGCTTGTATCTAATGAAGCTTGAAAGCGTGAGCAGTGACTAATTTGAATCAGATAAGATTATGAAGGATCTTGACACGTTGGACATGAAGAAGATGCTTCTTTTTGTATGAAATAGGAGATCACTGTTTTAAAATAAGGCGTTATCCCTTTAAGACAGACGAGGTGAAAAAAGAGAGACGAGGTGAAATTATTTTCTCTCAGAGTTAATATGTAAATGCCTAAAAGAAAATCAAATACTAAATTGTATGCATCAATATATTAATATTAAACTCTTATTTTAATTCTTGGTTGGAAGAAGAATTGATAGATTGATTTATTTTAAGGTTAAAATGATCACTTACGTCAGATAACTTTCGACCTGCAAAAGAATTCGATCCATCTCTACATCCTTTTTCTCATAGAGCTCCTTTCCAACCCAGGGAAGGGCAGAAAGCACTGAATGCACATACCAGTCAGAGCGAACCTAAAGGAAAGTCCAAATAAACACAAATATTTAAACGTTTTTCCAATACAAATTAACATTCACTGTCAAAAATAACGAGAGAAGGCATAATTTTCTTAACGTGTAAAAATAGATATCAAAGCAACAGTATATTTCCATTGAAGCAACTATATGGCTTACAATGAAGTGACAATAGGAAAATAAGAGTTTCTTTTGGTTATGTATTCTACTTTAAGATAGCTATAAGTAACAAGTTGAACTTGTATCTAACTTCCATCGAAATATTATAAATATTCCCGTGTGCTTCTCAAATAAGTTTAATGTCAAAAATACATTAAGAGAGACAGAATGTTTAAGAAGGAACGGCAGATGCTTGAAAATCGAAAGTAGACAAAAATGCTGGCGTTTATAGGGGCCTGGAAAATGGAAGTCATGGAGTCAACATAGGTAGGAAAGGATTTAACTGGGGGGGGGATAGGATGTAGTCGAGGTATGTGGAAATAAATTTGGTGGGACACGATCAGACAGAAACAATGGGTCTGCCAAGACAGTCAGGTTTGTGGATTTTGGGGAGAAGGTAAAATCGGGCCGTTCAGGGCTGGGGAATGATGAGATTGGAGGCTTGGGTGGGCAGGGAGCCGGAAGTGATGAAGTCAGTGATAGTGTTAGAGATCATGGTCTGGTGCTCGTCTGTGGGGTCATGGTCCAAGGATAAGTAGCAGGAGGTGTCTGAGAGTTGGCGCGTGGCCTCAGCCTTGTAGAGATCAGCGCGCCAGATTACCAGGGCACCTCCCTTGTCAGCAGGTTTGATCACCCAGTCTGAGTTGTTGCAGAGTGAGTGGAGGGCTGAACGTTCAGGGGGGGAGAGGTTAGAGTGAGATAGGGCATTTTTGTCTACCTTAAGAGAGACAGATGAAACTTAAATCAGGATAGGATTACAGGGATTACAGGGTATGTTTAAGTGAGAAAGGTGGGAGAAAGTTCATAGGGCAGGATTGAGTACCGGAAGGATTGGGGTAGTCATGAAACATTAGGTGTAAAAGGTTTCTCATTTGCTAAAATATCTCATAATTTGTCCAAACAAATATTTTGTCTTCACTGCTTAAATATTGCCACAAGGTAACATCAAAGAGAAACAATAGAGAAAGAAGCTGTGCAGTATTTTAAAGATTTTCAAATGATGAAACAGGAGGGTTTTCAAAACTAATGTCATAAATGTCAGCAGTGAACCATCAAAAGAAACTTTCAAAAAATTGCCAAACATGAGAAAATGCTGGAACTTTTGAGTAAAACGCAAAGCAGTAGGTGAACTCTGCGGGTCAGACAGCATTTGTGGGGGGAATGGATACACGATGTTTTAGGTTGGGTGACTAGAGTTGCGGGGGGAGAAAGCCAGAGAAGAGTGATGGGTGTAGGACAAAGCCTGGGTAGTGATGATGCACACAAAATGCTGGAGTAACGCAGCGGGACAGACAGCATCTCTGGAGAAGGGATGGGTGACGTTACGGGTCGAGACACTTCTTCAGACTAGAGTCAGGGGAAAGGGAAACAAGAGGTATAGACAGTGATGTACAGAGATATAGAACAAATGAATGAAAGATTCCCCTTCCCATATAATCTTTCTTTCCATTGTCAGAATGAGGATAAACCCAAATTGGAGGAACAGCACCTCATATTTCACATGGGCAGCTTACAACCCAGTGGTATGAATATTGATTTATCCAACTTCAAATAACCCCTGTATTCCCTCTCTCTCCATTCCTCCCCCACCCACATCGCTCCAGCTTCTCGTTCTCACCTAGCAAACCGCTAACAATGGCCCGTTTCCTTTTTCATCGTTACTGTTTTGCATGTCTTTCTTTCATTTGTTCTATATCATTCTACATCACCATCTATACCTCTCGTTTCTCTTTCCCCTGATTCTAGTCTGAAGGGCCTCGACCTGAAACGTTGCCCACTCCTTCTCTTCAGAGATGCTGTCTGTCCCGCTGAGTTACTCCAGCATTTTGTATCTATCTTTGGTTTAAACCAGCATCTGCAGTGCCTTCCTAAACAAGTGATAGATCGATAGGCAAGAGGGGATTGGATTGGTAGATAGATGGAGTATGTGACAAAAGCAAAAGGTGAAAATGAGACAAAAGGGTGTCAGATGAGGAAAGAGGAATGAAATAGGATGTTAAAGGGAGTGATAAGGGTAATAAAATGGACATGGGAAGAGGAAGGATAAAAGGGAGCTGAGTTTACAAAGGAGGGGAAAGGAGCAGGGTAACAGGAGGCCCCATCAAATCTTTCCACACCTTTCTACTTTCTGTAGGACCACTCCCCCACCCCCAGCCCCCAGCTCCTCTGCTACCCAATGTGCCGTCTGCCCAAATACATTCTCTGCAACCACAGATATAACAACTGCCCAAAAACACCGCTTCTCTTACTTCAATCCAGTAGTCCTTCCAGATAACGCAAAGGAGCATGTGCACCTCTTCAAACCATGTCCACTGCATTCAAAGCTTCTGATTTGGGCTCCTTTACATCAGCAAGACCAAGTGTAGACTTGGCAACCGTTTCGGCGATCACTTGCACTCTGTCTGCTAAGGCCTGCTGTATTCTTGCTATTGAGGGAGTGCAGCGTAGGTTTACAAGGTTAATTCCTGGGATGGCGGGACTGTCATATGCTGTGAGAATGGAGCAGCTGGGCTTGTACACCCTGGAGTTTAAAAGGATGTGAGGGGATCTCATTGAAACATATAAGATTGTTAAGGGCTTGGACATGCTAGAGGCAGGAAACATGTTCCCAATGTTGGGGGAGTCCAGAACCAGGGGCCACAGTTTAAGAATAAGGAGTAAGCCATTTAGAACGGAGACGAGGAAACACTTTTTCTCACAGAGTGGTGAGACTGTGGAATTCTCTGCCTCAGAGGGCGGTGGAGGCAGGCTCTCTGGATACTTTCAAGAGAGAGCTAGATAGGGCTCTTAAAAATAGCGGAGTCAGGGGATATGGGGAGAAGGCAAGAACGGGCTGATTGGGGATGATCAGCCATGATCACATTGAATGGCGGTGCTGGCTCGAAGGGCCGAATGGCCTACTCCTGCACCTATTGTCTATTGTATATCTCCCAGTTGCTAACTATTTGAACTCCTCTTCCCGTTTTAACCTTTCTGTCCGGCCTCTCCATTGCTACAGTGGAGTCACACATAAGCTGGAGAATCAGTACCACATATTCCACTTGGGTAGTTTACAATCCAATGACATAACCATTCAATTTTCCAATTTTAAGTAATAACCACCCACCCGCTCTTTCCTGTGTTCCCCCAACTCCTCCCTATAACATTTCGTCCATATCCCTTATCCCCAGATTTATATTTCATTTCTCCCCTCATCCGACATCCTTTTGTCTCCCTTTCACCTCTGCTTAACACTTGCCAAGCTCTTTTCTGCCTCCACCTCACTTTTCCAGTTTTCTCCCCATACTCAAATCAGACTGAAGACGGGTCCTGACCCAAAACGTCATCTGTCCATTCCCTCCACAGAAGCTGATCTGCTGAGTTCCTCCAACACGGTTTTGCTAAAAAAAATCCATCTGAATACAAAGGGGAAAAAATCCCAGCAGAAAACACCATTTGATAACGATTTCTTACCTGTGGTATATCCTCCTCTTGCATTACGCTGATAAAGTTTTCGAACATTGCCACCATGGATGGAGCAGCAATCACATGACAATTCACAAGATCAGACAGAAACCGAACCTGCACAAAGAGCGCATTTTAATTGCAATTTAAAAAAAATATTTTTTAAGCTAGCAGACAATTTATCCAATTTAAAAAATAGGCTACAATCTATTGAAACCTTCAAGCATTTAATTTCCGCTCAAAATACTACTTTCAGCAGTTTAAGAAATAGAAAGCAACTTTCCCACTTGCATCAATAGCTACATAATACATTTTCCCAATACGAGTAATCATGTATCTACTTCTGCTGTCAAAATTCCTCGAAATCTATACTACAGTGTAACAATGACCTTCATTTCATGATCAATGCACGATAGTTGAAACTGAAAGTGTTTGCATTATTCCGTGTTATGTTATATGCCACCAATGATGTTTGTTTATACAGTACCATTATGATATAATGGACAGCAACCATTTTAGACAATACTATAAGTGTAATCAAAATTTGTTTTTAAAAAATACATTAAAATGAGAAACAGGTATACAGGTAGTGGTCCAGATAGTATGTAAAAAGCTTAAACCATGAGAAAAGAGAAGAATGAATAGTTGTCCAATAGGAGTATGAAGACCAATGGCCACAAACTATGATGTTGCAAATATACAGAATGCTGCAAGTGCTTGTCATTCACATTGTGCTCATCGGCAACGTCACAATCATCACATTTCTAACAGCATTCATTCACAATGATTATTTTTTAGTAGAATATGGGGTGTAAAGAAAGCATTTCAGAGAGCTTTGTCGTTTTTATTTAAATAAAACTTATCTAACGGCAAACATGGCACTACAGTCAAGATTTTTGGAGCAGGATATTCCAGCCCATTACAACACAAAAGTTGACTTACAGAAAAAACTGCCTCGATGTACAAATTAGCTTTCAAACTTTCCTTAAGCTGTCTGACCATAGCTTCGACAAATTCACCACCAAAGTTGTAATTCCTGGCATTTAGTAGCCCCACGAGTGTTGTGTATACAGGTAATTTTTCAGGAAGCTGTCTTGCTCTGGAGGGAAGATATCATGTCAAACAATGAACTAGGTATTTTATTATTGTGATAGAAACTTATGTATTGCCATTACAGTAAGAATTGTTAAACATTTAGTGAGATGGTATTAAGAGCAATAAGTAGTACAATGATACTATAAGCGGTAGATTTAATTACTTTCATAAAAACACGTTTAAGTGTACGCAAACAAATGGCTGTAAAGAACAATTGCGTTCTGTTTTGGCCACCCAACTATGGGAAAGATGGCATTAAGCTGGAAAGAGTGCAGGGAAGACTTTGCAAATTTACAATCAGACAGGTTTAGAGGGAAATGGGTCGAATGCAGGTAAATGCAAAACTTAGATGCAGTATCCTGGTCGGTACATACGAGTTGGGTTGAAGAGCCTGTTATTGTGTTGTATGACTTTCAGTCAATGTTAAAATATCTCCAGCAGCCTATACACAAACTAAGTACTATTGGCAAAATTACAGGCATATTTTCTCATCAAAAGTTAAATTAAAAATAATTTTTAAGAGATACAACATGGAAATAGACCCTTCTGCCCACTGAGTCTACACCGACCATCGATCACCCGTTCATACTAGTTCTATGTTATCCCACTTTCTCATCTACTCCCTAAACATAGGGGCAATTGTAAGAGGCCAATTAACCTACAACCACCCCCACCACATATTTGGAATGTAGGAGGAAACCGGGATACCTGGAGAAAACCCATGCTGTCACAAGAAGAACCTGCAAACTCCCCACGAAAGCACTTGAGGTTAGGATCCCACCAATGTCTCTGGAGCTGCAAGATAGTAGTTCTACCAGCTTTGCCACAACAGCGCCCTCCATAATATTTGGGACTAAGACCCAATTTATTTATTTATTTGCCTCTGTGCTCCACAATTTGAGATTTGTAATAGAAAAAAAAAGCACATGTGGTAAAAGTGCACATTGTCAGATTTTATGAAAGGTCATTTTTATACATTTTGGTTTCATCATGTAGAAATTACAGCTGTGTTTATACATAGTCCCCCAATTTCAGGGCACCTTAATGTCTGGGACACATGGCTTCACAGGTGTTTGTAATTGCTCAGGTGTGTTTAAATGCCTCCTTAATGCAGGTATAAGAGAGCTCTGAGCACCTAGTCTTTCCATCACCTTTGGAAACTTGTATTGCTGTTTATCAACATGAGGACCAAAGTTGTGCCAATGAAAGTCAAAAAAGCCATTATGAGACTGAGGAACAAGAATAAAACTGTTAGAGACATCAGCCAAACCTTAGGCTAACCAAAACCGGCTGTGTGGAACATCATTAAGAAGAGAGCACTAGTGAGCTTACTAATCACAAAGGGACTAGCAGGCCAAGGAAGACCTTCACAGCTGATGACTGAAGAAATCTCTCTATAATAAATAAAAATCCCCAAACACCTGTCCGACAGATCAGAAACACTCTTCAGGAGTCAGGTGTGGATTTGTCAATGATCACTGTCCGCAGAAGACTTCATAAACAGAAACAGAGGCTACACTACAAGATGCAAACCCCTGGTGAGCTGCAAAAATAGGATGGCCAGGTTACAGTTTGCCAAGAAATACTTAAAAGAGCAACCACAGTCTGGAAAAAGGTCTTGTGGACAGATGAGACGAAGATTAACCTATATCAGAGTGATCGCAAGAGCAAAGTATGGAGGAGAGAATGAACTGCCCAAGATCCAAAGCATACCACCTCATCTGTAAAATACGATGGTGGGGGTGTTCTGGCCTGGGCATGTATGGCTGCTGAAGGTACTGGCTCACTTATCTTCATTGTTGAAACAACTGCTGATAGTAGTAGCATAATGAATTCTGAAGTGTATAGACACATCCTATCTGCTCAAGTTCAAACAAACGCCTCAAAACTCATTGGCCGGCGGTTCATTCTAGAGCAAGACAATGGTCCCAAACAAACTGCTGAAGCAAAAAAAGGAGTTTTTCAAAGCTAAAAAAAGGTCAATTCTTGAGTGACCAAGTCAATCACCCGATCTGAACCCAATTGAGCATGCCTTTTATATGTTGAAGAGAAAACTGAAGGCGACTAGCCCCCAAAACAAGCATAAGCTAAAGATGACTGCAATACAAGCCTGGCAGAGCATCGCCAGAGAAGACACCCAGCAACTGGTGATGTCCATGAATCGCAGTCTTCAAGCAGTCATTGCATGCAAAGGATATACAACAAAATACTAAACAATGACTACTTTCATTTACATGACATTGCTGTGTCCCAAACATCATGGTGCCCTGAAATGGGAGGACTGTGTATAAACACTGCTGTAATTTCTACATGGTAAACCAAAATGTATTAAAATGGCCTTTATTAAAATCTGACATGCACTTTAACCACATGTGATTTTTTTCTATTACAAATTTCAAATTGTGGAGTACAGAGGCAAATAAATAAATGATGGGTCTTTGTCCCAAACATTATGGAGGGTACTGTATATTCTATATGCAATTATACAGCGATGAAGTCAGTGCATATGTCCACCAAAATACCTTAGCTGGCTTTGGTATTTCAAAGGTAATTTGGGATAAACGCAAACTGCTGATTTGCCAATCATGCTCGTATTCAATTGATGAATATAAATAATAATCTTCCAATCCACATCAGGAATAATTTATATTTATTTAGTTGCACAGAAATGAATTTGCAATTTGAAATGTATAAATGATTAAATTAAGTTGCCTCACACACAAACTACACATCATCCAACTTACACGGCACAAAGTATTCTCAAGATTTTACTTTTATAGTTCGGCAAGTCAGCTTCCAAAACACCCGCCAAACCTTCCAGATTGCTCTCCAATGAGGAAGTGCTCTGCAAATCAAAACATATATATTGATGACAGAAATAGCAATAATGTGAAAAATCTCAAGAATAATAAATACAAAATATTTCAAATTACTACTAACAAAATATTCACTGTAGATAATTACAACCAAGAGAAAATAACTTGCATTTATATAGTATCTATTATACACCATACAAAGTAATCACTTTGAAGATTTTGGCAGTAATAAATGCTCATCATTTAGCTTGTGATTGAAGCAACATGTAGGTCTGAAAACAAATATACAGTAGGTACTCTTAATAAGTAGGTACTTTTGACATTCCTTCCCCATGATTTCAAAGCTTCAGTTTTATTCTATAATAAAAATCATTCCAATCATCTGAGATATAAAATTAGTGATATAAACTGTACTTTTTCTCCCACACGACATATCAAAGACTCCAATCGGTCTTCAATTTCAATTGGTTCAGATGTCCTCCTCCGTTTGTGAGGTGTTCCTGCTGTAAAACAAGAGATCCATAATTAATTCTGTCTGCTCTTTTGATTGAATGTTGTGCCACTGTGTAACGTGTAAGTTTCAAATTGCACAATTGCAATGTTCAAATTATAAAAAGGTCATATTCTTCAACTTTCTCTAAAATCCTCCGCAGTACAGAATTTTTGATTTACTTCATGTGAAAAAATATCTAATTTCAAATTTGATTAATGTAACCCTTACAGGCACAGAAATCGCTATCAAAACATGGGGGGGGGGGGGGGGACACAATTTCTTGGCCGCCGCTCGTGCATGTGCACTCACACACACGCGAGGCTTCGGAGGCTTCAGCTGTGGGCCCTGTTGACGGTAATTACGGGAACGACGGCACAGGCTTATGGCTCCACGGCTCCAGACTTGTGTCCCGTCAGTCCAGGCAGGGCTGTAGGTTAACCCGGCGGGACAGCCAGAGTTGAGTTGGGTTTAGCGGGACACCAGTCCGGAGCCGTGGAGCTAGCACTGCTTCTCCGCGCTGACTGTAAGCCTGGGCCATCGTTCCTGTAAGTCCAGGCAGGGCTGTAGGTTAACCTGGCGGGACAGCCAGAGTTGAGCTGGGTTTAGCGCTGCTTCTGTGCGCTGGCTGTGGGCCTGGGGGCACCACTCCCGTCTGACTCCCGACGTCTCTGGCCATCCCCGGACATGGGGAGGGGGGGGGGGGGAGCATCGGGTGGGGACGGGGATGGTCCAGTGGCGGTTTGGCAGCGATTGCGGCGCCGGAGACCCTGGATCGATCCTGGCTGCGGATGAGGAGCAGGTCTGTGTCCAGGGCTGCCGAGTGTATTTCGCTTGTGACCCTATGATCTGGGCATGCGATTCAAGCTCTGCTCTATGATCTTGCTCCATCTGGACGTCTCCCTCCTCCAATCATCGCGCTGAATTCTCATGTCCCGCCCCCCCCCCATTGCCTACTAACTGACGTCTCTCTCGTCCAATCGGCACCCTCGATCATCAGTCCCACCTCCACTGTCTCGCGGAAAGCGGAGATTTCACCGAGTTTTAAAATCGGGATTACAAAGAAATGGGGGGGATCGTCCCCCACCTCTCAAAACCGGGGGGGGGGAAACGTGTCCCCCTGGCCCCCTCCGGATTTCCGCCCCTATTCGGTAACCATGATCTTTAGTTCTAGGTTCTTCAGGCTGGGGAATTCTCCCCATACCTAGAAACAAAGAACTGCAGATTAATTCACAAAAGGACATAAAGTGCGGGAGTAACTCAGCAGGTCAGGCAACCTCCTTGGAGAACATGGATAGGTGACATTTCAGGTCAATACCCTTCTTTAGACTCAACCCTCTCATACCTAGCCTGCTTCACCCCTTGACAGCAAACATACCATTTTTTAACGTATTTAAATGGAAATTACCATATAACCATTACAGCACGGAAACAGGCCATCTCGGCCCTTCAAGTCTGTGCCGAACATTTTTTAATTTTTTTTTTACTTCACCCTAGTCCCATCTACCTGCACTCAGACCATAACTGTACCAATACTGTACACAGTATTAGTGAGACCACATTTGGAATACTGTGTACAGTTCTGGGGTCCATACTTAAGAAAGGATGTACTGGCCCTGGAGGCAGTGCAGCGAAGGTTTACAAGATTAATTCCTGCAATGAGGGGATTGACATATGAGGAAAGGTTAAGTAGGCTGGAACTCTACTCTTTGGAGTTTAGAAGAATGAGAGGCGATCTCATTGAAACATATAAGATCGTGAGGGGCCTTGATCGGGTGGATGCACCGAGGATGTTCCCAATGATCGGGGAAACTAGAACTAGGGGACATAGTTGCAGAATAAGGGGGGGCTCTTTTAAAACTGAGATGAGGAAGAACTTCTTCACCCAGAGGGTGGTTAATTTATGGAATTCACTGCCCCAGGGAGCAGTGGAAGCAGAAACATTAAATATATTTAAGTCTAAAATAGATGGTTTTTTAGTTGCCAAGGGGATAAGGGGCTACGGGGAGAGGGCAGGGATATGGACCTAGGTAGGGTTAGTATAGTAAGACCCGAGTGATCTCCTGGACAAGTGTCGATCGCCTGGATTGGGGTCGGAGAGGAATTTCCCGGATTTTTTTCCCGAATTGGACCTGGGTTTTTATCCGTTTTTTTGCCTCCCCCAGGAGATCACGCGGTTCTTGGGGTGGAGAGGGGTGATAGCGGTATAAAGGGGAGGGTAGTGTCTTGTGTTCTGTGTCTTGTGTCTACTGTTTGTGGGTAGGGGTGTTTGTTTGGTGTTCAGCCATGAGCGAATGGCGGTGCGGGCTCGATGGACCTGGTGGTCTGCTCTCGCACCTACTTTCTATGATTCTATGAACCCTCCATTCCTTTCCCATCCATATACCCATCCAATCTATTTTTAAAGGATAAAATCGAACCTGCCTCCACCACTTCCACTGGAAGCTCATTCCACACAGCTACCACTCTCTGAGTAAAGAAGTTCCCCCTAATGTTACGCCTAAACTTCTGTCCCTTAATTCTCAAGTCATGTCCCCTTGTTTGAATCTTCCCTACTCTCAATGGGAAAAGCTTATCCACGTCAACTCTGTCTAACCCGCTCATAATTTTAAAGACCTCTATCAAGTCCCCTCTTAACCTTCTGCGCTCCAAAGAATAAAGACCTAACTTGTTCAACCTTTCTCTGTAACTTAGTTGCTGAAACCCAGGCAACATTCTAGTAAATCTCCTCTGTACTCTCTCTATTTTGTTGACATCCTTCCTATAATCAGGCGACCAAAATTGTACTCCATACTGCAGAATTGGCCTCACAATGCCTTGTACAATTTTAACATTACATCCCAACTTCTATATTCAATGCTCTGATTTATAAAGGCCAGCACACCAAAAGCTTTCTTTACCACCCTATCTACATGAGATTCCACCTTCAGGGAACTATGCACAGTTATTCCTAGATCCCTCTGTTCAACTGCATTCCTCAATTCGCTACCATTTACCACGTACGTCCTATTTTGATTTGTCCTGCCGAGATGTAGCACCTCACATTTATCAGCATTAAACTCCATCTACCATCTTTCAGCCCACTCTTCCAAATGGCCTAAATCTCTCTGTAGACTTTGAAAATCTACTTCATTATCCACAACACCACCTATCTTAGTATCATCTGCATACTTACTAATCCAATTTTCCACACCATCATCCAGATCATTGATGTACATGACAAACAACAGTGGACCCAACACAGACCCTTGAGGCACCCCACTAGTCACCGGCCTCCAACCTGACAAACAGTCATCCACCATTACTCTCTGGCATCTCCCATTCAGCCACTGTTGAATCCATTTTGCTACTCCACCATTAATACCCAACAATTGAATCTTCTTAACCAACCTTCCATGAGGAACCTTGTCAAAGGCCTTACTGAAGTCTATAGACAACATCCACTGCTTTACCCTGATCAATTTCCCTAGTAACCTCTTCGAAAAATTCAAGATTAGTCAAACATGACCTTCCAGGCACAAATCCATGTTGACTGTTCCTAATCAGACACTGCTTATCCAGATGCTTATAGATATTATCTTTAAGTATCCTTTCCATTAATTTGCCCACCACTGACGTCAAACTAACAGGTGTATAATTGCTAGGTTTACTCTTAGAACCCTTTTTAAACAACGGAACAACATGCGCAGTACGCCAATCCTCCGGCACTATTCCCGTTTCTAATGACATTTGAAATATTTCTGTCATAGCCCCTGCTATTTCTACACTAACTTCCCTCAATGTCCTAGGGAATATCCTGTCAGGACCTGGAGACTTATCCGTTTTCATATTTTTCCAAAAGTGTCCCCACCTCCTCTTCTTTGAATCTCATAGTTTCCATTGCTACTCTGCTTGTTTCCCTTACCTCACATAATTCCATATCCTTCTCCTTGGTGAATACCAAAGAAAAGAAATTGTTCAATATCTCCCCCATCTCTTTTGGCTCTGCAGATAGCTGTCCACTCTGACTCTCTAATGTACCAATTTTATTCCTTGTTATCCTTTTGCTATTAATATAGCTGTAGAAACCCTTTGGATTTACTTTCACCTTACTTGTCAAAGCAACCTCATATCTTCTTTTAGCTTTTCTAATTTCTTTCTTAATATTCTTTTTACATTCTTTATACTCCTCAAGCACCTCATTTACTCCATGCTGCCTATAATTATTGTAGATCTCTCTCTTTTTCCAAACCAAGGGTCCAATATCCCTTGAAAACCATGGCTCTTTCCGATTTTTACTATTTCCTTTCAACCGAACAGGGACATAAAGATACTGTACTCTTAAAATTTCACCTTTAAATGTCCTCCATTTCTCTTCTACATCCTTCCCATGAAACAACATGTCCCAATTCACTCCTTTTAAATCCTTTCGCATCTCCTCAAAGTTAGCCTTTCTCCAATCAAAAATCTCAACCCTAGGTCCAGTTCTGACCCTCTCCATAATTATATTGAAACTAATGGTATTGTGATCACTGGACCCGAAGTGCTCCCCGACGCATACCTCCGCCACCTGCCCTGTCTCATTTCCAGCACTGCCCCTTCTCTAGTAGGTACCTCTATGTATTGCTGCAAAAAACTATCCTGCACACATTTTACAAATTCCAAACCATCCAGCCCTTTTACAGAATGTGTTTCCCAGTCTATGTGTGGAAAATTGAAATCTCCCACAATCACTACCTTGTGCTTACTACTAATATCTGCTATCTTCTTACATATTTGCTCTTCCAATTCTCGCTCCCACAAATCCAGGCATAACACAAAGACCCTAAATAAATTTGAAATTGACACTATGCATAGCTACCAGCCTAATTGGAAAATGCACACATTTTACATTAACATACATGGACGGACAGGGTTGTGGTGATATTTCAGGTCGAGACCCTTCTTCAGACTGAGTCAGGGGAAAGAGGAACAAGAGATATAGACGGTACTAAGGACAAATGAATGGAAGATATGCCTATATCTCCCGTTTCCCTTTCCCTTGACTGCCAGTCTGAAGAAGGGTCTCGATCCGAAATGTCACCTATTCCACTCTTTGCTTTCGTCCGTCTGTCCGCGCGTTCGCTCGCTCTTGGTGCCAACGCTTCTCCCCGCCATACAAACACACATACACAGCCTGTCCGGCAGATCAGCGGGCCGAGACCAGGAGCAGGGCGAAGGGTGACATCAAACGGGTCATGGCAGCTATCGAAAAAGTCAACCCGAAATATCACCTATTCCTTTTCTCCAGAGATGCTGCCTGATCTGCTGATTTACTCCAGCCTTTTGTGCCTGTCTTCGGTTTGAACCAGCATCTGCAGTTCTTCCCTGTACAAGGTATGTGCCGTTTTAACTGAACGCAAAATTGAAGTCGGGTCGGGTCAAAGATAGGGTCGGGGTTACTGTAATGGCAGAAGTTACGCTCCATTGCATACTACACGTCAGTCCATTGGATTTTGCAGGAGTGGTCTATCTTGCTCCGCTCTAAGATCTTTGGTGGAGGGGGGTGGTGAGCCATCTGATGAACAGACGGGTGGTGTCAATGACAAAGGCTGGCAGTGAAAAGGAGACAAAAGTGGCAAATAAAGAGTTAAGGGGAGTGAAATGTAAAGCTGGAGGGAGGAATATGCATGGAAGGCAACTGAGTAGATAGAATAATTAATTTTAGTACGGGGCAATGGAGTAATAATGAAAGATATATTTATGTATCTCTCCAAAATATTTTACTTTCAGTTTTTAAAGCGTAGGTGCTAATGCAAAGTAGGAAAATACTGGAGTAAATTTGCACATATGTTTCCACAAACAGCTTTATGGTAATGTCCAGATGTTTGAGTGGCAATATGAAGGATTATAAAGTAAAAACAAAACCAATGCGTTAGGACACTCAGCTGGTTGAGCAATGTTTTGTGGAAAGAAAAACAGAATTAACATTTTATGTCAATAACCCAACATGATCGGAGGGTTTTGATGACAATAATCCATTTCCTTGTTCAAATTAGATCCATGGGATATTTTACATTAGCTGAGAGACGTTGCCTCGTTTTAAATTTTCAATCAAAAGGCGGCAAATCCGCCAGTTCAGTGCACCCTTGGCGCTGCTCCGGAGGGGGAGGGGGGGGGGAGGTGGAGGGATTAACAAGGAGTCCGCGGGAACATCGCCCCGGAAACCTGTCAGGGAATAATTGCGGGACGGTCTTCAACCAGGGAGAAGCCTCTCTGTCCACGTATCCGTGCCAGCTGCAGAGTAGTCAGCCAAATCGGGCGTCGTCACGGAAACCGGCCGTGAGGCGGCAGCCCCAAGCCGCACAGACATCGTGTACTTCTACCGCTCCGCTTTCACCTACCGTCATTATCGTCGCTATGCCGCCTCCTCGACATTTCTATCCGGCCGTCGGATCAATGGCGAAGAAAACGTGAAGAGCTGACTAATTTAAGCTAATTGTCCACTCGCTACCTCCCTCCGTGTAGCGCGGCCAGCAGCAGCAGCGCGGCGGCTCCCCCCGACTAATGGCCGTCTCCTCTCACAACCTCTTCCGGGGCACCTGAAACTTCTTCCGGCCGCGTCGCCGGATGGTTCTTCTCTTGCCCGGCGCGTCAGCTGCTACCGGGACTCCTGCGGAAGAAGGGTTTCGGCCCGAAACGTTACCTATTTCCTTCGCTCCATAGATGCTGCTGCACCCGCTGAGTTTCTCCAGCATTTTTGTGTACCGTCCTGTTTACTTGTCTGTCTGGACAACGCGTATGTTAATTTGCCCCCGGGGCGTGAGGTGCTAGGCCGCTGCTGCCATGGAGACGTTGCCTCAGCCCGGCTGCCTGATGCCGGCGCGCGGCAGCAACGGCAGCGGGAGCCCGCGCTCGTACCTCCCCAATCGCCCGCACCGAGGGCCGGCCCACAAACGGGTGAGCGTCTACCCAAGCTAGTCCTCTCATTCAGTAGACCAGAGAGCGAGCTAGCTGCAGGTGGTGGTGATTCACAAAAACACAAAGATGTTGGAGTAACTCAACAGTCTGAAGAAGGGTCTCCACCCGAAACGTCACCCGTTCGTTCTCTCCAGAGATGCTGCCTACCTCGCCTGTTATTCGAGCATTTTGTGTCTACGGAGTAACTCAACAGATCAGGCAGCATCCACGGAACAGGCCGGGACCCTTCTTCTTAAGCTCGGAAACATCGCTTATCAATGTTCTCCAGAGATGTTGCCTGACCCAATGAGTTACTCCAACATTTTGTGTCAATTCATCTCACCATTACATTATGCTACAATGCTGAGGACTATATTCTGCACTCTATCTTTTCCTTCACTCTACCCTTTGAATTTGGCTCAATTGTATTTATGTGCAGTATAGTATTATCTGATTTGATTAGATTTCAAGCTTTTCATTGTACCTAACTACACATGACAATAATAATCCTACACCTAGCGAGGTTTTGTGGCCATTCAAACGTCCCAATTTTTACTAATTTAAATGTTTTTTAACTCATTTTGCCACTCACGGCCTATTTCTACTTGATTTGATTTCTAAACGCTTGAATTTACTTCCATTTCTGAAGTAGGTTTGTTTTTTAAATATTCTCTCGTCTGTACTATCCGGATAAAACAAATTGATCTGCTTCACTATCGCCCAGTCTTGAGGAAAGTGAAACTGATAAATGCAATTTGAAATCTTTTTTGTTTCATTGTGTTGTATTTACCTGGTCAAATAAGGTCATTAAACGTAATTGAAATGAAAGTTTAATTCTGTATCCACAGGTTCTGTCTTTTTTTTTTATAGTCTAGATTATTGTCACTGAGGTACAGTGCAAATCATTTGCTGCATGCTAACCAGTCAGCGGAAAGACAATACATGATTACAATCGAGCCATTCACAGTGTACATATACATAAAGGATCACGTTTAGTGCATGATAAAGCCTGTAAAATCCGATCAAAGATCTTCCGTAGTATTCTCAACATATGCAGTGGTTTGTTTTTCAAATACCGTTTTGAATTCTTGAATATAATCTTGGGTCAATTTTAGGTGGAGATAATTAATAAATGTGAAATATATAGTACATGTATAGAGATACGTATTGGACTATTTGCTGCCTTGCACTGTTTGTCCAGGGAGAATCCCATTTCATTCTGTACCTTTCAGAAAATTTCCAAGAGATAACTTGTGCAAAAGATGGATACAAAGTTTCTTACTGAACTGTTGTCGGGTTATTTATGTCGTAGTAAAATGTACTTATTTACTTTGAAACATAACACATGGCAGGTGTAGCACACTTCAAAATAACAGATGTGTAAGAAGGAACTGCAGATGCTGGTTTAAACCGAAGATAGACACAAAAAGATGGAGTAACTTAGCAGGACAGGCAGCAACTCTGGAGAGAATGAATGGGTGACATTTCAAGTCGAGACTATTCTCTCCAGAGATGCTGCCTGTCCCGCTGAGTTCAGCTTTTGCGAAGGCTAGAAGAGATTAATGATTATGATAGTAAACAATTTGATTCCCATTGTTCCATCTAATTTCCAGGATGTGGAGAGCAAGTCTAGTTTTACACTGCCTGTAGATTATTGCTACTGTGCACTATCATCCCTTTATGTCTCTGGCCTCCCACCCCTTGACAATCCTACCAATTTGAACTAAACTTTCCTCCTCCCTATCTCTGCATTTTGTAATTTGTATTATTTCTTAACCGTTACCAGCCTCAATGGAAGATTGTTCACCTGAAACTAATGTTGTTTCACACATGCCTTGCCAAAGTTTTTCCAGTATTTGCTCTCTTTCTTTTGGATCTTGATGGGTTTTATATTGTATCTCCTATGAGATTTAATTTGATTATATCCTGAGAGATACAATACATAATAAACATTATGTTCATGCTAAAGCTATAATGTTTCTGTGTCCCTCTGTCAGATTTCTTTTGAATCTGTAGAACCACTCTGATTTGTCTATGTGATCTAAATTCACCAGAAGTTTGATAAGATTGGCTGTTGCAGTAATGAGTTCATCTGATATTTTTTGAAATGTTTTGCATTTTGCAATTATATTCCTTTCATATTTCTACTGTACACTAACTAGTGAAAATAGTGCTTGCTCAATCTGTTCCTATTTAGAAGATTTTGCATTTAGCTTTGGTGTTGGTCTTTGCAACGTGAAGTTAAACAAGCCATTAATTTTCATGATGCATATTAATTCACATGAAAGCAATTGCAGTAATCCATACAAAATACGGAATACTTCTTGAAACCTGATACATTTGATATTGAGCAAGCAACTCAAGAATTATCCCAAATAGTAAAAGTTTTTCTTCATTTAATTCCCAATAAAATAAATTAATGTTTTTATAATTGCATAAATTATCTGACAAGTGAAAGAGTATTAATTTTTATTTTAAAAAGAATGAATAAAATAACTGCTAACTTAACTGGTTCATTTCCTAATTTTTTTTTTTTTTTTTTAAATATTTTATTTATTAGAAGTAAGTACATTACATTTTGATGGTACCTTTTTACAGGTTCCCAAAATTATTATAACATTCTTTGTACAACTTCCCTTTTTTTTTAGAAAGAAATGAGAAAGAAAGGAGTAGTAAAGAGTAAAGGAAAGTCTAGTGAATGTGAAGTAAAGAAAAGTAATAAGTAAGAAAGTGAAGCAGATAGGAGATTCTCCCTCGCCACAAGTCAATGCTTTTTTATATTCTTGATCATTTTTCGCCCAAACCCAGAATTTTTAATTTTAAGATACTGTTGCACCACATGAATCCAAAAAGTCAATAAATGGAGACCAACTCGTTAAGAATTGGTCTTGTTTGTCTATTAGGAGGAGTCTCATTTCTTCCAAGTGGGCAGTTTCCAACATATTACCAATCCACATTTTGAGTGTTGGTATAGTAGCATTTTTCCAAAATTTAAGTATGAGTTTTTTTGCTGTTATTAAACCATAATTTAAAAATGAAATTTGGGATATATTTAATTTGTTCCCATCTCCTATTACTCCAAAGATAATCATTTCAATGTTGGGTTCCATTTTTATCTTAAATAAACTAGTGAATATATCACACCAAAATCCATGAAGTTTTGTGCAAGAAACGAAAGAGTGTGTGATATTGGCATTTTGAGAAAGACATTTATCACAGATGGGAGAAATATTTGAATACAATTTATTCATCCTAACTTTTGAATAATATAATCTATGTAATATTTTAAATTGAATTAAATTGTGTCTACGTTAATCGAACATTTATGTATGTATATCAAATACCTTTCTCATGTTTCTTTAGAAATTGTTGACATTAATTCTTTTTCCCAATCTTCTCTAATTGCCTCTGTTGATGGCAATTCTCTGTTAAGAATACTATTATATAAATATGATATTAATTTTTGTGAGTCCACCTTAATATTCATTGCTTCTTCCAGTTGGTCTATCATTATGCTCTGTAATCTTGGTATATATTTTTTTATAAAGTCACATATCTGTAAATATTTAAAGTATTGGTTATTATTCAGATTAAATTTTGATTTTAATTGTTGAAATGATAATAAATTTCCCATTTCATACATGTCACCCACCTTTTTAATTCCCAATCTTTCCCATTGTCTATATGTTTTATCCATAAAAGATGGTTTGAATACCGGTTTATTCACTATTGGTGTTAATGATGATGTTTCTTAATTTTAAAGTTAATTTTATTTTTTTCCAAATTCGAATTATATTGTGTATAATTGGGTTCTTCTTATATAATGTATTATTCAATTTTATCGGGGAGAAGAGGATCGCTCCTAAATCATACGGAGAACAATCCTCTTTCTCCATTCTTATCCATTCCATCTATTGAGGACAATCCAACCAATAAATTATATTCTTAATATGCACTGCCCTATAATAATATTAAAAATTAGGCAGTGCAAGTCCCCCTACATCTTTAGGATTACACAAATGATTTCTTTTAATTCTATGTGCTTTGTAGTCCCAAATAAAATTAGTAATATTAGAGTCTAGTTTAAAAAAATATATATTTTGGTATATATATATTGCTATGGATTGAAATAAATATATTATTTGTGGTAGAACAATCATTTTTATAACATTTATTCTGCCAATTAATGAAAATGGAGCGTTTTCCAAAATTTAATCAGAGCGTTCAATTTATTTAATAAAGGACTAAAATTAGCGTTAAATAATGATTTATATCTTCTAGTAACTTGAATACCCAAATACTTAAATTTTTCCGTTACAATTTTAAATGGAAATTTTAATAGGTGATTCGCTTTCTGGGGCTGTAATGACATAATTTCACTTTTATTCCAATTTATTCTATATCCAGAAAAAGAACCAAATTCCTCTATTACGTTTAGTAAATTCGGGATACTCGTTTGTGAATTTCTTATATATAAAAGTATATCCTCCGCATATAATGAAATTTTGTTATTAGAGTCCTTAGTATTATATCCTTGAATATTCGGATGTGTTCTTATCCTTTCAGCCAAAGGCTCTATCATAAGGGCAAATAGCAGGGGTGATAAAACACATCCCTGCCTATTGCCCCGTGATAATTGGAATTTTGGAGACAACATATTATTAGTTAATATTCTTGCCAATTCATTTCCTAATTTAGATATGATATTGCATTATATATAATTCTATGGTTTTCCTTTCAGTAATATCCCTATGTTAACTTTTTTTGTTTTAGGCATTTGCACTTTATATCAAATCAAGACAAGTCTCTAAAATCAGTAATCCAGAATTGGATGAGGAAAATATACATTGGGAATGCTGCGGACAGCAGTTTGATAAAGAAGTGTGCATTCACAAACATGTGGGTAAAGAGCATATGTCTGAGGTCCTGCAACAAACTGAAGCGATTTTCAAGTTGTTAGGACAAAATAAATCCAAGCTAACAAGAAAGCATGATTTCACAGAAAACAAAATTGCATTGTCACAACACACTAAAACAAAGGAAGAATTTGACATGTCTACATGGATACCTGATACAAGCCACATTAACTTTGATCTAGCATGGTAAGAACATTATATTTGCTGTATTTTATTTGCTGAAATGAAATAATCATGGGAACTTCATCGTCCTTAACTTCTGATTTTCAGATTTCCTTTTTTAGGAAAGCCAGTTTTTACACTTTGAAAGCAATGCTGCAGTAAAATTATCTTAATAAGTTAACAAGATTGAATCAAAATTTCTAAATGATTTTTTAAAAATTGAATTCATGTTGGAAATTGTGTTTATTTTCCTTACTTGTGAAGTCCACACATTGAAACTAAACCTATGTTTTCTTATTTAGAATTTAAATGGTGCTGTCCAAATTCTTCTAAAATGAGCATTAAAGAATTTGAGCCACAACAGTTTAAGTGAATTAAAAAAGTACACACATGATAGATTAAGTAAATTTGTAAGTATGTAGAACAGCTGAAAATAGAAAATGCCCACCTTTACTTTATCGTGAGTTAGAATTGCAGCGAAGTGGGGAACAGGCCCTTCGGCCCATCGAGTCCACACTGACCAGCAATCCCCACACATTAATACTATCCTACACACACTAGGGACAATTTACATTTATACCAAGCCAATTAATCTACAAAACTGTACGTCTTTGGAGTGTGGGAGGAAACGGAAGATCTCGGAGAAAACACACGGGGTCACGGGGAGAACGTACGAACTCCGTACAGACAGCACCCGCAGTCAGGATCGAACCAGGGTCTCTGACGCTGTAAGGCAGCAATTCTACCCCTGTGCCATCATGCCGCCCTGGTTTTGTTCTTTCATTTTAGTTTGGAGATACAATGTAGAAAAAGGTCCTTCAGCCCACGGAACCCAAGCCGACCAGCGATTACCTATACACTTGTTCTATCCTACACTCTAGAGACAATTTACAGAAGCCATTTAACCTATAAACTTGAATGTCTTTGGGATGTGGGAGGAAACTGGAGAAAACTTGCGTGGTCACGGGAGAATATATAAACTTCATACCGACAACACCTGTAATCAGAAGCCTGGATCGCCTCAGCGCAGAGGGAAAAGAAAGCGGGAAGAGACAGAGACTTTAAGACTTTTGCCTCCATCACAGTGAGGAGGTGCCTGGTGAACTCACTGTGGTGGATGTTAATTTGTGTTTATTGTGTGTTTTGTCATTTATTATTATATGTATGACTGCAGGCAACGAAATTTCGTTCAGACCGAAAGGTCTGAATGACAAATAAAGGAATCTCTAATCTCTAATCTCTAATCAGGATTGAACCAGGTATCTGGCCCTGTCAGGCAGCAACTTTACTGCTGCGCCATTGTGCTGCCCATTTAAGTTGAATTACCTTTTATTAGAGCTGGAAAAAGTTCACAGGTTATAATGCAGGAAAGATTAAATAGCCAAAGGAACAATACAATGAGAAAGAGGTTGCAATGGGACAAGTCAAGAAACTAAACCAGCCAGCTGAATGTGTGAGTGAGAGCAGCAGTATAATCTTTTGATACAGTTGAACTTGATGTCAGAGCCGGCCTTAAGCCGATTGGACCGATTGCTCCCAATTGGACCCTGCGCCCAAGGGGGGCCGTGCGCTAGAGTAATTCAAAGCTCCGCTCTAGGATCTTTGGAGTAATCTACTCTCGGCTCGGGTAGATCTACCCCGGGAAGAGAGGGGTGGAGAGAGAGTAGAGGGGTGGAGGGGGAAGAAAGGGGTAGATGGGGAGGGGGGTGTGAGGGAATGGGGAGAGGGGGAGGTCCCTCAGGGTCCCAGGGCAGCGCTCCCGCCCCTCCAGTCGCCGTGCTTCACGCACACAGCCACGGCTCCACCCCTCTCTCTCCCCGGGGAGACGCGGTGAACAATACAGGGAGGGCCGGGTCGGGGTTTGGAACAACGCTTACAAACCTCGGCCTCAGCTCACATGCGTTCGCCCAGACCCCGGCATCTGCTCCCACCGCCGGCCCTCTCCATCCCTTCTCCTCTTCCCTTCCCTTCTCTCCTTCCCTCCCACCTTCTCTCCTTCCCTCCATCCTTCCTCTCTTTTCCCTTCTCTCCTTCCCTCCCTTCTTTCTCTCCTTCCTCTCTCTCTTTTCCCTTCTCTCCATCCCTCCCTCCTTTCTCTGCCTCTCACCCTCCCTTCTTTCTGTACTTCCCTCACTCCCTTCTCTCCTTCCTCCCTTCTCTCCCTCCATCCCTCCCTTCTCTCCTTCCCTCCCACACTCACACACACACACATACACACATAAACGCACAGCCAACTAACACACACACATCACGCGCAGACAACTAACATACACACGCACACAACTAAGTTTAGGAAGCCCAAAGGGTAGGATGGGGCTGAAGCCCAAAATTTAATGCCTGGACTGTTTTTTTGCCAATAGTTATTGGTTTGCCAGGATCTAGTTCATTAAATTACTTTTTATTCATTTCACAGTCACTAAAACAAGTGGTATTGTAACTATGTACTTTTCAGAGATCTACACATTTTGTTTGTTACTTGTAGGCTTACATGTATGCAATTTTAAATTAAAATGTAGCTTAGATCTGTTTGGTCCATTAACTCGCAGGCACTTTTTAAGCGCACATTTTGATTACTTTCCATTCTATCATAGAGATATAAAGTCTATAATAGACTTTATTTGTAATATTTCTATGATTCTACAGACCTTGGCTGGGAACCTGGAGTTCACCAAAATTGTTCCCAATTGGGCCCCGCACCTCCTAAGGCCGGCCCTGCTTGATGTAGTATGAAAAATTGGTCGTCATGCACTATAACCCCATTGATTCAAACAGACAACTTGATTACATTTCCTCCTACTCTGCTTTCTTGAAGGACTTCCTCACACTTGTTTTACTAGCACCTTTGAATGCTATCATGCCACTTGCTGTACCGCTGTATCTATTATTCCACAACTGATTATTCCATGCCTGCCACACGTGTGACTGGGCGCTCAGTAATGGCTGTTTCATTTCCCTCACTTCCCCTGCCTTACCTTCTGCAAACCATGGTTCGATCCTCTTGTCTTTGCCTTTAGCCATTCAAGCACTCACATTGAACGGGTTACTCAGTTCCCTTGTTACTTGCTTTAGCCTGATGTTGTCACCAAACACTTCCATCCTTTCCTTTTTCAGCTAGGAAAGAAGTAAAATGAACACAGAAAACACTGGAAACACTCAGTGAGTGAGGCATCATCTGTGGAAAGAGAAACCATTAATGTTTCAGCTCCTTAACTCTTCGACAGAAAGGAGTGTTCCCTCTGTGACACCCTCATGCAGTTCTTTGCGGTCTCCAGTGTCCTTTTGCACTTTCCATTGCACCTTTCTCTACAGTCACAGGAGATGCACACATGCATTTTTACTTCTGCCCTTCCCAACATTCAAGACCTCGAATCCTTTTTTATACTGTAAAGCAGCAATTTTCTTGTACTTGTACATGCACTTCCAATTTGATAGTGTATTCATTGCTCATGCTGAAATTGCTTCTGACACTGATGCAGTCTTATTAATAGAGTATTAATGTGGTAACTACTTTCAGTCCCTTGATATGATCCATGTCCCTTTATTTTTTCTGTCTCGTTAGCACTTAATTCTCGGCTTCTTATGCTATTCCAGAAATGTGCAAGAATAATTTAAAGGATAGCAATGTGTTTTCTTTATATCTTTGTGGATTTAACAAGGAGTTCAACCTATATTTTCACTTGCAGTCCTCTGAATCTTCCTGTTTCTTTACTTGACTCCTTTTTGTAATCATTTAATCCTTTCTATCATGGTCAATTTCTGTTCTTTCCTCACCTCCCCATGATACCAATTTCTATTTTATATCTCCAACATTTTCTAGTTGTGATGAAAGGTCATTACCTTCAAATGTTTAACTTGTAGCTCTCCATAGCTATTGCCTGACCTGAATATTCTCATGAATTTCTGTTTTCTTTTTCTCATAATACCATTTTGCTGGCTGGATTTAGAAAGTCTTATTGTGCTTATTCCTAGTGCAACAGGTGAAGTGCTGTTGTATTATTCCTATTGTGACATAGAGGAGCCCCAGGTGATCTGCACGTGGCAAAAAGCCCTGTGTCATCAGCTGCATTTTACTGGCAAGGTAAGAGAGGACTGTCTTCTATACCCAACCTGTCTGATGTTACCATGTGAATTATGATCTTGTATGGAAAATCAGAAGGAAGGCTGGTTTAAAAAACTAAGTCTGTGGGATCGAGGATAGAATGGTAAATTGGATCCAAAATTGACTGCAAAATTAGAAGCAAAGGGTAATGTTTGATAGGTATTTTAATGCCTGGAGGTGACTTGGGCACTGGGTTTCATTGCATGTAGTACTTTGTACCTTGCTTGTGAAAGTTGTGATGATAAAGAAGTTTGTAGACGATAGAAAAGTATGACGTGGTTTATCAACAAGTAAAGCTTTAGACTGCAGGAAAATGTATTTAACGAAGATGTAAAATCGCCCGGCGTGTTTTAATGGCCGCGGGCATTAAAACGCCCGCCGGGGGCTCCAACTTGTGACTTTTGGGCCCAGAGCAGGGCCGTACATCGCCCGGAGCAGCCTTAAATGGCCGTGGGACTTAACATTGCCCGCCTGGGAGAAAAATGGTGCAGGGGAGAGAAAAGACTTTGCCTTCCATCACAGTGAGGAGGAGATTCACTGTGATGGATGTTTTTCTGTAAATTGAATTGTTTGTGTGTCGTGTAGGAATTGTTTTGTTTGTATGGCTGTGGAAACGGAGTTTCGTTTGAGCCTCTCTGAGGTTCAAATGACAAGTAATAAAATCTAATCTAATCTAATGTAGGTTGCCTGGTGGTTTAGACAGAAAAATGGCAAATGGCAAATGGGATTTACTCTGCATGCTCTGGTCTCCTCCCACATCCCAAAGATATGCAGGTTGGTCGGTGAATCTTGTGTCAACCATTTCAATCATCTATAAATGTTACTTTCTTTATAGCCCCCCGTGTTAGGGACAAAGTACTAAATGTCGTGGAACCCTGTTAACGGCTGTAAATTACCCCCAGCATGTGGTGAGCAGCAGAGTCTGGTGGAAATGTTATTGGGAATGTGGGGAGAAGAAAATGTGTAGGATTACAGTAAAAATGGGTGATTGAAAGGGTTTTGGGACAATAAGTTGGCTATAGTGTTTCCTTCTGTATCTCTCTATGACTAAATGTGAGAGGGTGCATTTGGGAAGCTGTGACGCCACAAGGAAATACACAATAAATGGGAATATACAATAAATGGGAATATATCGAGTGGTGTCAGGAACAGGGGGATCTTGAATTATATGCATTCAAATCCTAAAAGGTGACAGGGTTGTTCAGTACAGTGGTTGAAACAACACATGGATTACTTCATTGATGAAGCACTGAATGTATGCGCAGGGCGGTTATGCTGGACTATGCACTATCTATATTATAATATTACTAAAACTCTCATGTTTGTTTCTTTGTGAGTCTGTGTTGTCCTGAAATTACGCCAAAATGGCACACGATAGCACTACAATTTTTGGACCACCTTATTCACCATTGTCCTGTGGTGTACTGTTGCAAGATTCGTTCAGATTGATGGTATATTTTACAAGTTATTCACATTTTAAACTTTAGAAAAAAGGACTTTGAGAAAAATCTATTTTCTGCAATGGCAGTTAGCAGCGTATGATGTCACAATGGGAAGCCCGTTACAATGTTAACAACGCACAGGACTCCCAGTGCAATGAGAGATTTGTTACATTGTAAGGAGAGGGAGGGAGTGGTGGAGGAGAGGGCGAGGTTTGTTGTTTAATGTTATTTAAACATTGTGTTTAATGGGGGAGTGGGATAGGGGGGAGGTAAGGAGTGGGGGAGCAGGGAGATAGAGGGAAAGGGTAGGGAAGGGGCTATTGGTGAGTGGTGGAATATTGCGTTGGGGGAACGGGTTGCGTTTGGGGAACAGGTGAGTGGTGGAATATTGCGTTGGGAGAACGGTCCCACTTGGTCTAGTATCTAGTTAAAAAGGATACTCAAAATTACATGCCACAGCATGAGATACTTTTAGTTTATTATTCTCATGTGTACTGAGGTACAGTAAAAAGCTTTTTTGTTGTGTGCTATGCAGTCAGCGGAAAGACTATACATGATTACAATCAAGCCACCTGCAGTGTACAGATAGAGGATGAAAAGAACAATGCTTTGTGCAAGATAAAGTCCAATTAAAGATAGTCTGAGGGTCCGAATGAGGTAGATGGTAGGTGAGGACCACTCTCTAGTTGGTGATAGGATGGTTCAGTTGCCTGAGAATGACAGGGAAGAAACTTTCCCTGAATCTGGAGGTATGCATTTTCACACTTCTGTGCCTCTTTCCTGGTGGGAGAGAGGGGAAGAGGGTGTGATCGGGGTGAAACATGTCCTCGATTATGCTGGTGGCCTTGCCGAGGCAGAGTGAAGTGTAGATGCAGTCTGTGGAAGGGAGATTGGTTTACATGATGGTCTGGGCTACGTCCACAATTCCCTACAATTTATTACAGTCTTGGATGAAGCTGTTCCCAAACCATGTTGTGATGCTTCCTGATAAAATACTTTATGACGCATCTGTAGAAATTGGTGAGAGTTGTTGGGGCCAAACTTCCTAAGTCTTCTAAGGAAGTGGTGGCATTGTGCTACTTTCTTGGCCATTGGTTTGATATGTCTGGTCTAGAACAAATTGCTAGTGATATTTACTCCTAGCAACTTGAAGCTTCCAACCATCAACTTGAAGCTTCAGCGCCATCAATGTATATCGTGGTATGTGCACCGCTTCGCTTCCTGAAGTCGATCACAATCTTCTTTGTCTTGCTGACTTTGGGAAAAGTTTTTGTCTTGGCACCAGGTTACGAGGTTCTCAATCTCCTTTCGGTACTATGTATCATCATTATTTGATATCCAGCCGAATACGATGGTGCCATCTGCAAATTTGTAAATTGATTTGGATTTGTACTTGGCCGCACAATCATGGGTGTATAAGGAGTAAAGAAGGCGGCTGAGAACACATCCTTGCGGGGCACCTGTGTTGAGGATTATAGTAGAGGATATTTGTCACTTATTTTCGCTGATTGTGGTCTGTTGGTTTGAAAGTCGAGGATCCAGTCGTAGAGGTGAGTGCTGAATCCCAAGTTCCACGAGTTTATAGATGAGGTTGGATGGGATAATGGTACTGAAAGCACTGTAGTTACATGAATAGAAGTCTGATGTGGTGTCTCTCTTATCCAGGTGTTCCAGGAAAACTAAGTACAGATACCATTATTCAGGAAAGATGGGAATGCATCAGAGGTTGCAAGGTAGATTTATGTAAGTATTGACAGGTCTGGAATATTATGGTTTTGAGGAAAGATTAGATAAACTAGGGTTGTTTACATTTGAGCAAAGCAAGCTAACGCAAGGCTTAATTGAAGTGTACAAAAAGTTGGAAGAGTGAGAAGCAAAGATCTATTTTCCTGAGCAGATAAATTTTAAAAAATCAGTGTGTACAGATTACAATAATTGCTTAAAGGATTAAAGGGGCGATAAGGTGCAGGTGCTTGTAAACCATTACCTGTCAATGTGGTGGAGGCAGAAAAGTTATTGTATTGAACATAATTTCCATGTGTACTTGAAGGGTTATAACCTGCAAGGTTTTGACCTTTTGCAGAAAGGTGGGATTAGATTGGGTTGCTCTTTTCTGACCAGCATTGATACAACAAGCCATTTGCTGGGCTTCCCGAGTCAAATTCTCCATGATTCTTTGTTTAAACAATGTTTCACAGTATCTGGGCTTTTAGGATTGTTAACCCTAACCCCAATTCAGGTAAATCTGACATTGAAGTTGGAGTTGCCAACTTTCAGAAGCAAACTGAAAGATTGCCTGTTCAAGTGACACAACTGGTAGAGCAGCTGCCTCACAAGGCCAGGGACCTGGGTTTGATCCTGACCTTGGGTGGAAATAAAGATACTAGCTTGGAAGGTAAAATGTCTGAATTAGGCTTGTAACAGAGAGACTGTGCATACAAATAGTTAATCAGAATTGCTAACAAATTGTATGACTGCATTGGCAGGAAGAACCATCACAACATGATTAATATTGCATTATTGTATCCAATCAAACGATAAGGTGCTATCTTTCAAGCTTCTTTTGAGAAAGCTAAAAGAATTTTAGCATAGTAAGTGGAGAATATGTTATGTTATTGTGGTAAAAGATTGACCATGATCTTGTTGAATGATGGAATAGGTCCAAGGAAACAAATGTCCTTTCGTACTTTCATTTCTTATGTCCTCAGCCGCCTACACTGTTTAACCAATGTTCAACTGATTAACTATTTGTCTCAATTCAATAAAGATAGTTTACCGTACAAGTTCTTTATAAATTTTCTTTTGTGCAACAACAACAGGAAGGTGTATGCTCATTTCAGGCTTTATGTAGAAAGAGAAATGGAAAATTATTCTCTAACTTAATACATACGAGAAATAAAATATTGAATTGAATTTTCAATTTTGTAACTTATGCTGCTATAAACAGATAAACCTTTAAAGGTATTCCAAACAGTTGGTTTATAGGCAATATATTTTATTTAATGTAAAAGGAACTCTGGAATAGTATTAGAAAATCTGAGGTCCATTTGAGCAAACAATCTTTCAGTTTGTCTCTGAAAGATGAAAACTTCAACATTACTGCATTGAAATGTCACCCCAAGAACTCTGAGAATGGAACAGACTGACACTGACAATCAATTAAAGGATTAATTATTTTATCCATAGACATGACTTAGTAGCTAATTGTACCGAAACACATATTTGTTTAGCAGATTTCTGGTAGTATTAATACACTGCTGGTTCTGTCCTAAATTTGGTCAAAGTTCACTTGTCACTCTTACAGAAGGTTAACCACTAGTTTATACTGAGTATAAAATGAGTCATTAAACCATCAACTTTTCTTTTAGGTGCGCATCTCCAAAGAGGGAATTAATGGAACAGTTGGTGGATGCAAAATGGCAACTGAACTGTATATTCAAACTATGCTTTCCCATCCACTCTTTCAAAATATGTCCATGGACGACTTTAAGGTAAATTAGAAACTGGTTCTCCCCCACGTTAAAAAATAATCCATTGTAAATTTAACAAACATTTCATTTTAACCATAGTTATGGAAATATTGTTTTAAAAAATGTTTTTCACGTATCCTTATGTAATCTCGTGCAACAGCTTGTGACAACATCTTATTTTCAAGTATTTTTAGTAATATGATTAAACTCTCGTTATAACATCAAAGAAGCACAAGTAGAGAGTTTAGTATATAGCGGTGGAGTGCTGGTCTTCACCATCTGTACCTAAAGGAACAGCTTCCCATGATTTGTCCAGACTCATCGTTTAATATATTAATATAAAATCTCTATCTCTAAACTAAATAATACCAGAAAAGGACAAAAAGTGCTGCAGTAACTCAGCAGGTCAGGCAGCATCTCTGGAGAACATGGATAGGTGAAGTTTTGGGCCGAGACCCTTCTTCAAACAATGCCAGTCTCTTTCATTGTATCTTCAAAGTTAGAAAATATGTCTTGCACCCAATTCTAGATGCGGGTTTTTTTAAGAGCTCTGGCGTTCGCCTGAGGTCATCTGATTTTATATTAATATATTAAAAGACGAGGAGTCTGGACAGATCATAGGAAGCTGTTTCATTAGGTAGAGATGGTGATTTGTTCTGCCCCTTCTCTCTGTTGGACAACCATGCAATTATTGTCCGTTTTATTCAATGTTCTTCAACTTTGGTGATAGCACCTTATCAAAGGCCTTTATGCTACATTGACAGCATTACTCTCATCAGTTCCATTCCTTACCTCATCGAAAATTTATTTCATGTTGCTTAAACATAATTTACCTTTAACAAATCTATGCTGGCTTGCTTTAAGTAATCCATTTTACTTTGTGTAACTGCTGATCCTGTTTGGGATCAATGTTTCACAAACCTTTCACATAGCCCAGTCACCTTAATCGAAGCAGTTCCTTACTGTGTTTTTTGAAATGGGAGACATTATCGCCATTCTTCAGTGCTCTAGCAGTTCTTTGGCACTACACCATGTTCAAAGATAGCGAAAAAAATATGTTTGACGTCTCCACATTTTCTTATGCAGCTCTCACTGAATTTTATGACTGAAAACAGAAACTGCTCATTGCTTTTTCCCCAAAATGGTTAAGGGTGAGAAATAAGCTCTATAGTTTTTTTTTAATGGACAATTGGAATTAAAGTGCATATCAGATATGATCTAATGGAACGGCAAAGAAAACTCAAGTAACCAAGAACCTTGCTGCTATGTTAATGTACTCAGAGATTCAGTGAGTGCTTTTAGAATGTCATTACCGTATTTCCTGGCAATGAAGACGCACCCCCATTTTGAGTTGCTAAATTTGGGGGGGGGGGGGAAGCTGGCGGGACATCGAATTTCTCACGCTCAAAATAAATAAATAGATAAATAGAAATAAAGAGAGTAACAATTCAATTTGCCCAAGGCTTCTAGATCTCCATTCTGAATGAGGAGATCTCATTCAGTTGAATCAGTTGTGATCTTATTGAATGACAATACTAGTTCAAGGGACCAATTGGGGGTAGAGTTCCTTTCACAGCGTGTGGGGAGTCTGGCCCGGGTCAGCACGGGCAGGACCATTGAGAAGGAGGGGGTCGGGGATAATGCCAGCAACTCACTCACCGCTGCCGCGGGGTTCTAGGCAAAGAGCCACCGCATTGTGGCCAGGGAGGGAAGTATCTTGGGTGGCTGCGAGCGGCCGCCATCTCAGCGCCGTCAGCGCGATCAAGGGACCATTTGAGGTTACTCGCGTTGACACAGGAGTAAGCTCCACCGCCCGCTGTCCTGTTATCCATCGCCCGCTGACCTGCTCCGCTCTATGATCTTTGCTCTTGAGCTGGTCCCCACACTGTCCGGTCTATATTGAAAGACACGGACCGAAATGCCATGCAGTGTCACCCAGCGCAGCAAGTGAGGCCATGTCCTGTTCCCGGCGACAGTTGGAATTTAACGATTTGCTGGAAGCGGCTGACATGAGCAAGGCCGGCGAGCGGCAGGAGAGAGGTGTTCAGACGGAGAGCACTGCCAGAGATGAGCAGGCCAGCAGAAAGCGCTGAGGTGGCGGCAGCTCGCAGCCACCCGAGCTACTTCCTGCCCGGCCACAATGTGATGGCTCCGCGCCCGGAGCGCCGCGGCAACAGTGAGTGAGTGAGTTGCTGGCATGATCCCCGACCCTCTCCTTCTCAATGCTCCTGCCCGTGCTGACCCAGGCCAGACTCCCCACACGTTGTGAAAGGAACTCTTTCTCCTCCCCCCCCCCCAGTGGTGGTGTCCTTTTACAGCCGCTTCCCACTTTACAGCTGCTTCCCATCAGCTGCCAGCAATGAGGGATGGACTTGGCTATCCCTCAGTAGTGCAACATTGTTCTTGATGTTGCTGTACTGAGGGATAGCCAAGTCGATCTTTCTTGGCTAACAACCTAACCTTCGGCCTCCAAGATGCAGGTAAATTTTCGTGCCTTATTTTTGGGTAAAAAATTGCGTCTTCACTGCCGGGAAATACGGTAATTGAAATGGATAAAAAAGTGTATTATGCTAAGGAACTTTATGCACATTTCTTTCAACTCTCTTTTTAAAAATAAAACTTATCAATACATTAAAGATGCTTCTGTTATAGACAATATAGACATTAAACTGACCTTGAGACCTTGAAACAAAATAAATTTGCCCCAACTGCATGCCCAGTTTTCTGTCAAACTGAAGCATACAGATACCTTATTCTAAGGCAAACTGGATTCACAACAAGTCTGGAAATATTTTATGCTGGATACAAGTCATAAAGGGGCTTTAATAACAAGGCAAGATGGTAGGTATTTTAACAAGACTTTAATTAATTAGGACAATAGTAAAATTGTTAGAAGAGAAATGTTTAGACATAGAAAACAAGGTTCTGCAATCTCTACAAGGAGATTCCACAGCAATAAGCATCCATGTTCTTTCAAGCATTTTATGTGGCCTCCCGCATGGGGAAGATTCTTTAGAACATTCTGAAGGGGAGGCTGAGCAGCCAGAAACTGTTGTGCACATTTGTGACAATGACATTGGAAAAAAGGATGAAGTCCGGCAGAGTGAATGTAGCGAATTAGGCAAACATTTAAAAAAGCAGGACCTCAAGGATAATGATCTCTGGATTACTCCGGGTGCTAAGTGCTAGTGAGGGTTGAAATAGGAAGATAGGATGAATGTGTGGTTGAGGAGTAGGTTCGGGGGGCCAGAGATTGGAATCCCTTCTGGGACCTAGATAGAGCTGTACAAGAGGGGTGAGTTTCACTTGAACTGGATATTCACTGGATATCCTGGAGGTCGGGTTTGCTAATGTACTGGAGGGTTTAAACTAGCTGGTCAGGGGGATTGGGATCCCATACAGTAGTGAGGCAGGTGGGAAACTGGAAGTCGGTGCAGAAAGCAATGACAGCAAGTCAGATGCATGGCAGATGCAGTATAATGTGGATAAATGTGAGGTTATCCACTTTGGTGGCAAAAACAGGAAAGTAGACTATTATCTGAATGGTGGCCGATTAGGAAAAGGGGAGATGCAACGAGACCTGGGTGTCATGGTACACCAGTCATTGAAAGTAGGAATGCAGGTGCAGCAGGCAGTGAAGAAAGCAAATGGTATGTTAGCATTCATAGCAAAAGGATTTGAGTATAAGAGCAGGGAGGTTCTACTGCAGTTGTACAGGGTCTTGGTGAGACCACACCTGGAGTATTGCGTACAGTTTTGGTCTCCTAATCTGAGGAAAGACATTCTTGCCATAGAGGGAGTACAGAGAAGGTTCACCAGACTAATTCCTGGGATGGCAGGACTTTCATATGAGGAGAGACTGGATAGACTCAGCTTGTACACGTTGGAATTCAGAAGACTGAGGGGGGATCTTATAGAAACTTACAAAATTCTTAAGGGGTTGGACAGGCTAGATGCAGGAAGATTATTCCCGATGTTGGGGAAGTCCAGAACAAGGGGTCATAGTTTAAGGATAAGAGGGAAGTCTTTTAGGACCGAGATGAGGAAATCATTTGTTACACAGAGAGTGGTGAATCTGTGGAATTCTCTGCCACAGAAGGTAGTTGAGGCCAGTTCATTGGCTATATTTAAGAGGGAGTTAGATGTGGCTAAGGGGATCAGCGGGTATGGAGAGAAGGCAGGGATGGGATACTGAGTTGGATGATCAGCCATGATCATATCAAATGGCGGTGCAGGCTCGAAGGGCCGAATGGCCTACTCCTGCACATATTTTCTATGTTTCTATGTAAGTTCTGTAGACAGGATAGACAGGAACATGGCAGTGAGGGAAGATGGTTGCATTAAACTACATTTATTTAAGTGTTCCAGAGTCTAATAACACAAAAGTTCTTGATATCATCAATCAGACAAAAGCATAATGGGTATTTCCCAATATCTTTATCTTTCATGTTCTTTGTAGAATTTTAAGGGAATATATATAGGCTTCCTGTTCTACAACCTTTAGGATAGTGGTTGAGAGAGGGATCACACATGAAAATGATCATAAGAAAGATTTTGATGCATCTTATATTTACAACCTGTACGTTCCATGTGATTTGTATTAGTGATCACCTAAAAATCGTTATGGAAATGAAGTATCTTTGTCACGCCCAATGAGTTCTACCAGAATGCTAAATGAAACCAATTCAGAATAAATACAATGAACCCTCAATTTAATGACCCTCTCTATAACAGATTTTGGATATAGTGGACTGATCTACCAACGGCTGCCCACGCCACCACCAGCTTAGAAACATAGAAAATAGGTGCAGGAGTAGGCCATTCGGCCCTTCGAGCCTGCACCGCCATTCGATATGATCATGGCTGATCATCCAACTCGGTATCCCATCCCTGCCTTCTCTCCATACCCCCTGATCCCTTTAGCCACAAGGGCCACATCTAACTCCCTCTTAAATATAGCCAATGAACTGGCCTCAACTTCCTTCTGTGGCAGAGAATTCTACAGATTCACCACTCTCTGTGTAAAAAATGATTTTCTCATCTCGGTCCCAACATCGGGAATAATCTTCCTGCATCTAGCCTGTCCAACCCCTTAAGAATTTTGTAAGTTTCTATAAGATCCCCCCTCAATCTTCTAAATTCTAGCGTGTACAAGCCAAGTCTATCCAGTCTTTCTTCATATGAAAGTCCTGCCATCCCAGGAATCAGTCTGGTGAACCTTCTCTGTACTCCCTCTATGGCAAGAATGTCTTTCCTCAGATTAGGAGACCAAACTGTACGCAATACTCCAGGTGTGGTCTCACCAAGACCCTGTACAACTGCAGTAGAACCTCCCTGCTCTTATACTCAAATCCTTTTGCTATGAATGCTAACATACCATTTGCTTTCTTCACTGCCTGCTGCATCTGTATGCCTACTTTCAATGACTGGTGTACCATGACACCCAGGTCTCGTTGCATCTCCCCTTTTCCTACTCGGCTTGTAGCGCCGACTGCCCGCGCAATCCTCGGCACGTCCCACCTCTCCCACCACTTACAGCATCGGCTGCCTGCGCCATCCCCAGCTCGCGCCGTGTCCCCCGCTGGTTTCCTGCGCCACCCCCAGCTCGTGCCAGCAGGTCAGGGCCGGCAACTCACCTGGTTGCTGATCAACTCTAGCATCCACGAAAGACTGCAGTGTCCATTTCATTTTTGAGATCATTTTTCCATAAGAGAGATGTTTCCATGCGTTTACTCAATTCTTTATAAAATTATTATTGAATTTACTTCCTTGTGAGTACATAACACGTGTTGGGACCATGACACTTAAAAGTCACTGCCCCTTTAATCATTTTGGATTTGTTACCACATGTATAACACAGATTATGTTGCAATCCATGGTTAAGATAACATTTTTGAAATATGTTCTTCATACTAACATTTTATGCTGTGTGACATTTTAATTGGTTGTGATCAACCTGAAGTGCATTGATATGCGTAACTATTCACATCTCTGGGAGCTACACAACAATTCATACGTTAAATATTTGTGGTTAAGCGGAGTGCTGGAGGAGCCCACTGTTTTCAAGATCTGCGAGTCGGCGTTTTTAAGGAGGTTGTTCCCATGGGAGTGGATCCTGAAGAGATCTCTTATAAAGATGCAGGTAAGCGAAAGAGCTCTAGTGCTGGGTATGTTCATTAGATTAACTAAAGTCATGTTCTTTACTTTTTATTTACAAGTTGTAATCTATTATTGACAAAAATATGTAAATAGCATTTTGGAATCCACTTTATTTTGTATTGGACAGGGTCTTGATTAAATCCGAGTTTTATTTTGCTGAAGCTTGTTAGGTATTTTACTAACCCTGAGTACATTTGACTGAATGAATTTGTGGTAATGTTAGTGTGACATAACTGCTGTACTATTTAATTTGTTTTTGGTCATTTTACATATGCTTTTGTAGGAATTCATTTAACTCCAGAGGAATTTCACAAAAAAGTGGAAGCATTGTCCAATAGTGCCCAAGTTCAACAGGACACCATTTTGCTAGATTGCCGGAACTTCTATGAGAGTAAAATAGTGAGTATTTATTCCGATGATTTTGCTTTTCCAATCAGTTATTGAGTTTGAAATCTGATATTTTTTCTTATATTGGGTAACACAATGAGTGGCTAAATCAGATATCTTCAAATATTTGCAAACCACACCATAAGACATGGTGCTACAAGCAGTGAAAATTTCCCACGGAATGTTGATGCTGGCATTCCATTTTTTTTTTTTAGTACTTACAGTGGTTTGCAAAAGTTTTCATACCCCTTGAACTTTTCCACATTTTCTCACGTTACAACCACAAACGTAAATGTATTTTATTGGGATTTTATGTGATAGACCAACACAAAGTGGTGCATAATTGTGAAGTGGAAAGAAAATGATACATGGTTTTCAAATTTTTTTACAAATAAAAAACTGAAAAGGGTCGCGTGCAAAAGTATTCAGCCCCCCTGAGTCAATACTTTGTAGAACCACCTTTCGCTGCAATTACAGCTGCAAGTCTTTTGGGGTATGTCTCTACCAGCTTTGCACATCTAGAGACTGAACTTTTTGCCCATTCTTCTTTGCAAAATAGCTCAAGCTCAGTCAGATTGGATGGAGAGCGTCTGTGAACAGCAATTTTCAAGTCTTGCCAGAGATTCTCAATTGGATTTAGGTCTGGACTTTGACTGGGCCATTCTAACACATGAATATGCTTTGATCTAAACCATTCCATTGTAGCTCTGGCTGTATGTTTAGGGTCGTCCTGCTGGAAGGTGAACCTCCGCCCCAGTCTCAAGTCTTTTGCAGACTCTAACAGGTTTCCTTCCAAGATTGCCCTGTATTTGGCTCCATCTTCCCGTCAACTCTGACCAACTTCCCTGTCCCTGCTGAAGAAAAGCATCCCCACAGCATGATGCTGCCACCACCATGTTTCACAGTGGGGATGGTGTGTTCAGGGTGATGTGCAGTGTTAGGTTTCCGCCACACATAGCGTTTTGCATTTAGGCCAAAAACTTCAATTTTGGTCTCATCTGACCAGAGCACCTTCCTCCACATGTTTGCTGTGTCCCCCACATGGCTTGTGGCAAACTGCAAACGGGACTTCTTATGGCTTTTTTTCAACAATAGCTTTCTTCTTGCCACTCTTCCATAAAGGCCCGATTTGTGGAGTGCACGACTAATAGTTGTCCTGTGGACAGATTCTCCCACCTGAGCTGTGGATCTCTGCAGCTCCTCCAGAGTTACCATGGGCCTCTTGGCTGCTTCTCTGATCAATGCTCTCCTTGCCCGGCCTGTCAGTTTAGGTGGACGGCCATGTCTTGGTAGGTTTGCAGTTGTGCCATACTCTTTCCATTTTCGGATGATGGATTGAACAGTGCTCCGTGAGATGTTCAAAGCTTGGGATATTTTTTTATAACCTAACCCTGCTTTAAACTTCTCCACAACTTTATCCCTGACCTGTCTGGTGTGTTCCTTGGGCTTCATGATGCTGTTTGTTCACTAATGTTCTCTAACAAACCTCTGAGGCCTTCACAGAACAGCTGTATTTATACTGAGATTAGATTACACACAAGTGGACTCTATTTACTAATTAGGTGACTTCTGAAGGCAATTGGTTGCACTGGATTTTATTTAGGGGTATCAGAGTAAAGGGGGCTGAATACTTTTGCACGCCACACTTTTCAGTTTTTTATTTGTAAAAAAATTTGAAAACCATGTATCATTTTCCTTCCACTTCACAATTATGCGCCACTTTGTGTTGGTCTATCACATAAAATCCCAATAAAATACATTTACGTTTGTGGTTGTAACGTGACAAAATGTAGAAAAGTTCAAGGGGTATGAATACTTTTGCAAGCCACTGTATAGCTAAGGAACAGTTGTTTTGTTCCCAGCATGGCTCAAGCACATATCTACTCCAACCATAGTTTGTTCTGGATGACTTAAACATTTTTTCAGCCTGGTTTGGAAAAGTGATCTGAACAATGAAATGTCATTTAAGTTTTAGCATTGGTTCATTTGGTGCAATCGTTATGTAATTGATCTAAAATTTACGAGAGGGCCCACATTCATGTTCTGTTCTGTCTTCGTTGACTGCAAACGTTGATGCAGATATTGTAGATGGATTTGATGAGGATGGTTAGTTTGGAGTACACTTAATGTGATCCCCTACTTGAAAATGTGTTTCTGTGGGGAAAAGGAAATGAAAGCCACACATTATCAGTAACAGTATCACAGTGAGGAGCCAGCAATCAACTGGTGTGCAGAGTTGGATGAGGAATATATATTTAAGCAATATGCAGATGATGGAAGCAGTGAAATTGTACCCCAAAGGACTCAACTGTTCAATGAGGAAACTTAACATATGATCTGGCACATCACTGGAAAATGATGTTTAAAAACTAATCGAGACATACAACACAGAAACATGCCATTCAGCCCACTTAATCTGTGCTGACAATCAGCAATCCATTCTACACTGATCATACACTAATCCCATTTTTTAAATTCTCCTTACATTCTCATCAACGCTTCCCAGATTCTACCACTCATCTGCAAGCCAGGGGCAATTTACAGAAGCCAATTAACCTGCCAACCTGCACAAATTTGGGATTTTGGAGGAAACTTGCACCCTCACAAAATGTGCAAATTCCACACCGACAGTATCTGATGTCAATTTTCTGGTGTGTGGCAGCAGCTCTACTAGCTGCCCCATTGTGCAGTTTTAGTGGAGTTGTATGGAATACCTGTTTCACCATAGGATTCAAGTAGTTATTAAACTAAAGCGGGTTAAACTAATTAGGAGTTGTGTTAAAAGTTATCGAACTAATACTTGCCGGTTCAATTGTTTGACCTTTCACCTATACTTTTCATCAGGGTAATATTTTGTAAACTAATATGATGAGTAAAGCTTGTAAAGCCTTTACAGGAGAACTGTGACTCTCTACAGGGCTGTTTAGATTTCACACACTGGGACGCACTCTAGTCCCCATGGAGAGGACATTGATGGACTCACGGACTGAGCTACCAGTTACATAAAGTTGTGTGTGGATGATGTTGTCCCTGAGGAGACTCTACACTGTTGCCCCAACAACAAGCCCTGGGTCACCAGTGACATAAAGGCCCTTCTCAACAAGAAGAAGAGGGCCTTCAGGAATGATTACAGGAAGGAGGTGAAACAGGTGTAGAAAGATCTGAAGGTGAGACTAAGACAGGGCAAGGACGATCACAGGAGGAAGCTGGAGCTGAAACTTCAGCAGAACAACATGAGGGATGTGTGGAGCGGCATGAAGAGCATTACAGGCTACAAGATGACCAGTGGCCTGGGAGGGAAAGCGATCAGGAGAATAAAATAGGAATGACTGATAAAAGAGGGAATTAAAGTCAAAGCCAGTACAGGAACAGGGGGGAGGATTAGATTAAGAACGAGAAATAGAAAGGAAAAGTAAGATCAAATTTAGAATCTTCAAAATATGGAATTTATTATGAAAGACTAGGCAGAAAGGTTTGTTAACATAATTATCAGATTGTTAAAAAAAAATGTTTTGGTTTTAAGTTCAAACTCTGACTTACTGTGGCATATTTAAATAAATGGGGACTGAATACTGTTGCAATTGGAGATCATTTCTGTTTATAAATACTGGGACACCCAAGTGATTCAGGACACTAAAATTGTTTTAATTGAATTTCTGTCACAGAAAAGAGGAAGACTTTCATTTCTTTCACATTCTCAGGATAAGACTTGTCATTTTTCACAACTGTTAAAACTATAAGGAACTTTAAACTACAGGTGAATCCAGTGTTAAGGCCATTCAGGTTATAGAAATTGTGGAATAATATACACTCTCACAGAATTTGGGGGAGTAAATAAAACTTGTGCTTCTTGATGCATGCACAGGTGATGTGGTTTTGCATAAAAGGAAATTATGATTCGGACCATTTACCAGGAACATTCATGCACCAATTTCTCTCCCCCCCCCCCCCCCCCCCACCTCCTCATGCCACCACCACATAATATGGGGATCACTTGTATGTAAAGCCATGTAACTTGATGGTCATTTTAACTAAGGAATATTCATCAAAATGCAGGAGAACTCTTTGGTTTTCTTCAAGTGAGACTAGTCTATTTAAATGCATATTGAACAGGTAGACGAGACCATAATTTAATGTGTTATTGGATAGAATACAGTACTGACAATGTGCCACTTCCTCTGCAACACTCTGGATTGTCAACCAATATTTAGCCATAGGAGACGGCTTGAATGCAATCTCGGATGTGAAAGTGCTTTCAACTGGCCAAAGTTTATTGATGATCTGGTTTGGATGAACCTGGTTTTGGTAGGAGCACCGCATTCAGCTTCATGAAACAGGCCACAAATAAGAAGTGTTTGCTTAATGTGCATATGCCTCCAAGATTAGGATAATTAATCAAAATTGCTGTCACAGTACTGTGAACATATAGTATCCAGGGTATTGATTGATGTACCAAATACAGTATTGAATTATACAAAAATTGGACCATTTTAATGTTAAATGTTTTCTATTGAAAAATGAGAGAATGTACTTGTATTGTAATTCTTGTACTCATTTTAAGATTGCTGAACTATAGTTTTGTGTCCAGGGAAATTTTCAACATTGCCTTGCTCCCAATATCCGGAAATTCAGCTACTTTCCAGATTACATTGATACAAATTTGGAATGCTTTAAGGGAAAACAAGTCCTTATGTACTGCACAGGAGGAATCCGCTGTGAACGAGGCTCAGCCTATCTGAGGTCAAAGGTGAGATACTTAGAGGAACATAAAGCCTGTTTGATTAATTTCATTGCCGACTGTCAAAATGCAAAAAATATACTATTGATACGAAATTAAATTATTGAAGTCCAGAGGATTCACAAATTTTATCTATTAAGAAAAATCTAAAGTATTCCCATGGTAATTAGGAGCTTGTAATTCTTAGAGGTGTATATTTTCAGTGCTCCCCTCTGGATAATTTTATGATGCTTGTCATTTAAACTAAATATAGTTAATGCATAGTTCACATTTATTGGTAAATGTAATTAAGACTGTAAATTTCCCAGTATTAGTCTAAATAGTCCAGCCATGGATAATGTTCTTGCTATTTAAATGCTATTGGCTTATTTAATACTAAGCAACGATCGCAAAAGCAAATTATTGGACGCTCTCTAGATTATGGCCTGTGAGTTTTGAGCTGTTTATCCAAGGTTATAATCCAACCTATGAAAGTGAAGCAGCTGACATCTGATTGTACTTCTAAGTTGCAAATTAAGTCCTGAGTTACTTAAGTTCCAAGTTACAATGACCTGTTGATGGAGAAAGGGTTATTTTTCATGTTTTTGCTATATTAGTGAGACATGGGATTTAGAATTCTCAAACCCATATCATGAAATATTGTATTCAGAGAAGCGACTGCTGTATTCCTGGTCATATGACCGTCTCTTTTGTGGTGAAGGAGTTTGCATCTTACAATCTTGCATGAATGGTGAAGGAGTTTGCATCTTGTAAGGGTATATGACCTTACAGCATTTTTCAAATCAGTCCACACCGAACAAAAGTTCAAACATTCTTGCTTTGAAGCACATCCCCTACTAATATTTAACATTGATTATACCTTCATTTAATTTGTTTGAAAACTATTGTGCTTGCATTTCAGGATGTATGTAGGGAAGTTTATCAACTCAAAGGTGGAATTCACAAATATCTTGAACAGTTCCCAAGCGGATTTTACAAAGGAAAACTGTTTGTGTTTGACAATCGCTATGCCATTTCTGTAAACGATGACATAATTTCAGGTGTGTATCTCTGGAGTAGTTAATAGTGAATGGATTGTTTTATCTTTGTCTTTACGGGAATACGGAACAAAGAGCCACGGTAATAAATTAGAGAAATCACTTTCACTACGCACAGGGAAGTGAAAAATTAGAACTTGTCCCCAAAAGGCAAGAATATTAGATTGTTGAACGTGATTCAGATTTTCTGGATAAGGATAGCAATAGAGATGTGAACATGTCTAAAAAGTGGAATGTCATTCGACTTGCATTCACCCGTTTTATTTGGTTGCCATATTGAATCTGAATATTGTTTTGACTATTACCGTATTTCCCGGCATCCAAGACGCTATTTTTTACTCTTAAAATAAGGCCCGAAAATTTACCTGCGTGTTGGAGGCCAAAGGTTAGGCCGAGCAATGCCACTCTCATAGCGACTGCCCCGCTGAAGCTGCCACGCCTTCGACCCTGGAACTGTGGGAAGCGACAGTAAAAGGCAGACATGATCTCTCTCTTGATCTCTCATATATTTCTTTCTCTTGATCTCTCTATGATCTCTCTCTCTCTCTTGATCTCTCTCATATTTGATCTCTCTCTCATATTTGATCTCTCTCTCATATATGATCTCTCTTGATCTCTCTCTCTCTCTCTCTCATATATGATCTCTCCCTCGTATATGATCTCTCTCTCATATATGATCCCTCAGACCTGAACCGCACAGCACATTGTTTGGACAGGCGAAGATGGAGGTTCCCCGGTCCTCACATCTTCCTTTCTACTGACTAAACCAAACCCTTGATCTGTTGATTCACTCAGAATAAAAAGGATTTTGCATTCTGTTTTCTAAAATTGAATATTTGCAATCCAAATAATCTGTTGCAATCCCATAAGCTAGTATAGAATACTATTTTTCATTTAGTTCTTGTAAGAATTCTTATGTTACTAATATTGTCTCATCAAATGAGACATGCCTTGCCTAGGTCCATGCTGGGTCAATGCAAAAGCAATCCAACTCATTTCACTCTCTGCCAACTCCACTTTGAATACTGCAATTGAATTTGTCTCCACTACCACACCTGGATCTGCATTCCAGACCCTAACCACTAGATAGTCTATTGAAGAAAATGGGGGTGAGGGGTCGCTCCCTCCAACAAATCATTGTCAATTTCAGCAGAAAAATCAAGTCATTGTCAATTTCAGCAGAGAAAAGCAGCAATTGGATTAAAAGGAAAGACAACAATTGGGCTGCAAGATGAAGACAGGAGGGTATGGAACTGAGAGTGGTGCACCTGGGATGCCAGATATCACCGCTGAGCCCTCTGGAGTCGTTGTGGGCTTATCAATGAAAAGTCAAAGAAGGAGGGTGCCCACCTGATGACGTACCTACCCTACCCTTCACCACTCCAATCCCACTGCCAATATCAAGAGTGCTGACTTACTACAGGGATTGAAACATCAAGTCCTATTAGCTCAACTTTCATGACTATGTATTTTGATTTGAATAGATCTCCTTGAAACTTCCTATATTCCAAAGAGAACAAGCTAATATTTTCCAATTTATCCAAAAATCTCTCATGCTTTGAATAATCTAATAAATCTCATCTTCCTCCTAAACATTCACTTTTCTCTGTATGACACCTAGAATTGGAGACACCTTCCAGCTGTGGCCAATGCAGTGTTTTATATAGGTTCATCATGCCTTTGGTGTTCTTGTAATTTATTTCTCTGAAGCTCAAGATCCTTGGTGATTTTAAACAAATTTCTCAAACTGGCCTGTCACTTTCACCAGACTATACACACAGAGCCCCAGATTTCTCCATTTTGGTATCCCATTGGAATTGCGCCTTACGGTTACTTGCCTGTTTCCATTTTTCCTATAACAATATACCACACCACATTTCTCAGCATAAAATTTAATCTGTCATCCAATCGCAGGCTGACAATATCTCCTTAAACTCCACTGTGCACTTCTCTCCAATATGAGATGGTACTCAACGATCAGACAGCATCTGTGGAGGGAAATGGATAGTTGACATTTCGGATTGGGATCCTTCGGGACTTAATTTCCCTCCACATATGCTGCCTGACCTGCTAAGTGTCTTGCAGCTTGTTTTTTTTGCTCAAGTTTCCATTATCTGCAGTCTCTTATGTCACCTCTGTATCCTGTTAATTAGTCATTGTGTCCATGATGCTAGGTCACTTTTATTCCATGGTTCCAGTCTTAATGATAAACTTATTGTGAGGTATTTTATCAAATACCTTTTGGAAGTCAAGCAACTGGCTCTTGCCCCCCCAAAAAACCTGTTGTTGGTAAAACCCAATTTGTCTTTAACAAGTCCCACTGACTTTCTCTAATCAAATAATACTTCTCCTTGCAATATTCCACATGGACTCGCTTAATTGGAACAAAATTCCCATTGTCCTCTGGGACTTGCATAACCTCCTTCAACATTACTTTCCAAGTTATTCAATCTGTCTCATGAACTTTAATGATTAAGGTATCCAACTGATGCACAATTACTTGACTTCAGCAATTGATTACTTATAATAAGAGTGTTGTCACTGTTCAAATTATTCTGTCTTTGTGCCCTAACGCTAATGAAACTAATCCAGTGTTTCTCCTTTCCAGAGTGCAGATATTGTGGTGCCCCTTGGGATGAATACAAACTCTGCAGTACTGCTTCTTGCTGTCAGCTTGTTTTGTCCTGTCTTCTCTGTAGAGAAAAAGGCTTAGTAGCCTGTTGTGCTTTGTGCCAAGAAAAAGGAAAGGCATCATCCGAAACTCCATCACAACCTTTGAGAAAAGAACAATGCGAATGTACTGAGAAGCGGGTGCGAATCCCTGTTGTGCTTCCACATTAGATCATTTGTTTAAGCTATCCAACATCTCAAAGCCGACGGGGAATAAATCAGATTTTTTTTTTTAAAGGTTTTGAATTACTGCAGAAACTTGCACGTTCAGAATGTTCCAAATTTCTTAATAGCCAATTAAGTTATTTTGACATTTAATTGTCTGCAAAGTTCTTTTGATATTCAATTGTCCGCACTGTAACACTGGGAAAACTACAACTAATTTGAATGCAGCAAAATCCCACATTCAGTAAAGAGATAAATAACTAGAACATATGTTTTAAAGATCTGTGTAAGTATAACTACACAAAATAAGTTGGTTTTATGCTAACCCTTTAAAAGGCCTTATTAAAACATATTAATGTAGGCTTTATCAGCATGCTATTTAGGATTTCAGTTTTATATGATCATGTTTTAATTAAAATGCATTCAAATCATTAACATTTTCTGTTTTTATATTTTCAAATTGCCTGTGTATTCTGCATTACTCTGGTGAATTGAGATTTTGATTTTGCCCATATTCGTTATCCAAAATCCTATAGACAAATCAATTTATTTCCCATGACTTGGCTCCAAATATTTATTTGCTTCTCCCATGAAAAATTCAGCAGTCTAGCCGTTATCAGGTTTTTCATAAATTATGATTCACATGTGCTCACTTCATGTCAATCTGAAATGTTGTTATTGAGACAATCCAAATCGACTACAAATAACAGATGTACAAATCTTTATAATGACTGCTATAAAATCTGTTTGTTCCTTTTCCAAAGTTTCCTGGTGTTCGAAAAGAAATGGCCTAATTGTGGAATGGAGTGTTCTGCAATCTGTGATATTTCATTGAGTGCACTTTAAAGAATAGTTGAATTACACAATTTCCTTTTTGAGGAATTAAGTTTAAATTCCGAATTCACATTAACTAAACTCTTTTTACATCAAAACCAACTATTCAGGCTTTAGAATGTTATCCTAGGGACCTAGATGTATGTCTTTGAAATTGGAGGGTAGCTTTCATTGATATTTAAAAAATGATTTAACTTTCTAGTTAGAATATTACTTTTCACAGTAGTAAAGGGATGCTATTGTGGAACGAAAGTGATTTTTACTGGAAACCTTGGGAGTCCTATCAAAGCAACTTCCTTCACAACCTCTACACACATACAGAAACAGCTACAGTTCACAAGAATAATCACTTTAGAGGATAACTACCAAGGGAGATAATTTTTAGTTAAACTTGTCAGTTCATTTGGCTTGTTGCTGATCCAGGAATTCTGAAATGTAAGTTTCCAACAAAAGGAAGAAACACAGAAGAGATTTTTTTTTAATTCAAAGACTTTTAGTCATGCATGTCTCTGGCTGTAGAAGTTCAATTAGATTCTCTTCAAGTTAATGGATCAAGTTAACTCTCAATGAGAGAGAAGACAACCATGTGTGAAAACTAATCCCCTCCAATCTTTACCCCAGTTCAGAGGAAGCCTCTCTGCCCTTAATTGGATTTGTTTCCCAAAGATGCTGCTTGATTGTCTGAGTTCTTCCAGCATTTTCCAATGTTTTTTCAGATTTTGTTCAGACATAGAAAATAGGAGCATGAGTAGGCCAGGGACAGCAGGCAGTGAAGAAAGTGAATGGCATGTTGGCCTTTTTAACAAGAGGAGTCGAGTATAGGAGTAAAGAGGTCCTTCTGCAGTTGTACAGGGCCCTAGTGAGACCACACCTGGAGTATTGTGTGCAGTATTGGTCCCCAACATTGGTCCCCTAATTCTTGTTATTGAGGGAGTGCAGCATAGGTTTACAAGGTTCATTCCCGGGATGGCGGGACTGTCATATGCTGAGAGAATGGAGCGGCTGGGCTTGTACACTCTGGAGTTTAGAAGGATGAGAGGGGATCTTATTGAAACATATAAGATTGTTAAGGGTTTGGACACGCTAGAGGCAGGAAACATGTTCCCAATGTTGGGGGAGCCCAGAACCAGGGGCCACAGTTTAAGAATAAGGGGTAAGCCATTTAGAACAGAGATGAGAAAACACTTTTTCTCACAGAAAGTTGTGAGTCTGGAATTCTCTGCCTCTGAGGGCGGTGGAGGTCGGTTCGCTGGATACTTTCAAGAGAGAGCTAGATAGGGCTCTTAAAGATAGCGGAGTCGGGGGATATGAGGAGAAGGCAGGAACGGGGTACTGATTGGGGATGATCAGCCATGATCACATTGAACTCGAATGGCCTACTCCTGCACCTATTGTCTATTGTCATTTGGCTCTTTGAGCTGCTGCACCATTCAGTACAATCATGGCTGATCATCTATAATAATACCATAACTCCCATGTTCTTTCATGCCTATTGTATCCAGAAATGTGTATTAACTTTAGTTTTTGGAACCCTTTGTCATTGTGAACGCCACAGGTTCATAACACTTCGAGAAGCAATTTCTTCTTTCAGTCCTAAATCTCTTGCCCTGTAACCTGACTCTGTGATCCCTTGCCCAGACACTCCAAACAGGAAAAAATATTCATCCTGATCCTGTTTAACATTTTATTAAATTTCACTTAGATACGCCTCATTCTTCTAAACACTAATGAATGCAAATCTTGTCAACCTAATCTTTCCTCATCCCAGGAATCAATCTGTTGAATTTTTTTGTTGTGTTCCGTTTACAGCAAGTTTAAGGATACAGAGATTCCAAGTATATGTAGCCCTGAAGAGGTCACCAGTATATTGTCTGCAGGCCTGTTCTCCTTACCCAAGGAAGGATATACTTGCAATTGAGGAGGTGGAGTGAAAGCTCCCTAGATTTAGAGCAAGAAACAATCTGCTGGAAGAACTCGGGTGGAGCAACATCAGGTGGGGTGGGGGGGTATTGTCATCATTTCAGATGGAAAATCTAAGGGATTGAGTGGAAAGGGAAAATAGGTACCATAAAGAGAAAGAGGAGGGGGGGGGGAGGGAGTAAGGTAGGCCAGTTGGTGATTAATGGACCAAGGAAAGGAAGAGTGATGAGCAGATGGAACCGTGAGAGGGAGATGTGGATTTGGGAGATAAAGGTAGTCAAAAAAAGCAAGCTGGGAAGGGGTGGGTGAAGGTGGAGACATGCAGGAAAGTGATGTTACCCTTGTACGATGACCCCTTCCCCATTAGAAGGGTAGGAATTAGCAGACCAAATATGTAAGGCAAGGGTTCCCAACCAGCGGGTAAATTTCGCCTACCCAGGGGGTAAATTTGTTGATTCTGGATCTGTACATATTTTTTCTCCTTGACTGACTGTTTGGTTCTGGTATATCTGTTCATCATTAGTTGTTCATAAATAAGTGAAATAACATTGTTATGTGCTATTAAAGTTGCCAGGGGTAAACGGGACGAAAAAGGTTGGGAACCCCTGATGCAAGGAGATCACAGATGGATGTCAGAAAAATAGCAGATAGACACAAAATGCCAGATGAACTCAGCTGGTCAGGCACCACCATCTCTGGAGAAAATGAGTAGGTGGCATTTCTGGTCAGAACCCTTCTTCAGACTCAGAATATTAGGGTTGTAAAATAAGGTAATTTTTAATTTCCCTCATTGACTGGATCTATCAAAGTCTTAATGACTTGGATGGTATGTGTATGGCTTAAATGTAAGATGGGGAGTTCTGGGCTAGCATATTACTTTTGGTATGAAGGGCCAGGAAAGCAGTTTAGGGAACTTTGGTTGACAAGGGATATTGAGGATCTGAGATCAAGCAAAAGGAATAGGATATATTTTTCCAATTGTAGATGATGTTGGTGAGAAAGTAGACACAAAAAGCTGGAGTAACTCAGCGGGGCAGGCAACATCTCTGGAGAGAAGGAATGGGTGACGTTTCGGCTCGAGACCCTTCTTCATACGTTGATGTTGGTGAGACCCCATTTGGAATATTGTGTGCATTTCTGTCACTGAGCTTTAGGAAGGATGCAATTAAGGTTGAAAGGTAGCAGAAAAGATTCACTAGGGTGTTAACAGCACAGGAAGATTTGAATTATAAGGAGAGGACAGATAGGCTGGGAGTCTTTGCCCTGTAGCGTAGGGGGTTGAGGAATGATTTTCTAAAGGTAAATAACATCATGTGGGCATAGATGGGTGAATGGTCGCAATCTTTTTCACAAGGTAGAGGACAAAGGTCACAGATGAAAGGCAAGATTTAAAGGTATCCTATGGGGGAAAATAGAAGTTGAGATGCATGTAGAACAAGCTGTCAGAGGAAGCGATAGATGCAGGTACAACTAGTGTTTAATGGGTACATGAATAGGAATGGTTTAGAGGGATTAGAGCCAAATACAAGCAAGTGGAAACAATGCAGGTTGGCAACCGTTTTTTCATGGATATTAGGCTGAAAGGCCAGTTTCTGTTATCTATAACGGACTGTACTTCAGAATTAATAGTGTGCAAGTGGAAGGCACACTCCTGTGAATCAAAGTTTCACAATTCTCAAAACGTCCTTTGTTCTGCCACAGTAAATGAACTCTGTGTTCCTGCAAAGACAGGAGGACAGCTGCTGATTCAGCCAGTTCCAGCTACTCCAAGATAAACAAAGTGTCACATCTTTTATTGTACAATGGTACAGCAGGAGGATTTATTGTCTTTGTAAAAGCACGCGAGGCTACAAAATGCCCAAAACTAATGTTTTATTTATCATAAAGTGCAACAATCAAACACATCCTTTTTTTGGAAACCACATCAGTAGATTTAAAATAGAGGGTTTTTTTAAACTTGCTTTTGGATCATCACAGTTCTGTTCCTCAAACTGCCTGAACATTTTCAATAATTTATTTTCCTTTTCCTTTTGTTATGGAAATAAAAATACTTCATAGTAAATAGAAGCCTGGGTGCTTGTAGACTGCTCTGTACAGCTCAGTGGTGCAAAGTTGGAGTTTGTCAATTAATTTGCCAATTAACAATATTTGAAAAATCTTTCACAGTTTGAGGAGTTTTAGAACAGACACTGCATGAGTAAAATAAACACAAACTTATTTTGGATTCTCAAATATACTTTGTTTCAGCGAGCAATGGAAAACAAAACAAATTGCAATTTTATTTCATGTCCCATAATAAATTCAAGGCCAGGACATTTGCAGTATAATTAAGGATAGGTGGAGGCTCTCGATGACTCAAAAAGAAGCCAGATGTTTGTATACATTTCCATGATTTTAAATCTATTTAAATATTTTGATTTACATACAGCATCTTGAATTCCTCATAAGTAACACAAATCAGTGGGGATGCCTGATTACATGAAAGTTCTGTAAGTCCGCAAACACAAGAGTGATACACACAATTTTCAAGCAGTATAATTCTTTTGTCATAATATCAATAAATGAACGAATCGTTCCTTCATGAACAGCAGCTTACTCGAGGTAATTCTCTGGCTTCAAATAAATAAAATGAGTACTTATGCTTCTACAGTAAATATTAGAACAGCAGGCACTTTCATGCATGGGTATACCTGTAGTTTCACTCAATAATCTATTCAGAGATATACACATCAACTAATGAACAGATTTAGAATTGATGATTTTGGTTTATTTGCACACAGCACAATTGGATTGAAAAAATAATCTGTAGTACAAGTGCTACTAGTAGTACAAAGCACGCAAACCTGTACAAACTACTGCCATTAAACTTCCCGCTACACTTCAATTTGGTACATTATTCCATTGAACAACACTAAAAAGAAATGAAAGGACAACAGAGAACTAACAAGGCACTTCTGGCTGTACGCAAAAACCATCAGCATAGAGCATGCTCTGTTGAGGCATGAAGTCTTCACAAACAGATTAGACTGTCGTCCGGCATCTGGGGAAGATAGGACCATTGAACCCCTGAAGGCGGCTTTTCCTCACTAAAATAAATCAACAAACCAATGATTAATTTTTGACAAAAAATTGAATTGCAATATACCTATGATGAGAGATATTAAACTTGCACTACCTTTAATTTACAATTTGTAAACATCACTACATCGTCAATTGTGGCCTTCATTAACGTGCCTCTCCCCTAATGGGAGGGGTCAAGGAAAGAGTGTTCAAGTCGCAGCTCTGTTTTCACCAATCTTTCCACCACCACGCACAAGAAGCGCGAGGCAGACACCATTGTATGCAGATGCAGAGAAGTGTGTTCAGCTCTGGCTGAACAACTTCTAATCTTGTGTGTGGACTTGAGAAGAAGAAGAAGAAGAAGAAGTCCCTAATGGGAGATGTACACTAATTCGAATACATCTTCATTTTCCTCAATTTTAAATCTCAACAATCATTCATTCATAGTTTTCCCATGTAACATTTCTTCATCTCATACTCTTAAACAGAAACTTTTCTATATAACTCTTCTAACTAAATGTACTTTTGCCAATACATTATCAATAAAAAGTAGTTTCCTGAACACATCACCAAACTGAATTATTAAGAAGGAACTGCAGATGCTGGAAATACGAAGGTAGATGAAGGAGACCCGTCTGAAGAAGGGTCTCGACCCAAAACGTTGCCTATTTCCTTCGCTCCATAGATGCTGCCCCACCCGCTAAGTTTCTCCAGCATTTTTGTCTAAACTGAATTATTTGATCAGAATTCAGGAACACAGTCATGAAATTTTCCAGCATTGGTGACTATTGTCCTTTCTATAATTGGCTTCTTCATAATCTTGTGTTTCCATTAGAACTGTTATGATTCTTCTAAAATCCAAATTAAAGGGCCAATCTACTGAACCTTTACTCAGGATATAATCTCTTTAACCTACGTTTTCTACATTGTGCCCTCGCCCATCCTTCGCTATTTAAGGGAATGATGTGGGCAACGTAGTGCTGCCATGATTCGTATTGCTACCTCACAGATCCAGTTACCCGAGTCTATCTCTAATCTCCAGTGTGGACATCTCCCTCAGACTGTTGCATGGCCAAAGGAGCTCTGATTTCCTCCCATATCCTACAAATGTACAGGTACTTAAGTTAATTGGCTGCTGTAAATTTCTCCCACCATCCTCTTACACGAGTGATGTTGAGGGGTTGTTAACTGATATGTATGAAAAAAATAGGGTACAGGAAAATAGGAGGAATTGATTTGCTCTGAGAACAGGCTCTGTTCTGTTCAGCTCTGAGAACTGAATAGTGGTTTGAATGGGCTTCCACATCGGATGGAAGTATGAATCTGAAAAATTGTACGGAGCACAATGTTATCCCACCAAAGTTCTGTGTGATTGTAGCAATCCTCCTGCCTTGGTACCCCTTCCTTATTGCAATAAAAGTCATTATTCCATGTGCCTTCCTAATTACTTGATGTACCTACAGCAGAACTGTGTGCCATGTTTGAAGACATCCTGATCATGCAGAAAACTAGCTTTCATTAATCTCACACCAATTGAATAATATTCTGCACTTTACCTTTGGTTGAAATTCTTACTTTTTCCCATATTTGGTTCCATCTGCCATCTGATTGACTACTCATTGCTACCTATCGTTCTACTGTCAGCAAACTTGGCTACAGTACACTTGGTCCTTTCAAATAAGTTAAAATAAATTGTAAATAGTTGAGGTCTCAGCAATGAACCTTCTGGCACTTAATAGACAATAGACAATAGGTGCAGGAGTAGGCCATTTGACCCTTCGAGCCAGCACCGCCATTCAATGTGATCATGGCTGATCGTCCCCAATCCCGTTCCTGCCTTCTCCCCATATCCCCTGACTCCGCTATTTTTAAGAGCCCTATCTAGCTCTCTCTTGAAAGCATCCAGAGAACCTGCCTCCACCGCCCTCTGCGGCAGAGAATTCCACAGACTCACCACTCTCTGTGAGAATAAGTGTTTCCTCGTCTCTGTTCTAAATGCCTTACTCCTTATTCTTAAACTGTGGCCCCTGGTTCTGGACTCCCCCAACATCGGGAACATGTTTCCTGCCTCTAGTGTGTCCATACCCTTAACAATCTTCTATGTATCAATGAGATACCCTCTCATCCTTCTAAACTCCAGAGTGTACAAGCCCAGCTGCTCCATTCTCTCAGCATATGACAATCCCGCCACCCTGGGAATTAACCTTGTAAACCTACGCTGCACTCCCTCAATAGCAAGAACGTCCTTCCTCAAATTAGGGGAACAAAACTGCACACAATACTCCAGGTGTGGTCTCACTAGGGCTCTGTACAACTGCAGAAGGACCTCTTTGCTCCTATATTCGATTCCTCTTGTTATAAAGGCCAACATGCCATTCGCTTTCTTCACTGCCTGCTGTACCTGCATGCTTACCCCCAGATCCCGTTGTACTTCCCCTTTTCCCAACTTGACGCCATTTAGATAGTAATCTGCCTTCCTGTTTTTGCTACCGAAGTGGATAACCTCACATTTATCCGCATTAAACTTCATCTGCCATGCATCTGCCCACTCCCCCAACCTGCAAGTCACCCTGCATTCTCATAGCATTCTCCTCACAGTTCACACTGCCACCCAGCTTTGTGTCATCTGCAAATTTGCTAATGTTACTTTGAATCCCTTCATCCAAATCATTGATGTATATTGTAAATAGCTGCAGTCCCAGCACCGAGCCTTGCGGTACCCCACTAGTCACTGCCTGCCATTCTGAAAGGGACCCGTTAATTCCTACTCTTTTTTTCCTGTCTGCCAACCACTTCTCTATCCATGTCAGCACATGGATACCAATACCATGTGCCCCAATTTTGCCCACTAATCTCCTATGTGGGACCTTATCAAATGCTTTCTGAAAGTCCAGGTACACTACATCCACTGGCTCTCCCTTGTCCATTTTCCTAGTTACATCTTCAAAAAATTCCAGAAGATTAGTCAAGCATGATTTCCCCTTCATAAATCCATGCTGACTCGGACTGATCCTGTTACTGCTATCCAAATGTGCGGCTATCTCATCTTTTATAATTGACTCCAGCATCTTCCCCACCACCGATGTCAGGCTAACTGGTCTATAATTCCCTGTTTTCTCTCTCGCACCTTTCGTAAAAAGTGGGATAACACTAGCTACCCTCCAATCCGCAGGAACTGATTTTGAGTCTATAGAACATTGGAAAATTATCACCAATGCATCCACGATTTCTAGAGCCACTTCCTTAAGTACCCTGTACTTCTTTAGTACAGCTTGCTAATCTGAAATTGATCCACTTATTCCAACTCTCAGTTGTCAGTCAACCAACACACTTATATACTACTCTCAACACCATGAGTCCTTACTTCATGAAGTAATTTTTGTATATGGCACCTAATCAAATGCTTTTTGGGAATATATGGGGAACAACATAATTACAATTCTCTGGCTACTATTGGCTAGTTGTATAGCCTTTGGTGATAGAATATATAACTAGCCTACAATAGATCTCATTAAAAGGAAAATGGGAATATTGGGGAAAGTATAAAACACTGCTGATGCTGGAATATAAACAAAAATGTTGGAGATACTCAGCAGTTAGGAGGCATTCACAGAGAGAGAATCAAGAATTAATGTTCCAGGAAATGACCTTTCATTAGAATTAGGAAAACATGGAAGAGAAGCTTGCTTTAAATTGCAGGTGAAAGTGGGTGGAAATAGGGAAAATAAAGGTAATGTCTTTGATTGGGTGGAGACTATGAAATACCCAAATGTTAGTGGTACAAGGTGTCAAGAGGGCACTGAATGTATTAATTATAGCTGATTTGTCTGGAGGTAATGGAAATAGGAAATGAAAGGAATAGAGGAAAAAAAGGTGTTGGAAATATGAGAAACAGAACACAGAGGTGCTGGAAGTCAGATTGATCATTAATTATATAACATGTCATATTTATCAGTACCATGTGCACCGTTTATTGCATCCAGTGAGTTTCACATGAATAAGGAATTTCATTACACCCTGGTGGAAATGACAAAATAACCAGAAGCTGGAACTCAAATAAAAGGGAATATCCAGCAGGTCAAGAAACATTTGTGGAGAGAGAAAAAGAGAACTAACGTTACAGAACGAAGGCCTTTCATTAGAACGGGCTAGTATTGGCACAAACCAAAACGGTGGGTTATCTGAAACGACTAAATTCAATATTGAATCCCAAGGACTGTAAAATGTTTCAACAGAAGATGAGATGCTGTTCCTTGAGCTTTATGTTGTATGTTATTGGAATAGTATAACAGGCAAAAGGCAAAGTGGGTGATGTCGAGTGGGATGGAGAATTAATGTGACAGGCAACTGGAAATCCAGGATCACTCTTGCAGACCGAACAATGACTCTGTTATTGAACTTAAACACTGCTTTATCTTTGTTGTTAATATTTACTCTGCTCTTACTCTCACTTCCCTTACCTTTCCTGAGAATCTATCTCCATCTCAGGCGATTGGTTCATAATCAATATCTATTACAAGCCCACAGATTCCCACAGCTATCTTTGTTCTGTATCCTCTCCAAGGTCTCAGTGTCATCCTTAAATCCTTATATATCCTTGTGCCTGGACACAATATTCCGACACTGGTACTTGATACAGGTTTGTCATAACTACCTTGATTTTGTACTTAGTACCTCTAAAGCCCAGAATCCTATATGCTTGTTTAACCCTTTGGATGAAGTTCAAATGAGCTAAACTCCATTGTGTGTCATCTCCAAGAAAAATACAAAAATCACATCATAATACAATACTGTGCATGCAAAATAGTTGTGTGTTATAAAATGCAGGCATAAAAATCTTAAGAAATTCATTCCCTTAGTTTAAAAAGCAGCAAATAGTTGGAATTGCAGTATTCTGAAGTGGTAGTTTTGCATGGTACTTCGAAGCAGTCTATAAAAATGACCAAGAACACTTTCAGCCTAATTATGTCCAATTCCTGGCTGCCATACAGATCCCACTTTTAAATTGCTAGTTCTTTACTTACTTGGCATTTTCTCTTGTCAATTTATTTTGCATTCATCTCTAAGTGAATTAACATTTACTTTTAAAATGATGTTGTGCACACTAAGCAAGTGAGGCTTGTCCATGGATGAGAGCAGACATTTTTGCAACTGGTATCATTGCCAACTGCTATTCGGTTAGATATTACACAGTTACTTAGTTTTACCCGATCTCCTCTCCTCCTCCTCCTCCTTTAACTGCAACTTCAATCAAAGATTCCCTGTGGGCCACATAAGCCATCTCTTAACTCTCTCCAAATATGGGCAATTTCTTGCTGTACATCTTTCCTTATTAAAGATACACCTATTTCAGCCTTATTGTAAATAGACACAAAAAGCTGGATTAACTCAGCGGGTCAGGCAACATCTCTGGAGAAAAGGAACAAATGACGTTTCGGGTCTTCATCCTTCTTGAGACCTGAAACGTCTCCTGTTCCTTTTCTCCAGAGATGCTGCCTGACCCGCTGAGTTAATCCAGCTTTTTGTATCTATCTTCGGTATAAACCAGCACCTGCAGTTCCTTCCTAAATATTTGGCCTTTTTGTAATTAGATTCCAGTGACAGACATTGGTGAACCAAAACCTGCGCATTTTGTAGCTCAGTTTGGTTTCCATGTCACAGACATGAACCAGTCTACCATCAGTCTATAAAATGTCATTGTCATAGAGTCATAGAATGATACAGTGTGGAAACAGGCCCTTCAGCCCAACTTGCCCACATCGGCCAACAAGTCCCAGCTACACGAGTCTGTTTAACCATTTGATATTAGAGCTACCAACATTCAAATAAAAAATGTTAAATAAATGGTCCGTTATCATGACTGTACACACCTTTAGGCCTAGTGTGGCATTGACACTTTCCATCTGAATGCATTTAGAATCAAACAGTATTCAAGAATTATTATAATTAAGCTACAATTTAATATTATTTTACTCAGTCACTTTTTGTAAGATACTGAGAGTTTTGCACTACAAAAATGTTCTCTACTGCAATGGTGTCTGATTTGGCATTATTTGTTTATGTGACATGAATACTTGATCTGTTGGTATTGATTCTGTCACCCATAACACAGAACTGTTTATTGTTGCTTGGTAATTAGGGGATTTATGGTGAGAAGCTGAGAGATGGGAGTGTTATTCCCCAGCGAATGCACAGTATCTGATTAGACAGTTTTTTTAAAATTTCAGATTGTAGCAAAAATTTTTAAATGTGAAGCAAAATGATTGGTTGTCAGCCTTACTTTGTAACGAGTAGACTCATTGACCACTTCTCATTGCTACCATAAGGCACAAGGTCCAGAAGCCTGAAGTCCCATGCCACCAGGTTCAGTAATAGTTCTTCTTACAACCAACCTGCACAACCCTAATCGTGGCAATGGAACAGTCTTACATTTGCCCTACCACGGACTTGTTTACTAATTATTTTGCACTAATGTCTTGTTTTTCTTTTTTTTTCAATCCTTTTCTTTTCGCTGTCTTGTAGAATTTGTGTATAATTTATGTTTTTCTGTATTCCCTGGTTCTACATGCTTATGATGCTGTTACAAGCAAGATTTCTATTGTACCTGAACCTCACCACACTTGTGCATATGACAATAAACTTAACTTGGCTTGCAGAGTTGATGTGTTGATAGCTCATCAATTTTTATTTCAGACATGCTGACATAAACTGAAAACTCTCAGATACTATGAAATGTAAAGTGAAAGTACAGCATGTTGCACTGAAGTTTTATCACAGCGTGAAGATTTTGAGAGCCCACAGTGGCAAAGAATGTTGTCCCACGAGCATATACAGTGGCTTGCAAAAGTATTCATACCCCTTGAACTTTTCCACATCTTGTCACGTTACAACCACAAACGTAAATGTATTTTATTGGGATTTTATGTGATAGACCAACACAAAATGGTGCATAATTGTGAAGTGGAAGGAAAATGATACATGGTTTTCAAATTTTTTTACAAATAAAAAACTGAAAAGTGTCGCATGCAAAAGTATTCAGCCCCCCCCGAGTCAATACTTTGTAGAACCACCTTTCACTGCAATTACAGCTACAAGTCTTTTGGGGTATGTCTCTACCAGCTTTGCACATCTAGAGACTGAAATTTTTGCCCATACTTCTTTGCAAAATAGCTCAAGCTCAGTCAGATTGGATGGAGAGCGTCTGTGAACAGCAATTTTCAAGTCTTGCCAGAGATTCTCAATTGGATTTAGGTCTGGACTTTGACTGGGCCATTCTAACACATAGATACATAGATACATAGAAAATAGGTGCAGGAGTAGGCCATTCGGCCCTTCGAGCCTGCACCGCCATTCAATATGATCATGGCTGATCATCCAACTCAGTATCCCGTACCTGCCTTCTCTCCATACCCCCTGATCCCTTTAGCCACAAGGGCCACATCTAACTCCCTCTTAAATATAGCCAATGAACTGGCCTCAACTACCCTCTGTGGCAGAGAGTTCCAGAGATTCACCACTCTCTGTGTGAAAAAGTTTTTCCTCATCTCGGTCTTAAAGGATTTCCCCCTTATCCTTAAGCTGTGACCCCTTGTCCTGGACTTCCCCAACATCGGGAACAATCTTCCTGCATCTAGCCTGTCCAACCCCATAAGAATTTTGTACGTTTCCATAAGATCCCCTCTCAATCTCCTAAATTCTAGCGAGTATAAGCCAAGTCTATCCAGTCTTTCTTCATATGAAAGTCCTGACATCCCAGGAATCAGTCTGGTCAACCTTCTCTGCACTCCCTCTATGGCTATAATGTCCTTCCTCAGATTTGGAGACCAAAACTGTACGCAATACTCCAGGTGTGGTCTCACCAAGACCCTGTACAACTGCAGTAGAACCTCCCTGCTCCTATACTCAAATCCTCTTGCTATGAAGGCCAACATACCATTCGCTTTCTTCACTGCCTGCTGCACCTGCATGCCTACTTTCAATGACTGGTGTACCATGACACCCAGGTCTCGCTGCACCTCCCCATTTCCTAATCGGCCACCATTTAGATAATAGTCTGCCTTCCCGTTTTTGCCACCAATGTGGATAACCTCACATTTATCCACATTATACTGCATCTGCCAAACATTTGCCCACTCACCCAGCCTATCCAAGTCACCTTGCAGTCTCCTAGCATCCTCCTCACAGCTAACACTGCCCCCCAGCTTAGTGTCATCCGCAAACTTGGAGATGTTGCTTTCAATTCCCTCGTCCAGATCATTAATATAAATTGTAAATAGCCGGGGTCCCAGCACTGAGCCTTGCGGTACCCCACTAGTCACTGCCTGCCATTGTGAAAAGGACCCGTTTACTCCTACTCTTTGCTTCCTGTTTGCCAGCCAGTTCTCGATCCACATCAATACTGAACCCCCAATACCGTGTGATTTAAGTTTGTATCCTAATCTCTTATGTGGTACCTTGTCGAAAGCCTTCTGAAAGTCCAGATACAACACATCCACATGAATATGCTTTGATCTAAACTATTCCATTGTAGCTCTGGCTGTATGTTTAGGGTCATTGTCCTGCTGGAAGGTGAACCTCCGCCCCAGTCTCAAGTCTTTTGCAGACTCTAACAGGTTTCCTTCCAAGATTGCCCTGTATTTGGCTCCATCCATCTTCCCATCAACTCTGACCAGCTTCCCTGTCCCTGCTGAAGAAAAGCATCCCCACAGCATGATGCTGCCACCACCATGTTTCACAGTGGGGATGGTGTGTTCAGAGTGATGTGCAGTGTTAGGTTTCCGCCACACATAGCATTTTGCATTTAGGCCAAAAACCTCAATTTTGGTCTCATCTGACCAGAGCACCTTCCTCCACATGTTTGCTGTGTCCCCCACATGGCTTGTGACAAACTGCAAACGGGACTTCTTATGGCTTTTTTTCAACAATGGCTTTCTTCTTGCCACTCTTCCATAAAGGCCCGATTTGTGGAGTGCACGACTAATAGTTGTCCTGTGGACAGATTCTCCCAGATGAGCTGTGGATCTCTGCAGCTCCTCCAGAGTTACCATGGGCCTCTTGGCTGCTTCTCTGATCAATGCTCTCCTTGCCCGGCCTGTCAGTTCAGGTGGATGGCCATGTCTTGGTAGGTTTGCAGTTGTGCCATACTCTTTCCATTTTCGGATGATGGATTGAACAGTGCTCCGTGAGATGTTCAAAGCTTGGGATATTTGTTTATAACCTAACCCTGCTTTAAACTTCTCCACAACTTTATCCCTGACCTGTCTGGTGTGTTCCTTGGGCTTCATGATGCTGTTTGTTCACTAATGTTCTCTAACAAACCTCTGAGGCCTTCACAGAATAGCTGTATCTATACTGAGATTAGATTACACACGTGGACTCTATTTACTAATTAGGTCACTTCTGAAGGCAATTGGTTGCACTGGATTTTATTTAGGGGTATCAGAGTAAAGGGGGCTGAATACTTTTGCACGCGACACTTTTCAGTTTTTTATTTGTAAAAAAAATTGAAAACCATGTATCATTTTCCTTCCACTTCACAATTATGCGCCACTTTGGGTTGGTCTATCACATTAAATCCCAATAAAATACATTTACGTTTGTGGGTGTAACGTGACAAAATGTGGAAAAGTTCAAGGGGTATGAATACTTTTGCAAGCCACTGTATGTGCAATCCAATTCAAATGATCGGAAACTTCACTCATCTCAGATTCTCAGATCAATGCACTTTTCAATGCAAGTCAATAGAACCTGATTCACCAGAAATTATCTGAGAAATGAAATAACGTACAACTTGAAAAACAGCACTGTCCAATTTTGAGATAAGCCAAATAAAGAATATAATTAAGGAAAGGCGTGGTAATTCTGAATGGAGGTTATTGCAACACTCTTTGAATCCATTACATGCTCTACGTGAGAAATTGCTTCCAAGTGGCATTTTGCAGTTCTCTAAAAAAGTGACAGCATACAGAAATGTTTTTTAAAACTCCCAGCTGAGAGAAAGGTATTATAGAGGAAGAAATTTCACTGACGCAGATACGAAATTGCTAATTAATGCAATCATTTAAAAAAATAAAAAAGGATATCCAGGATTAAATAGAAAGAATAATTGTGTCAGCAAGAAAAGCAGGAAAAAGCAGTGGAGGAAAAAGGGAATACATCTGCATTCAGAGAAGGGAAAGTTGTCCAGCAGAAAGGCAGTGTAAAGCACTGCCAATTCAATTAGGGAGGCTATGACCAAAAAAATTCTATATACTTATATCTCCTCCAGTTCCAAAGCTGAGAATCTAGGCCAGGAACCATCTGCTCTGTTAATTCGAGCTGCAACAAAAATTGCATTGTTAAGAATTCCTGCAAAACGATGTTGTAGGGAATCTAAGAAATAATTAAGAATGCAGAAAATCCACTGATGCTGGAAATTTGAAATAAATAAAACAGAAAATGCTGGAAATACTCAGCTGTCAAGCAGCAGCTGTGAAAGTTTTGATGAAAGATTATCAAGATGAATCATTAACTCTATTTCTCTCTCCACAGAAGCTGACTGACCTGTTGAGCATTCTCAGCATTTTCTGTTTTTATATCAAACTCAATAAGAATGTTTTTTTCCCACAACTTTTGGAACTCCCACATATTATGACATGAATATTCTGGACAAGCAATATGTGGATTTTTATTTGTTTATTTAATGTACTTTAACACTAAACCATCATGGATTAAATCCATTTTTTAATCTTTGAGTAAATCAACCTTTGAAGGTACTGAGATTTATACAGTCCCAACCAGCAGATTGTAGACATCTCTTCAATGAGTGCATTCTAAGCATGTTCCACTCCATTAATACAGCAACTAGTGGAGCATTATGGCAATGAGTACCTAAGTATTAACTATGTTCAATTTTATAGCTCTAATCAGTCAATTAATTTTCACTGTGTAAGAAGGAACTGCAGATGCTGGTTTAAACTGAAGATAGACACAAAAAGCTGGAGTAACTCAGCGGGACAGGCAGCATCTCTGGAGAGAAGGAATGGGTAATGCTTCAGGTCGAGAATCTTCTTCAGACTTCAATTCCAAGCTTTAACTGTATTGATTCTATTCCTGAAAGCCACCCACCTCACTTCTACTTCTTAAGCCTATAAACATTTTCACTGATCCATCTAATCAGCTATGCTCTAGATTTCTTTTCCATTTCCCCTTCTTTGTTTTGTGGTTAGTTCTCTCCTCTATGTTACATTTCCACGGTTAGGCTGCTAAATACGTGCAAGTGTATTTCATTGTTTGTGAAGTTTCCCAAGTTACGTGTTACATCGGTCTTTGAAGACGGAAATATGAGAATGCATGATAGAATGAACTATTTTGATTTTGTTTCCCTTCTTATATGAAATTACTCAGGACCGTCTACGTACAGCACAGTTTTAAAATACACCAGAGATGCCCTGGGCTGCAATTCAGAGCTCAACAATTGTGAAAACATTTTAAACAAGATTTTTTTTTACATCAATTACATAGCAAACATGTTGACTATAATTGTGGCTTATTTGTTTAGAAAAAAGACAATCTTCACTTTCCATTCAGTAAGAATTAAAACAGGTAATATTAATCAGCAATTTACAATGAGCTCCAATGTAGCAAAATACATTTGAATTTCTCACAATGAAATAAGAAAAATGTTGTCCAATAACAGTTTGTGTATATTTAAATTAAATATTACATCAATTCCAATACTTCACTTTAAAAATGGCAAAATATAAAGTATCTTTATAATGTCTGAATACTAAAACAAATTAGTAACTGAAAACATTAAAATTAAAATTAAATATGATATCTTCTGAACTCAAGTAACAATATTTTGGCAACAAAGGAAGTCTTCTTACCAAGATCATTGTTGCTCATCACTGCATTGGATGCTCGAAGTCTTGGGCCTTGCTGAGTGAAATGATAGCCAAACTTCAAAAGGGCTGGATTTTTTTCCAACATATTCGCAATTTCCATTTCCACTTTATTACCCAGCTGCTGGCACTATGAATAGAGAAAGGAGGTACAACACATACTTCCATAAACTGCATTTATATGACAACCCTAACACAGGAACATTTCCCCAAGTAACTTTACAGTAGCATTGTAAACAAGCATTGACAGATATCACAATCATGTACAGGCTATAATATCAATCTTATCAAAAGCTAAATATAGTCAACCATTTCATTTGGAAAGGATCCCCACCTCTGTATATTTTCAAATTATAAGAAATTTACAATTGAAATCAAAACAGTTTTGAAACCAAAACAGAACATGACTGACCTGATTGTCAATTTTAAGTTCAACCAATGAGTTATTGTGCTGGAGGGCTTTCATGAGGGCCAGGATTCCATTACCAGTGATAAAATTTGACTCCACATTCAAACTCTTCAATGTTTTGTTAACTTTCAGCATTTCTGCAAAAGACTTGAGAGAGTATATATAAAGATATCAAACATCATAGATGATATTGCTGAAAATCATACACTGAACAAAATCTGCTGTTCACTTCCATGACAAGAACTGTTTGCAAATGCCTGGAGGATCAAACTGTTGTACAGAATGTTAATTCTGGAATTTAATACATCTCTTAGACTGCCAATCCCGTGGAATTCCAGGTTCCAAGATCCATTGTTTTCCTATAATTTTCATATGACATTTTTATTCCTGTAATAGCATTTAACAATTTTTACCTTGGAAAGTAGCCATGAGCCTGTAATATTATTTATGTCATCCAATTAAATACCAGGGATATGGGCAGGAATTCCATGACATTTTGGTTGAAAATAAGTTTTTAACCAATATAGTCAGTGGAGGAAATCTGAAATGTGTCCCAGTTAGAGATGAATTTCCTTTAACACTTTCACTTCTTGTCTTCCACATTTAGTAATGTGTTTTGTGACAAATCTACAACCATTTCAATGTCAGTCTCTTTTACCACTTGCACATATTCATTTCCCTCAACTCTTCCTTTAATTTTCCTCTTTCTCATCTGCCTAATCTTCCTTACTATTATCTTCAGAATTCTTTGCCAATTTATATATATCCCTCTGATTTGTATTCAGCTAATTTTCACGGGATTGAGCAGAAACAATATCAATCAGTTCTGAAGGTACATGCTGAGGCTCTGTTGTTTTTCTCCACGGTTTTGTACAATGGGAGGGAAGGGTAGATAGATAACAACGGCAGAGGACTCAACAGCAGGTCCATAGCGCATGTTAATGACAGATTTGTTTCATTTTGAGCAGTTCTGGAAATAATGGCTTTTTGGTAAAAGAAATGGAAAGAGATCAGGAGGCAAAGGGTTGCAAGCAAACAGGAAATTAAAACTAGGGTTTATATTCAAAATGAGTCTAAGAACTTAGTAATATCCAGATTATTACTTATCTCCACTTCCGAAATGTGGGTTATGTGAATGCTGTTGGACTTATGTGTATGCAAATGGGAATGCATTGGGGTTGAAGGTGGAAAGGGGATTTAAAGGTGCATTGCTGAGAAAGAAGAAATGGATCCAGAGATTAAACAACAATGTTTTATTTAAATTAATGCTGAGGAAATTAACCATTCAGAAAAGCAGAACAGAACTTTTCCACTAGCAGCATTTAAAATGTCAAACACACACAGAACACAATATTTAAAATATACTGTATTGCAATTTGCCATGTTATCATAGAAGGAGAGCTAAACACAAGTGCAATATTTGATGTTATAGGCCTAAGCATATTGCACCAAGCTCATTGAATTTCATTGTCCCCATTCCAAAGTCTCACATTCCAATTTGATATTTTAATTTCAAATTATTTTAGTTAAGTAGCAACCTTCCTGCAATCTAGAAGTATCCTTGGTCCTTACATTTCACCCCATCAGCATCCATATCCTTCTTCAACATTTCTATCAGCTATCACATCTTCTCCTCCCCAAACCTTTCTGATTTCTGCAGGGACCATTCTCTCTGTGATCCTGGTTCATTTATCCCTCCCCATCCATCTCTCTCCCTCCTCCTCCTGCCACACCTGTCATTCTACCTCTTCTCTCACCACCATCCAGTGACCCAAACAAACATTCCAGGTGAGGCAGAGATTCACTTGCACCAACCTTGCCCTTTGCAGTAAGTGCTCTCAATCGGGCCTTCACTACATTGGTGAGTCTGATGTGGCACATTTGGATGCTCTTGATTGCAACCCATTTAACTCGTCCTATTTCTACACTGACCTCTCTGTCCTCAGCATACTCCATTGCCAGAGCGAGGAGCAATGCAAAGTAGAGGAACAGTAATATTTATTTCACCTGGGTAGAAGGCAGACAACCGGATGCTGAACTTTCCAATTATGGTAATCCTCTCCCTCTCTGTCCCTGTCATTCCCCATATGATCTACCCAGGCGGTCTCACACACATGTCCTTCTTTTCAACCTCCCTTTGCCAGCATCCTAAACCCAGTTTGTTTCCACTCCTCCACCCATTCCATTGCCCATCAACCATACTTTTCCTCCCACTGGGGCCCCTTCCCCTCACCGTCCCATTTGCCAACTCCACCTCACTTTTTTGGTTCCACGGTTCATCTTCCTGTCTTATCACATTCCATCCTCTGTAGCTGTTTGTTGTCTCCATCTATCACCTCCCAGCCTCTGCCGCCCCACTCTTCCCTCCCCATCTGACTCAATTTGCCAATCAACTCTTCCTCACATGGATCTGCCTATCGATTGCTCGCTCTTGCTCCATCCCTCTCCTCACCTCTTTATACTGGCTCTATCCCCTCTACACTTTCAATCCAAATGATGAGCACTGACCTGAGATGTCAACAGCCAATTCCCTCCACAGATGCTGCTTGGCCCAATGAGTTCCTCCAACAGGTTGCTTCTTCCTCAAAATGTTGCCACTACTGGCTGCTCATATCTGGCAACCAACCAAACATTTGGATCTTTTCCTCTATCAACCAACATTAATATCTCCTGACATTTGTCTGTTGATATTTCAGTAGCCATTATAAATCGGGACACGTCATTTTATAATGGAGATAAATGGTTTGATATATATAGGTATAGAACATAAATAAATAACTTTAACTTCAATGTATTTTAAATATATTTAATGTGTTGGCAAATTTCTAATATGTAGTAGTTCAGAATGGCAGGCAGTAGCGAGTGGAGTGCCGCAAGGCTCGGTGTTGGGGCCGCAACTGTTTACCATATATATTAATGATTTGGATGAGGGAATTAGGAGCAACACTAGCAAGTTTGCGGATGACATAAAGCTGGGTGGCAGTGTGAACTGTGACGAGGATGTTAGGAGGTTGCAGGGTGACCTGGACAGGTTGAGTGAGTGGGCAGATGCATGGCAGATGCAGTATAATATAGATAAATGTGAGGTTATCCACTTTGGCGGCAAAATCAAGGGTGCAGATTATTATCTCAATGGGTTAGGTTAGGCAAGGGGGAGGTTCAGCGAGACCTGGGCGTCCTTGTACACCAGTCACTGAAAGTTGGCTTACAGGTACAGCAGGCAGTGAAGAAAGCTAATGGAATGTTGGCCTTCATAACAAGAGGATTTCAGTATAGGAGTAAAGAGGTTCTTCTGCAGTTGTATAGGGCTCTGGTGAGACCACATCTGGAGTATTGTGTCCAGTTTTGGTCTCCTAATTTGAGGAAGGACATCCTTGTGATTGAGGCAGTGCAGCATAGGTTCACGAGATTGATCCCTGGGATGGCGGGACTGTCATATGAGGAAAGATTGAAAAGACTAGGCTTGTATTCACTGGAGTTGAGAAGGATGAGGGAGATCTTATAGAAACATATAAAATTATAAAAGGACTGGACAAGCTAGATGCAGGAAAAATGTTCCCAATGTTGGGCGAGTCCAGAACCAGGGGCCACAGTCTTAGAATAAAGGGGAAGCCATTTAAGACTGAGGTGATAAAAAACTTTTTCACCCAGAGTTGTGAATTTGTGGAATTCCCTGCCACAGAGGGCAGTGGAGGCCATGTCACTGGATGGATTTAAGAGAGAGTTAGATAGAGCTCTAGGGGCTAGTGGAATCAAGGGATTATGGGGAGAAGGCAGGCACGGGTTATTGATTGGGGACGATCAGCCATGATCACAATGAATGGCGGTGCTGGCTCGAAGGGCCGAATGGCCTCCTCCTGCACCTATTTTCTATGTTTCTATGTTTCTAGTTGCATTCCCCTACCTTTTTGTCATAACACCACTCCATTCTCTCAGCATATGACAGAACATTCTCTCAGCATATTCCCACCATCCTGGGAATTAACCTTGTAAACCTACGCTGCACTCCATCAATACAAGAATGTCCTTCCTCAAATTTGGAGACCAAAACTGCACACAATACTCCAGGTATGGTCTCACTAGGGCCCTGTACAACTGCAGAAGGACCTCTTTGCTCCTATACTCAACTCCTCGTTATAAAGGCCAACAAGCCATTCGCTTCCTTCACTGCCTGCTGTTACCTGCATGCATACTTTCATTGACTGATGAACAAAGACCCCCGGATCCGGTTGTACTTCCCCTTTTCCCAACTTGACACCATTTAGATAATAATCTACCTTCCAGCTTTTGCTACCAAAGTGGATAACCTCACATTTATCCACATTAAACTGCATCTGCCCACTCACCCAACCTGTCCAAGTCACTCTGCATTCTCATAGCATCCTCCTCACAGTTCTCACTGCCACTCAGCTTTGTGTCATCTGCAAATTTGCTAATGTTACTTTCAATCCCTTCATCTAAATCGTTGATGTATATTGTAAATAGCTGCGGTCCCAGCACCGAGCCTTGCGGTACCCCACTAGTCACTGCCTGTCATTCTGAAAGGGACCAGTTAATCCCTACCCTTTGTTTCCTGTCTGCCAACCAATTTTCTATCCATGGCAGCACTCTACCCCCAATACCATTGCCCTAATTTTGCCCACTAATATCCTATGTGGGACCTTATCAAATGGTTTCTGAAAGTCCAGGTACACTACATCCACTGGTTCTCCCTTGTCCATTTTCCTAGTTACAACCTCAAAAAATTCCAGAACATTAGTCAAACATGATTTCCCCTTTGTAAATCTATGCTGACTCGGACCGATCCTGTTACTGTTATCCAAATGTACCGCTATTTCATCTTTTAGGATTGTCTCCAGCATCTTCCCCACCACCGATGTCAGGCTAACTGGTCTATAATTCCTTGTATTCTCTCTCCCGCCTATTTCATCTTTTATGATTGACTTCAGCATCTGTACTTGAGGTGTGACCACCACACTGTACCCCTATCTGTCCTATCCCTTCACTATCCAAACTTTCTTTCCCACCCACCAACAATCATTCTGAAGCAGGGTCCCGACCCAAAACATTCCCTATGCATGTTCTCCAGAGACACTGCCTGACCCATTGGGTTACTCAAACATTTTGTGTCTACCTTTGGTATAAACCAGCATTTGCATTTCCTTGTTATTACAATTCATCCCTCATTCCTCATATAATCTCCTCCTTAAAGAGACACTACTATTGACTCCACTACCGCCGACAATTTCCAGAATATAAGCACTTGCTTCGCAAAGAATTTTTGAATTCCTCATTAGAATTATCATACTTTGGACTAATTGGAAACAAACACATTCACAATATCCTCCCTATCGAATCCTTTGTCAGTTTGTTGGGGCCTTCAGGATAATTACATTTTCAGAGCAGTGGTTTCCTCTTGCAAATTAATTTTCTTCCTTCTCCATCACATTGATTACTTGTAATGATTTATGAATTTGCTACTTGTAATGATTAATGAATTTGGATCTTATGATCCTGTGTTCCGACGTTATTTGGACTCTAATTTCCAAGCAATCCATCATTATGACTCCTGGGAAAAATTATTTTGCCTTACATTGCATTTATTTTAATTCTATACTTTCTAAATCTTGATTCCCCTGTCCGGGGAAAATGACTGGGCATTCATTCTCTCCCTTCCATTCGTGATTTTATAACCTTTATAATATCATCCTCAGATCCTGAGCTCCAAGGCATAAAGTCCTAGCCTGCCCAGCCAGTCTCTCCCTAAAGCTCAGGCCTTTGAGTCCTGACATTAATACTCTCTTCACAGCATAATGTCATGTTTCCTATGGCAGGATGACCAAAATTCAAAACAATACACCAAATCCATTCCCATCAGCGTCTTATACAACTGTAACATAGCGTCCTAACTTCTATACTCAATTGGCCTGATGGGCGGCATCCCAGGGTACTTAAGGAAGTGGCTCTAGAAATCGTGGATGCATTGGTGACCATTGTCCAATGTTCTATAGATTCAGGATCAGTTCCTGTGGACTGGAGGGTAGCTAATGTTATCCCGCTTTTTAAGAAAGGCAGGAGAGAGAAAATAGGGAATTATAGACCAGTTAGCCTGACATCGGTGGTGGGGAAGATGCTGGAGTCAATTATAAAAGATGAAATAGCGGCACATTTGGATAGCAGTAACAGGATCGGTCCGAGTCAGCATGGATTTACGAAGGGGAAATCATGCTTGACTAATCTTCTGGAATTTTTTGAGGATGTAACTAGGAAAATGGACAAGGGAGAGCCAGTGGATGTCGTGTACTTGGACTTGCAGAAATCATTTGATAAGGTCCCACATTGGAAATTAGTGGCCAAAATTGAAGGGCCGAATGGCCTACTCCTGCACCTATTGTCTATTAATACCCTGACTGTTGAAGGAAAGCATGCGTAAAGACTTCTTTACCAACCTATCGATCTGTGATAGTACTTTCCTGGAACTATGTACTTGTACTCTCCCATCCCTCAGCTCTGCAACACTCCGCAGACCCTACCATTCACAGTGAAGGTCCTGCCCGGGTTTGACTTTCCAAAATACAACACCTCACACTTATCTGAATTAAACTACTTTCACCATTTCTCAGCCCACTTACCTAGCTGTTCAAAATCTCACTGTATTGTCTGACTTTGCTGTGCCTCAGAGCCACGCCTGATGCCATAGACCCGACTGCTGCCATCCTCTTAACTGTCATCCCCACCAAAAGTATGAATGAATGAATGAATACTTTATTTTATTTTGAAGTCATGTGAGTGACTACGTGAAGAGCCCGCCAGCCCGCATGCGCGTCAATGTGTCTATCGCATCGCGCGAGTCGGAGCAGTTGTGAACTGCTCTGACCAGGTAAGTCAATTTTCACCGGGCTGCGCTATAGCGTGCCCAGAGTAGCTATGGAGCGTGGAAGCTCCATAGGAGCTAGAGTAAGTAGAATTTGTGCCGCAGTTTGAGCTCTCCACGGGAGCAGGCGGCTGATATTGTAGGGCTCCATAAGGAGCTGGGTTTGCGGCTGTTGCCATTATAGCTCTGCACAGCAGCAGACGGACAAAATTGAAAGGCCGGCGTAAAGCTCCATAGGTGCTGGGATTACGGCAGTTGCCGTTATAGTCTGCACGGCAGCAGACGGCCGATATGGGAGACCGCCGGCTAGGATAAGTTGTTACAGCTGCCGGCATCAGAGCTCCATACGGGAACAGGCAGCCAGAGTTGGAGGCAGCATGGGGCTCCGTAAGGAGCTAGAATTCATATATTGCGGCTGCCGGCAGCCAGGTCTATTTTCGCTGGGGGGTTTTCCAGCAGCAGGTGAGTTTTAAAAATAGCCGCGGCCTAGAGCTACCGCTTAGGTAAGCTCAGTTGCCGTAGCACCGAACAATTTTAACATAGTTACTGCTACAGCTATGCTGCAGCAGCATATAGTATATACTTTATTTTGGGCGGCTGTAATAGAGTTGACATTATTAACATTGCCATTGGGTCACGTTTGTGACTATCATAGCCAATAGCATTCTAAAGTCATGTTTTTGGCAATATAACAAATATGTCTTATCATGCCAATAAAGTTTATGTTTTAAAGATAATTACAATTTATTATCACTTACACCAGTGGTGTAGTGGTGTAGAGGAATTGGACTTGCCATTGCAGTCCAGAGCTCCTGGCTTGGGAAGCCTTGTTGAGCTGTGCCTCTCTGTGCGAGCTCCACCTGGTGGCGTCATGGTATTTCCGCTCATTAGAGGGGACTGTTGTAGATTCTTTTACAAGGGATTCCAACTATATGCATATCAATAAAGTAGTCGAATATCTGATTTAATAGGGATAGGCTTCCTATAATCATATTACGTAATTGCCTAAGACAACACCTGGCAGGGTTGCAGTATTTCTACCACTCTGTCTGGCGTATGGGGGCCAGAGGTGCTCCAGTCCTTCCCTGTAATGTTCCGTTGGCTCCAGAAGGGAGCAAGGACTCCGAGTCACTAGCAGGTGCAATCTGTTTATGATGATAACAACAGAGGACTGATCTGCAGCTAGTCTCGGTTCGGCTGCTAAAGGAAGCAGCCTGACAACCCCAAGTCGGGGCAAAGTCATAGCCAAGTCTTGGGACATCTATGACAGATGTGTTTGGGTGTTTGTCTCAATTAGAACATCTGATGAATCAAATTATAACTACAAGGAATGCTCCGTGTTACGAAGGCAGGTCAGGTAGCAGCTCCTGGTTCAGGGTTGCAATTTTTCCTCCCACTCGGATGAAAGGAGTGGTGGAGATGGTGCCAAAGTATATGCACATATGCCTGAAGCAGCTCCTGGTTCAGAGTTGCAATCCTCCTCCCACTCGGATGAATGAAGTGATGGAGATGGTGCCAAATATTATGCTCCGTATTACGGACGCATGCACAGGCAGTTCAAGTCATATGCCTGTAGCCATCCCTGGTTTCAGGGTTGGAATATTCCTCCCACCTGAAAGACTATCAGAGATGTTGTCACAAAATATGCTCGGTGTTATGGAAGCATGCACAGACAGTCCGAGGCATTTGCATATGGCAACGCCTGGTTCAGGGTGAAATTTTTTCTCCCGCTCTAAGAGAGTGTCAGAGATCAGTATGAACTGACTCCAAACATGACCCCGAACATGACTATGTGCCGGGATCCCATGCTTTAAGTGCATGATGTGCGACAATCACAGAAGGAAGAGCTGCGTGATCTTGCTCTAAAATTGCTGTTCCCTCGTGGACGGACAAGCCACTACAAGAGAAGTTGGCCAGCGGCAACAGCTATCCAATAGGAATAACAAGCATGATAGACAGGATCTGCAATGGAACTTCGCTGAAGCTCCAACAAAGAAAATCGACCCGGGGTTAGAGACGCTGGTAAGTAAGGTCTCGTTATTAACCTCCGTAAACTCCGGAATGGAGCAGTCTGTCGGCCCAGGTTGGGTTTACTGCCAGCATCGGCTGTCTAGTCATTTTCACTGTCTCTGCGATAGATCAGGTTGATGTAGAGACATGGGCAAGGTGCCTTGCATAGTAACCTCTGTAGTTCCAAGTACCAACAGTTTGGTTACCCTGGATCAGGGTAGACCATCATGGAACTGGTTGGCCATAGGAGTCATAGTGACCAGAGAAGCACTGCTTCATCATCTGTGATTAAGGTTATCAGACTGCTAGTAGAATAATTAGTTGAAGTTTTTCTCAACATATGCTTTATTTCTCCTCAGTTAGTAGAGTTCCTGGTTCATTGGAATCATCATTGCCATCCTCTCTGGGACAGGTAGTTACCAGCAGGAAGCTCGTCTGGCGTATAATAAAACTTTATCTAACCTGCAGGTTCATGTTGTGAATCAACAATGTATTTATAATAATCCATAGGCTATCAATACTAGTATTCCTGATTGAGTGGCGGGTCGAAGATATTTTGTGCACTCTGGCGACTTCGACATGTGGTTTCAGTCAAAGGACTGCGAGGTAATTCCTGATTCAGCCTTGCATTATACTATCTCCACTCTGAAGGAAAACGCTGAGTATTCATGATGACTCTTAGTCAAGAGTTGACAGGGAACTCGTATTCCCACATCTAAGGGAGACTGTGGTTTCAGCTCTAGTCATTAGCTGCTGATTATATTATCAGCGATATGTATGAATAACTAGATAATGCATCTTCCGCGTGTAGGAAAGCCAAAAAAAAATTCCGCCCATAGGATCAATAGAGGAACAGCGGTTCCAAGTGCAATCAGTGACAGCTCATCCGAGGATGAGTGGTCTGGCCAAGAGGGGTATATTTCTGATACTTCTCAAGATTACAGAAATATGGTGCAGGCCGAATCGGGTTAGCATTAGGCATTAGCATTATGGGTTTACTTACCCAGGTTTTTTTTTGTATTGTAATTTTTTATTAGAGGTATCTGCATATCATAGTCCAACCCATTACAAACTTTGTATAACGATTACATATTAAGTATCCAGGGTTCCGGGTACCCAGTTACCAAAGTAGCTGGGGTCCTCCTTTATCGGTTACCATATAACCATATAACCATATAACCATTACAGCACGGAAACAGGCCATCTCGGCCCTTCAAGTCCGTGCCGAACATTTTTATTTTTTTTATTTTTTATTTTTAAAATAAATACTTCCCCCTAGTCCCATCTACCTGCACTCAGACCATCACCCTCCATTCCTTTCCCGTCCATATACCCATCCAATCTATTTTTAAAGGATAAAATCGAACCTGCCTCCACCACTTCCACTGGAAGCTCATTCCACACAGCTACCACTCTCTGAGTAAAGAAGTTCCCCCTAATGTTACCCCTAAACTTCTGTCCCTTAATTCTCAAGTCATGTCCCCTTGTTTGAATCTTCCCTACTCTCAATGGAAAAAGCTTATCCACGTCAACTCTGTCTAACCCACTCATAATTTTAAAGACCTCTATCAAGTCCCCTCTTAACCTTCTGCGCTCCAAAGAATAAAGACCTTCGTCTTTACATATTAACGTTACATATTAACGTTGCCTCTAATTATTTATTTATATTTATAGATAATAAAAATAAAGAAATAAAGAAAAGAAATTAGAAAAGTAAGATAAACTATCAATAATACAACTTAGAAGATAGGTCCATAGGTCAGAAAACGTAACTATTCATCTAGTCCTGGGTTCAGGTTTCAGTCAGGCCTCCCCGCCGGCCCAGTCTACCCCTTCAGATAATCTATAAATGGAGCCCATATTTTAGTAAATAATTCTGGTTTGTCAATTAAGACATATCTAATTTTTTCCAAATGTAAGGTCTCCGACATCTCCATAATCCACATCTTAATTGTGGGGGTTGCAGGATTTTTCCAAAATTTTAATATTAATTTTTTCCCAATTATTATACTGTAGTCAAGGAAATTTCTTTGGTTTGTTGTAAGTTTTAGATATTGTTCTGATATGCCCAATATTATTAATTTAGGATCGGGATCCAGTTGAGTATTAACAACTACAGAGATTATTTTAAAAATATCCATCCAATAATTTTTAATTTTTATACAATTTACAAAGGTATGGGTTAAATTAGCCGATGAGTATTGGTATTTATCACAAATAGGAGAGATATTAGGAAAGATTCTATTTAATTTTGTTTTTGAATAATGCAATCTATGTAGTAGTTCATCTAGAATCTCTGGTTCTCTAGTTCTGTATTCTTGTGTATGTGATTTAACATAATCTTTAAGTTGTAAGTATCTAAAAAAATTATTTGAATGTAATCCATAATTCGGTTGTAGTTCCTGAAACGAAAGAAAAATACCATGTTAAACTGGGTTTACTTACCCAGTTTAACATGGCTGATTGGGTTTCTACAATATAACTAAACTGACTCAGAGAATCAATTTTGGAGTTGCATACTCTGCTGTATCTACACACATAAGGCACAGATTCTGCTGTTTAATAACAAAGCTAGTGGTGAAAGCCTATGCTGCCCTTCTCAGTTTAAAGGGCATTATGTCATCAAGATTTAGGTATATGCACAATTGCAGCTGATAAAACTTATGGGTTGTCGGTGGATATCTTTTGCGATATTACAAATGAGGCAACATGAAATTTAACAGTACCAATTTGCCTATTCAATCACGCCATGGTGGCGACTGAAGCAACTCTTGTTTACTCAGTCATGAGTGACGGCTGGAACAGCCTGTCTTCTCGGGCAGCTAGCTCTGCACGATTGTATGAGAAGCTTCTGAACAACATATGTGACTCAATTTAAACGGAAGTAATAGAGGTTTGAATGGCTTCCAGTTTAAGCCTAAAGAAGCTTTTATGTGATAGCACAATTGACATTGCTTGTGCTGCTTTATCATTTCTGTAGTACCTTAAGTGGGATATAAATGATTGGTTCTTTACCCACTATTCTCTAACGTTATGCAGGGTGTCTTTTATTTGACCACTCTTATAGCCTAAACTCAGTGTAATGTGTGATATATATCAATAAATTGTTATGCAAATATTCCTCTAATTTTCCTAATGGGACCAGTATCTTAAGATGATTATGCTTTCAGCAACTGATCTCAGCATAAAGAACACAGCTTTTACTCAATCTCTGGCTTAATCTCTACGGCATGCTGACATTAGGGTACCTTGTTATAGAAATAATCTCATAAGCAAATGAGCAGGATTGCGTACATTTGAGATTGACAGCATACCCACCAGAGCAGAGATCAGGGATGTCATTATGTATACAAGTGCACTCAGTTGCTAGTGCCTATGAAATGGAAGATAGTTCTTTTGTTATTCAATAGCCTCAAGATATTGCTGATGGCTCATTAGCAGCCAATAGAATGGATTTCCCTTTCATCATACAGCATGAGACTTACATAGTGCAGGTTAATAAATTATAAAATTTGGTGGAATATGTCTGGATATTTGCAGATAGTATTATGCACATTGTTACATGAGTTATTGTCTAACTCAACAGTCTATTGGGACTACGGTCCAGTTAACAACAATGGCCATGTATGCAAGTTAGCATCATGATATTAATAACTCATGTTTTTTCCTACCATTAATGGTTTATCTGTTTAGTGTTTCACACACAGATTGTGTTACTGCATGAAACCACAGTGCTTCGAAATCTTCACGTAGTCACTCACGTGACTTCGAAATAAAATCGAAAGATTAAACGAGAACTTACCTTTTGAAGTTTGATCTTTATTTTATGAGAAGTTGAAGTGAGGGATTACGTGCCCTCCACTCCCAACCCTATTCTCATAAAGATCATTCGGTAGTTCTAGCCCTTTAATCTTCCTATAGCTTAGGTCAGCTACTATGCTGTGGTTTCATACAGCTACTTTGAAGATTGATGCGCATGCGGCTGGCCGGCTCTTCACGTAATCCCTCACTTCAACTTCTCATAAAATAAAGATCAAACTTCAAACGGTAAGTTCTCGTTTAATCTTTCTATTTTACTTTACAAGTCACAGTGAAATTCTTTGTTTTGCATAACAAGGTATGCAAAGTGTCGCCACATAAAGAGTGCCGACAAAGTTACAATGTATCCCATGCCGGGGCCTCCTTTGTTCTTCCCCCCCCCCCCTTCCCCTCACGGTATTTCCCCCATGCCGGGTCCTCCTTTGTTCCTGGCGGTGCGTCCTCTGGCTTCCGCGTGGCCCGTCCTCGACCACTGGCGCCCTCAACGACCGCCGGCCTCGGCGATCGCCGACCCAACCTCCATGACGACCGCCACTCCTGACATCTCCGCGGCGCTAAGCCAGGGTCCGGCCGGGGGCCTCCGTTGACCCAGGGTCCAGTCGGGGGGCTCGGTTGCCCGGCTTCATGGCCTCCTGGGAGGTGTCTGCCACCGCAGCCTCCTGGCATGGGGGGGGACTGCCGTGAGGAAGAAGGGGGAGAGGGGGAGAACATATACTTGTTTTGGAGGGGACTGGCCAGGATTCCTGCACTCTCTGCCTAGTCCCTTTCTTGGAGGTTACCCATCTAGTTTTTGCCTGTACTTGAGGTGTGACCACCTCACTGTACCCCTATCTATGACGCTCGCACTCTCTCGGACAATCCTTGGGGTGTCCTGCCACAGCTTCAGAGCCTCATGAAGAAACATTAATACCATTTTCCATACACACGTATTCAATAAGCATAATCATTGATTTTTAATAGTTATTTATACTTACAACAGCAACAGGATCATTACTCCGGGTTCCTACAATGCTGAACTTCTTTACATGTGTATTATCCTTCAGAGCTTCAGCATATGCTTTCAGTGTGGCAAGGGGAATGTTCTAGGAACAAAATATACACACAATAATTACAAATATGATAGAAACAAAAATCAAACCTGCTCATTAATAATAATAATAATAATAATAATAATAATAATAATAATAATAATCTTTATTTCAGACTCAAGGTCCAGACAAGGGGTAACATTACATAAAAATGCATTGCATATTAAACAAATATCATAAAGTACATATAAAATCTTAGTATATCACTTATAAAAGCATCATAAATTTTATATTAAAAAAAAACACAATTCTTTGCAGCTTTCATTCTATTGTTTCAAAATATTTACTCAATTTTTCTGGATCATGTACTCACCAAAACCACAAACCTGTAGGCTTCTTTAACCAATTTGATGTTCTTGGCATCTTAACATATTCAGTCTACATACTTTTGCTTTTTATTCTTTTCATGTATCTGTACACCTGTGAGATTCCAAATGACTCCACTCCCCCTCCCCCACCTTCACCAATCAGTGCATCACATACACTGAGAGTTAGTGCAAGTAATGATTCAATTAAACAGTAAATGTTGCAAGGTAGGACAACTTTTGCTCATGAAGATTACTACAGACCTGTGTACTTCTTAACATAGAAACATAGAAACATAGAAAATAGGTGCAGGACTAGGCCATTCGGCCCTTTGAGCCTGCACCGCCATTCAATATGATCATGGCTGATCATCCAACTCAGTATCCTGTACCTGCCTTCTCTCCATAACCCCTGATCCCTTTAGCCACAAGGGCCACATCTAACTCCCTCTTAAATATAGCCAATGAACTGGCCTCAACTACATTCTGTGGCAGAGAATTCCAGAGATTCACCACTCTCTGTGTAAAAAATGATTTTCTCATCTCGGTCCTAAAAGACTTCCCCCTTATCCTCAAACTGTAACCCCTTGTTCTGGACTTCCCCAACATCGGGAATAATCTTCCTGCACTAGCCTGTCCAACCCCTTAAGAATTTTGTAAGTTTCTATAAGATCCCCCCCCCCCAATCTTCTAAATTCTAGCGAGTACAAGCCGAGTCTATCCAGTCTTTCTTCATATGAAAGTCCTGACATCCCGGGAATCAGTCTGGTGAACCTTCTCTGTACTCCCTCTATGGCAAGAATGTCCTTCCTCAGATTAGGAGACCAAAACTGTACGCAATACTCCAGGTGTGGTCTCACCAAGACCCTGTACACCTGCAGTAGAGCCTCCCTGCTCCTATACTCAAATCCTTTTGCTATGAATGCTAACATACCATTCGCTGTCTTCACTGCCTGCTGCACCTGCATGCCTACTTTCAATGACTGGTGTACCATGATACCCAGGTCTCGTTGCATCTCCCCTTTTCCTAATCGGCCACCAACACTTAACATTTTCACTCCTCTCCAAAATCCAAGTGCTTTGTCAGTAACATTCTCTCTGTTAGAGTTACACAGCGCACAAATAGGCCTTCAGTCCACCAAATGCTTGCTGAATATCAAGCACCCATTTACAATAACCTTACACTAATCCCATTTTATTCTCGCCACATTCCCATCAACTACCCTCAGATTCTGCCACTAAAATATTGTCACCTACATACGAGCGCCGTAGGTGGCTGCTATTTGAGGGGAGAGTGGACGCTGGCGCGGTTTCGTTGCCGCCGCTCTCTCCTCAAATTGTGCTTCTGATTTTCTTTTTTTGTCTTTTTGGAAGGAATTCTGTCCCTGATTTGTGTATTGGTCTTTATAACTTATTTATTTAAATTCTGATTATATGTTTCCTATAAATCTCTGTAAGGTGTCCTTGAGACCTCGGTATAAGGCGCCCGTAAATAAAATTCATTATTATTATTATTATTACATTGTGTGTGCAAGCAAAGAATCTCACTGTGCCTAGTCACATGACAATAAAGTATTCCTATTCCTATTCCCACTAGGGTCAATTTTCAGTGGCCAATTAACATACCTTCATGCACATCTTTGGGATGTGGAGGGAAACTAGAGCACCTGGAGATAAATCATATGGACACAGGGAGCACTTGAGGTCGGAACTTAGCCCAGGTGACAGGAGCTGCACGGCAACAGCTCTACTAGCTGCACCACTGTGCTGCCCTGTAATACTATCCACTAAAAGATCAAATGATGTAAAATTGGACCAATCTGAACTGAGTTTGTGAAATATGCAAGTTGACATTTGAAGATTATTGACATTTAGTGGGTAATCTTGCCCACACATGCTGCACTTTGAGGCAACATTTAGAAGTGTGATTGGTGCAGAATAATAGAAATTTGAACCTACGCTTAATCTGCTTTCTGGAAATTTGCTGACACCAGGAGGTTAAAGTGGGGAAGTGTTCTCTAACATGAAATCAACTTATCAGCACAAAAGTAATACAAATAAGGCCAATGCATTTCTTTACTTTCTGGTTCCTATACAAACACAGGTGAAACTTAATATCCGAGGAAATCATCCACTGACTATAATAACCTTCTCAAGGAAAGGAAAAACGGGCAAGCACATCATTATGAAAGGCCTGGATAGAGTGGGTGCGGAGAGGATCTTTCCACCAGTGGGAGAGTCTAGGACCAAACGGCACATCCTCAGAATAAAAGGACTTACATTTAGAAAGACAAAGCAGTGGAATTTTTAGCCAGAGGGTGGTTAATCTGTGGAATTCATTGCCACAGACAGCTGTGCAGGCCATGTGTTTGGGTATTTTTAAAGCTGAGATTGAGATTGTTCTTGTTTAGGGTGTCAAAGGTTACAGAAGATGGCAAAAGAATGGGGTTGAGAGGGAAAGATAGATTATCCATAATTGAATGGCGGAATAGACGATAGGCCAAATAGCATAATTCTGCTCCTATGACATGAACCTATTAATATATTCACATATTAATGGTTCTTGAAATTTTGATTTGCAAAATAATTCCCCAAAATAACTGTACTAATTGGGTATCAACACACTCTCAACAATGAATTGAAGTATTCTAATTCAATTAAATGATAAATCGATTTAGGAGTTAGGGAGTGGGTGGAAGATGCCCCTTCAAACTCCAACCCAATTTTTGAAGCCCACGCTAAAATGCATTTTCCGTATTTGTTAGATGTATAAATAGCTAATTAAATGACCAAACATATCAAGTGAAGATGGAGCATTAAGTTATAACAACTAACCCCCTGACCTCTTGAACAAATCTATACTGTATATAATATTAGTTAGATTAGTTAGGCTGGAAAGAACGCCGCAACCTACTTGAGGCCACGAGTATGCGAAGACCACTCATGAGCATGAGGAAGAGTTACAAAGACCTCCTACGACCTCGTGGCGACCATGCTGCGAGTACGAGTCAAGGGAAAACTCGGCAGAGGTCGCCAATTAGGTCGTGAAAGTGGAACAGAGGCTTAAGCACCTGAATTAACATTTTGCTTAGTTTCTCCACATACTCTTTCCTTGTTTTCTATTTACCAATGATATTGATGTTAGCAACCCAGACAAGGAAGCAATTGCCGGGATTCACCTTTATATTATTGAGATTAATCTCCTCGAGCTCAGGGTCATTTCCCATAACTTGCTTTAGGGTTTCTTCAACGTCTGTAGAGTTTGGCAGTTCATCAGGAACTGGCTTATACTGAGTGGGTTGTATGACACCTGCAGAAGGGAGACAAAGTGAGTGTTGATGTGAACACCACAAAATAATAATTTGACAACGTGAACGGTGTACAATGTAAAAATATTCCCAGTGGCAGCACCAGAACCAATGTCTTTCGGGGAGTGTTAACAATAATAGCCCAGTTCACTTACACTTCTAATACAGTTGGAAAATAAAATCTGGAGGCATTGGTACGAAAATAATGGTTCACAGACTATTCAAATGTTCCTTTTTTGGCAGCTCACTTTTAAAAACTGCTGTGAATGGGTTGGAGGCACATTCCTCCTTTCATCCTAAAAGTAGGTGGTTATTTGATGTTATTTAAAGCTCATCAACCTTAGCTGAATTTTGCATCTGTAACATTTGAATAATTAACATGCAAAATGAGCTAAAAGTTGAATTGCGTTACAAATTGAAATTACTGATTGAATTATCATTCTACTCAATAAAACAGACCATATTTATGTACTACCACACATTCTGTCTGTTTTTTCGTCTTTTTTTGTTATTTTTAGTGCGTTTAAAAAGCTTGTGTAAATGTTCTCCGGTTTGTTTTATTTGGGGGGAGGGGGAGGGGGTTGGGGGAAACTCTTTTCTCAGTCTTTTACCTTGCCGAAGATGCGATTGTTTTCCGGATCACATCTCTGGTCGCTCTGCGGCCTAACAACGGACTGAGTTTGAGCCCCACCGCGGGGCGTGGACTTAACATCGGAGCTGATCCCTTGCCTGGGATCGCTCCAGCCGCGGCCTGTGGACTTTACATCAAGAGCTCGCAGTCTCGGGAGATGTCAAGTTGGGAGCTCCAATGACGCAGAGGTTCGACGGCCCGACCTGGGGTCCGATCGCCCAGCGCGGGGGAGCAGACATCCACCTGATGGGGGAGATGATCGCCCCGACGTGGCGGGCCCAAACGCCGACACGGAGGGCCCAAACGCTGCCGGCTACGGGTGTCAAGATCGTCCCATCAACGGAAGGCTCGAGGCCCCTGACCGCAGGAGAACAAAGAAGAAGCTAAGAGATTGAACTTTTTTTTCGCCTTCCATCACAGTGAGGAATGTGGAGGAGTCACTGTGGTGGATGTTTATGTTTAAATGTATTTTGTGCGCTTTTTATTTGTACGACTGACTTGGCAAATGAAATTCCTCATATGTTGCAAAACATACTTGGCTAATATAGTGCAGCATTTACAGTGCATACGTTCTTATGCTCAACAGTACCAGATTTTACTTACTGTTAAGGCCTTCCTTGTTAACTATGGTACTACTGGCAAGGGCTTCATAATATTGCTGGTTGCTCATCAGTGTGTGCATACCAAGTATGGCTAAAAAAAAAGCACAGGATTCATGGTACAAGAAAACAAAGTATTTCAATTGCAGACACTTGCACTGGATGCATAAAAAGCAGGCACATTGGAACTGCACTCTGGTTCAAAAAGCAAAAATGACCAGAGTACTGAGCTACATTCACATTAACTCCCAATGATCAGTTTAAAATGCAGATCATAATACATGAGCTAGCACTAACACTTGCAGCCAATTCATTAATGCATTTTTTTAAATAGTTAATTCTAATGGGCCTGTCCCACTTAGGCAAATTTTTGGGCGACTACAGGCGACTCCCGCAAAATGCTCAACATGTTGAAAAATTTTCGGCGACAGCGGCGACAATTTTTGCTGTCGTAGGTTGTCGTAGGTTGACGTAAGTGCTGTCATAGGTTGTCGCCAGGTGTCGTACGTGAATTCCATTAAAACTAGTCCCTGGCAGTCGCCTAAAGAGTCGCCTAAGTGGGACATTAGGCTATGCATTACTGTCAAGGCCATGATTTAATCACAAAGTCACATAGAGTCACAGAGACATCCAACACTAGAATAGACTCTTCAGCCCATCGAGTCCACACCCACCTTTCAACCATCTATTTACATAGATTACAAAGCCTTTGACTACCAAACCTTTCTATTTGCCCCAGATTCTACACTCAGTTACACCCGAGGGGCAAATTACAACAAAACTTCTCTGTACTCAATACCAGACCAGAAACATTAAAATTCAGGGGCACTAGAGGTCATAAAAAGTGGCAGCATGGTGGAACAGGGCGTTGTCATTGTATGGTTGTAGGTGATAATAAAGGACAGCATGAAGGTGAGAAACAAAGAGCCTCAAATTAATTTTTTGAATAATTCAAGAGGAAATGGAGTTGGATCATGATCATAATAATGCAGAAATATGAATGATACTAGTTTTTTTTTGATGTACACTTAAAAAATATTTTTTTAAACATTGTTCATTTGCACTGCTTTGCGGCCGATGTTTTGCCGAGTGACAAGTAATATGCAAATTCTTCTCAGCTTTAATCACAATTCCTTTGTGGTCACACTTACTAGTCAGTGAAAGAGGTTGGCTATGTTCAGAATATTGTTTTTTTCCTAAATTTGAAATCGGAGAACCATAAAAATCTTAAAATGCTTAGAAACTGTGACATACAATTTTTTTATTTGATCCAGTGCATAACACAGTTACGTGAAATTCATCATAAAATCTCAACTTCAACAATTTTTGTCGCTTTAAATGAATGCATAAATAATTTAAGAATAGTTTTGTTTTTTTAAGTTCTTCTCTGTTCTTCGAATAAAATAATAAATATACTGATTAGTGTAAAGCCAAAATAGGTATTTGCATTTCTCCAGCAATGGATTACTTTTTTATAGTGCAATTACTTTTGTTTTGCAAACAAAGCAACCAATCAGACTAAATTGTTTTAAAGATAATTTCATCGACAGACTGTAGTGTGAAACTGTGACTCGAGTCTGGTTGTTTGCAGGTGTGGTCATCCTTTAATTCCTTTCATCACTGGTTATATTTTTAAATTATTTTATAAGGAAATGTGTATTTCCTTGCAGGTTGAAGTCATTTGGCCTCTTGAGTCTATGATCAATTCTAACAACATCAATCTTATCTCTCACTTATTTCCCAGTAACCTATTCTTTATCACATGCCCATCAACTTCTCTATATTCTCCATCCTGCATATGTTTCGTTCATGGGAGGAAACAGGAGGGCCCAGGGGAACCTGTAATCTCTATATAGTCACCGCCGGAGGTCAGGGACAAATCCAGGTTGTGGCGTGGTGAGGCTGCAGCTCCATGTGCTGCACCACTGTGCAGCCCACACATGAACACGTTTGGTGGCAAGTGGTAGCAGCTTAATTGACCATGTGATTCACACAGCCACACTATGATTCTCTTCCAACTCTAAATTTACACAAAGGTATCAGTGCACAAATGTGAATTCTGCTCTGTCATTCCTACCCGTTAAAAGCAGAAATCATCTTGATTGAAATGAGTGATCATATATTATCCCTTACACTTGCAGTTAGAGTTATCTTGGATCCTGACAGGTGAATGCTATCCAAATCTCTGGATGAGAGCCTGCTTGAATGATGAGGGAATCTGCAGAATTCTTGCAGTGGCATCAGAATTGCATCAGAATTGCATTGCAAGCTTTACCGGTGGTGGAGCAAGCTTCTGTGGTAACAATACACAGTCCAGGGTTTGATCCCACTGCAGATAAATCTTATAAACCTTGCAGGAGTTTTGCAACCTGTGCATGCAGTTGGTCTTTATGGTGCGTGAAATGCAGGAGCCCATAAAATCTTACCAGCATATAGCATGAAATGGAATTAAAATAATTGTGCTCTCTAAGAAGTGTACAAATTGTGGCCAGTTAGATTGTTAATCCGCTTGCAGATTCTTGTGCTCCATCTAGCTTTTCTACAGCGTACAATATTCTTTAAAACAATGGAAGCACCTTCAAAGTCCAAGGAAATTAAGCAACTATTTTCTAGTTTTATGAAACTATATTGATCAAATGTCCACAGCTATGGCCTGTAATAATTCATCTGATTTTACATGAGAAATTATTGACAATAATAATTTCAGTGCCCCACAAAGAGGGGGGGGGGGTGGTGTGTGTGGTGTGTGGTGTGTGGTGTGTGGGTGTGTGTGTGTGTGTGTGTGTGTGTGTGTGTGTGTGTGTGTGTGTGTGTGTGTGTGTGTGTGTTTTCCCCATTCCCCACACTCCTTTGGGAAGTATGCTTATTTCGATCAGAACAGTATTCGACTTGGCTGTAACGTGTCCTCTGCTGTCAGCTTGTTTATTTGTGATTATTTGTGGGAGATACTAAAGTTTGTTAAACCAAGCAGCAGGAAATCCTAGCAGAGGAAAGATGGTGAAGCGAGGAAATATTAAAATCACACAGCAGTGCGTAGGTCACATTCCTTCATGTCACTGAATAACAAATTTATATTCTAACTTGCTCAAACTAGAAGAATTTCTTCTCTGGTAACGAGATGCTGCACTTGATAAAAATAGAGGGCCAAATTCCTGTCTGTGCTAATTTTACATTTGCGCTTACTCTACCAGTGAATTAGCAGAGAAGAATTTTACCCCAACATGCAGTGGTGTGAAAATTCTCACTAGCAGATTGAAGCTTAGAAGCCAAGCAGAAGAATCTCAAGACAAGACCAGTCCATGGGTCAAAGAGGCAGCAATAACACTTTTCCACAGCACACAGTGCAGTCTGCCTAGCACACATCGACTTATGAAGCACCGTCGCTTGCAGTAGCCTCTTGTTGCTCAGATGGTACAAACTTACATTCACTCTAAAGTATACAGTCTCAAAGTTGGCAGCTACCACAATCTCACATTAAACAGCAACAGAATGACAGTAAATGTAAATAGTTTCTCTGGCTGATGATGACCTTACACTCCACGGAACACAGCAAATGAAATGAATGATGAGATGGGTTTGCGAAAGAACAGAATGAATGCTGAAAAATAAACAGTTAAGCTTAATGAACAATCCAAATGTTAACATTTATTTCTAATTAAGTTAATTGAAATTTCTAATTTGAGCTACTTGATCCATTTTGAAATTGTTTCTATGTATATTGTTTTGTTTCACCTCAAATTGCCCTTCCTCTGCTTTCACATACTTTCTGCCCAGAATATTTGCGCGGTGTCCTACCCAATCTACACACGAGCCCACTCATCTCACAGAACCTTCATGGCCAACAGATTATAGAAAAGCCCCCCTTCAACGCAACGCTCTCCAAAATCTTGTTCACTCATCAACAATATCAGGGTTTTTTTTATTGTTACTACCTCATTATTACTATGAGGCTCAAGATCTTCAATCATTTTTAATCATCATCGACAATAGACAATAGACAATAGGTGCAGGAGTAGGCCATTCAGCTCTTCGAGCCAGCACCGCCATTCAATGTGATAATGGCTGAGCATCCACAATCAGTACCCCGTTCCTGCCTTCTCCCCATATCCCCTGACTCCGCTATCTTTAAGAGCCCTATCAAGCTCTCTCTTGAGTGTGTCATCATCAGCCTACTCAAGCTGCAGTAAGTGGTGCAGCGGGACTCCACAATAATCCTCACACTCGCCCACATAGTCTTCCTGCACCCACCTCACTGGTTTTACCATCTGTTTACCAGTTGAAAGACAAACAGAGACCTACACCCTCTTTCAGTCTAGCGTGATCAATGTTAATTCTGCAAACAATATTAGATCACAGTTCCAATCCTAACGATGCTCCATTGCCAGATGTGATGTAGGATTGAGCCACAATCATAACTTGTGCCCAATGCACCTGGCTTCACTGGTGAAAGAACTAACTAGCTTGGGAAAGCTAAAAGAGGCAAATTTGGCATAATGAAATTGGGAACAATATAAACTCATATAAAAATAGGGACAGCAACGTTAAAATTTAAACTTTAGAGCAGAAAATTGTTCTGTTGTTTGTGCTACATGGATGACATCATTTGAGATACGAGGTGAACTCTGCCCCAAAAATTCCATTCCATTCTCTGCAGAGAGTTCCATGCACATACGTTGCTATATCCCCATTTAGCATAGACAAATCTCTCTCTCTGCTGCAGTGAGTGGCACTCTGAAGTAAATCGTCTCTGTGGGCTGAGCTTCCCTTACCTGCAATGTCACAAAGTTCAGCATCAGTAGCATTGACCAAGGCCTCCTCCAGCTCTGGCTCCAGGGTAACACTGTCAATAACAGACTTCATTGGCTTCTCTTTGGGGATCCACTGCTTCCCTACAACAAAGGATTCATGACAGAACGGGACATCAATTTAAACAACTAAAGAAAAAAAAATCAAAGTCAGCTTTTGTTCCCTTTCAAAAAACATCTTCTGCACATCACCAAGACAAGGGCTATAGTATTCAAGTTAAACTTTATTGTTTATTGTTATATGCAGGAGTACATTAAGGTACAGATATAATGAAAAATGTTGCTTCACATGACAGACTCTGGTAAACACTAAACACAAAAAACCAAATTATACATAAACTACACATAAAATTCTAAAAGGAGACTATGTAAGAATCAAGACATTAGTGCTAAAAGATAATTTTTAAAAATGCAAGTCTATAGTAGTGCAAGAGGTGAGCCATAGTGTTCCATTGTTGAGGTAGGACTAAGGTTGTGTTGGTTGGTTCAAGAACCTGATAGTTGGATAAAATTAGCGGTTCCTGAACCTGGTGGTGTGGGACTTCAGGCTTCTGTATAGAGATGATAGCAGTGGGAAGAGGGCTAGGTCCAGATGGTGCGTATCCTTGATGATGGGTGGCTTCCTGAGGCAGCGCTTCATGTAGATGCTCTCAATGGTGAGGAGGGCTGTCCCCGTGATGGACCGGGCTGAGTTCACCATCTCTGCAGCCTCTTGTGTTCCTGTACATTAGAATTGTCATACCAGGCTATGATGCAACCAGTCAGGATACTTCCTGTAAAAGGTAGTTAGAATATTCAGAGACATACACTTTAAACTTCTAAGTAGAGACACTGGTGCTCCTTCTTTATCATTACATCTCTATGCTGGGCCCACGACAGGTAAATCGAGATGTTAACATCCTGGAATTTGAAGCTGCTGACTCTCTCCACCACCGACTCACCAATAAACACTGGCACATGGTCTTGCAACTTCCCTTTTCTGAAATCAACAATTCTTGATCTTATTGATGTTGAACAAGAGGTTGTTGGTGCAACACCACTCATCCAGCTGTTCTATCTCTCTCATCACGACCTGTGCTTCGGCCAGGAGATGGTTCAGTAGCACCATTGCAGAGCAGCAAATGTTGGGCAATAAAAATTGACATGATCAGAAAAGCCCAAATACAAAGAATGAGAAAAAAACGGTTGGAAAATGAGGTAGTTGCCAGATTAATTTAGTGTGGAGCATCATGTGTTTAATTCTGGAAGGGTCAAACATGAGAACAAAACTTACGAAAAATGGCGACACTTTTCTGTAGCGCTAGCCTTTAACATTTTCAAAAGGCAGATACCACTAAGGTTGCTTAACTGTGCTGAATGTTTATTAATTCTAATCCTACTGTGCTGCTCTATTCCCATAACGTTGGCATGCTTGCCGGGTGATGTAACTTTCTCTCACATTTAATGCCTTCTCCCTTGAAAGATCACTGTGGCTAATGACTGTAAATAGGTTTACGACTTTACCTGCTGCCGAGGAAGTTTACATTTTGGCAAGGATTTGAAAAAATTAGCTCCATCTCAGAAATAACCAAATTCTATTTTGGATATTTTTACAAAATCCTCGCTAATGTTGGGTGGTCAAAACAGAAGTTTAAATTTTACTGATATGTCCGAGACACTACATTTGGAAAACATTAGGCTTGTCTTGGCGGATAAAGCAGATCAATTTCTTAAGACATGGTTCCCTTTTGCATTTCTTTGGTAGCTTAGGGGTCTTTTTCTTGCTTTCTCTTATTTTACTTCTTCATTCTCTTATTTTTTCTCTCTTTTTTTCTTTTATTTTTAAATTTAGGTTCTAACGTCAAAAATGAAGCTGTACAATAATTGTATAACTGTCATGTCGATCGCCTTATCCCTGTACAATCGCTTTTAATAAAATTAATTCAATAAATAAATAAATAAATAAATACATTTCAATAGAATTTAGAGAGTGCGAGCAGTCAGGAAGTCAGTCCTGATCTTAAAAACTAAATTATCTCATTTATTTATCATTCCATTATAACTTCCTATATTCCACTTTAATAATGGACGCTGTATCTGTAAATGCATTCTGCAGTTTTGCAGCCTCCTGCCAGTGAGTGTTGCAGATAAATACTACTACATGGCAAATGCAGACACAGTTTAAATTATAAACCTGGGTATCATAATTTTAAAATTAATATGGGAGGACATACAAGAGTCTTTATTATATACAAACAGACAGAGCCGGGATTTACAAATGTTTCAATTCTAAGTAATTCTAGAGCACTAATTGTCAGTCGCATTCATCGGAACAACCACTGCCACGGTTTCAACCAACATGAAAAGGGCTTTATTTTAATTCATTTAATTTTCCAGGATCTGAACATCATTGTACGGTCAGCTTTTATTGTCCATTCAAATCTGCTTCTGCAAAGATGATGCTGCTTTCTGGAATTACTGCAATCACAGAGCGATACAGTGTGGAAACAGGCCCTTTGGCCCAACTTGCCCACACCGACCAACATGTCCCAGCTAATTTAGTCCTACCTGCCTGCGCTTGGTCCATATCCCTCCAAACCTGTCCTATCCATGTACCTGTCTAACGGTTTCTTAAAAGTTGGGATAATGATTTTGTATACCTCTATAAGATCACCCCTCATCCTCCTGCGCTCCAAGGAATAGTGACCCAGCCTACTCAACCTCTCCCTTTTAGCACCATCACCTCCATCATCTGTCCTCCCACCAGCACCAGCCTAACTGGGTCCCCTGCTAAGTGCGAGAAATTTACCACATTTTTCACCAGCAAGGTAAAGAATATAAGAACGAATATTTCCCCTCCCACCCGTGACCTGGCTGTCCCATTGGTCTGCTCTTCAAAATTAGACAGTTTCCAACCCGTTACTCTACCCTCCCTTGTAAAACTGATCACCACCATGAAACCTACTACCTGCCCCCTCGACACTGTCCCCTCTGCCCTCCTAAAGGACGTCATTACAACAGCTGGTCCCAGCATCCTCGCCATCTTCAACAGCTCTCTGGCCACTGGCACTGTACCGACCTGCTTCAAGCATGCGGTGGTCCAACCACTCCTGAAAAAACCTAACCTCGACCCCACCTTGCCAAGCAACTACAGACCCATTTCCAAACTGCCTTTCCTCTCAAAAGCCCTTGAAAAGGTAATTTTAAGTCAACTTATACCTTACCTTCACCAAAACACTATCTTGGAAACTTTCCAATCAGGTTTCAGGGCTCACCATAGCACAGTCTGCCTTGTTGAAGGTACACAATGACCTACTGCTCACCGTTGACTCCGGCGACTGTGCAATTCTGCTCCTTCTTGACCTCAGCGCAGCATTTGATACTGTCGACCATACCATCCTAATTGACCGTCTCCGGTATGGGGTTGGTATTGATGGCACTGCCCTGAGCTGGTTCATCTCCTACCTCAAAGGTAGGAGTTTCTCGACTAACATAGGCAACTCTTTCTCCTCCCCAGCTAAACTCTGCTGTGGGGTTCCACAAGGATCCATCCTTGGCCCCATTCTCTTCTCCCTGTATATGCTCCCCTTAGGCCAAGTCATTGAAAGGCACGGCATTTCCTTCCATTGCTACGCAGACGATACACAACTCTATTTCCCCCTGAAGCCCAAAAAACAATCATATCTGTTTAACCTTACCCACTGCCTCGAGGATATAAAGTGTTGGATGGCCCAGAACATCCTCCAACTAAATGAGAGTAAGTCTGAGGTCATCCTTCTCGGCCCCTCGGACTCAATCAAAATGAAAGCAGGCAGCCTTGGAAGCCTTACCCCACTACTCAAACCTCACGTCAAAAACCTTGGCGTGATATTTGACTCAGCAATGAAATTTGACAAACAAGTCAATGCCGTGGTAAAAGCTAGCTTCTTTCAGCTTCGGACGATAGCTAAAATAAAACAATTCCTCCAGTTTGATGACCTGGAAAAGATCATCCACACATTCATCTCCTCCCGCCTAGATTACTGCAACTCCCTTTACACTGGCATCAGCCAATCTTCCCTGTCCCGCCTGCAACTGGTCCAAAACGCCGCAGCAAGACTCCTGACGGGCACCCGAAAAAGGGACCACATCACCCCGATCCTGGCCTCTCTCCACTGGCTCCCTGTGCGGTTCTGTATAAACTTCAAGATCCTCCTCCATGTCTACAAAGCCCTCAATGGGCTTGCCCCCACCTATATAAAAAGTCTTCTCACCCACCACTCCACCTCCAGGCCCCTCAGATCGGCCGACTTGGGGTTGCTGAATATCCCACGGTCTAGGCATAAGCTCTGGGGCGACCGCGCCTTTGCGGTTGCAGCCCCTAGACTGTGGAACATCATCCCCTTTCCCATCAGAACCGCCCCCTCCATCGACTCTTTTAAGTCAAGACTAAAGACTTATCTATACTCCCAAGCCTTTCCTGACGTCCTCTGAGTGAGGGCTACATGTATATATGTATGTAGTTTGTTTTGTTGTTCTATTCTTATAACAAATGTAAAGCACTTTGGCCAACGATTGTTGTTTCTTAAATGTGCTATATAAATAAATGTGACTTGACTTGACTATAGCTCACACCCTCTAGTCCTGACAACATCCTCATAAATCTTCTCTGAACCCTTTCAAGCTTGACAATATATTTCCCATAACATGGTGCCTAGAACTGAATACAATATTCTAAATGTGGTCTCACCAACATCTTATACAACTGCAACATGACCTCCTTAAATGAAGGTACTCTCACGATGCTCTCGGGGAGGGACATTCAGGATTTAGAAAAATTGCTGATGATTGACCAGCAATATCTATCCACTTCTCATTTTCATTTGTTGTCAAATGTAAGCAGAGATACAGGGTGTGGGGTTGGAAGGTGCAGGCAGGGTAGACTAGGCAAGAAACTGCAGTGGTTTATAGCTGGTGTACATGGACACCACTGTGCGCTCATGGTTGAGGAGATGAATGGTTAGGGTGGAGGCTGGTTCTGGATGCTACTCAGCTTCTCAATTGTTGCTGGAGCTGCTCTCATTCATACGACAGAGCATACAACTCATTCCATCACACTGGTGATTTGGAAGAAGGAGGGAAAAAGATAAAGCATTTTAAAGAATAATAAACAGATGGTGGGGTTTGCAGAGTGGGGTTTGCAGAGTGACCACTGGATAAGATGTAAATTTGGTGGAAATCAGAGCAAATTGATTTTTATGAGAATAAACACCTGGGATATCTGACCATTTCATGCATATACAGTGAGATGGTGTTGTAAAGTTAGGATCAAGATTTACAAAATGGGTATGCAGAACAATTGTATGTACACCAGCAGGGGAAATATCTTTGATCTTAATGTTTATTGGAGAAATAGGGCAACAATGTGGTTTGGCTATTGCAGCTCCAACAATTCAGTTTTAATCCTGATGTCTGGCGGTGACCACAAGGGTTTCCTCCCAAAGACATCAAGTAACAGGTTAACACTGACAACACAGAAGCAGTGAAGGGACTGATACTGTTGGCACAGAGGACATTTGTCCATCTATTGGAGGCAAATTGCTGAGCTTCACCTCACGTAGGGGCCAGGAAAAGGAGGCCAGGCATTCATCAATTTAGTGGAAATCAGGTTGAGATGAACAGAGATGATCATTGATGAAAATGTGCTTGAAGTGGGCAAAGGGAGATAAAGGACACCTGAACCAAACGGTGAGTTAAGAGTCAGACAGCAGAGTGGAGGCCTTGCTTTCACACAAGAGAGATAGGAGGAAGATACACTTTGGTGGACAGTCTCAATCTTAAGGACATTGAGGCCCATAAATTCTTTTTTTTCTTGCCAGTGAAGATGAAGAAGTTCAAAGATGATTCTTTTAGAGAAAAGCATTTTCATAGACTCAGGGATGTTTTACTTGGAAAGAATAGCGAGACACTTAATATCATTTGAGCTCAGGATTCTGCCCTTTGGACAGGGTGATGTTGAAGCGATACTCAGGGAAAATGGGGGAGGAGAGAATGGTGTCGGAATGAAGGTGGCGGAAAAGTGTAAACATTTTCAGTCCAACAAATATGAAAATCCAAGTGTGATCAGGCAGGCATTCCATGCAGAATCTAAATTTAGCAAGATGATTACTCAGTTACCAGGATATTGTGAGTAATTTGAGAATAGGATGGAAGGGGTTGGTTGGGGCTAGTGGTTACACTGAAACAGAGGCTCTCCTGGAGCAATGTGCAATATAACACCTCTTGACAACCGGCTGGCAGATCTCTTCAAGAAATAAATACACAGCTGAGGATGGAATGCAGTCACCGCTATTTTTGTCGAGGCTGTGGAGCTGCTGTTCGTTGATTGGAGAACAATTAGAAGATAAATTCTATCTAATCTAATGTCACGAGCACACAAGGTGACTGAAGGTGAAACCTTTTCATTATCAGTTCCACAAACGTCTAAACACTGAAATGTTTTTCTCCCCAAATATACCAGTTTTATAAAGTTCCCAAAACTGCCATCTCCAAGCAGTCAGATGAAACTAAACAAAATAATCACCTAACTCCAATGAAACAATGAGATCACCAGCAGCTCACTAAGCAGTAAAACAGCTGACACTTGTAGAGCATCTCTATCTCAGAAAGACATCTCGAGAGGCTTCTGAGAAAGAAAGGATCTGAAGCAGATCCTTGAGTGGGGGAGCTGAGAGGTTCCAAAAGCTTAAATAAAGAGATTGGTTTCGAGAGAATTTCCAAAGGCAGAAACAAGGAGGCAGGGTGCCAAAGGCAGTTACGCGGAGTTTTTGAGAGTAACACAAGATTGTTTGCATTTTCCAAAAACAATTATGTGATATCTGATGAAAGCTATTTACTTATTCAAGGTGGAAAATCTGGAGTATTATTTATTAGCAACAACAGATTGTACTTTGGAAAAGTTAATTAAAATGTTTATTTTTCTCCCCACAAGCCCTCATGCCTTTCTAAGTGTATAACTCAATGACGGTTTTTCAGAGTCACTGTGTAAATAAATAGCATTGCCATCAATGGTCATGGTTAAATTGGCAAATGAACCCAGATTACAGTAAGTGACTGACAGGCACTCAATTTTATAAGAGACTATACACTGTTTACACAGTGTCGGGTTTGTTGAAAGTGTAAAACAATTACTTTATCTTGCAGGGAACCCAGGGCAAAATATAAACTCAATATATTTTCTCAGAGCACAACTAAGTATAAATCTCACATCAAGAAAAAAACTTTTCAAAGCAACTTCAAAGCTAAACTTTGAACTCGGTGAACCTTCAGAATGTGCTTGCTGCAGTTTTTGTCGATTCATTCTCTGTAGACAGATATTGATGACAAGGGTAGCAGCTGTAATCGTTTTATTTATTTTATAATTTTTTAAAATAAGATAGTCTCTAAACTAAAACTAAACCAAAATTTAAAAAAAAGACAGCAAAATGAAACAGACTGTGCAAAGAAACAAGACGTTGGTGCCAAACACAATTAGAAAATAAGTCTATGATGGTGCAGGAGGTGGTCCGTCGTGTCCCTAAGCAGAGGTAATGTGCAAATTACACACAAACACCACCCAAGGTTAGGATTGAACCCCTGGGTCTGGCACAGTAAGGCAGCAGCTTTACTAGCAATGCCACTATGCAAATGCCTTGTTGTAGACAACTAATGGCTTCCTAAATCACTTCAGTGGACAGTTAATAGTCAACTATATTGATGTGTGGCTTGACTTGCCTGCCACAGAAAGCAGTTTTCTCTGTTTCAAGAATATTTGAAAAATAAATGGATTTTTTATAATAATGCAATAACTTCCTGGTCACTTTTATGAATAAAAAGCATCTAAATTCAAGTTTTCAATCCAGGTGCCTAGAGTATCCAATAACATAGTGATTACACCTTACACTGGAGTAATCTAGAGGCTAGTTGATTATTCTGGGGACAAGATTAAATCCCACACGAGCAGTACAAATACTTGCAAAATAAATAACAACTTTACTCGCGTTCCACAAACAACAATGGGTCCAGCACTGATCCCTGAGGCACATCACTCGTCACAGGCCTCCTGTCCGAAAATCACCCTTCCACCACCATTCTATGTTTCCTTACATGAAGCCAATTCTGTATCCAGTTTACAAGCTCTCCCTGGATCCCATACAATCTAACTTTCCAGAGCAGCCTACCATGTGGAATCTTATCAAAGGCCTTGTTGAAGTCCATATAGGGAACATCGATGCTCTTTCCCTTATTAACCTTTTTGGTTACCTCCTCAAAAAACTCAATCAAATTCGCAAGACATGATTTCCCACATACAAAACTATGCTGACTATCCCTAATCAGCGTTTGTCTATTCAAATGCATTCATATCTTATCCCTCAGAACCTTCTCCATTAACTTACCTACCACAGATGTTAAGCTCACTGATCTATAGTTCCCAGGCTTTTCCTTGCAGCCCTCCTAAATAAAGGCACAACATTAGCCACCCTCCAGCCATTCAGCACCTCACCCGTTTCTAACGATCATTCATATTTCTTGAATGATCGTTAACTAAATTGGGGCAATGCAACTTTGATGGTATTCGTCAAGAAAGTGTTAAAGTTGCTTAGAGTAGGATGTTTGCTGGCAAAGGGATGTCTAGAAAGCCTACAATTTCTTCGCTAGCTTCCAACAGTGTCCTCAGATGCATATGATCATTCTCACAATATTTATTTACCTTCATACACCCTAGAATGTCCAGTACATCCTTGATCGCAATACGGACATCCCCATTAACTTAATACGGACAAGAATTAACTGCCAAATTCCCTAGCTTTCGTGTTTTTCTCCATGGTAAAAACAGAGAAGAAATACTCATTGGGGAATGTGCACATCTCCTGCGGATCCACATTTAGATGACCACTTTGATTTCTAAGGGCCCCTATTCTCTCTCTAGTTACCCTCTCTCCATTAATATCCTTTTGATTCTCCTTAATTTCTTTTGATTCTCCTTAATTTTATCTGCCAGAGCTATCTCGTGCCCCCTTTATGCACTACTGATTTTGGTTTGGTTCAGGTTTGAGATACAGCAAGGAAACAGACCCTTTGGCCCTCTGAGTCCACGCCAACCATCACCCATTCATACTAATTCTATACTATCCCACTTTCTCATCCACTCCCTACACACTGAGGGCAATTTAAGAGATAAATTAACCTACAAACCCGCAAGTTTTTGGGATGTGGTAGGAAACCGGAGCACCTGGAAGAAACCCATATTGTCACAGGGAGACCATGTAAACTCCGCACAGGAGGTCAGTATCAAACCTGGGTCTCTGGTGCTGTTAAGCAGCAGCACTACCAGCTGTGCCACTGTGCTGCCATGTGTCCGAGGATTTCCTTCCTAAGTATGCTCCTTCGTCCATGAACTCCTCCAGGGATACACTTAATCCCAGATGCCTATACCTGGCCCATACTTCCTTTTTCCTGACCAAACCCCTTTTCTCTCATCCTCCACGGTTCCTTACATCCCCCTACCTTGCCCTTCACTAACAGGAACATGCATGCTTTGCACACTCACCATCACTCTTATAAAAGCATCCCGCTTTCTAGACATCCCTTTGCCAGCAAACATCCTACTCTAAGCAACTTTAACACGTTCCTGATGAATACCATCAAAGTTGCATTGCCCCAATTTAGAACTTTTACTTGTGAGCCTGCCCTGTCCTCAGAGCATTTAGAAAGTATTCAGACCCCTTCACCTTTTCCGCATTTTGTTACGTTACAGCCTTATTCTAAAATGGATTCAATTCTTTTTTTTATCATCGATCTACACACAATACCCCATAATAAATAAGCAAAAACAGGTGTTAGGAAATTTTTGCAAAGTAATTTAAAAGAAATTACTGAAATATCACATTTACATAAGTATTCAGCCCCTTTACTCAGTACTTTGTTTGGGCACCTTTGGGTGTGTTTACAACCTCGAGTCTTCTTGGGTATAACGCTACAAGCTTGGCACACCTGTATTTGGGTAATTTCTCCCATTCTTCTCTGCAGATCCTCTCAAGCTCTGTCAGGTTGTATGGGGAGCGTCGATGCACAGTGATTTTCAGGTCCCTCCAGAGATGTTTGATCGGGTTCAAGTCCGGGCTCTGGCTGGGCCACTGAAGGACATTCACAGACTTGTCACGAAGCCACTCCGGCGTTGTCTTGGCTATGTGCTTAGGGTTGTTGTCCAGTTGGAAGGTGAACTCGACACAATCCTGTCACGGAGGTTTACGGACAATTCCTTCGTCTTCATGGCTTGGTTTTTGCTCTGACATGCACTGTTAACTGTCGGACCTTATGTAGACAGGTGTGTGCCTTTCCAAATCACGTCCAATCAATTTAATTTACCACTGGTGGACTCCATTCAAGTTGTAGAAACATCTCAAGGATAATGAATGGAAACAGGATGAACTTAAGCTCAATTTTGAGTGTTAGAGCAAAACTTTCCTGAACACATTTGACAATTTTCTCCCTATCTAAACCCTTGGCATTACGGCTGTCCCAGTCTATATTGGAAATTTAAAATCCCCTAATATGACAACTCTATTAGTCTTGCAGCTACTTGCAATCTCCCAGCATATTTGCTCCCCTAATTCCTGTTGAGTATTATAGCACAGGCCCAACATGATGATCATCTTTTCATTTCTCAGCCCCACCCATAGAGCCTCACTAAATGAACCATCAATCATTTATTCTCGGACTACTGCCGTGACATTCTCCTTAATCAATAAAGCCACTCCCTTGCCTCTTTTACCCCACCTCTGTAACATCTGTAGCACCTGTACTCTGGAACATTAAACTTTCAGTCCTGTCCCTCCCTTAGCTAGGTTTCTGTAATAGCTGTAACGTCCCAGTTGCATGTACCTATCCACGCCCTGAGTTCATCCGCCTTACCCATCAGGCCTCACGTATTGAAATGAACGCAACGTAAACCAACAGTGCCGCCTCGCTTCCTGCCGGGCTCCTGCCTGTCCTGTCTACAGAACTTGCTTTCATCACCTTCGTATTGACTTCCAGACTGTCACCTGCCTCACTCCTGCATTGGATCCCCGTCCCCCTGCCAATCTGGTTTAAAGCTGGCCATCCGCTAGTCATGGCGCCAGGCTCTGCCCGAGCCAACTGCCTGCCCCTTTTCCGTGGTTACGTCCGCGCCCGGGTGGGGTTAAACCCCTGTCCCACGGCGCGAGTTCACCCACGAGTTATCCCGAGTTAAAAACAAATCAAACTGGTGGTAATCACGTAGAAAGAACGTAGCGGGAACGTCGCAGCTCGTGGACGTAACTTAGCGACTCGTAACGCTAACAGCAGGTACTCGGGAAACGTGTCAAGTCGTGAAAAATTTTCAACATGTTGAAAGATTTCCACGAGTCAAATATACTCTTGAAGGAAAAATGTTATACTTTTAAACTCGTTGTAATACCGTAGTAGCCCGTGAGTTTACCGCAGTGACTCGTGAGTTTACCGTATTAACTCGTGGGTACTCTTAACTCGGCAGCTGATGTAGATTCTTATCTGTATGTTTATGTTGTTTTTTGCCTGTTTGAGCATGTTTTCGTTTTTTGTGGATACTCCCACATTTTCTAATGGCTTATAGTGTTGAAAAGCTTTTTACGAATCCGTTTGATTCTCACTGTTTGTTTACTTCTGTGCACAATAAAAGGGAGTTCTTTGTTATCAAAATCAAATTGATGTCTGCAAGTCTTCATTTTAATATCATTCCAAAGTCTCATAGGATATTTGTTTGTATTGTATAATGGTGGTGGGTTCTGGTTTGTTTTATTGTATTGTAAATATTATTTTTTTAAATAATTGAATAACATTTTTGGATTTAAAAAAAAAACTTGTTTAAACCTGCCCAATGTCGCATTTACAAACCACCACCAGGATATTGGTTCACTCAAAAAAAAAATCAACAGATTACACAACATTTGTAATTGCATAAAAATGTCACACACCTCTCTTTTCTCCTGTGTATGGAACCAGGTCATCTATGTCCTTGCTTTCCTTTGCTTGCTTCTCTAAGTGTTCCAGAAGTTGATCTCTGTTTAATGGCCCTGTGGGTGCCTTCTTTGTCTGATCTTTTTGTCTTAATCCCACAGGTAGAAGGTCATTCTAAAACAAAATTAAAATAAACTCAGCAGTGAGGCAAGGTGCAGCATAAGACCTCATTTTAAATGTTTCAGTCAGAGCAGAAAAAATCAGTTGCAAAGATCAATCACAAAACTGGTCTCACCCAGCTTTAGTAGAAGTAATGGAAGCGAATCTACAAGAAATGTGTCAGACTGAACAAAACTAGGTTTTTTTATTTTCTAATTGGGCATCAATTTGGTTGGAACTTTATTCTAAAGCTTCTTGATATTCAGCAGTTCACCAATAAAAACACAGCATCTGAGGCACTGTGATTTCATTATTCACACCTCTCTTTACCAAGGTCCAAGATCCCCACCTACTTTCAAAGGATATCAATAATACCGGTGCCCAAGAAGAGTAAGGTGGCATGCTTCAATGGCTAATGGCCAGTGGCACTAATGTTCGCAGTGATAACGTGCTTTGAGAAGTTGGTTATGATGTAAATAAACTTCTGCCTTAGTTAGGACCTGGACCCATTACATTTTTCCCACTGCCACAACAGATCAGCACGTAATGTGATCTTGCTGGCTCTTCACTCTGCACTAGATCATTTAGACAATAAGAGCATATATGTCAGGCTTATTTCATCGACTACAGATCAACACACTCATCCCCTCCAATCTTATCATTAAATCTACAGAACCGGGTCTCTGCCCTTCCCTATGTAATTGGATACTCAACCTTCTCATCGCCTGAGCACAATCAGTACAAACTGGCAGCAACACTTCCTCCTGGATAACCGTCAATACAGGAGCACCTCAAGGCTGTCTCCTGCTCTACTCTACTCTCTCTATACCCAAGACTATGCAGCCAGACACAGCTTCAATGCAAATAAAAATGTCAAATTACTGGGTGTGCATATCTCTGAAGGTCTGTCCTGAACCCAGCACATCGATGCAATCGCATAGAAAGCTCATCAACACCTCTATTTCCTTCAAAGCAGATTAAGAACTTCTACAAGTGTACAGAGCAGGCCTTACTAACTGGTTGCATCATGGCCTGGATTGGCCTCAGAACAAAGGAGACTACAAAGAGTGGTGGACACTCATTCAATCACAGCTACTGTCCTCCACACTATCGAAGGTATCTAAAGGAGACGCTGCCTGAAAAAGGCAGCCACTAAAGATGGGCCATGCTCGCATTTTGTTACTACTTTCAGGAAGAAGGTACAGGCTGAAAACTGTGACAGTTTCATCCCAGCAACCACCAGGCTCTTGAACACTACACAATCTTAACCTCAGCAACTATGACCATCTGTACGCTGTGTCTTTGGTTGCACTAAAGACTGATTTCCACGCTATTCTGGTTAGAGTATTACAGTAAATAATTTTATGTATTTTTGTTTATTATATATTATTTGTGTGTTATTGCATTTATGTGCCTATTCAGCAACAGCAAGTAAGAATTTAATTGTTCTGTTAACGGTACATATGACATTTAAACTCTAGACTCTTAGCATTCATCCAAGCTATTGTCTCATCAGTTCATGAAAAGGATGCAAGATCAAATTCAAAAAACATCTAAAAGGCAACAAACACTGCCCTTTCAACAATTTAATAACAGTTTGAAAACAATTTTATATATTAAAATTAATATATACCCACCAAGCAGTCGTCAGTTAACACCATGCAGGGGCGGAAAACCACGTCCCCCCCCTGTTTTGAGAGGTGGGGGACATCCCCCCCCCCCAAGTTTTTGTAATCCGGATTTTAAAACCCGGTGAAATCTCCGCTTTCCGCGACACAGTGGGGGTGGGATTGCTGATCGAGGGCGCCGATTGTACGAGGGAGACGTGGATCAGCAGGCAATGTGGGCGGGACATGATGATTCAGCGCGATATCATTGGAGGAGTGGGGGGGGTGGGACTGAGGATAGAGTGCGATGATTGGAGGAGAGAGACATGCCAAAACACTCTGCGCCTCATCCGCAGCCAGGATCGATCGCGGCCGGGTCTCCGGTGCTGTCCCGTCTCCACCCGAGTGCTCCCCCAGGCCCACAGCCAGTGTAGAGAAGCAGCGCTAAACCCAGCTCAACTCTGCCTGTCCCGCCAGGTTAACCTACCTGGGCTTGCGGGAATTATGGCCAGCGCGGAGAAGCAGCGCTGGTGTCCCGTCAGTCCAGGCAGGGCTGTAGGTTAACCCGGTGAGACAGGCAGAGTTGAGCTGCATTTAGCGCTGGATTGAGCCTCCGAAGCCTCGCGCGTGTGAGTGTGCGCATGCGCGCGCGGCCGCCAAAAAATTATGTCCCCCCTGTCCCCCTCCATATTTTGATAGCGATTTCCGTGCCTGACACCGTGGTGTCAGCTGGTGCACACAGAATGCTCTTTGACCAGCTTCCTACAGACCTGTCTGATTTTGATGGCACAGGAAAAACAACTGTCAACCTGGTTAGTGCAACCAGTAACTGAACCCAAGTGGCCAAGATTACCTACACTTCAGTTGATTTGTGTTCCATCAACTGACACTAAAAGGGATCTGGATAAATACGAATCCATATTTAATTCCTTTAAATCTTTTTATCCTCATGGTCATGTGGAGACAAAGATATCTGTAAATTCCATGTATTTGGTTTCATAATTTTCTTAATGTAAACCACAATGATTTGTAAATTGCAAATATATTCCACCTCCAAACAGCATTCAAACAGGTGATCAATATGTGGCACATACACTCTCCAGCTCGCATTAAACAGAAACAAGATGATGGTCCCAGACATTACAATTCGGCTTATTTCCAAATTCTTATTTGTTAGCTTACAATTAGATGATTGTTTTCATCAGTGGGCCAAGTCCCTGCTGAACTTAAACCAGGACTTCATTCCCTGGTGTGTGTGTTGATCTATCAGTCATAGCCAGAAGGCTTCACAACATACTAACACGATTAAACTACCACCTCAGGTTTAATTACAACTGAGATACAAATGCTATAATCTGTCACTGCAAGAGCTAAAATATCATGATTGGCAAATCCCTATATTAGGGTAAAGTATGACCTGCTTCTACTCCAGCTCTCCAGGATCTGAACTGGCTGATGAGTGGTGTGAGATCTGTATTCTACTACGTGGGGAAAGAGATAGTGACAAGGGTGATGAGTAGATTATATGGAGCAAATGAGCAGGCTGGGACATTCCTGGCAAGCAGGCCCGACTTGCCCACTGCGGACCGACAACGGATGACTCACCCGGTAGGCCTGGCTCGCCCACCACGGTCTCCGGCGGGACCGGGAACCCGCCTTCATTCTCTGAAGGCTCTGAAGACCCTGAAGGCTTAGGGTCCACCCAAAGGCTCGCAGTCGGCTGGACCTTGCCCGAAGGATTGTCAGAGTCCGCACAAAGCCTCGTGGTCAGCAGGACCTTGGCAATTGACAGGATCGGGAGCCTGCCTGAAGGCTTGGCAGACAGCATAACTGGGAGAGAGCTGGAGAAGTTGGACGCAAGAAGCAAGGACTGGTAGGAAGGTGAACCGGGATAATGCCTAAGTGCCTTCGGGTAGACTGCAGAAAGTGCCCACAGGACACAAAGATGGCTGGGCGAGGAGAGGAGAAGGACGTCAGTTCCCAGGAACTGCTCCAGTACATTGATCGGGCCCACCAGATTTTGAACTTTGAATAATGGTGTCAAAAATAGCAGCACCCGCACATGTAATATGTGCAAAACTGTGCAGTTGCATATGTGATAAATAAAGCACTATTGACTACTGCATTCCGTTAGTCATTTTCACTGGTCTTCTACATGTTCCCAAGGATGACGCACAGTTCAGAATGCTAAACCAGATGCTCCTTTTACATTTTAAGGAGTCATGGGCCAGGAATTTCCATGTCATGCTTCAAATATATCATCAATGATGGAAGAAAATGCGATATCTTTACTGTCCTAAGGGAACGGATCCAATTAACATGAGGTGCAAATTGAAAACATAGGATGGATCATGAAAAGGAAAAAAGACAGTGAGGACATCCTTGAATCATTGCTTCCATTTTGTTGGACATCTCATGTCATAACAGGATACAGTGCCTGTTCAGGAATCTGAGGCTAAGGAATGATATGGCTTGCTTTTTAGAGCTGTCTGAATCTAAATAGAAACTACAGGCTGGCGATGCTGATAATTGGAAGGGTAGGGGATTCAGTAGAGCCCATAAAAGGTACACCATAGAATGGAAGAGGACAAACAGAAAAGGGGAAGTTTTAATCTACCAACCCACCCCCCTTCTAAGAATAGCTTTCATCTCTACATTGAACTACTAAATAAAATGCAAAATCTCTGATGGAACATGTAGAAAGGAACTGCAGATGCTGGTTTAAACCGTAGATAGACACAAAAAGCTGGAGTAAATGTCACCTATTCCTTTTCTCCAGAGATGCTGTCTGACTCGCTGAGTTTTGTGTCTATCTCTGATGGAACATTACCTCTGCATTGCTGTGTGGAATTGGTGTTATGAATAAAATGTATGCAATTATATGCATTCTTTTTCCAGGTATAAACTGCCTTGACCTGCATAGAATGTGCTTCTGAAACAGACATCTATCCTATCTGTTTCCATTTGTACAAACTATTCATGACAGATATGCTAAAACAGGACAGAAAAGTTTTGTCTTGACAGCAGTTAATAGAAAAACACTGTTTCCTTTTTTGTACAAATTCTTTCCCCAACACTCATTATGTAATCAAAACACAGCAATATATTTTAATCTTTTAAAGTTCTGTTTAACTCCATATCACACACCAACTGAATTATCACTGTGCAGTATATTAGATTTCCTTCTGGACATGTATTACATCACATACTTGCAGTAAATCAGCAGCATATTTATTGCTTTCTTTAAACTAAAACATGAATATTCTTTTTATTTTTACACAAAAAAGCTTGTGTTTTTTAGTGCCTTCAGTGATCTAAGTTTAAAGATGTGCAAATCTATTGGGTTTAGTTCCCCTTTGCAAGGTTTCCACTGTTTATGAGCGAGAGCAATAGCCTTTGACAGGGATAGCAAAATGTAATGTAGAAAAGTAAACCTGGAATTTGAAAAAAATTGTTGCAACAAAAGTAAATCTAAGAGAATATCGAATGACTATGATGTTGTAAATCTGAAATAAAAAACAAAAATGCTATTAACACTCAACAGGTCAAGCAGTATCTGGGGAGAGAGAACAGTTTGTGTTTCTGGAGCTAGACCCTTCATTAGAATTGGGAAAGAGAGAAAACAAGTTAGTTTACAATAGCAAAGAAGGTGGGGAGGATTGGTTGACCAAAGGGAATATTTCTGATAGGCTGAGGCCGACTGAATAAATATAGCAGCAGCTGAGGGGATCAGATTACATTTCCTTGTCTGTGTAATGCGTCGCTAATAGCAAGGCCATGAGACATGCCCAGCAAGCCAGACTACACAAATAGAAAGAGAAAATCTGAGCCACAATGATGATCAGCCAATGTGGCCAGCATTGATATGCAAACAAAGTGTGAGAGAATTCAATCTGAATCCTGCAACGTGCCCAGACGGAAGATGAGGTGCTACTCCTGAAGCCCGCATTGGCCCTCGTTGTAATAGTGAAGGAGACCTCACACAGAAGAGGTCAAAGTGGGAGTGGGATGGTAGGAGGCAACCAGAAGCTCATTGTCTGTCCTAGGGACTGAAAACATGAGCTCCGCACAGCAATCACCTAATCTGCATTTGGCTTCCCCAGTGTTGAGGACATCACATGTAAACACTGAATGCGATACACGAGATTGGAAGAAGTACAAGTGACTTGCTGCCTTACCTGGAAAGAGTGTTGAGTCCCTAGATGGTGGGAAGGGAAGAGATGAAAAGGCAGGTGCTGCATCTCCTTCCATCGGAATGTGCCGTAGGTTGGGGAATAGTTGGAGGGACCGGAAAAGCAAACCATGAGTTGCATGGATTGTGATCCCTTCAAAATACTGAAAGAGGGGGGGAATATGTATTTGGTAATGGAATTTTGTTGGAGCTGACTGAAGTTGCTCAGGATGATCCATTGCATGCGTTGCTTGGAAGAATGGACAGTAAAGAGCAGAACTGTCTGGGCAGCCTGCAAGTAGGATTGAAGCACAGGGACTACACCCCTCCCCCTTTCCACCTGCTTCCATCCAATGTACAATCCCCAGATAATATGATTGAGGAGGGTAAGGTTGCTTTACCAAGAGACATGAGGGAATGCTGTGTACTCTGCTTCACAGAGACTTGGCTCATCCTCAGTTCTTCACACTCAGCAATTCAACCTAAAGGTTTCTGAACCTATGGCATTGACCAGACGGCATCATTGGGAAAAGGGAGAGGCGGTGCCTTCTGCCTCATGGTAAACTCTTCGTGGTGCTCAGACAGGGCAGTCTTGTTCAACTCCAGCTCCTGGAACATCTGGCAATGAAGTACTGTCCCTTATACCTCCCGAGGGAATTCACTTCCATCATCATGACTATGGGCTACAGACAGACAATAGGCTAGCACTGAAGGAGTCACACACCGTGGTCAACAAACACCAGATGGCATACCTAAACGCCTTTCCCATTATAGCTGAGGACTCCACCAAGGCTAATTTGAAGTGTCACTTCCGAACTAATGCTAGCATTTTTCCTGCAACACCAGAGGAGCAAATATTCCCAACATTAGCTACTCCACCATCAAAAATGCCCATCGTTCCATCCTGCCCTCCCTTTGGAAAATCAGACCACCTGGCTGTGTGCTTTCGTCCTGCATGTAGGCAGCAAATGAAGACTGCAGTGAGGATTGTACATAGCTGGTCAAGGGACTCAGAGGAACAACTCGGCAACTGTTTGGTATTGGTAGACTGGGTGATGTTCAAGGACTCAGCAAGGACCTGAATGAAAACGCCATGGTTGTCACTAACTTCATAAGCAAATGTGTGGAGCAAAATGTTCCCACCTACACCATCCAAATGTTCCTTAACCAGAAGCCGTGCATGAACCAGGAAGTCTGCAACTGATTGAGGATCAGGTCTCAGGCATTCATGGTGTACAACGCAGATTCATACAAGTTCAGGTACAACCTCATTAAGGCCATCAGAAAAGCCAAGGGAAACTTTGGCTCTAAACCGTAAGATCAGATGGACATTGAGCAGCTATAGCAGGGCTTGCATGTCATCACTTCCAACAAGGACAACGAGTCATCACTGAATCGACAATGAGGCATATTCAGGACTGAATCGACAATGAGGCACCTTATGGTGTTCTACATTTGCTTCCAAATGGATAACGTTGACGTATCTTATCGGGCCCCCTTCTCCCCTGACAACACTAGTCTCAGTCACCGAGGTCGATGTCAAAAGGGTCAATCCTTTATGAGGGTGAATCTTTGGGAAGCGTCCGACCCTGATAGTTTATCTGGCCATGTTCCTAATGCCTGCTTGACCGAATAGATGGAGATTTTTCTGATATACAGTAGTAAACCTCTCATTCTGTGGTCCCTACGGCCTCTAAATGGGCATCAATAATACCAGTGCCCAAGAAACTAAGATGGCATGACTCAATGACTATTGACCGTGGCACTATGTCCATGGCGATTAATTGGTTATGACGCATATCAACTTTTGCCTGAGTAAGTACCTGAACCCACTATAATTTGCCTATCGTCACAATAGATCAACAGTAGATGTGATCTTGCGGGCTTTCCACTCTGCAGTTCGGAATTCAGCACCATCATCCCCTCCAACTGGTTATCAAGCTCAGGGAACTGGGTCTCTGCTCATCCCCATGTAATTGGATCCTTGACTTCCTCTTCAGCAAACCTCAGAAGGCTTAGGAAGTTCGGTATATCCCCAACAACTCTCATGAACCTCTACAGTCAAGTCAAGTCAAGTGAGTTTATTGTCATGTGTCCCTGATAGGACAATGAAATTCTTGCTTTGCTTCAGCACAACAGAACATAGTAGGCATTGACTACAAGGCATTCTATAAATATATACACACATGAATCAATATACTGATAAAGTGCCAATAACAGTTAATTGGCTAATATAGTTCAGTGTTTTGGCCGAGCCAGGTTTAATAGCCTGATGGCTGTGGGGAAGTAGCTATTCCTGAACCTGGTCGTTGCAGTCTTTGATGGGTCCTTGATGATACTGCCAGCCTTTTTGAGGCAGCGACTGTGATAGATCCCCTCGATGGAAGGGAGGTCAGAGCTGATGATGGACTGGGCAGTGTTTACTACTTTTTGTAGTCTTTTCCTCTCCAGGGCGCTCAAGTTGCCGAACCAAGCCACGATGCAACCGGTCAGCATGCTCTCTACTGTGCACCTGTAGAAGTTAGAGAGAGTCCTCCTTGACAAACCGACTCTCCGTAATCTTCTCAGGAAGTAGAGGCGCTGATGTGCTTTCTTAATAATGGCATCAGTGTTCTCGGACCAGGAAAGATCTTCAGAGATGTGCACGTCCAGGAATTTGAAGCTCTTGACCCTTTCAACCATCGACCCGTTGATATAAATGGGACTGTGGGTCCCCATCCTACTCCTTCCAAAGTCCACAATCAGTTCCTTGGTTTTGCTGGTGTTGAGGGCCAGGTTATTGTGCTGGCACCATATGGACAGTTGCTCGATCTCTCTTCTATACTCTGACTCATCCCCATCAGTGATACGTCCCACAACAGTGGTGTCGTCAGCAAACTTGATGATGGAGTTCGCACTATGTCTGGCTACGCAGTCATGAGTATAGAGTGAGTACAGCAGGGGGCTGAGCACGCAGCCTTGAAGTGCTCCCGTGCTGATTGTTATCGAGTCTGACACATTTCCACCAATACGAACAGACTGTGGTCTGAGAGTGAGGAAGTCGAGGATCCAATTGCAGAGGGATGCGCAGAGACCCAGTTCCGCCGCATAGAAAGCCTTTTATTGGAATGCATCACAGCATCGTTTAGGAACAGTTCCATCCAAGACCACAAGAAATTGCAGAGAATTGTGGATGCAGCCCAGACCATCACAAAAAGCCAATCTCCTTTCCATTGACTCCATCTACATTTCACAACTACCTCGGCAAGGCCACAGCATAATCAAGGACGAATCTCATCCCGGTCATTCCCTCTTCTCCTCTCTCCCATCAGGCAAGAGGTACAGAAGTGTGAAAACGCACACCTCCAGATACAGGGGCAGTTTCTTCCCAGCTGTTATCAGGCAACTAAACCCTATCAACAACTAGAGAGCAGTTCTGAGTTACTATCTACCCCATTGGAGACCCTCGGTCCACTTGATCACACCTCCCTTTGATCTATTGTGGCAATAGGCAAATTACAGTGGGTCCAGGTATTTACTATCTGTAATCGGACTTTATCTTGCACTAAACGCTATTCCTGTTATCATGTATCTTTACAATGTGGACAGCACAATTGTAATCATGTACAAGTATAATCTTTCCATTGACTGGTTAGCATGCAACAAAAAAGCTTTTCACTGTACAAGCGACAATAAACTAAACTAATCAGCACCACTTCCTCTTCGATAACCATCAATACAGGAGCACCTCAAGGCTGTGTGCTCAGTCCTAGTTCTACTCTTTCTATGCCCATGACTGTGTAGCCAGACACAGTTCCAACGTCATCTTTAAATTTGCCCATGATATCACCGATGTGTATAAAAATATTTGTATCTGCAGTGTTAATTTTGGGAATAAGGGCTAGGAAGGTATGTAGCAGATGTACTTCAGTATTTATCAAAGCCCTGAACACAATGCCCAGGATTCTCAGTGCACAACTTTCACATGTCAATATATATTTCATTACGTGGCATTTCTTTGCAATTTCAGTAAAGAACAGTATTTGGAACTTGTATAATTTAACTTGTTCCCTACACTCAACAGATTGGTCAATAACGTGACAAAAACAGAAGATATATTAGCTCCCTTTTCATTCAGTTCATCCTAGCTTAAAATTAATTCCTTTTAGGAAAGAGAACCACTCAGATTAATTTCAACAATGCTACTTTGAAAAAGAGTGTTTTCAAGCACTTTAAAAAATACTCTGCCAAAGGGACACAAAATTTGAGATAACAACATCTATATCAGTGAAAATAATTCTCAAGCATAACCAAGCGGTAGAAATACAGAACATTGTTTGAGGCTATAAATCAGTAATTGATATAGGCCTAGATCTGACTGCCAATCTCAACATCAAGTCTTTTATGATGTAATTCAGACTCTTACAGCAGCAGATAAATGTGGAAATCCGTAGGTTGCTGCTCAAGTTACCCTGGAACGACAACTTCAGTAAATGCAATGGTGTGATTCTGGCTGCTCAAAACTGATCATTCATGAGGCCATATAAGCCACCGGCAGCACCAACAGCACTGTATCCCCTTTGTCCATGAATTCATGGCTTGGCATAACCCTCCCTCCACCACCACCATCAAGCTAGGGGATCAGTCATGGTTTGATGAGGAGTGCAGAAGAGCAACACAAGGCACAACGTGTGAAGCTACCACACCACATTACATGCATTCTCAGCAGTAAAAGGAGCTTGGAACTGTCTGAGCGAAATGATCCCACAATCAATGGATCAGATCAAAGCTCTTCAGTCCTGCCACATTTAGTTAGGAATTGTGGTGAACACTTTGATAATGCAAGGAAGAGACTTTAAGAACATACTTTGTAAAATGGAATTATCTATTAAATGTAATTTATCCTAGTCCTGGCAGATCACTGCCGGACTTCCTCAAGGCAGTGTCCTGGCCCGACTATCTTCAGCTGTTTCAAACTTTCCATAAGGTCAGAATGGGAGTGTTTGACGATAATTGCACAAAAGGCAATTCCTTTCAGAATTAAGAAAAAGAAAACAGTCAATGCTTGTGTGGGACAAAACAATATTCAGACAGCGGCTAATACCTTTTGCACCATATAAATGTCATAAAATCACCATCACCAACAAAAGAAGGTCCCAACATTGTACAGTTCCTCATCTGGTATCTGATATTTAGCTGGACAAGCCATATAAATACAATGGCTACAAGACCAGGTGAGAGGTTTGGTATTCTGTGGCAAGTGGCTTACTTGCTGTCATCTTTTTTTCTGGTTGGCTGCCAGTGACGAGTGGTTTTCCATTCGTCTGTGTCATGTCCACTACTCTTCACAATGTATTTCAATGATTTGGATGATGGAATTGATGGCTTTGTGGCTAGGTTTGCAGATGATATGAAGATCGGTGGAGGGGCAGGTAGTGTAGAGAAAGCAGGGAGTCTGCAGAAGGACTTGGACAGGTTGGGAGAGTGGGCAAAGAAGAGGCAGATTGAATACAGCATGAAGTGTGTGGTTATACACGTTGGTAGTAGCTATAAAGGCATAGACTATTTTTTAAATGGGAAGAGGATTCAGAAATCAGAAATTTGCAGGTTGAATCGGCAGAACGGAAGGCAAATGCAATGTTAGCATTTATTTTGCGAGAACTAGAATATAACAGCAGGGTTGCAATGCTGAGGCTTTATAAGGCACTGGCCAGACCGCATTTGGAGTATTGTGAGCAATTCTGGGCTCTATATCTGACGAGGGATGCGCTGGCTTTGGAAAGGGTCCAGAGGAGGTTTACGTGAACATCCCAGGAATGATTGTGTTAACATGATGAGTGTTTGACGGCTCTAGGCCTGTACTCACTGGGGTTTAGAAGGATGAGGGGGAAAGGAAATGTAAAAGACTGCAGATACAAAAGTTCTGAAATAAAAATAAATAACGCTGAAAATTCTCAGGTGTGGGAAACAGAGAATTAGTTGATGACCTTTCACTAGTAATCTGGTAATTGATAATTAGTTTCTATCAAAACATACTTGATACTGGATCATCTAACTATCTGTTAAAGCAGCATCAACTGCTCATATGATTTGTGAGGCCACACATCAACAACACAGCCATTAGATTGGGTCACCACGCACAACCTTAAGTTTCTGCAGCATGCAAAGCACACTGGCACATGCTATACCTGATTTTTGTCTCATGACTCACAAGAGTAAATGTCGACCATTGATGTACTCTTACTACCTACAGTGGCTTGCAAAAGTTTTCATACCCCTTGAATTTTTCCACATTTTGTCACGTTACAACCACAAACGTAAATGTATTTTATTGGGATTTTATGTGATAGACCAACACAAAGTGGTGCTTAATTGTGAAGTGGAAGGAAAATGATAAATGGTTTTCAAATTGTTTTACAAATAAAAAACTGAAAATGTGGTGTGCAAAAGTATTCAGCCCCCCCGAGTCAATACTTTGTAGAACCACCTTTCGCTGCAATTACAGCTGCAAGTCTTTTGGGGTATGTCTCTACCAGCTTTGCACATCTAGAGACTGAACTTTCTGCCCATTCTTCTTTGCAAAATAACTCAAGCTCAGTCAGATTGGATGGAGAGCATCTGTGAACAGCAATTTTCAAGTCTTGTCAGAGATTCTCAATTGGATTTAGGTCTGGACTTTGACTGGGCCATTCTAACACATGAATATGCTTTGATCTAAACCATTCTATTGTAGCTCTGGCTGTATGTTTAGGGTCGTTGCCCTGCTGGAAGGTGAACCTCCGCCCCAGTCTCAAGTCTTTTGCAGACTCTAACAGGTTTTCTTCCAAGATTGCCCTGTTTTTGGCTCCATCCATCTTCCCATCAACTCTGACCAGCTTCCCTGTCCCAGATGAAGAAAAGCATCCCCACAGCATGATGCTGCCACCACCATGTTTCACAGTGGGGATGGTGTGTTCAGGGTCATGTGCAGTGTTAGTTTTCCGCCACACATAGCGTTTTGCATTTAGGCCAAAAACTTCAATTTTGGTCTCATCTGACCAGAGCACCTTCCTCCACATGTTTGCTGTGTCCCCCACATGGCTTGTGGCAAACTGCAAACTGGACTTCTTATGGCATTTTTTCAACAATGGCTTTCTTCTTGCCACTCTTCCATAAAGGCCCGATTTGTGGAGTGCACAACTAATAGTTGTCCTGTGGACAGATTCTCCCACCTGAGCTGTGGATCTCTGCAGCTCCTCCATAGTTACCCTCTTGGCTGCTTCTCTGATCAATGCTCTCCTTCCCCGGCCTGTCAGTTTAGGTGGACGGCCATGTCTTGGTAGGTTTGCAGTTGTGCCATACTCTTTCCATTTTCGGATGATGGATTGAACAGTGCTACGTGAGATGTTCAAAGCTTGGGATATTTTTTTATAACCTTACCCTGCTTTAAACTTCTCCACAACTTTATCCCTGACCTGTCTGGTGTGTTCCTTGGGCTTCATGATGCTGTTTGTTCACTAATGTTCTCTAACAAACCTCTGAGGCCTTCACAGAACAGCTGTATTTATACTGAGATTAGATTACACACAAGTGGACTCTATTTACTAATTAGGTGACTTCTGAAGGCAATTGGTTGCACTGGATTATATTTAGGGGTATCAGAGTAAAGGGGGGTGAATACTTTTGCACGCCACACTTTTCAGTTTTTTATTTGTAAAAAAATTTGAAAACCATGTATCATTTTCCTTCCACTTCACAAATATGCGCCACTTTGTGTTGGTCTATCACATAAAATCCCAATAAAATACATTTACGTTTGTGGTTGTAACGTGACAAAATGTGGAAAAGTTCAAGGGGTATGAATACTTTTGCAAGCCACTGTACCTTTCCCCACTCTTGAAATTGCCCAGGTCTCATTCATATTGGCCACAAATTATCACCCATACACTCAAAGACAAAACCACACTAGGTTATCCAGAATACCAATGTGGCAAGTAATAGTATTACCAATATATGTTCCAGCCTGACACCATTTCAACAAAAATTCACCCAATTTAACAGAATTATTTTTGTTAAATCCCAAATTATTATTGAGCTAGGGGGTCACTTATAACCAGTAACTTAAACAATCCAGCTACATAGACACTCGTAGATACTATGGGTACATGGATGAATCAAAGATTGATATTCTGCATGAATGACTCACCTCCCCGAAGCATTCCACCACCTGTCTTGGGTGCATCATGAGTGTAATCCCAATTTGTTCAGATGAACGCAGCCTCAAAAGCATAAGAACATCAAACTATGCAGAACAAATTAGCCCAAAGATTACTCGTCTTCTTAAGCAATTAAATACCTCAATCACCTTTGCACCGAGGATGCAGCATATATCTTCCACTAGATTTGCTGCAGCAACTAAGCTAGGCTTCTTCAGTTAAACTCACCAACCCACCATAACTACCAACCTGAGGCACACAAGCAGTGGGCATATGTAAATATTAACAACTCAAAATTCCCATCACATCCCAAATCACGTGCATTCCCGTCATGGATTCACAGTCTTTCCTCGGTGCAAAATCCTAAAATTCCTAATCTGAATGAGAATACTTCAGTCATCACCGCTCTAATGAAGAAATGTGCTGTTGTCTGTGTTCTGACAAAGACAATTAGGGTCTATCCTAACCAGAAAACTTTAATGAACATGGAGATTTACTCTTTGCAATGGTCTAGATCCAAGGTTTTCAGGAAGTAGGAGGCAGCACTGCAAGATGACCAAATATAATCTCTGCAAGGCTATCAGGGATGCCAAGAGAGGATTCCAAACAAATGGAGGCTCAGTTCAATCAAGTGGACGCCAGGCGACTGTGGCGGGGCCTGAATACCATCACGGGCTACAAGCCAAAATCAGAGTGATCTCTGGCAACAGTGCATATCTACCGTATGAGCTCGATCCTTTTTACAACCGTTTCAAACAGACAAACAAAGTTTCATCTAGGTGTATCCCCACATCCAAAGGTGACTCAGTCCCATTCATCTTGGTGGCAGGTCAGATTTGCTTTCATATCTGCTTTCAACTGTAGTAATGAATTATGAAATCATGCATCTATGAACTGGCTACAGTCTTCACCGACATCTTCAACCTCTCACTTCAACAGTCTAATCTACCCTATTCAGTTATTGCATTATGTATTTTAGTATTCTTTATTCACCACTTCAAATCTCATTACAATCTTGGCATCGTTCTACTGCTTTGCATTAGTTGGCATATTTAATGTTGCATTTATCATTATCATGTAAACTATTTATTCTGAGCTTCATGCGAAGAAGGAATTATATTGCATCCTGGTGTATAGAACAATAAACCATCCTGAATCTAAGAAGACATTGTCAGTGTGCTAAGTTGTGACTCCTGTAAATCTCAGGCCATTACCCATAAAGTCAGTGTTAAAATGTTATATTAAAATTTTAAAAGGAATTTGAGAAGTAGGCATCTCAACCTATAGTCATACTGGCACGCAGAAAGATAATTGTGGTAGGAGGCCAAAAATCTCAGAACCAGATCACAATTGTATGACAGTTCTCAGGTCAATGACCTAGGCCTTTGCATCTTTAATATAACTCTTCAAGCAGTCGTTACCCTGCTATGTATTGGAGAATACTTGGTCCAGAAGTTGGAATATTGTACTTTCTGATAATGCTTTTGATGTCTTGGTTAGTTAGATTACTGTCAACAGTGCGGATTGTCTGCCAGCATCTTCATGTTAAGCTTTTATCTCCCTTTCTTTGAAATGTTACCAATAAAGGGCATTCAAAAGGAACTCTGTTCAACCCTTCCTTAAACAAATTCAAAATTGCAATGTTATTTGAAGAGATTTCAACAACTCACTGTCATTGCTCTCTTCTAGAAACAGCCAACTTAAAATAGAGCCAATATCTCTGACACTAGTTGATTGCTAAAGCATTCCAGAATGCAGCCATAGTGTGTGCCCCAAATCACTACACTGCACCCATGCCAGAATTTTATAATCTGAATTTAAAGCATGGAAATGATCCAATATAAGAAATGAGTGGAATTTGGAACAAAAGTTTTGCTGGTTTGTGTATATTTGAATAAGCAATTGCACAGACGAACAGTCATCTGTCATTGGATTGGAAATACAGTTGAACCTTGCAACTAAGCTGAACGCTTCAAGTCTGAATATATTTCAGACTTCAAGCCCATCATATCCTCAAGTTGGCGATCGATTCAAAACTCAACTATGTCCCTGCATCTGACAAGACATACCTCAGAATTGTTAGAAAATTGGGTAAAGATAGAATATTTATTTCATATTTTTGCATAGCTTCAAAACAGCAGAATCAACAGTTGTGGATAACAAATAACTAACCCTAACCCAACTAAATATTAATAGTAACATTTAAGATGAAGACCTCTGAACAGTTATTTCACTATCTATTCAGAAATGACTGATCCAATACTTTACACAAAGCTAACATTGAGAGTACTGAAGCCATGTTTTATCAATGATGATTTTGAAGCAGTACTTCACCAATTTCAATTTGTTTAATTTAATGCTTAAGTAAATTCATTGTTTACAGATTAAGACTAAAATTCATAGGAATAATTGATGATTATTTAGCTGAAGATGTGTTTGGTAATGAAGAAATCAAATAAAACAAAATTCTTTGCAGCAATTTGTACTGGAAACCAAAAATGTTTTACGCAACTAAATTGTATGGGTGCACATACATAGAAACATAGAAACATAGAAAATAGGTGCAGGAGTAGGCCATTCTGCCCTTCGAGCCTGCACCGCCATTCAATATGATCATGGCTGATCATCCAACTCAGTATCCTGTACCTGCCTTCTCTCCATACCCCCTGATCCCTTTAGCCACAAGGGCTACATCTAACTCCCTCTTAAATATAGCCAATGAACTGGCCTCAACTACCTTCTGTGGCAGAGAATTCCACAGATTCACCACTCTCTGTGTGAAAAATGTTTTTCTCATCTCGGTCCTAAAAGACTTCCCCCTTTTCCTTAAACTGTGACCCTTGTCCTGGACTTCCCCAACATCGGGAACAATCTTCCTGCATCAAGCCTGTCCAACCCCTTAAGAATTTTGTAAGTTTCTATAAGATCCCCCCTCAATCTTCTAAATTCTAGTGAGTACAAGCCGGGTCTATCCAGTCTTTCTTCATATGAAAGTCCTGCCATCCCAGGAATCAGTCTGGTGAACCTTCTCTGTACTCCCTACAAGCAATTATTATACATACATCTGGATCTAGTTCTTCCAACTCATCTTCCAACTGTTGGATCTCCTCTTCTGATAGTTTTCGGAGGAGATCATCTTCATCAACATCTCGGTACTTTTCTAATTCTTTTTTGAATGGCGTAGACATGTTGATATCAATCTTTTCTTGTACCACCTTTGCGATATCTTAGTATACCTATAATTTGAATGAACAAAAGGGATCATTAGAATGAAGATTCTAATGATGGGGTATTTTAGAAGGAACCACAAGCGACAATGTCAGCACAAAACTAAACAGATTTGTTTATTTCAACAGTTTATTTCAACAGTTCATTTTTTATTTCAATTAAATATATCCGTGGGGAAATGTGGTAGAAATATGATAAATATCAAATTCAATTTTACTGACAGAGCATTACTAAAGCAGAGCATTTTGGCACATCATTAGTTAGGCTTTATTTCGTAATCTTCAGTGAAAAAACATGTTGAACAGTAATTTTCTGAGACCATTCCAGGGGCAAGACTGATTGTGAGACCATTAAAATTAAGGAATGAAAAAATCTGGAATGATGGAATAAGAGGGCAAGTGAGTCAAACTGGCCATAAGAAAGAAGGAAAGAAAATATGAATAAAATGTGAAAATTCAAGATTTAAAATAAAATCTTGAATATGTTATGCAAGGATTAGATCAAATATTTTTAACTCATCCATTTCTGGGCCAGAAGGAAAAAACAGCAAAACATTAACAAGTTATTAATAAAGAATAATTACAAGGCAGAGTTAATTACAAGGCTTAACCTTCTGCAACTAGTTAAATAAAGAGGGTGAGGCAAGATATAATTTACAAGCAACTTCTGGAGATTTGTACTTCATTGCATCTTTCTTAATCCGCTGAAACCGCTGCCAATTTACATATTAATAAATGGTGCATCAACAACATACTATTGGGTGAGATTTCCAGAAAAAACAACAGCTGCTGGCATTCTCGTATTTTTTAACACATCAGTGCCTGTTCCCTCAAGAGTTGTCCTTACCCAATTCACGCTGGACTTAGGTAGTCAGCTACCTCATGTTATAGGGGAGGTGCATAGGGGAGGGAAGATTGTGCAGGAAGGAATTGCAGATGCTGGTTTAAACCGAAGATAGACACATAAAAACTGGAGGGGGGTGGGGGTGGGGATGCCAACGTCACTAACATGCACTGAAGGTCACGCTGCCAATCTTAGCTCCTGCTGACGTTAGTTTTAAGTACAATTCTTCCCCAAATTATCCAATTTTATTGTCAGCAACTTGATTTGTTTGATCCAATCACTGACCAGCAGCTGTGGAAAACAAATATGAAAAGCTGAATGGATTAAAGGGCAACTGGGGGTGCTGCTAACCCACAGCTCCAGTGACCCAGGCTTGATCCTGGTCTCCTGTGTTGTTCCGTGGAAGTTTGCACGTTTTCCATTCCACCGTGTGGGCTTTTCCATCCTTTTCAACTACCTCCCACATCTCAAAGACATGCCCGTTGGTAGTTTAATTGCCTACTTAATGCATAGGGGAGGGGAGATTGTGCAGGAAGGAATTGCAGATGCTGGTTTAAACCGAAGATAGACACATAAAAACTGGGGTAACTCAGTGGGACAGGCAGCATTTCTGGAGAGAATGAATGGGTGACATTTCAGGTCGAGACCCTTCAGACTCCAGTCTGAAGAAGTCTCGACCCGAATCATCACCTATTTCTTCTCTCCAGAAATGCTGCCTGTCACACTGAGTTACTCCAGCTCTTTGTGTCTATCTTCAGGATGGAAGAATACCAGGTTAAAGACAGAGGAATGGGATTGTTCCGAGAACCGATATAGATTTGATGGTGGGCATGATGTTGGTCATAAGGTGCAAGGTGCTCGCGGTGGTCTGTACATGGCACATCTTCAGATTAATTTGCAGATTCAAGATGGAATGCATCTGGCTGGTCATAACGCAATAGCTTCAAGACACTGGGCCTGGGCCCGTGCCTGTACTGGGCCTGTACTCGCTGGAGTTTAGAAGAATGAGGGGGGACCTAATTTAAACATACAGAATAATGAAAAGCTTGGATAGAATGGATGTGGTGAGGATGATTCCCCTAGTGTGAGAGTCTAGGACTGCAGGTCATAGCCTCAGAACATTCTTTTAGGAAGGAGATGAGGAGAATTATATTTTGTCAGAGGGTGGTGAATCTGTGGTAGACTGTGGAGGCCAAGTCAGTGGAGAGGCAAAGTTAATGCAGAAATTAAGGCAAAGATAGATAGATTCCTGATTAGTACAGGTGTCATGGGTTATGGGGAGAAGGCAGGAGAATGGGTATAGGAGGGAGAGATAGATCAGCCATGATTGAATGGCGGAGTAGACTTGATGGGCCGAATGGTCTAATTATAATCGAGACCATGGAAGAACAGCAGGTTTTATTGACGCCTCATTCATGACTCTAAACATTAATTCCCTCCACCATCAGTACACGGTAACTGCAGTGAGTACCATCTACAAAACACACTGCCAGTTACTCGTTTAGGCTATTCCAATAGCACATCCCAAACCCATGGCCTCTACTACCAAGAAGGACAAGGCCAGCAGTATATGGGGACACCACTCTCTGCTTCAAGTCGTAGAAAATCCTGATTTGTAAATTTGTTGGTGTTCCTTCAAAGTCACCTGCCTAAATCCTGGAACTCCCTCCCAATAATCATCAGGACTGCAGCAGTTCAAGGTGGTGGCTCATCACCATATTCCACAGGGTAATTCATGTTGGCTTTCCCAGTGATGCCCAGATCCAAGAAAATTATGAAATTAAAGCTAAAGAAATATAAAAGATTCACATTGCCTCTGGTTATTCTTCCTAAAGTTCTTCCTAAATGAATCACATCAATTTTTTCTGTATTAGATTTTATCTGTCCCAAGATAGTTTTGCCTCACCACTTGGCCTGGTGTTGGATGTCAGAGGTGGAGGGTTGTTTTTCAGATTGGAAGCCTGTGACCAGTGGTGTGCCGCAGGGGTCAGGCTGAGTCCACTGTTGTTCGTCATCTACGTTCATGATATGGATTTAAATGTAGTAAGTTTGTAGATGATTACAAAATCAGAAGTATAGTGGATAGTGAAGAAGATTATTTAAGATTTTTAACAGAATCTAGATCAAATGGGAAAGTGGCCAGGTATTGGCAGATGGAACTTAACTCCGACAAGTGCAGCATTTTGGAAGTTAAACCAAGCCAGGATTTACATAGTAAATGGCCCTAAAGAGTGTTATAGAACAGAAAGACCTGGGGCAACACATACATAATTTCCTGACACTGGAAGTTTGGGCAGATAGGGAGTGAAGAAGATCCTTGCTTTCATCAGTCAAGGCACTAAGAACAAAATCTGGATTCTCATGTTATGACATTGGTGTAGTATTGTGTGCAGTTCTGGTCACCTAACTATAGATATTGGTGGTATTGGTTTATTATTGTCAAATGTACCAAGATACAGTTAAATGCCTTGTTTGCATGCTATCCAGTCAAATCATACTATTCATGAATGCAATCAAGACACACACAAGTACAACGGGTAAGGCAAAGAGTAAAATATCAGAGTAGAGAACATATTATTACAGCATTATAGCATTGCAGTTACAGGGGAAAATTCCAAGGTCTGTAATGAGGATGGAAGGTCGGGATTACACCCTGGCTGATGAGAGATAGTTTGCTAACAGCGGGGAAGAAATTGATCCTGAATCTGGTGGTATGTGCTTTCAAGCTTTTTTTTCTGCCCACAGAAGTGGGATGTAAAGGGAATAATCAGAATGATAAGGTCTTTGTTTATATAAGCTGCTTTCCCCAGCAGAGTGAAGTGTAGGTGGAGTTGATAATAGGGAGGCAAGTTTGTGTACATCCACAACTCTCTGCAAGTTTCTGGGCAGAGCTGTTGTCAAACCAAGATCTGATGCATTCCATTGGGATGTTTTCTCTGGTGCATCTATAGAATTTGGCAACAGTTGTTACCATATGTTGAACTTCCTTAGACTTCTGAGAAAGTAGAGGCATCGTGTGTGCTTTTTTGGTCGATGTTTCAATGTTGTTGGTTGAAGTCAAACTGTTGGTGATATTTACACCTAGGAATTTGAAGCTCTCAACCATCTCCACATCAGCAAGATTGATGATGATTGGGGTATATAACTCCACCTCAGTTCCAGAAATCAACAACTAACTCCTTTGCCTTACTGACATTGAAGGAGATCTTCTTGTCTTGACAACATATTACTAAGTTCTCTGTCTCCATCCTGTTCTCTCTCTCGTCAATGTTCAAGATCCTGTTCACTGCAGTGGGGTCATCTGCAAACTTGTAAATGAGGTTAGAGCAGAGTTTGGCCACACAGAGTATATAAAATTATAGTAAGGGCCTGAGAATTCATCCTTGCCGGGCAACTGTGTTGAGAATTACTGTGGAGGATGTTTTATTGTCTATCTTCACTGATTGTGATCTCTGGGTCAGGAAGTCAAGGATCCAGTGTCAAAAGCAGGTTCAGGACTGTAACAAATGCTGTTCTCTTGCTCAAAAAGGGGAGTAAGGATAGGAGAGGGTGGGAAGTTTTCTTTGAGGAGAAAGGAAAGACTTGATTGAAATGTATAAAATATAGGGATCTAGATAAGATAGATTTTATCACTGTATATTGGTACATGTGATAATAATAAACCAATACCAATATCAATATCGAAATGAATGATGAGGCTACTCCTTTTAATGAAGGGGATGAAGACTAGGAAGTTCACTGATAGATGGAAAAGTATTGAAAGAGACATGAAGTAAAACATTTTTTCAAAGGAAAGCAATGTGTGGTTGATATGTATGGAGAAGAAAAGTTTGCAAGGTTAGAACTGGCGCAGTCACAATGGGACAATGATCTCTTTCTGTGCAGTAACCATTCTGACATTCTCCTCATCAGTCAATCTCCAAATGTTGATTTGGGGAAATTACAATGTCAATACATTGAACGTCAAGAATATAGAAAATAGTGGTTGTAGTCGGCCTTTATAACTGAGGAGAGTACGTGCCTTGGTTGCTAAATCTCTCCTCACAGGGTGGATCTGCAATCCCAATAATCAATTCAGTACATTTCGCTGCATTCCCTCTATTGCAAGTCAAGGCAAGGTGGTTAGACTGTTGTTGGAAGTGGTCATTACTTGAGAGTTGCATAGCATTAAAATTACTTTCCCACTTAACAATACAAGCCTAAATGTTAACACAGGTTTGCTGTAATCATGCACAGTTACTTAGTTTTTCCACCTTTTCAAAGAATCTATGCCAGTTCTCAGAGCAAATCCATCATTTCCGTTTCCCCACTTTTTCTCCCTATAATTTACACTCTTGCACATGCCAAAAACTCCACCCTGTTTTTCCTGCCACTCACCTGCACCCGGGTTAATTTTCTGTGGCCTTTCAACCTACCAGCCTCTGAGACATAAAGTAAACTGCTTGAGGATCTCAAATGGGTCAGACACCATATGTGGATGGAAAGGAATTGTCGACACATTGTGTTGAGGCCCTACATCAGGACCGTGTATGGAGGGAGGACAGCCAGTATTAAGGAGAAAAGGGGAGGGGCAGGGCAGGGTCTGGTGGGAGATAGGTGGACCTCTGATCTACCAGGCCTTGCCTCACCCTACCTCTCTGTACTGGTTGACCTATCTCAATCCTTTTGCAGGGTCCCAATCCAAAATGTCGACCATTCCTTTTGGTCCACAGATGCTGCTCGACCTGCTGAGTTCCTCCAGCAGTTTGCTTTATGCTTCAGATTCCAGCATCTGCAGTCTACATCCTCAGGTCACTTTGCTAATGACTGAGAAATGTATGTTTAGGTCATGCTCTGGGTTTGTTCCTCTACACTTCTCATTAAACTAGGGCTAGAACTAGGGCTGGTCACCTTAATAGCAATGGCCAAGTTCCTGAAATGATACGAGTTTATTTGGAAGGATACAATGCCCAAGTCGTGGATGTCAAGTTTTGAACTGGTAGGTTTGTTCTGCATATAACCCATGTGGAATGGGATACATTCAGAGCACAACACGGATGGTGTCCTCAAAATATAGTTAAAGGTCTTCCTCGAAAAATGTTCTCTGCTGCAATCACCCTTGGCAATACCGTCACAGACGATGGATAGACACAAAATGCTGGAGTAACAGCGGGCCAGGCAGCATCTCTGGAGGGAAGGAATGGGTGACGTTTTGGGTCGAGACTCTTCTTCAGACCAATGCTGCTGGCGTCCTGTCACAGACCATTCCACATGGAAAGGATAGTTCAACGGAGGTGCTCTCTCACCAGTGAACAGAAATGGGGGGGGGGGGGGGGGTGATGGATGAGTAGGGGAGCAGGTAGTGGATGCAGTCAGTGGTTATTATTGGACAATAATAAAGTGTGATCCAGGGACAATTGCGGAGTATGGACAGAGAAAATCAATAACAGGACGAACTGCACTACTGGGAGTAATTATCATGTCTCCTAGTAGTTGAAGAGGTACTTAATCAAGAACAATGAGATACTTGTAGCAAAGTTAATGGTTTGATCTCCAAAGGTAAAAACAAAACAAAATGACAAATATAGCTCAAGCCACAGAATGTATTCAAGTTTCTGAGAGGCATATATTGTGGAATTAACGAGAGAACAGGCTGTTTTAAGATCCTCGCATCAACAATAGGATAAAGATAATTAGCATTCTCGTAGCAATGATTCACTAAGAACGTCTAATCAAAATGTGATAGAACTATAAACGAAGTTTGGAGGTTGCACATCAAACCCTTAAATGTAACTAATACCAAATATAACGAGGGGAGAGCTGGTAAATTTAATTGAGAAATTTGACAAGAGATAAACTATGGTAGATACTTAAAGATCAACATTTAATGAAATATTTCAGAATTCTCAATGGTTTTACATTCCATCCAGAGATGGCATTTGCGTGGGATCATTTATCCATCCAAGAATAATTTCACAGATTACAATATTAAAAAGTGTTGCCATGAAGCTCAGGCTTTGGGGAGATTTAGAAATTAATGAACCATATAATCTGGTTGTCTTTCTTGGTCATCAAATCTAAATTCAATTGATGGTTTTTTTCTTCGTGCCTAGATTCCAGAATAACGGAATTTTAATTCCACTGCTCCTCTAGTAGGATTTGAACTCAGGCCTCGAGATTACTGAACTGGTAACTTAACTGCTGCATGATCATTACACCCAATAACATGGCACTGTGACATAGTTACTAGAGACATCACATACATGATTACTGGAGATAGTAAATTCATTGGGAGAGAGCTTTTGGGAATACCCAGTTGATCCAGAGAAAACATATTCAACTATCCAAGCAAGAAAGCAGAGATGTGCAGTCCATTTATCCAGATATATGTTGCTGGAATCCACTATTAGAAAATGTTTTATGGTCTATGCCCCGGAGCACAGAGACACATCTGGTAGAGCTGCTGCCTCACAGCTCCAGAGACCTGGGTTCGATCCTGACCCTCAGAGTTGTCTGTGTGGAGTTTACATATTTTCCCTATGACCATGTTGGTTTTCTCTGGATGTTCCAGTTTCCTCCCACAAATTGCCCCGAGCATACAGGTCCAACTTGTCCATGGAAACATTTTCATAAATCCTCTTTGAAACCTTTCTAGCTGAATGACATATAGCAGGGTGACCAAAACTGTACATAATACTCCAAGAGGAGCTTCACCAACAAAACATCCCATCTCCTAAGTTCAGTACCCACACTGATGAAGGCCAGTATGCCAAACACTTTCTTCAAGACCCTGTCAACCTGTGACAAGATATTCAGGGAACTATGAACTTGTACCTGCTCTATAACACTCCCCAGGGCTCTACACTTCAATGTGAAAGTCCTACCCTGGTTTAACTTCCCATTCTTAGAGGGAATGGGTGACGTTTTGGGTTGAGACCCTTCAGAGTCTGAAGAAGGGTCTCGACCCTAAACGCCACCCATTCCTTCTATCCAGGGATGCTGCCTGTCCCGCTGAGTTACTCCGGCATTTTGAGTCTTTCCACAATAATTGTTGATCTGTCAGAGGGGTGAGCCAGTATAAAGAGGTGAGGAGTAGTAGTGGAGCAGGAGCTGGTTAGTGATAGGCGGATCTAGGTGAGAAGGGGATGATTTATAGATGGAATCAAATGGAGGAGGGAAGGATGGAGATCGCGACAGACTCTCCAGGCAGAATATGAGGCGCTGTTCTTAGAGTTTGCATTCGGCATCATCCTGGCAGTGGAGAGGATGAGGACAGACAACTTGGTGTGAGACACAAAAGCCTGCAGATATTGGCATCTTGAACAGAAAATAAAATGCTGGAAGAACTTTGCTCGCCAGGCAGCATCTGTGGAAGGATGGACAGCCAACATTTTGCATTGGGACCCCTCTTGTGACTGATTGGAGTAGGGAATAGAGAGCTGGAAAAGAAAGGTAAGGATGGGGCAAAGTTTGGCAAATAATAAAAGGATACAAGTGGGGGGGGGGGGGTAATTGGCAGATTGGTGGACTATGTACAAAGGATGGAAGTGAAAAGAAAGATTAAAAGAGAAATATGGGACCGGGTATGAGAGGTGACCATATAGTGGGGACAGGAGCTAAGTGACTTAGTGACTTGCGCTCGGTCCATCAAGGCCTGCTGAAGTTTCTGGTTGTTAACCATTTCCATTTCCCATTCACATGTGACCTTTCTATCCTGGGTCTCCTCCATTGCCCGAGTGAGGCCACGTGCAATTGGAGGAACAGCACCTCATAACCTCCTTGGGTACCTTACAACCTAAAGGGCCCGTCCCACTTAGACGATTTTTTTAGGAAACTACAGGTGACTAGGCTGTCGCCACATGGTCGCCGTGGTGTCGCCTGTATGATCTCCTCAGTCGCCCAAAGAATCGGAGAGTCTTTCTGTTCGCCGCAGAATTTTGAAATGTTCAAAACTTTTCGGCGACTGTTGTCTTGACGCCAATGGGGGTAGCCTGATGTAGCCTGATGTACCATGATGTAGGTGCTGTCGCCACAATGATGTAGGATGTCACCAGAATGATGTAGGTAGTTGCCGGTGATGACATCGCTAAATTCCATTAAAGTCATATTATAGATAATTTAAATTTTAATGTTATTATAATATTTTGTTATGCACTGTTTTATGTCATAGGGGCGTACAGTTGCCGTTTTTTTCGGCGACCTACAACGACCATGACAGTCGCGGCAGTCGCCTAAAAAATTGCCTAAGTGGGACAGGCCCTTAACGGTATGAACATTGAACTCTCTAATTTTAGGTGATAACCTGCCATTTTTTCACCAGTTTCTTTACTGTGCGTGCCCCTATCCCCACCCAGGTGCACATTCTCCCATTATGCTGCCCCCTTGTCCCCTTCCACCTAAATCCCTTCACATTTATGCTCCTCTCCTTGTCTTATTTGACGCTTTTGTTTTTTTGATTCCTCGTGCCACCCTTATGTAGCCTTTGGCCACCCACCTGCCAATCAGAGCCCGCCCTCACCTGTATCCACCTGTCACCTGCCAAGCTTTGTCCCGCCCCAACTTCTTCCAATTTTCACTCCCCTACTACAATCAGTCTGAAGACGGGACATAAAAACATAGAAACATAGAAAATAGGTGCAGGAGGAGGCCATTCTGCCCTTCGAGCCAGCACCGCCATTCATTGTGATCATGGCTGATCGTCCCCTATCAATAACCCGTGCCTGCCTTCTCCCATATCCCTCGACTCCACTAGCCACTAGAGCTCTATCTAACTCTCTCTTAAATCCATCTAGTGACTTGGCCTCCACTGCCCTCTGTGGCAGGGAATTCAATAAATTCACAACTCTCTGGGTGAAAACGTTTTTTCTCACCTCAGTCTTAAATGACCTCCCCTTTATTCTAAGACTGTGGTCCCTGGTTCCGGACTCGCCCAACATTGGGAAAAAATTTCCTGCATCTAGCTTGTCCAGTCCTTTTTATAATTTTATATGTTTCTATCAGTTCACCCCTCATCCTTCTAAACTCCAGTGAATACAAGCCTAGTCTTTTCAATCTTTCCTCATATGACAGTCCCGCCATCCCAGGGATCAATCTCATGAACCTACGCTGCACTGCCTCAATCACAAGGATGTCCTTCCTCAAATTAGGAGACCAAATCTGTACACAATACTCCAGATGTGGTCTCACCAGAGCCCTATAGAAACATAGAAACATAGAAAATAGGTGCAGGCGTAGGCCATTCGGCCCTTCGAGCCTGCACCGCCATTCAATATGATCATGGCTGATCATCCAACTCAGTATCCTATACCTGCTTTCTCTCCATACCCACTGATCCCTTTAGCCACAAGGGCCACATCTAACTCCCTCTTAAATATAGCCAATGAACTGGCCTCAACTACCTTCTGTGGCAGAGAATTCCAGAGATTCACCACTCTCTGTGTGAAAAATGTTTTCCTCATCTCGGTCCTAAAAGATTTCCCCCTTATCTTTAAACTGTGACCCCTTGTCCTGGACTTCCCCAACATCGGGAACAATCTTCCTGCATCTAGCCTGTCCAACCCCTTAAGAATTTTGTACGTTTCTATAAGATCCCCCCTCAATCTTCTAAATTCTAGTGAGTACAAACCGAGTCTATTCAGTCTTTCGTCATATGAAAGTCCTGACATCCCAGGAATCAGTCTGGTGAACCTTCTCTGTACTCCCTCTATGGCAAGAATGTCTTTCCTCAGATTAGGAGACCAAAACTGTACGCAATACTCCAGGTGTGGTCTCACCAAGACCCTGTACAACTGCAGTAGAACCTCCCTGCTCCTATACTCAAATCCTTTTGCTATGAATGCTAACATACCATTCGCCTTCTTCACTGCCTGCTGCACCTGCATGCCTACTTTTAATGACTGGTGTACCATGACACCCAGGTTTCGTTGCATCTCCCCTTTTCCTAATCGGCCACCATTTAGATAATAGTCTACTTTCCTGTTTTTGCCACCAAAGTGGATAACCTCACATTTATCCACATTATACTGCATCTGCCATGCATTTTCCCACTCACCCAGCCTATCCAAGTCACCTTGCAGCCTCCGAGCATCCTCCTCACAGCTAACACTGCCCCCCAGCTTCGTGTCATCCGCAAATTTGGAGATGTTGCATTCAATTCCCTCGTCCAAATCATTAATATATATCGTAAATAGCTGGGGTCCCAGCACTGAGCCTTGCGGTACCCCACTAGTCACTGCCTGCCAATGTGAAAAGGACCCGTTTACTCCTACTCTTTGCTTCCTGTCTGCCAGCCAGTTCTCTATCCACATCAATACTGAACCCCCAATACCATGTGCTTTAAGTTTGTATACTAATCTCTTATGTGGGACCTTGTCGAAAACCTTCTGAAAGTCCAGATATAACACATCCACTGGTTCTCCCTTATCCACTCTACTAGTTACATCCTCGAAAAATTCTATAAGATTCGTCAGACATGATTTACCTTTCATAATTCCATGCTGACTTTGTCCAATGATTTCACCACTTTCCAAATGTGCTGCTATCCCATCTTTAATAACTGATTCTAGCAGTTTCCCCACTACCGACGTTAGACTAACTGGTCTGTAATTCCCCGTTTTCTCTCTCCCTCCCTTTTTAAAAAGTGGGGTTACGTTAGCTACCCTCCGATCCTCAGGAACTACTCCAGAATCTAAAGAGTTTTGAAAAATTATCACTAATGCATCCACTATTTCTGGGGCTACTTCCTTAAATACTCTGGGATGCAGCCTATCTGGCCCTGGGGATTTATCGGCCTTTAATCCATTTAATTTACCTAACACCACTTCCCGGCTAACCTGGATTTCACTCAGTTCCCCCATCTCATTTGACCCCTGGCCCCCTGCTATTTCCGGCAGATTATTTATGTCTTCCTTAGTGAAGACAGAACCAAAGTAGTTATTCAATTGGTCTGCCATGTCCTTGGTCCCCATGATCAATTCACCTGTTTCTGACTGCAAGGGACCTACATTGGTTTTAACTAATCTTTTTCTCTTCACATATTTATAAAAGCTTTTGCAGTCAGTTTTTTATGTTCCCTGCCAGTTTTCTTTCTTAATCTATTTTCCCTTTCCTAATTAAGCCCTTTGTCCTCCTCTGCTGGACTCTGAATTTCTCCCAGTCCTCTGGTAGGCTGCTTTTTCTGGCTAATTTGTACGCTTCATCTTTTGTTTTGATACTATCCCTGATTTCCCTTGTTATCCACGGATGCACTACCTTCCCTGATTTTTTTTTTTGCCAAACTGGGATGAACAATTGTTGTAGTTCATCCATGCAGTCTTTAAATGCCTTCCATTGCATATCTACCATCAACCCATTAAGAATCAATTGCCAGTCTATCTTGGCCAATTCACTTCTCATACCCTCAAAGTTACCTTTCTTTAAGTTCAGGCCCTTGTTTCAGAATTAACAATGTCACTCTCCATCCTAATGAAGAACTCAACCATATTATGGTCACTCTTGCCCAAGGGGCCACGCACAATAAGACTGCTAACTAACCCTTCCTCATTACTCAATACCCAATCTAGAATAGCCTGCTCTCTCGTTGGTTCCTCTACATGTTGGTTTAGAAAACTATCCCGCATACATTCCAAGAAATCCTCTTCCTCAGCACCCTTGCCAATTTCATTCACCCAATCTATATGTAAATTGAAGTCACCCATTATAACTGTTTTACCTTTGTTGCACGCATTTCTAATTTCCTGTTTGATGCCATCCCCAACTCCACTACTACTGTTAGGTGGCCTGTACACAACTCCCACTAACGTTTTCTGCCCCTTAGTGTTTTGCAGCTCTACCCATATCGATTCCACATCCTCCAAGCTAATGTCCTTCCTTTCTATTGCGTTAATCTGCTCTCTAACCAGCAACGCTACCCCACCTCCTTTCCCTTTCTGTCTATCCCTCCTGAATATTGAATATCCCTGGATATTCAGCTCCCAGCCTTGGTTACCCTGGAGCCATGTCTCCGTGATCCCAACTATATCATAGTCATTAATAGCTATCTGCACATTCAACTCATCCACCTTATTACGAATGCTCCTTGCATTGAGACACAAAGCCTTCAGGCTTGTTTTTACAACACTCTTACCCCTTATACAATTATGTTGAAAAGTGGCCCTTTTTGATTTTTGCCCTGGATTTGTCTGCCTGCCACTTTTACTTTTCACCTTGTTACCTATTGCTTCTACCCTCATTTTACACCCCTCTGTCTCTATGCTCACACATTTAAGAAACCCTTTCCCTTTAACTCCATCCTCAACTATCCCATTCGACACCCCACCCCCCTTATTCAGTAAGGGACCTGCCATAAACATACCCTATCCATGTCCTCCAGAGATGCTGCCTGACCCGCTGAGTTACTCCTGCACTTTGTATTCTACACTACATCCCAGTTCTACGTCATCAAGCAAGCCGAGTGTTAGGTCCAGAAAACAACAATTGGAAGCACTGAGATGCATGGAAGGTTCAACATTAAATGAGAGTAGCCTGCTAAAAAATCAGTGAGGCTGAAGATTTTTGAGTCAACTGGCAAAGGATGCACTCTGATCATGATTGGCAATTTTAATGGTGCAGTTCCAGGGAAAACTATTGATAAAAACTGGTTGTTCCGTCATATTTTTTGACCAATGAAATTGACGGCAAAATGGGCATTGATGATATAGAATTTAGACCTAACATCTGTGATAGGAAAGCTACCGGAGAGGTTTCTGAGGGATAGGCTGTACATGCATTTGCAACGGCAGAGTTTGACTAGGGATAGTCAAAATAGTTTTGGTAGGCTGCTCTGGAAGGTTAGTTTGCATGAGATCTAGGGGGAGCTAACTAATTGGATACAGTATTGGCTTCATGGCATTAAGCAGAGGGCGATGGTGAAAGGTTGTTTTTCCGACAGGATGCCTGTGACTAACGGTGTGTCTCAAGAATCGGTGCAGTTTGTAGTTTATATCAATGATTTGAAAGAGAATGTGCAAGGCATGGTTACTAAGTCTGTAGATGACACTAAAGTAGATAGTATCGTAGACAGTGAAAATGATTAGCAAGAATGACAGCAGAACCTTAATCAGCTGGGCAAGTCGGATAAGGAATGGCTAATGATGTTCATTTAAGGTGTCAGGTGTTGCATATTGGGCAGGACTCTGGAACCAGGGCAGGACCTTCACAGTGAACAGTAGGGCAGAGAGATCTAGGAGTACAATTACATAGTTCTCTGAAAGTGACATCACAGGTAGATAGGGTAGTGAAGAAGGCTTATGGGACTGACTTTCTTCACTGGCCTGGAATGAGCTGCTGGACGAGATGCTAGAGGCAGAAACTGTTGCAGCGTTTAAAAAGGCATTTGGACATATACTAAGGTAGACAAAAATGCTGGAGAAACACAGCGGGTGAGGCAGCATCTATGGAGCGAAGGAAATAGGCAACGTTTCGGGTTGAAACCCTTCTCCAGACTGATGATATGCTAATACTAAGTTAGGAAAGGTGGAGAGGGATAAGGGGTCTAATGCTGTCAAATGGAAATGGCATGGGGGTTAGGATCATTGCCAGCATGGTAGAGTTGGGCTGATAAGGCCATTTTTGTGCCATGCATTTCAGTGATTCTTGATTCACTTTTCTTAATCTAATTAAAATCCTATCAGAAAGTTAAGAATTACATTTTGAATGTGACACTAAGTGGATCAGAGAAGGTCACAATTTTGCTCTAATTAAGGTGAAACGTTTTCAAATACACAGCTGTGGGTTCCCCTCAATTCCCCAGCATTAAGAGAATGAGTCTCTTGGCCCAAAAATTGAAAACTGAGTAGATTACCTACTTCAGAACAGGTATTTAAGGGTCTATCAAATAATAAATCGGTTTGATGGAATAGCGTTGAGGAAAGCGCAAAATTAGCTATCATTAAAATAATGACCAAGATTTTTCATTAAGAAAAACAATGAGGAACTGCAGGTGCTGTTTTATAACAAAAGGACAAAGTGCTGGAGTAGTCACCTTTATTATGGAATAAACTGGTTTCCATCCATGAGGAATGAAGAGTGTGCTGCAATCGATGTTCACAGAACACAATTGTTCCAAAATAGGACTGCAAATCCAAAATATTAACCTACGCACACTTTAATCCAGCAGATTCAGTCAATACAATCCCAACGCCATCCCCTAATCACAATAACAGAGGTCATTTACAAGCTCGAGAACTTTGGGAAGGTCACTGACACAAACAGCTCTCTATCCTTCTCTCATGCTAACTACATTGTCAATAAACACATCGTGGGCTAAATGGCAGCCAAGCACATTTTAGTCAAGTTAAGATTGGCCTACACATCTGCAGTTAATAGATCTGCACTCTGCGTGATCCTGAATAGGTCAAACACTACGTAAGAAAATAACGTGCATTCATGCAACACTTTTACCAACTTCGGGCTATCTTGAATGACCAACCAGTATTTTGAAGTGCAGTTATGACCAAAATAGAAATGTAACACGCCAAGGTCATACACAGAAAGCATTATGAGTTTTTAATAATGTTGGTTGTCGGAGGAGCATTAAGTAGGACATATCCAGCTCTATGTTAAAGTACAGCAGTGCAATATCTCAGGTCTGACCAGGTGGAGGGGGTGTCTCTTTTTCATCTGAACAGTTAGTGCCTCGTAAATTCTCCCTGTGGGATATGAAGACGCCTTTCAACCTCAGGACTGACGAAACCACTATCATTCAGTGCAAAACTGCTGCGACTGAGCACTACAGGCAACTAAGTACGGGAGGACTTAAATCTCATTCTCAACTTTAAAAATACACACTCCTTTGATTCAGGGCTGTTTCATAAGAAATCACTGGTGACTTTAAATCGAAAAAACTTTGTGTATTTATTTTGATTAATGGCAATCTTTAAACAAGTCTTCTTCTCTTCTTGCGCATGGCGTGCACAGTTGTAGGACAACTTGTTCTATTTGATCTTATTTAATTGTGTACGCCGGGTTGATTGCATTAGTCGAAACAGGGCGGACCGCGTGAAGGTTGCAATCTCCCACGTAAATAGCAATAGACAAGAACACTTTCGTGACTTTCCAAGCAAGCAGGGCAACACGACCTCGACAGGAGACGTGGTGGTACAAAGTGTGCCAGCGCTGGGCACACATGGCAAGAACCCCACCCGCCGTGAGGGAGGACTCGCTGCAAGTTCGGCCGAACTAACTCACATCAAACGGTTCCTTTGTGTCCGCTTTATTTTTTTAATACAATTACACAGGAGCGTCGTCCCTTACCGGTCTCGCCAAAGCCCGCTCTAGAGTCATTTAATGTCAACCCAGTTCTGGGCGCGCTGCTGCCCGCGCTTTCTCGCTCAGACGGCCCCCGGTGTGGAAGGGACAGTGAGGGGGGAGAGTGCGGGGGAGCCGGCCTGCGGTAGTTCGGTTCCCAATCCGATTCGCGGCACCAGACTTTTGGCCATTTAAAGCAAGTGACGCGCGGCGCCGCCTTCCTGGGGCTATTTTTAAACATGTAGCAAAATTAATGTTTGCAAAGCTGTAAATTCGGCCAAAGGCGAGCCGCTCGGGTGTTCAATGTGGCGGAGCTGGGGAAAATATAGGTCGCTTAGCTTCAGCTCTGTTTTGTCGCCCGGTGAATATTTTGACCAGATATGGCGAGGCAGACAGAGTAGCCGTCCTCACCGGCCTGGGCTGGGCAGGGCCGGGGCTCTAGAGGCAGGAAGCCAGCTCCCGGCTTCAGCTCCGCCGGTAACCAGAATAATCCCACCACAACATCTTCCAACCGCTCGTCCTCAACGTATCCCACCTCCTTGAATATCACCAAGACACCCGAGTATCTCCATTCCTGAACGCGCCAAAGCGTATCCGGATTGTTCCCCATCCCCCAGATCAACCTCTCCTACCCACCCACTCCCCCAAACATCCCTGTGCTCCCACTCCCCCAAACATCCCTGTGCATCCTCCCCATGTCCCCAGACTCACCACTGTCATCCACTTTAAATCCCTCAACATCTCAATCCCTCAACCCCCACCTCCCCAACAGCCCCAACTGCAACCTTCCAGAAATATTCGCTCTTGTTTGCACACCTCCACTCCTATGAAAACAAGCGAACGAAGATCGTCCCTAGTGCTTAACCCCCAGCCAGTGTCTTGCATGGTTTTTGTTTTTAAATTACTAGAGCAGATTACAAGATCATTTATGGATTGAGGTTAGACGTGATAGGAGAGCAACGCAAGACAGTCTGGTCCACAACCAGCGATGTTGACATTTTATCAAACAATATTTTTCATATGGGGGAAAATGATGTGAAAAGTATATAAATCGTGAATATATCAGGATTCAGAGATGACGGGATAAGGGTTTTGATTCCAGCTATTATATTCCGGCTGACCCACCAGAGATTTTGAAAATCTCAAGATCACACCCACCACCTTAAATTTATGGATGGAGTGGGTTGCTCAGACAAGGTCAGCATGTGTTGTCCATGCTGCACTGCCCTTGACCAGCTCGATACAGCTGGATCCTGTTGGATCACCGAAACATCAAAAGTCCACTGCCATGATGTCTGAAATTACACCTGGATCAGTCAAGATAAGAACAGCACATTTTCTTCACGAAAGGACGATAGAGAAATGATAGCAAACGAGGTCAATATGATTTTACATTTCAAATGACTAATTTCCACGACATGTCCTTGGATTACTACTTTCAGCCTCTGAATTACTAGAACTACTATAATTATTCTTTTTAATTGATTGCTATATGCAGGGCCGGCCTTAGGAGGTGCGGGGCCCAATTGGGAACAATTTTGGTGAGCCCCAGGTTCTCAGCCAAGGTCTGTCAGCCCAGTTATTTAGTATATATTATGAAATTGTACACTAGGGGTGCTATGGATTATACATTGCCTGAATCTCTCCTGCTCCCGTTTGACTGTCAGTACCAAAGATCCTATAGGGATCCTATAGGATCTTTGGTCAGTACCTCCACTGGCTTCCAACCTTTACCGTAGTAGCTAATTAACATTAAACTGCATTATGTGATTGGACACAATGCCCTTGGAGACAGCGGCTGATTGGACGGGAGGAGACCTATTTGTTGATTGGACGGGAATTTTAAGGCAAGCTGGTTGGTGATTGGACGCAATCCCCTTAGAGACAGCGATTGATTGGCCGCCAAATAAAATTGACAAATAGGAAAACAGAAATCGCTGGTCTGTGCGAACTCAGTGGACTACCTGGCTGTATCTCCAAACTAAACAGTATAACATGCAGGTACATTCATTTAAAATAAAAATCAGTGATTATTTCACATGATTTCTCACTGTGTAAAGCTCAGTATCTGACCAATTTCTGTTTAACACGTTTGGTCTGCCGTGAGCATCTTTCTCCCCCAAAACAGTTCATATCTAGCAATACGATCAACGAACCAGACAGCAGTTGGACGTAGTCATGCGATTAGCAAGCGATTGATAAGATTTGATGGGACACCCTGAGCTTTTTTGCACTAGTATTAGGGTTAAGTTATTGAATTTAGTCGTTTCTCATACGTTCTCATACAATCTATGAGTATTGTGTTTACATGCCTTTATGCTGCTGCAAATAAGAATTTCATTGCTCTGTTGTGGGTACACATGACAATTATATATTCTTGACTCGACTCTTCACTCATGCATTTGTGCAATAGAAAACGGGTAACCATTGCACTCTGCGCCAAGTTAAAAAGTCAGCAGTTAGGAAGTGACTATTCACCTCCAAAGAGCAACCCTTTGTTAGGTGGCTTCACTAAATGGTGTGACTCAATATTCCTCCAGCAGTTTTGTTTTGTTCAAGATCTGCAGCATCTGCAGTCGCTTGCAATTTAATACTATGTTCCGCTGCGATCTAACTAATGGATGGCCCATGCTGAAGCACACATAGCATTGAAATGCTAATACGAAAATTAGCAAGAATATTGAACAATACAGTAACGCGTAGCTCAGAAAACACTGGGGTTTAATTTTACAAATTCCCATTTTCACAAAGCAAGTCACTTTTGGCAACGATATCAGTTTTAAAGAAAGCCGACTTTGCACTGACCACTTGAAAATAAACCAGTGGTTAACTGGCAATGTAAACATGATGGTGTGCCTGCCACCAAAGCAGCAGGCACCGTGGGAGGAAGCTGGGGGAGAGGGAGATGAATGTGGACGGACAGGGGGTGAAACAAAACGATAAAGAGCTGGTTTCAGTCCAACAGCAGTACAAAACTTGAAACAGTTGGTCGCAGGGCTAAGAGGCTGAAGTGCTTCAGGCTGCTGTTGGACTGAAACCAGCTCTTTATCTTTTTGTTTCACAGAATCACTTCAAGCCCGGTCTCTGCATTATAAGTGCAACATGAACAGTGATGGAAATGGTTTTAGGAACTAGGAGTACGCTAAGGTCCGCGAGGCTGAGGTTGGAAGGAAGGGGGGGTAGACGCTATAAGCCCCCGTGAGACTTTTATTTCTCTGAAATTGAAGATAGACATAAAGTAACTCAGCAGGACAGGCAGCGCAGCGACTCTGGAGAGAAGACCCTTCTTCAGACTGAACTGAACTCTCGTCGGTGAGAGTACTTGTGATTGTCTGAAGAATGGTCTCGACCAGGAACGCAACCCTCTCCCCAGAGCCCATGCCCGTCCCGCTGAGCCACCTTCAACTTCAGAGCCAAACAAAAAACACAGAGTGCTGGAGGAACTCAGCGGGCAAGGCGGCTGCCTCTCCCGCTCAGTTTCTCCAGCATTTTTGTCTACCGCAAAACGTCAATGATTCCGGGAATGCCGAGGTGACAGGGTGAGAGAGAGGGAGTGAGAGAGCTAGAGAGACGAGATGGGAGCGGGAGAGAGAGAGAGGGAGTGAGAGAGCGAAAGACAGAGAGACGGTAGGTGAATGACTAACCTGCACACCAAGAAGAAGCCCCTTTTCACGGTCCGGAGCCCTCAATCATGATGGTGAGTTTTAAGAAATTCTCAATGTGTCATCAATGCATCGATCTACATTCCTCAGTAAATGTAATTGTGTTTTGAACAAGTATTAATGACGTCGCGTGAATTTTATTCAAAGGAACGCTGCGTCATTAATACTTGTTCAAAACACAATTACATTTACTGAGGAATGTGGATCGATGCATTGATGACACATTGTATAACTACTTGTTAACTACTGGCTGTTAACAAGTGCTAACAGTAGTAGTTAACAAATCGTTTGTGTCTGATGGCTGTGCAGCAGTTATTATCCATGTTCGTTTAAAAATAAAATCCGGATGGCAAATTTAAAAAAAAAATCTTTATTTAACAAAGCGAATTTGTATTTCCGTACGAAATACGGAACATTAGTGTGGGCCCCCCTTAGGCGCGGGGCCCAATTGGGAGCAATCGGCTTAAGGCCGGCCCTGGCTATATGGGTGAAGGACTAAGTCACTCCTAGGTGGTAGGTCACTTTTAAAGATATTTCGGTAAGGTCTATTTTAAGCTTTCCCATTTCCGTAAGTTTCACACTGACCAGTGAGTTTCCTGGCTGCCAGGAAGGGGAGAACTGCTGGATCCAGCAGGTTGCTGCCTTTGATTTAAAAACTCTTTCAAGAGAGAGCTAGATAGGGCTCTTAAAATTTGCGGAGTCAGGGGATATGGGGAGAAGGCAGGAACGGGATACTGATTGGGGATGATCAGCCGTGATCACATTGAATGGCGGTGCTGGCTCGAAGGGCCAAATGGCCTACTCCTGCACCTATTGTCTATTGTCTATGAATGTCAACCACTGACCCACCAAGATTACCTATAATCCATTCCAGCAGCTGGATAACGACCTTGCTCCTGTGATCGGACTGGCCCTTATCATCTGGTCCTTCCAATCCTTAAACTCCACCCCCAAAAGTTCAATTACCCCTTGCTCCTGTGTTTTGGTTTCCACCCTCTCAATATCTTCCAATATCACTGTCCCAATCTCTTCTATTGGACGTTCAATCTAAAAGATGAATGTAGACGAAAATACTTCACAATAACGAGGAGCAAGGCTGCTGTTTTTACAAACTTTCACCCTGATTTTGAAGAAATACATTTAAATGAATCCTCTTGTGAATATTTCTGGATCAGCCAAATTCCAGAAGAACTTAATATATATATTTTTAAATGTGATTCCTCTCTCCAACAAAATCAAGGCATCCGATCCTTTAGATTATTACTCAGTTTTATTTAACTCAGTTTGGAGTTTGTTTGAAACTATTATGAGGAATATCAAAAGGAATCTTGAGGAGAAAAAGTTAGTCTAAGATAGTCAGCATTGTTTTAGTGACTTATTTGCTAAAATGCCATGAACAAATGGCTGGAACACGTGTGGAATAAATTATTAGCACAGATGGTGAAACAAGGAAGTTCAACAGATGTTATTTAGAACTTACCAACAAACATGGGTTCGGCTAATACATTTGCCTGCAATAAAGAAAAACAAAAAGGGATTTTAATTTTGAAAATTAGCGTCAGGCAATGGTTGTGATTTGAAAGTGTGATGTTCATGTATTGTAATCTGGATTGATTATATTCTGTATCATAACATATCAGAAAGTTATTGTATTTTAATAGTTTTGTTGTTTCAGAAAGGAGTATGGTTGTTAAAGCAGTGGTTAAAGCAGTACATATTTCAATGTGTATGTAATTTGAGGTTCAATTAATATCCCACAAAATTCCAATTAATTATGATGAATAAGACAAGAAGTTAAATAAATTCACGAATAACCTAAAATCTTTAAAGATTAACGAGCTTGGCTAGAAGCTAAATACTTCAGCTTAAATTTTTGAAATACACAATTTGGACAATATTATTTGGAAATATATCACTGAGTGCACTGTTTTATTCATCCAAAACTCAGTGTTCCAATGAATGATATTATGGACCGCACGAAGAGTCTCAGACATCTTAACCACAGTTCCCACAGAGCGCAGGGTAAGAGTTCAAATCAAAGCCAAACCACTTCTAGCTGAGGTTAGTTGCAAATGGCTTGGCTTTGATTTTATACTCTTGCATTGTGCTCTGTGGTGCCTGACTATGTGGATTTCCATGGAGCCTGCTCCTCCTCATAGCCATTTAATTGCCAATCGACCATTCATGTCTGGATACGGCAAGTCTATAGAGCTTTCAGGCAATCTGTTGGTTGTGGGATTTCTTACCGCCATCCACAAAATGCGGTTTCTGTTGTTTTGCATACATGTAGTTTGTGATGTTGTGTAATTAGGAAGCATCTAATTTTTCAGAATGTCTAATTCTACTGCTGGACTGAGCAATATGACAGGCCAATCTGTTTTGCATTACAAAATCATTTTTGAATCTCTCATTATTTAGTACTGTAGAAGTATCATACAACTTGATCTAATATAATGTGGGAAAAGGTAAAGTTGTTCATTTTTGTTGGAATAACGAAGTGTTATTTAAATGGGTCCAGGGAACCAGCCAAATAGTGCAACAAACATCACCTGATGAGTCAGATCCCTGATCAGTAGTGGATTATTATAGTTTCACTGTATTAACTCATGGACTGAGAAGTTGATAATCATCGAGAAGTTTTTTTTGCCCAAGTTGACCGGATCCCATGAGATTTTCTGGGGTCTGGAGTTAATATTGACTTCCCTCAGAACTAGTTGTTCCAGATTGTGTACTTCTCTGCTACCACCTTTGATGGCTCTGTCCTAAAGGGAAATCAAAATAGACTTGCAGATTGTAATGGAGGAGTCTGGGACTTCAACTGAGATTTATGATTCTGAGTATGATTGTATCAGATTTGACTAGATAATGTGTCAGAACATCCATCGTTGACACTAATAGGTAAAGATAACATAAAGAATAACAGAAAGTTACTTGAAGAACAAATGTGCTCATGTTACAATTTTTTTTAACCCCAGTGCTTGATGCATCATGGAATTGTGAGCCTCTCAACTGCAGAGCCCAATGCAAAAGCACAAAATCAGACCTGAACCACTTCTAGCTGAAAATGGCTGCAAATGGTTTGGCTTTGATTCTGTACTCCTGCATTGAGCTCTACAGTTCCTGAGGATGAGGATTTGCATGGAGCCTACGCCTTCTCATAGCTATTCAATTGCCCATCATATTCATGTCTGGATATAGCAAGTCTATAGAATCTTCAGGGCATGTTTCTCATTGCAATGGACAAGGGAGGAAAAGGAAGATCTTGATGGAAAACCTGGGTTGAATGCTGAGAATTATTTTTTGAAGGAGAAGCAAATGAATGGTACAGTAACAGGTGACTGGGCAAAAGCATTAAGTCCTCCCTCCACCACCTCCAGTTTAAATTCCAATTTGGAATATTTTGGAGGACCAAGATGAACCAAGGGGAGAGACCATGGTATAATATGCGAACAAGGACCACATTACTGCACAGTTGGTGCAAAATGCCAATAGCCAAGTGGTAACAATGTTAGTCAACTCCTGAAGTATTTGAGTATAAGAGCAGGGAGGTTCTACTGCAGTTGTACAGGGTCTTGGTGAGACCACACCTGGAGTATTGCGTACAGTTTTGGTCTCCTAATCTGAGGAAATACATTCTTGCCATAGAGGGAGTACAGAGAAGGTTCACCAGACTGATTCCTGGGATGGCAGGACTTTCGAATGAAGAAAGACTGGATAGACTCGGCTTGTACTCGCTAGAATTTAGAAGATTGAGGGGGGGGGGGGGATCTTACAGAAATTTACACAATTCTTAAGGGGTTGGACAGGCTAGATGCAGGAAGATTATTCCCGATGTTGGGGAAGTCCAGAACAAGGGGTCACAGTTTAAGGATAAGGGGGAAGTCTTTTAGGACCGAGATGAGAAAATCATTTTTACACAGAGTGGTGAATCTGTGGAATTCTCTGCCACAGAAGGTAGTTGAGGCCAGTTCATTGGCTATATTTAAGAGGGAGTTAGATGTGGCCCTTGTGGCTAAAGGGATCAGGGGGTATGGAGAGAAGGCAGGTACAGGATACTGATTTGGATGATCAGCCATGATCATATTGAATGGCGGTGCAGGCTCGAATGGCCTACTCCTGTACCTATTTTCTATGTTTCTATGAATGCAAATGCCCTCATCCACATTAGGCAGGGCAACATGAAGCTGGCCCGAGATGGTCAGATTCTTTAGTGACAGTGCTGTGAGGTGATCAGAGAAACAAGGTTATCCTTCAACAGTATCCTGGATTGGATGGCCAGCAAGGGAAAAATAATAGTAGTGTGTAAGGCTCAGCAGTCTTTTGGAAATATTTAACTGTGATTTTATTTTGGGCAACTCAAACCTGGAATACCAGCAGGAAAACAGAATGGTAGGGAATCAACTGAGGAAATTGGCTTTGAGTCCTCACAGTGAAATGAAAGTTAATGCATGAATATAAGAAATAAGCGATGAGGGGAAACAGGGATGTGGGTTTGATGAATCTTCTTTTGTAAAGTCTAATCACTAGGGAGTCATATCTAAGTTATCCAGCTTAATAGCATCTCCCAGAATCTCAGACAGTAACCAAATTAGACAAAAAGGCAATACAAGTCATAGTTTTGCAATTGGGACAGCAGCCAATGTGCAAATGGATCACCTGGTTCTGTTCTGTTGCTTTTTCTTGTCAATGTTATCCTGGACAACTTACCAAGAGTCCATAACTTCTAATAACAGCTACCTTAGAATTATTTACCAAATTAGTTTCTTTGATTTCATGTTCATTCAGTAGGCTTGTTTTCCACACTCCTCCACGCCACTTCATGCGCCCATCCCACGCTACCAGGTCGCGTAAATCACGGCCCAGTGGGAAAGGCCCTTTTGTGGCCAGAGAGGTTTCAGAGATGTACTTGCCCGCTCGCTTCCTGGCCTTGCAATGTACAGTTCGTTAAAGGGGGGGGGGGGCGAGGGGGAAGGTTCCACTGTCTTACAGTGCCCTCCATAATGTTTGGGATAAAGACCCATCCTTTATTTATTTGCCTCTGTACTCCACAATTTGAGATTTGCAATACAAAAAAATTACATGTGGGTAAAGAGCACAGTCAGATTTTATTAAAGGCCATTTTTACACATTTTGGTTTCACCATGTAGAAATTCCAGCTGTGTTTAAACATAGTCCCTCCATTTCAGAGCACCATGATGTTTGGAACACATGGCTTCACAGGTCTTTGTAATTGCTCACGTATGCTTAATGGATATATAAGAGAGCTCTCAGCACCTAGTCTTCCCTCCAGTCTTTCCATCACCTTTGGAAAGTTTTTTTTGCTGTTTATCAATAAGAGGACCAAAGTTGTGCCAATGAAAGTCAAAGAAGCCATTATGAGACTGAGAAACAAGAATAAAACCAGCCAAACTTTAGGGTTACCAAAATCAACTGTTTGGAACATCAGGAAGATAGAGAACACTTGTGAGCTTACTAATCACAAAAGGACTGGCAGGCCAAGGAAGACTTCCACAGCTGATGACAGAAGAATTCTCTCTATAATAAAGAAAAATCCCCAAACACCTGTCTGACAGAAACACACTTCAGGAATCAGGTGTGGATTTGTCAATGACCACTGTCCGCAGAAGACTTCATGAACAGAAATACAGAGGCTACACTGCAAGATACAAACCACTGGTTAGCCGCAAAAATAGGATGGCCAGGTTAGTTTGCCAAGGAGTTCTTAAAAGAGCAATCACAGTCCTGGAAAAAGGTCTTGTGGACAGATGAGACAAAGATTAACTTATATCAGAGTGATGGCAAGAGCAAAGTACGGAGGAGAGAAGGAACTGCCCAAGATCCAAAGCATATGACCTCATCTGTGAAACACGGTGGTGGGGGTGTTATGGCCTGGGCATGTATGGCTGCTGAAGGTACTGGCTCACTTATCTTCATTGATGATACAACTGCTGATGGTAGTAGCATAATGAATTCTGAAGTGTATAGACACATCCTATCTGCTCGTTCAAACAAATGCCGCAAAACTCATTGGCCGGTGGTTCTTTCTACAGCAAGACAATAATCCCAAACATATTGCTAACGCAACAAAGGAATTTTTCAAAGCAAAAAAAATGGTCAATTCTTGAGTGGCTAAGTCAATCACCTGATCTGAACCGAAATGAGCATGCCTTTCATATGCTGAAGAAATAACTGAAGGGGACTAGCCCCCAAAACAAGCATAAGCTAAAAATGGCTGCAATACAGGCCTGGCAGAGCATCACCAGAGAAGACATCCAGCACCTGTCCATGAATCGCAGACTTGAAGCAGTCATTGCATGTAAAGTATATGCAACAAAATACTAAACATGACTACTTTCATTTACATGGCATTGCTGTGTCCGAAACATTATGGTGCCCTGAAATGGGAGGACTATGTATAAACACTGCTGTCATTTCTACATGGTGAAACCAAAATGTATGAAAATGCCTTTAATTAAAATCTGACAACATGCACTTTAACCACATGTGATTTTTTTTCTATTACAAATCTCAAATTGTGGAGTACAGAGGCAAATAAATAAATGATGGGTCTTTGTCCCAAACATTATGGAGGGCACTGTAAAAGCATTGAGTTCCAGGTTGTTGTTGAAAGCTCACAGGTTGCTGAAAGGATCACAGCTGCAAATGCTTCCAGCATTTTCTGTTTTAGATCTCCAGCAGTTGCAGGTTTTTTACGCCAATGAACTTCAGAATTAACACCTGATTTAAAAAAAAAATCATTACAAAAGATTTGTTTTCAGTTCATGGATTTTATCAATTATTATATTTGAAGATTATATATTACAGAATATTCCTATTTTCAACCTTTCCCATTTTAAACATTTTTATAATTTGCAGCCTCATTCCATGATTAAGTAGGTTACATATTTATAATATTTTCTCTGTGCTTTCCACAGTTGCCTGACAGCTAAGTATTTCAGTATCTGCTGCTTTTCTTCATTGTGACCTTTAGAAATTGTGGTAACGGGGAGTTTTTTTTCATTAAATTATTTATCCTTTGGAGCAAATTTGATTAAAATTAAGTTTAAAACAAAACTGACTGGGTGTTGAAACATGTAAAGTCTGATTAGTTTTAGTTTAAAAAAATGTGAGGTTGTCTGATATAATCAAGTTTATAATTTAGTTTCATACTTGAAAATAATAATCAGCTTTTCAATGCTGCCATTTTTTAATGTGATGCTTAACCCATGCATTACTTGGAAGATTCAGCATATGACATGAGGATGTTTTCCATTCAAACAATTGACATCTTGTTAGTTAGGCAACCTATTTTTTACATTCTACTCCTCCATGGAGTAATCGATGAATATGCTATTGTCCCTTGTGTGTCATATAGAACTTGTTTGTGGGTCAGCGCAAACTGAGTGGGCCAAAGGACCTGTTTCTATGCCGTATGTCTAAACTGAATTAAAAAAAGACAAGTTGCTGCAAAGGATTTGTTATTTCATATTACCTGGTTCACTGATCATTAATTTCCAGGATCCTCACTGCTGCAATGAAATGTTCTGTGCGTTATCTGCAAGTTATAATAGGCAACTCTGTAGTCCAGAATGTAGTTTGATAGCAAAAGATCATTACGCTTTGGTTGGAAAGACTCGGGAATTGCAATTCCATTAGAGTGAAATAAACCTCTAGTTTGAGAACTAAATACCTAACAATTAAGATTTACAAGGTAAACCAGGTGGATTATTCCAAAGTTCCATTCAATATATATTCATAAACCACCAAAACAATTTCTTGGTCATTACCACAAGGCTGTTCGTGGGTGCCCGGGCAAATTGTCCACATTATAAAGTGACTACAAAAGTACTTTGTTGACTACAAAACATGAGGATACTTTCTGAAGGTATGAAAGCTGTTATATAATGCAAGTCTTATTCTGCAAATTGCCCAAATTAAATGGAAATAGTTGAATTAACCAAGATAGGGAGCCATCTGAGTATCATTTCAATGAAAGATAATACCAAAGAGCCAATCCTTAAAGAATGGAAAAGCAGCCGTCTCTTTGGAATTTTGTTTTTAGAAGATTTAAGTCCTGTTTTAATATCTTACTAAATAATACAATTTTGGTGCTGCGAATCAGTTTATAGAACCCAAATGGCAGTTTTCCTGTTAAACCCTGCACAAGGAAATAAATAACCAGACAAATGATTAATTAGTTTATTATTCCTCCACAACCCTTCACTTCAAATACATGGCTGGTGGCAAACCAATAGCATATTTTCAATGAACACATATCTTCAGTAATCCAAACATTGTTAAGTGAACAAACAAATCATTGTTATATATTTTTTTACAGAAAAAGCATGAGGCTTTCAAATCTTATAGCATCACCATCATACCATTCAAGATATTTTGAAACCTTGTAAATAACAGCAAACTAGATTGTGTTGTGATCTCAAATCAGTTATTGCTAATGGTCAGAAATTAAAGTTACTTTGAAAATGTTAAGGTAAACAATGATTATGCAGCTTTTGACAGCTCTGCAAGATATTCTGTCAGCAGATCATGTATCCAGACATCTGTATCTGGAAGGGATGTGTCCACCAAGTAAGTCACAACTTTTCGATCCCAGGGATTTGCACTACCCTGAACAGTTTGTATTTGGGCCACTAGAGGCTTCCTCTCAACATGGTTACGGAAAACAATCGATGCTTCCTCTGACCATTGTTCACATTTCACACCTGCAAAATTAATGTTAAAATGACAAGCATTCAGTTGAATATATTTCTGAAAACCTTAACCTTTCCAAAGAAACAACAAAATACTAAGAAATTAAGTTAGTTAAACTAGTAATTCCAAATTCTCTCCAGTTTTCAGAAGTTAAATCAGGAGTACGTTGTAGAGGTTAACTGTTAGTATACTTGCATTGGAGTCAACATAGTGGAATAAGGCATTTACCCATCATAAGCATTAAGGAAAACTGACCTATGCTCACTAGAGTTTACAAGAATGAAGGCTCTGTAACTGTATGTTCATTCTGTGCACCATATTTTACAAATTACTTCAAGGACTTCACTGGATGTAGATCTGGAATAAGGAACCCAGTCACAAAGAGAGACCAGAACAACCAGATATTTAAGTTAGTATGTTACAAGACAAAATGAATATGTTTGTTCACGGTGGAATGATTTTGCTTAAGTTAAAAGGGTGTTCTTACCACCATCTGGAACAGGATAATGGTTGTTGGAGGTTAATCAATGCATACTTAAGGCACTGCCCAACTATTTTCAGCAGCATTAATGATTTATGATTTTCTTTCCATTTGGTCAGTGGTTGGGAGGTGATGATTATGTAATGTTCAATTTCATTTACAGCTCCATAGCTAATTAAGCAGTGAAAAGTAACATCAAGGCCACAGAAGTCCCTGATAATGATCATCTCCAACAGGAGAGAATCTGTCTACCCTTGACATTACCATTGCTAAGACCTCACTATCAATAGCCTGGTTGGGTTGTGGGTGCGAGGAGAGAAAGTGGGTCAGCGTCTATTGGCCAGAGATTTAATGGAGAAGCTGCATAAATATGGTTGCAAGAACAGGTCAGGGGCAGGCTATGCTGTAGCAAGTGACATACCTCGTGACAAGGTAAAGCTTTTCTATCATCAATAATGCGTAAGTCGGGATTGTCCCCATGCCAGGATGAGTGAAACTTTCATGAAGCTCAATCAAATCCAAGACAAAGCAGACCACCGATTGGCACCCAGGCAACAACCCCAAACATTTATTCCCTCCACTACTAATGCAGTGTACCATCTACAAAATGCACTGCACAGATCTTAAACAGCCTACTCAAACAGCATATCCCAAATCTACAATATATATTGACAAAGACACCAACAAGCAGGTGCACAGAAGACCATCTTCCGCAAGTTCTTGTCCAAGTCACATATGATCCTGTAATATGTGGTTCTTCATTGTCATTGAGCCAAAGTCCTCAATCTCCATCTCCAACAACATGGTACCATCACTAGGAGGACTACTACTGTTCAAGGTGGCCCACCACAACCATCTCAAAAGCAATTAAGGATGGGCAATAATGGCACTAATTTAACTAAGTATTGTTGGATGGTGAAGGTAGGAGGAGAGGGAAGTTGATGAGATGTCCTTTAATACATATGGCAAGCTAATGTGACACTGTTGAAAAGATCAACAAGCAAACACAATCATAGTTTTCAAAAGGTAATAGAAATATACTCAGAAAGGAAACTCATGCAGAGCAGTGAATAATGAATAAATGAAAATAATTGAATATATCTTTCAAAGAGCTAGCACAATTACAATGAGCTAAGCGGCCACTGCACAAGTTACATGAATCTTTCTATGGTTGAGAACGCAATTCTGAACAACAGAAATCCAAACAGTTATTTTCCAGTTATCTGCAAGTTTAACTTTATAAACTAGTTTAATTTACTGTTGAAGAATTATTTGGGAAAACATCAAACTTCTCACTCAGCCTTTTTCAAATACTAAATTTGGCACTTGCACATTATAATTTTTAATCCATCTATACTATTACTAAGACTCTTCGTCTTGCTTGTGGCTATCTGTGTGTATGTGTGCGTGGCAATTTCTATTTTCCTATTTTCTTCCAAATGCTAGGCCATAGTCTTCCCATTTTAACACATTTGACACACATTTTTCACGTCGAGGCCATAAACATCTTCCCGTCGCATTCCCACCTATATTTGCGCACTTTTTAATCGTTTAAAGTATAAAAAAAACAGGAAAAAACCCAGTGACGTCACAATGGACTCGCAAGGCAGGACGGGACACTCTGGGAGGGAGGGGCACTCCAGCGCACCCGAGTGGCGGCGGCTGCCGGCACTCGACACCTGGTGGCGAGGGTGGAGCCGCGGGCCCTGGCTGGAGCCGAGTCTGGCGCTCGAGCTGGAGTAAGAGCTGAGCCCGGGGCTGAAAACCCCCCCGCCGCTGCAACCACGTCAGGGCCACGCCGAGTACCAGGCCGAGTTCCAGGCCCTGGCGCTGCTCTATGACCTGGCAGCTGCTCTATGACCTGGTAGGTCCTGGGGCAGGGAATGGGAGTGAGGGGAGGAGGATGAAGGAAATGAGGGAGATGGGATTGTAGAGACAGATGGGGGGGGGGGGTGGAGGAGATGCCCCCTCCCCTCCCTCCCACCCTCTCTACCCCCCTCCCTCTCCCTCCCTCACCCTCTCTACCTCCCTCCCCCCCTTTCTATCCCTCTCCCTCTACCCCCTCTCCCACTCTGCCCCGTCCCTCTCTTCCCTCCCCTCTGTCTCTGCCCCCCCTCCCTCTCTGCCCCCCCTCCCTCTCTGCCCCCCCTCCCTCTCTATCCCCCCTCCCTATCTACCCCCCCTCCCTCTCTATCCCCCCTCCCTCTCTATCCCCCCTCCCTCTCTGCCCCCCTCCCTCTCTATCCCCCCCTCCCTCTCTATCCCCCCCTCCCTATCTACCCCCCCCCTCCCTAGGGATTGAAGAGAGAGGGTGAAGAGGAAGAGGAGGGAGTGCCGGGGGATGAGGTGAAATGAGCCGCGCCTGCGCAGTTGGGAGCTATGGGTGAGTGGTGGAATATTGTGTTCGGGGATCATCCCTCCCGTGTGATGCCGCACACCTCCCCCCACGTTGGGGGACGGGACCCAACGGGTCCCACTTTGTCTAGTACCAGTTAAAAATAAAAATAAAATGACAAGAAAAGTAAGACCTAGAATCAATTGCAAGACTTGCCCATCTTGTAGTGAATCATAGTTTTAGTTCAAATTATGTTACTGAACTAAAGTCATCAAATCATCAGCAAAATGTAAATTTGTCCAGGAAAGCTTGGTGCACTATGGATTATAATTACAGTTCCAGACAATTACTGCAATTATAATTTCCACTACAATTGCACCAGTACACATGTATGCAACTTATTATATTTTGATCATAGATTACAGTTCATATTCAATAGAACATCTAAAACACAATGAGGATTAATCTAAAATTAGTATAAAATCAGGAAACATGATTATTAAGCTATCTTTGCAAATTATTTCATTTCAAGAAATGATGAAAACAATGCTGACTTAATTCCCAGTACACAACATCCAGCGAGGGTTCTTTTACAATTTAAACCATTAGAAGATTGATAATTATCAACTTAGTATATTTGTTTGCAACAGTATAAAGCAGCCACAGAACAACAGTCACATTTACACTCTTAACTCACCAGCTAACTGTGCTGTAATGGCTTGGAAAGGTAACTGACGGAATTGTGGTACCAGCGCCTGCACCTTCCTACAGCTCACCAGCTCATGCCGGCCGTAATCTAACTGATATACAGACACCAAACCATTTGTAAGAATCCCTTTCACCAGCACACGATACCACCTAGAATTACAAAAAAATACAACTGTAAAAATAAATAAGTTATTATGGAAGATAAATTATTCCCGGTCTCAGTGCATTCCCAAGTTTTCCAACCATTCAAGGCTGCTCTTAAACCTCTACGAATAAGTGATCAATCACCTGAATAATGATACAAGGACATTGTAAAATAACTGAGAACATTTTTAAAAGTTCAAGGTATCCAAATTGTAATGTCCAAGCATTACAATAGAATTCCTTTACAGGCACAAAGCATGCCAATATTTGTTGAAAGTCAAAAATAACTGCAAATGCTCGAATTCTGAAACAAAACAAATATTCTAAACATTCAGAAGGGCAGGAAGCATCTATAGTGCTTTATATCTCTGTGTTTGTCCAGATGTAAAGATAGTGCTTGCCTTGGCAAATATGCACTTGACTACTTGTCTGCCAAATCCAGCTACTAATTGAAAAGATCCTGGGTAGTACAGGACCTTTCTGCCAAGAACAAATCTCACCCCAAGGGATGTAAATTTAGTGGTGGAACTCACTAATGTACTCCCTGTTGAGGGGAATTATTTACTGAATCTGTAGATGTTATGTATTGAGATTTCCAAATGGCATTTCATAAGATGCCTGGCCCACGTCCCTCTGAACCTTTCCTATCCATGTATCTGTCCAAATGTCTTTTAAATGGTCTGATAGTACCTGCCTCAACTACTCAGGCAACTAGTTCCATATAGACATGACCCAGTGTGCAAAAATGTTGCCCTTCAAATTCCTATTAAATCTTTCCCTTCTCACCTTAAACCATGTCCTCTAGTTCTTGATTCCTTACCCTGGGATAAAGACATTTACCCTGCCTATTTCCCTCATGATTTTATACACCTCTATATCAGCCCCTTAGCCTCCACTGCCCAAGGAATAAAGATAGACACAAACTGCTGGAGAAACTCAGCGGGACAGGCAGCAACACTGGATAGAAACAATGGATGACGTTTTGGGTCAATAGACAATAGACAAGAGATGCAGGAATAGGTCATTTGGCCCTTCGAGCCAGCACCACCATTCAATGTGATCATGACTGATCATCCACAATCAGTACCCCGTTCCTGCCTTCTCCCCATATCCCGACTCCGCTATCTTTAAGAGCCCTATCCAGCTCTCTTTTGAAAGTATCTAGAGAACCGGCCTCCACCGCCCTCTGAGAATTCCACAGACTCACAACTGTGTGAAAAAATGTTTCCTCATCTCTGTTCTAAATGGCTTACCCCTTATTCTTAAACTGTGGCCCCTGGTTTTGGACTCCCCCAACATCGGGAACATGTTTCCTGCCTCTAGCGTGTCCAAACCCTTAATAATCTTATATGTTTCAATAAGATACCCTCTCATCCTTCAAAATTCCAGAGTATACAAGCCCGAGACCATTCTTCAGAAAGCCTGTCCCGCTGAGTTACTCCAGCATTTTGTGTTTATCTTCGATGTCAACCAACATCTGCAGTTCCTTCCTACCCAAGGAATAAAGTCCTGGCCTGCCCAATTCTCTCCCTCTAGCTCCAGGCCCTTGAGTTCTAGCAACATCTACCTTTGCACGTTTTAGGCCAACCAGCAACTCCTTAATTGTAACATGGTCCTCAAAACAACCCCTTTATGTATTTTCATGCTAATAGAACAGTGGTAAAGTCCTCCCCACTGACACTTCAGTCACTTGCCCAGCCCAATTCCCCAAGAGTAGTTCAAGCTTTGCTCTCACCCTTGTAGGGCCTTATATATATTGCCCAAGTAAACTTTTCTGAACACACTGGGTAAATGCACAGTCCTTTACCCAGTGTATGGGAAATCAAGAACCAGAGGACATAGGCTTAAGCTGACGGGGAAGATATTTTAATAGGAACTGGGGGGGGGGTGGAGGGAAGACTTAAAAAAACACAAATGGTGATGGGTATATGGAATGAGCTGCCAGAAGAGGTACTTGATCAGGCACTATCACAACGTTTAAAGGACATTTGGACAGGTACATGGACAGGATAGGTTTAGAAGGAATGGGCCAATCACAGGCAGGTGGGACTCGTGTACGCAAGTTGGGCCAAAAGGCCTGTTTGACTTTGTTTTGACAAATTCCACCCCAGTGCCACTATGATGGTCTCAGTCTATATTGGCAAAGTTAAAATCCCAGACTGTGACAACTTTATTAGTCTGCAATCTCCCAGTATATTTGTTCTTCTAATTCCCTTTGACTACTTGGGGACAAGAGTACAATCCCAACAATTCCCTTTCTTATTTCTCAGCCCCACCCACATAGTCTCATTGGACAATCCTTCAGTAATGTCATCTGAGACTACCGCTATGATTTTCTCCTCAATTAATAAAGCGAGTTCTCCTCTTCTTTTACCTCCACCTCTATCTCACTGGTAGAATTTGTACCCTGGATCAGTAAGCTGCCAATCCTGTGTGTCCCCTGCATAGGATCCCTCGGTCAACCTAGTTTTACCCCTCCAAAGAAGCACTTGCAAACTCGCTCACCAGGATATCGGTCCCCTTCCAGTTCTGGTCAACACTGCCGAAGAAGATATCTGAATCCCTGCTTCCCTGCACCAACTCCTCAGCCATGCATTTAGATGTCCTATCTTCCAATTTCTACCCTATGTGGCACATAGCACTTGGAGTAATCCAGAGATTACTATCTTTAATATCCTGCTTTTTTAACCTTATGCCCAACATCCAATGTTCACTGGTGGACCGCATCCCTATTCCTACCCATGTCATTCGTGGCATTGTGCACCATGACCTCTGGCTGCTCCTCTTTCTGCAGTTGTTCCAGGAAGTCCTGAATTGATGGAAGCATATTTCGCATGGATTGAACATGGATGTCACATAGATAACAAAGTTGGAAAAATGGGTTCTTTGCAGCATTGAGGGATGTAACCAGTGGTGGATCCAGAGATCAGTTCATTATTGCCCTCAATTGTTTATTATTTACATTTTTGGAAGGAATTTCATTAACGATAAAAGTAATAATTTACCTTTAATTCATTGTAGAAAAATAGTCTAAGGCACAACGGAGATGCAAACTCTATTGTAGTATTTGTTAATAGATCAACCTTATTTCTTCACATGCTAAACGAGAATTCATTAAAAAGTAACCCCTATGATTCTTTGGTAAGCAACTTAAATCACAACTGCAGCTTCCTTCACTCAGTTCCCTGTTAAAGCAATCCCATTTCCCAATGTGCATAAACACCAAACTATCTTGAAGAAAAATGGACACTAACACGTGAATGTAAATGTAATATGATGCTGTTCGATGTTCTGTGCCACCAAAAAAATTACAAATGTATGGTGAATGGTCCACAATTGCCTTTTTATTTTTTAATGAAAGGCAATTTGTCTTATTTTGTGCATATTTGCAAATGTGACAAGAGTTTTAGTGATAGTTCATTAATCAGCTGCCACCCCTCAAAAAGATAGTTTTCTTTCTTTTTCTGATAATAGTACCCAACAAAAGGATGCCTTAAACTATAAATGCCGCATCAGTGAACAACTGGGAAGTGTTATACAACATCTGCATTTTTCCTTACAACACTAACTTGGTAAATGTTTGGCTTGAAAGAAATAACCTTAAATACTACTTGTTATCCAGCTGAGCCACAAATATTTTGTTTTTTTCTACTGATATACACTGCCACTCGGTACTGTTGTGATAAAGAATCATTTCTTCCATAAGAACCTCTAACTTGTACAGTTCCTGCCAAGGCTGGAAAACAAAGTGGCCTGGATGACAAGCTACAGAAATGAAGACATCCATGTGCTCCCCAGGCTGTGGCAAGACAAATGGAGATGGAAGGGCATTGTGTATAACGTGTGGGGCAACCATTTTGATTGGTGCAATACCAAAGTCCTTCACTGAGGTTTTTGTTTCAAACTCTGATGCAATGTTTGCATCACCTTTATTGCTTGGAAAGCCAGTAGAACTTCGTTCGACGCCCAAATAAACATCCTTCCGGTGCTTCCACAGATCTGCATTTGTTATTTTATGATTAATACTACGTTCAGGATTGGGGAAATTTTTCGAAGTAAACAAGTAAATATGAACTAGTCCTTTGGTATCATCAACTTTCACAATCTGAAATAAGACAAAATTCAAATAATTACAACCATAACTTCAAGACTTGAAATCAAATTTCAATGGGAAAGACAATTTATTCACATTTACCTTAATACTGCAGTCAGAGCAATTTAACACGGTGTCTCTAAGCCACAATACTGCATCAGGTGTCCACATGCCAATGTTAAACGTGAGATCTGCCAAGCAGCACTTAATAGCCTAAGATAAAACAACTGATAGTCAAATTCTAAAATATAAACTCTCCTTTCTATTGAGACAGTATGTGTAAAGACGCTAACTTTAAGCATCAATATAAATGGCAAATAAATTTCAATAGAGCGAGTGGATTGTAGATTTTGCTAGCAAGATTAAGATAGCCACCAATAACATTTTACAAGGACATAAATGGGTTACAGTGACTTGATACAGCAGATATACAAAGCATTAAAAGTAGTGACACAGATGATAAACGAAATGACATGAGATGCAAACTAAACTTCAGGATGCAGTACCACAGGCATATCTGCACAGCAGCAAGCAATCTTGCTAACAAGCAACTTAGTTACACCACCTTAGATTAATGCATACAACTCAGCTCTCCATTTTATACAAATACATTTTTTGGTGCAAAAAAAAATCCAAAAATGAAAACAGAACTGTCAAGTTATATCTATGAAAAATACCACTAACAGGATTTTGGAGTTGGGGGTGGGGGGGGGGGGGGGGGGGGGGGGGAGATGAGGGAAATGGCTCCATTCCAAGTGGAACCAGATTTGGAGACAACTAATTTTTACTAAATTTCCTAGTCAGAGTGGTTAGAACATGCAACAACCTGCCACAAGTAATGATTGAAGCAAGCAGCTTTGATCCTTTGGACATTATAGCAGTGAACAGTGGAGAGAAATCTATTGGAATTTAAATGAAGGTTAAGAGGCAGCTCATGGTGACCATTAACATCTATTCTGTACATACACTATAATATAGCAAAAATATTTCCGAAAATCATTACCTGAGGTGGTATGGAAACAGAGTCGTGCAGAAATGGAGGCGGAATTTCTCTTAGCTCCGTTACAGCAACAGATGCAACTATTCCAGTGTCCAAAAATATAATATCCACAACTCGTGTGCCATGTACATTGGTAATCTTAAATACAAGGTGCTTAAATTAACACAATCTGAGCAAAGAAAGGTTATGTAAAATGAGAAAAAAATTACTTGCAGCATCGAGGTGACCAATCAACATTATTGAAATATAATATAGTTCAAAAGTTGACTTATGCTGGTTATTTTAAAATGCATAATTTGACCAGGTGTTTTTTGAAATGCCAAGATGAGAGCAGCATGATTAAGTACTTCTTCCAACTTCGAATCCCCTCCCCCCCACCCCGACTTTTGACTGGGTACAATTCCATAGAACATAAACTGTAGTCCGCCATTAATTCCCTCAGGCTCTTTTGCTGCCAAATCATATATGTGTGAGTATGCAATTCTGTTCAGAGCACTTCCCACTCTGTTAGCATTACTGACTTTCCACTTTACATTTCTTAACAATGGAGAAACTCTTGGATTTCCCAATCTGGCAGTTCTTTTTGACACCCAAGAATTCAGAACCAAGAATTGACAATTGATTACTTACAAACTTGCACTAATGAGGTTCTAAGGAAAGGTTAACAAATTTAACTCCACCTTTTTCTTCAAGTATGGAGCAAGTACCGTACAACTAATCAGCATCTTTTATTGGGCAATTATAAGGTGCATACTGGAATAAAAGGCCTACCACCCACATAAATGGACAAAATGCATAAAAATATTAGTGATAGCAATGTTTGGAGCAAAATTGCAGAAACTGGGGGTTTTCAGCCACAAAAAAAATAAACATGGTTGATTTACATAGAAACATAGAAAATAGGTGCAGGAGTAGGTCATTCGGCCCTTCGAACCTGCACCGCCATTCAATATGATCATGGCTGATCATCCAACTCAGTATCCTTTACCTGCTTCTCTCCATACCCCCTGATCCCTTTAACCACAAGGGCCACATCTAACTCCCTCTTAAATATAGCCAATGAACTGGCCTCAACTACCTTCTGTGGCAGAGAATTCCACAGATTCACCACTCTCTGAGTGAAATATGATTTTCTCATCTCGGTCCTACAAGACTTCCCCCTTATCCTTAAACTGTGACCCCTTGTTCTGGACTTCCCCAACATCGGGAACAATCTTCCTGCATCTAGCCTGTCCAACCCCTTAAGAATTTTGTAAGTTTCTATAAGATCCCCCCTCAATCTTCTAAATTCTAGCGAGTACAAGCCGAGTCTATCCAATCTTTCTTCATATGAAAGTCCTGCCATCCCAGGAATCACAGTCTGGTGAACCTTCTCTGTACTCCCTCTATGGCAAGAATGTCTTTCCTCAGATTAGGAGACCAAAACTGTACGCAATACTCCAGGTGTGGCCTCACCAAGACCCTGTACAACTGCAGTAGAACCTCCCTGCTCTTATACTCAAATCCTTTTGCTATGAATGCTAACATACCATTCGCTTTCTTCACCGCCTGCTGCACCTGCATGCCTACTTTCAATGACTGGTGTACCATGACACCCAGGTCTCGTTGCATCTCCCCTTTTCCTAATCGGCCATCATTCAGATAATAGTCTACTTTCCTGTTTTTGCCACCAAAGTGAATAACCTCACATTTATCCACATTATACTGCATTGCCATGCATTTGCCCACTCACCCAACCTATCTACGTCACCTTGCAGCCTCCTAGCATCCTCCTCACAGCTAACACTGCCCCCCAGCTTCGTGTCATCTGCAAACTTGGAGATGTTGCATTCAATTCCCTCATCCAGGTCATTAATATATATTGTAAATACCTGCCATTCTGAAAATGACCCATTTACTCCTACTCTTTGCTTCCTGTCTACCAGCCAGTTCTCTATCCACATCAATACTGAATCCCCAATACCGTGTGCTTTAAGTTTGCATACTAATCTCTTATGTGGGACCTTGTCGAAAGCCTTCTGAAAGTCCAGATATAACACATCCACTGGTTCTCCCTTATCCACTCGACTAGTTACATCCTCGAAAAATTCTATAAGATTTGTCAGACATGATTTACCTTTCATAAATCCATGCTGACTTTGTCCAATGATTTCACCACTTTCCAAATGTGCTGCTATCCCATCTTTAATAACTGACTCTAGCATTTCCCCACTAACGATGTTAGACTAACTGGTCTGTAATTCCCCGTTTTCTCTCTCCCTCCCTTTTTAAAAAGTGGGGTTACATTAGCTACCCTCCAATCCTCAGGAACTACTCGAGAATCTAAAGATTTTTGAAAAATTATCACTAATGCATCCACTATTTCTGGGGCTACTTCCTTAAGTACTCTGGGATGCAGCCTATCTGGCCCTGGGGATTTATCGGCCTTTAATCCATTCAATTTACCTAACACCACTTCTGGATTTCACTCAGTTCTTCCATCTCATTTGACCCCCGGTCCCCTGCAATTTCCGGCAGATTATTTATGTCTTCCTCAGTGAAGACAGAACCAAAGTAGTTATTCAATTGGTCTGCCATGTCCTTGTTCCCCATGATCAATTCACCTGTTTCTGACTGCAAGGGACCTACATTTGTTTTAACTAATCTTTTTCTCTTCACATATCTATAAAAACTTTTGCAGTCAGTTTTTATGTTCCCTGCCAGTTTTCTTTCTTAATCTATTTTCCCTTTCCTAATTAAGCCCTTTGTCCTCCTCTGCTGGACTGAATTTCTCCCAGTCCTCTGGTAGGCTGCTTTTTCTGGCTAATTTGTATGCTTCATCTTTTGTTTTGATACTATCCCTGATTTCCCTTGTTATCCACGGGTGCGCCACCTTCCCTGATTTATTCTTTTGCCAAACTGGGATGAACAATTGTTGTAGTTCATCCATGCAGTCTTTAAATGCCTTCCATTGCATATCCACCGTCAACCCTTTTATGAATCACTTGCCAGTCTATCTTGGCCAATTCACGTCTCATACCCTCAAAGTTACCTTTCTTTAAGTTCAGAACCCTTGTTTCTGAATTAACAATGTCACTCTCCATCCTAATGAAGAACTCAACCATATTATGGTCACTCTTGCCCAAGGGGCCACGCACAACAAGACTGCTAACTAACCCTTCCTCATTACTCAATACCCAGTCTAGAATAGCCTGCTCTCTCGTTGGTTCCTCTACATGTTGGTTTAGAAAACTATCCCGCATATATTCCAAGAAATCCTCTTCCTCAGCACCCCTGCCAATTTGATTCACCCAATCTATATGTAGATTGAAGTCTGAAGATGGGGCTCGAACCGAAACGTCACCAACTCCTTCTCTCCAGAGATGCTAACTGTTCCGCCGAGTTACTCCAGCTTTTAGTGTCAATCTTTGATTTAAATAGAGGTTTGTAAGGAAGTGCAAATAGGAAATAAGGAAATAAAATGCTACCTGAATACTGAGTTACTTGAGCACTGTCTTTTTCAGTGAAAAAACAAGTTTGTTTTGCATGCTATCCACGTAAATTATACCATACATTAACATGTCAGCCGGTGCAAAAGAGAAAACAACTAGAGTGCAGAATATTACTTTATTGGTAAAGAGAAAATGTAGGTTAAAAAATTGTATGGCCTGTAAAGAAGGTAGATTTTGAAATAGCTGGAATTTCATCCCGAGATTACGCTCGACGCAGCTTAAAATCGGCCGCGGATCTACCATTGCCCGGCAGGGACTTCAACATCGATCGCCTCGACACAAAACATGGGGGGGATTTTGTCCCCCACCTCTCAAAACATGGGGGGGACACGCCACCCGCCACCCCCCGGGATTTCCGTTTGGAGCTTCATGATGGTAAGTCCCGCAGGGGACCGCGATGGAGCTTTCCAGCAAAGGCCGCCAACTCCTTCATGTTAGGCCGCGGTGCGGCCGGTGATACGATACGGAGAAAAATTGCATCTCCATCGAGGTAAGAGATTAGAAAACGTTTTCCCCAACCCCCCCCCCCCAACATAAAGCAAGCTAAAGAACTCTAAAAACATATATTTAACACATACAATTAAAACACAAAGAAGGAAAGGACAGAGAGACTGTTGGCGAGGCAGCCATTGCTGGCGCCACCCGGTGGCATGAGTAAGAAATAAAATATAATCAATTAATTAAATCATTAAAAGCAGAGAAAGTGCAAGGTGGCTTTCACACTGATTCTTTTTTATTGTTTCAATTGAGTACAAGGCTTTTACAAGTGTGGGAAGTCATTTCCCCACTGTTATCAGTTTTGCTCCAAACATGGCTATCACTAATATTTGTATGCATTGTGTCCCTTTATGTGCGTGGTGGGCCTTTTAATCCAGTATGCACCTTATAATTGCCCAATAAAAGATGCTGATTAGCTGTAAGTTGTGTGTGTGTGTGTGTGTGTGTGGGGGGGGGGGAGGTGAATTGTGCCCCCCCCCCATGTTTTAAAAGCGATTTCCGCCCATGCTGAATACAGGGCTTGCTTCTACAGAGTACCCAAATCTGTAATGTTCCAAGTTCCACTTCAAAAACAAGTGGGTTTGAGGAAGCCGCTGATTGGTGGAAGCAGACAAGAGGGAGCAGCTGATTGGGAGTCAGATCCCTGCTGATTGTACTGTATTGTAGCAGTTTGTTTTGTATTGTATCCTAGGTAAGCGGAGTATGAGGGCCAGGGCAGTTTACTGTTCTGGATGTCAGATGTGGGAAGTCATGGAGTCTGATACCCTCCAGACGTCCACATCTGCACCAGGTGTATCGAGATGGGGCTCCTAATGGACCGTATTAGGAACCTGGAGCAGCAGCTCGATGACCTCCATCTGGTCAGGGAGAGCGAGGAAGTCATTGAGAGGAGTTACAGGGATGTGGTCACTCCAACACCACAGGAGGCAGGCAAGTGGATCACGGTTGGGAGAGGCAAGGGGCACAGGCAGGGACTAGAGAGTACCCCGGTGGCTGTACACCTTGACAATAAGTACTCCTGTTTGAGCACTGTTGGGGTGGACAGCCTACCTGGGGGTAGCGACAGCAGCCGGGCCTCCGGTATAGAGACTGGCCCTGTTGCTCAGAAGGGTAAGGAAAAGAAGAGGAGGGCAATACTAATAGGGGACTCTATAGTTAGGGGGTCAGACAGGCGATTCTGTGGACGCAGTCGGGAGACCCGGATGGTAGTTTGCCTCCCTGGTGCCAGGGTCTGTGATGTGTCTCAACGTGTCCAAGATATCCTGAAAGGGCAGGGAGAGGAGCCCGAGGTCGTGGTACATATAGGTACCAATGACATAGGTAAAAAAAGAGAAGAGGTCCTGAAAGGAGAATTTAGGGAGTTAGGAGGGGAGTTAAAGAGAAGGACAGCAAAGGTAACAATCTCGGGATTACTGCCTGTGCCACGCGACAGTGAGAGTAGGAATGGAGCGAGGTGGAGGATAAATGCGTGGCTGAAGGACTGGTGCAGAAGGCAGGGATTCAAATTTCTGGATCATTGGGACCTCTTTTGTGGAAGGTTCGACCTGTACAAAAAGGATGGGTTGCACTTGAACCTGAGGGGGCCCGATATCCTGGCGGGGAGATCTGCAAAGGCTACTGGGGAGACTTTAAACTAGAATGATTGGGGGGAGGGACTCAAATAGAGAATGCTATTAGACAGTGTGTGAGGCAGGAGGCAGAGAAGGAAAGCACTCAGACCCAACATGTAGGGGGGAAAGAAGAAAACAATAATAAACAGAGAATAAGAGGTGGTGGGGTTCTTAAATGGGTGAGCAGAGAAACAGAGGGGTGTAAAATGCGGGCGGAAGCAATAGGTAGCAAGGTGAAAAGTAAAAGTGGCAGGCAGACAAATCCAGGGCAAAAATCAAAAAGAGCCACTTTTCAACATAATTGTATAAGGGGTAAGAGCGTTGTAAAAACAAGCCTGAAGGCTTTGTGTCTCAATGCAAGGAGCATTCGTAATAAGGTGGATGAGTTGAACGTGCAGATAACAATTAATGATTATGATATAGTTGGGATCACAGAGACATGGCTCCAGGGTGACCAAGGCTGGGAGCTGAACATCCAGGGATATTCAATATTCAGGAGGGATAGAGAGAAAGGAAAAGGAGGTGGGGTAGCGTTGCTGGTTAGAGAGGAGATTAACGCAGTGGAAAGGAAGGACATTAGCTTGGAGGATGTGGAATCGGTATGGGTAGAGCTGCGAAACACTAAGGGGCAGAAAACGCTGGTGGGTGTTGTGTACAGGCCACCTAGCAGTAGTAGTGAAGTTGGGGATGGCATCAAACAGGAAATTAGAAATGCGTGCAACAAAGGTAAAACAGTTATAATGGGTGACTTCAATCTACATATAGATTGGGTGAATCAAATTGGCAGGGGTGCTGAGGAAGAGGATTTCTTGGAATGTATGCGGGATAGTTATCTAAACCAACATGTAGAGGAACCAACGAGAGAGCAGGCTATTCTAGACTGGGTATTGAGTAATGAGGAAGGGTTAGTTAGTAGTCTTGTTGTGCGTGCCCCCTTGGGCAAGAGTGACCATAATATGGTTGAGTTCTTCATTAGGATGGAGAGTGACATTGTTAATTCAGAATCAACGGTTCTGAACTTAAAGAAAGGTAACTTTGAGGGTATGAGACGTGAATTGGCCAAGATTGACTGGCAATTAGTTCTAAAAGGGTTGACGGTGGATATGCAATGGAAGGCATTTAAAGACTGCATGGATGAACTACAAAAATTGTTCATCCCAGATTGGCAAAAGAATAAATCAGGGAAGGTAGTGCATCCGTGGATAACAAGGGAAATCAGGGATAGTATCAAAGCAAAAGATGATGCGTACAAATTAGCCAGAAAAAGCAGCATACCAGAGGACTGGGAGAAATTCATTGACCAGCAGAGGAGGACAAAGGGCTTAATTAGGAAAGGGGAAAATAGATTATGAAAGGAAACTGGCAGGGAACATAAAAACTGACTGCAAAAGTTTTTATAGATATGTGAAGAGAAAGAGATTAGTTAAAACAAATGTAGGTCCCTTGCAGTCAGAAACAGGTGAATTGATCATGGGGAACAAGGATATGGCGGACCAATTGAATAACTACTTTGGTTCCGTCTTCACTAAGGAAGACATAAATAATCTGCCGGAAATAGCAGGGGGCCGCGGGTCAAAGGAGATGGAGGAACTGAGTGAAATCCAGGTTAGTCGGGAAGTGGTGTTGGGTAAATTGAATGGATTAAAGGCCGATAAATCACCAGGGCCAGATAGGCTGCATCCCAGAGTACTTAACGAAGTAGCTCCAGAAATAGTGGATGCATTAGTGATAATTTTTCAAAACTCTTTAGATTCTGGAGTAGTTCCGGAGGATTGGAGGGTAGCAAACGTAACCCCACTTTTTAAGAAGGGAGGGAGAGAGAAAACGGGGAATTACAGACCAGTTAGTCTAACATCGGTAGTGGGGAAACTGCTAGAGTCAGTTATTAAAGATGGGATAGCAGCACATTTGGAAAGTGGTGAAATCATTGGACAAAGTCAGCATGGATTTACGAAAGGTAAATCGTGTCTGACGAATCTTATAGAATTTTTCGAGGATGTAACTAGTAGAGTGGATGGGGAGAACCAGTGGATGTGTTGTATCTGGACTTTCAGAAGGCTTTCGACAAGGTCCCACATAAGAGATTAGTATGCAAACTTAAAGCACACGGTATTGGGGATTCAGTATTGATGTGGATAGAGAACTGGCTGGTAGACAGGAAGCAAAGAGTAGGAGTAAACGGGTCCTTTTCACAATGGCAGGCAGTGACTAGTGGGGTACCGCAAGGCTCAGTGCTGGGACCCCAGCTATTTACAATTTATATTAATGATCTGGACGAGGGAATTGAAAGCAACATCTCCAAGTTTGCGGATGACACTAAGCTGGGGGTCAGTGTTAGCTGTGAGGAGGATGCTAGGAGACTGCAAGGTGACTTGGATAGGCTGGGTGAGTGGGCAAATGTTTGGCAGATGCAGTATAATGTGGATAAATGTGAGGTTATCCACTTTGATGGCAAAAACGGGAAGGCAGACTATTATCTAAATGGTGGCCGATTAGGAAATGGGGAGATGCAGCGAGACCTGGGTGTCATGGTACACCAGTCATTGAAAGTAGGCATGCAGGTGCAGCAGGCAGTGAAGAAAGTGAATGGTATGTTGGCCTTCATAGCAAGAGGATTTGAGTATAGGAGCAGGGAGGTTCTACTGCAGTTGTACAGGGTCTTGGTGAGACCACACCTGGAGTATTGCGTACAGTTTTGGTCTCCAAATCTGAGGAAGGACATTATAGCTATAGAGGGGGTGCAGAGAAGGTTCACCAGACTGATTCCTGGGATGTCAGGACTTTCATATGAAGAAAGACTGGATAGACTTGGCTTATACTCGCTAGAATTTAGGAGATTGAGAGGGGATCTCATAGAAACGTACAAAATTCTTATGGGGTTGGACAGGCTAGATGCAGGAAGATTGTTCCCGATGTTGGGGAAGTCCAGGACAAGGGGTCACAGCTTAAGGATAAGGGGGAAATCCTTTAAGACCGAGATGAGGAAAAACATTTTCACACAGAGAGTGGTGAATCTCTGGAACTCTCTGCCACAGAGGGTAGTTGAGGCCAGTTCATTGGCTATATTTAAGAGGGAGTTAGATGTGGCCCTTGTGGCTAAGGGGATCAGGGGGTATGGAGAGAAGGCAGGTACGGGATACTGAGTTGGATGATCAGCCATGATCATATTGAATGGTGGTGCAGGCTCGAAGGGCCGAATGGCCTACTCCTGCACCTATTTTCTATGTATCTATGTATCTATGAATATAACTAAAAATGTTTGGGGCCTTAATCATCGCAGATATATGATAAATATAGTGAAAGTATAACCAAAGCCAGCACAAGTTATTGGATTGTATTGGTAGGACAGTATAAATAAAAATGTGACCTTGATAGAGTCCAATTAACATTCAGACTATAACTGCATCATTGTGCGTAGTCTTAGTCTCTCTCTATATGGCATATGGTATAATGGGCTTGAAAAAAAGTCCAGAGTTATAAAAATGCTTCCTTGTTTTTTTAACCTCAGCTACTCAAAGTTCATTACCCTATTTACATTAGAGTGGTAGAGACATTAAGCAAACAAAATCATTGGAGGACTCGATAGCGTTCCTCAGGATTATTATAATTTAAAAGGTTGGGGACAATGCAAGAAGAGGAATAGATTGAATACTTAGGAGTTCTTTAAGAAGTGTTCCGCCTCTGGAATGTGTTTGTTGCTAGCTGGTGTGGTTAATGGCAACTCCCTCTATGATTTGCGATTTGAATCAAATATTACCCAATGCAGAGATTACTTAAAAGAGAAGGTTAATTCTTTATAAGTAACACTTTGTCCATGTGACCCACCAAGGTTGTAATGACTGATGTTTATGTGCATTGAAAGGCAGGAGAGAGAAAACGGAATTATAGACCAGTTAGCCTGACATGGGGAAGATGCTGGAGTCAATTATAAAAGATGAGATAGCCGAACATTTGGATAGCAGTAACAGGATCGGTCCGAGTCAGCATGGATTTACGAAGGGGAAATCATGCTTGACTAATCTTCTGGAATTTTTTGAAGATGTAACTAGGAAAATGGACAAGGGAGAGCCAGTGGAAGTAGTGTACCTGGACTTTCAGAAAGCATTTGATAAGGACACACATAGGAGATTAGTGGGCAAAATTAGGGCACATGGTATTGGGGGTAGAGTGCTGACATGGATAGAGAAGTGGTTGGCAGACAGGAAACAAAGCGTAGGGATTAACGGATCCCTTTCAGAATGGCAGGCAGTGACTAGTGGGGTACCATAAGGCTCGGTGCTGGGACTGCAGCTATTTACAATATACATGAATGATTTGGATGAAGGGATTCAAAGTAACATTAGCAAATTTGCAGATGACACAAAGCTGGGTGGCAGTGTGAACTGTGAGGAGGATGCTATGAGAATGCAGGGTGACTTGGACAGGTTGGGGGAGTGGGCAGATGCATGGCAGATAAAGTTTAATGCGGATAAATGTGAGGTTATCCACTTTGGTAGCAAAAACCGGAAGGCAGATTACTCGCTAAATGGCGTCAAGTTGGGAAAAGGGGAAGTACAACGGGATCTGGGGGTCCTTGTACATCAGTCTATGAAAGTAAGCATGCAGGTACAGCAGGCAGTGAAGAAAGCGAATGGCATGTTGGCCTTTATAACAAGAGGAATCGAATATAGGAGCAAAGAGGTCCTTCTGCAGTTGTACAGAGCCCTAGTGAGACCACACCTGGAGTATTGTGTACAGTTTTGGTCCCCTAATTTGAGGAAGGACATTCTTGCTATTGAGGGAGTGCAGCGTAGGTTAACAAGGTTAATTCCGGGATGGCGGGAGTTTAGAAGGATCAGAGAGGATCTCATTGAAACATATAAGATTGTTAAGGGTTTGGACACGCTAGAGGTAGGAAACATGTTCCCGATGTTGGGGGAGTCCAGAACCAGTGGCCACAGTTTAAGAATAAAGAGTAAGCCATTTAGAACGGAGACGAGGAAATACTTTTTCTCACAGAGAGTGGTGAGTCTGTGGAATTCTCTGCCTCAGAGGGCGGTGGAGGCGGGTTTTCTGGATGCTTTCAAGAGCTAGATAGGGCTCTTAAAAATAGCGGAGTCAGGGGATATGGGAAGAAGGCAGGAACGGGGTACTGATTGGGGATGATCAGCCATGATCACGTTGAATGGCGGTGCTGGCCCAAAGGGCCGAATGGCCTACTCCTGCACCTATTGTCTATTGTTTTGTATAGTACTTTGTCATTAGACCCTGACTTACACATCCCCCTTCCAATTTATTTAGCTTCCGTGATTGTGAAATGAAGTGAGAGCAAGATCAACGCAATAGAGAAAAGGCACGTATATAACCATGATGGATGAGAAATTATGATGAGGGGCAGGTATCATGAATCAGTTAATTTCTTTTCTCCTTTGTTATTTTCCCATGCTGATGCATCTGCAGTATTGACATCACCTTTCCTCAAATTGTTCCCATAATTGAGGACAATTAAACTGCAACCTGTGCACAACAGTTCCACAACTGATCAGCCCATGTTGACACACAGTCAATACAATCGTGACAGCATATGTACAATGCCATCCTCATTTTCAGGTTGAAAAGAGGAAGATATGAGGTAACCAGAAACTAGAATGTCCACTCTGTTTAGAGTGCCTTTCCAGGAACTGTACTCATGTCAGCTTACAAAATCATATGATAAATAGCCTGTTACCACTTGATTGCTCAGAATTAAATGATGACACAAAGTAAAGGCATAATCAACATTTGGGAGTTGTAAGAGAACATGAGACATAATGTAAGGAAGGAGGGGGCAGTTTTTGAACATGCCACTAATTAACGAATATTTTCTTCCCTGCAGAAGAGAAAAATCAAAGATCAATATCAATGTCAACTGACAAATCTTACCTCCACTCGTGCCCACTTTCCTCGCCATCGTGCTAAACAGCGCTTACCACAAAAAGGTAATGAGACGAAATATTCCGATGTGATTTGCTGCAATTAAAGAGTGGATTTATGATCTTTGAAAACTATTTCAAACATGGCCAGTGTCATATTACATGCAGTGCAACTATCCCATTAAATATATCTATTAACTTATAATTTAGGCAAATCTAAACATTGATTTTAATTAAACATTGCAATGAAACATTCTTTGGGAATCTAGTCATTGGATAGAAATGGCAGCCTTAGCATAATCTATACCATTGTTTATGCCCAAATAATCAATTTAAAAAAAACTAAGTGTCAACTTAGCAATTGGCAATGGAAATTGATCAATATTATTTGTCTGATTTTGCCCAGCACAATTTAATTGACAAGGACTAGACAAAATAATAATCCAGCCAACATTTGATTGCTTAGCCTAACTTGAATAAGATAATTCTACTGCAGTTACATATATTGACTAAGAAACGTACATAAAATATTGGATGCTGCAGCACAGCAACATAAATGTACAAGAAAATGAGGGCGGACGATGACTGAAATGACTTTTCAGTGTATGTTTGAAAGAGAAAATGAAAGAGGTACTAGAGAAACAAGGAACTGCAGATGCTGATTTACAAAAATAGTCAAAGTACTGGAGTAATTGAGCAGGCCATGGAGTACATGGAGGACTAGTTCCCACAGGAATAGGAAAGAACGATATAGTATATATCAATCCCGAGGTAATTTACATCACCGTGTGAAATAATAATAATAAATCATCAGAGTATTAAGTATAGAAGTTGCAAGGTCATGTTGCAGTTATACAAGACGTTGGTGAGGCCATATTTAATGCATTGTGTTCAGTTCTGAGAACCATATTACAGGAACAATGGAAAGGGTGCAGAGAAGATTTACAAGGATGTTGGCAGGATTCGCGAGCGACTCTAGGACTTCCTTGGAGCGCAGAAGGATGAGGGGTGTGCAATGCAGGGTGACTTGGACAGGATGGGTGAGTGGGCAGATGCATGGCAGATGCAGTTTAATGTGTATAAATGTGAGGTTATCCACTTTGGTAGCAAAAACAGGAAGGCAGATTATTATCTAAATGGTGTCAAGTTGGGAAAAGGGGAAGTACAATGGGATCTGGGGGTCCTTGTTCATCAGTCAATGAAAGTAAGCATGCAGGTACAGCAGGCAGTAAAGAAAGCGAATGGCATGTTGGCCTTCATAACAAGAGGAGTTGAGTATAGGAGCAAAGAGGTCCTTCTGCAGTTGCGCCTCACAGGGCCCCAGTAGACCACACCTGGATAGACATTCTTGCTATTGAGGGAGTGCAGCGTAGGTTTACAAGGTTAATTCCCCGAATGGCGGGACTGTCATATGCTGAGAGAATGGAGCGGCTGGGCTTGTATACTCTGGAATTTAGAAGGATGAGAGGGTATCTTATTGAAACATAATAGATTATTAAGGGTTTGGACACGCTAGATGCAGGAAACATGTTCCCGATGTTGGGGGAGTCCAGGACCAGGGGCCACAGTTTAAGAATAAGGGGTAAGCCATTTAGAACGGAGATGAGCAAACACTTTTTCACACAGAGAGTTGTGAGTCTGTGAAATTCTCTGCCTTAGTGGCAGTGGAGGCCGGTTCTCTGGATACTTTGAAGAGAGAGTTAGATAGGGCTCTTAAAGATAGTGGAGTCAGGGGATATGGGGAGAAGGCAGGAACAGGGTACTGATTGGGGATGACCAGCCATGATCATATAGAATGGCGGTGCTGGCTCGAAGGGCCGAATGGCCTAATCCTGCACCTATTGTCGATTGTTTATAAAATCATGAGATGAATAGATTGAGTAAATTAGTGGTGTGCAAAATCATGAGAAGAATAGATTGGGTAAATGCATAGTCTCTTGCCCAGAATAGGGGAATCGGTAATTATAAGACATAGGTTTAAGGTGAAGGGGGAAAAGATTTAATAAGAATCCGAGGGGTAACTTGTTTTGAAAACAAATGGTGGTGGGTTTATGGAACGAGCTGCCGAAGAAGGTTGTTGAGACAGGTACTATCGCAACGATCAAGAAACGTTTAAACCGGTACATGGATAGAATAGGTTTAGAGGAAAATGGGCCAAACGCAGACAGGTGGGACTAGTGTTGGTCAGACTTGTTGGGCCGAGAGACCGGTTTCCACGCTGTATCATTCCAACGAGAGAGCAGGCTATTCTAGACTGGGTATTGAGTAATGAGGAAGGGTTAGTTAGCAGACTTGTTGTGCGTGCCCCCTTGGGCAAGAGTGACCATAATATGGTTGAGTTCTTCATTAGGATGGAGAGTGACATTGTTAATTCAGAAACAACGGTTCTGAACTTAAAGAAAGGTAACTTTGAGGGTATGAGACGTGAATTGGCCAAGATTGACTGGCAATTAGTTCTAAAAGGGTTGACGGTGGATATGCAATGGAAGGCATTTAAAGACTGCATGGATGAACTACAAAAATTGTTCATCCCACTTTGGCAAAAGAATAAATCAGGGAAGGTAGTGCATCCGTGGATAACAAGGGAAATCAGGGATAGTATCAAAGCAAAAGATGATGCGTACAAATTAGCCAGAAAAAGCAGCATACCAGAGACTGGGAGAAATTCAGAGACCAGCAGAGGAGGACAAAGGGCTTAATTAGGAAAGGGAAAATAGATTATGAAAGGAAACTGGCAGGGAACATAAAAACTGACTGCAAACGTTTTTATAGATATGTGAAGAGAAAGAGATTAGTTAAAACAAATGTAGGTCCCTTGCAGTCAGAAACAGGTGAATTGATCATGGGGAACAAGGATATGGCGGACCAATTGAATAACTACTTTGGTTCCGTCTTCACTAAGGAAGACATAAATAATCTGCCGGAAATAGCAGGGGGCTGCGGGTCAAAGGAGATGGAGGAACTGAGTGAAATCCAGGTTAGTCGGGAAGTGGTGTTGGGTAAATTGAATGGATTAAAGGCCGATAAATCACCAGGGCCAGATAGGCTGCATCCCAGAGTACTTAAGGAAGTAGCTCCAGAAATAGTGGATGCATTAGTGATAATTTTTCAAAAACTCTTTAGATTCTGGAGTAAGTCCTGAGGATTGAGGGTAGCAAACGTAACCCCACTTTTAAGAAGGGAGGGAGAGAGAAAACGGGGAATTACAGACCAGTTAGTCTAACATCGGTAGTGGGGAAACTGCTAGAGTCAGTTATTAAAGATGGGATAGCAGCACATTTGGAAAGTGATGAAATCATTGGACAAAGTCAGCATGGATTTACGAAAGGTAAATCGTGTCTGACGAATCTTATAGAATTTTTCGAGGATGTAACTAGTAGAGTGGATAGGGGAGAACCAGTGGATGTGTTGTATCTGGACTTTCAGAAGGCTTTCGACAAGGTACCACATAAGAGATTAGGATACAAACTTAAATCACACGGTATTGGGGGTTCAGCATTGATGTGGATAGAGAACTGGCTGGCAAACAGGAAACAAAGAGTAGGAGTAAACGGGTCCTTTTCACAATGGCAGGCAGTGACTAGTGGGGTACCGCAAGGCTCAGTGCTGGGACCCCAGCTATTTACAATTTATATTAATGATCTGGACGAGGGAATTGAAAGCAACATCTCCAAGTTTGCGGATGACACTAAGCTGGGGGGCAGTGTTAGCTGTGAGGAGGATGCTAAGAGACTGTAAGGTGACTTGGATAGGCTGGGTGAGTGGGCAAATGTTTGGCAGATGCAGTATAATGTGGATAAATGTGAGGTTATCCACTTTGGTGGCAAAAACGGGAAGGCAGACTATTATCTAAATGGTGGCCGATTAGGAAATGGGGAGATGCAGCGAGACCTGGGTGTCATGGTACATCAGTCATTGAAAGTAGGCATGCAGGTGCAGCAGGCAGTGAAGAAAGCGAATGGTATGTTGGCCTTCATAGCAAGAGGATTTGAGTATAGGAGCAGGGAGGTTCTACTGCAGTTGTACAGGGTCTTGGTGAGACCACACCTGGAGTATTGCGTACAGATTTGGTCTCCAAATCTGAGGAAGGACATTATAGCCATAGAGGGAGTGCAGAGAAGGTTCACCAGACTGATTCCTGGGATGTCAGGACTTTCATATGAAGAAAGACTGGATAGACTTGGCTTATACTCGCTAGAATTTAGGAGATTGAGAGGGGATCTTATTGAAACGTACAAAATTCTTATGGGGTTGGACAGGCTAGATGCAGGAAGATTGTTCCCGATGTTGGGGAAGTCCAGGACAAGGGGTCACAGCTTAAGGATAAGGGGGAAATCCTTTAAGACCGAGATGAGGAAAAACTTTTTCACACAGAGAGTGGTGAATCTCTGGAACTCTCTGCCACAGAGGGTAGTTGAGGCCAGTTCATTGGCTATATTTAAGAGGGAGTTAGATGTGGCCCTTGTGGCTAAAGGGATCAGGGGGTATGGAGAGAAGGCAGGTACGGGATACTGAGTTGGATGATCAGCCATGATCATATTGAATGGCGGTGCAGGCTCGAAGGGCCGAATGGCCTACTCCTGCACCTATTTTCTATGTATCTATGTATGTATCTATGAAACAATAACAACCTTCTCGCTCCAATAGGAAGTTGGCTCTAAATAATTTAACATTGCTGAAGAATGAGGTAAAAGTAGAACATTTGCAGAAGTTTGTATATGAAACTAGTTATACTTCAATGCTGGCTGAAATTGGTAGTTGGAAAATTGTGAAAGAAAACTGACATGCATCAAAAAAAATGTCATCTCCTTAATCATTTTGTAAATGACTGCAGTTACTCAGTTATATAGGTTAGGCTGTCTTGGCTTGATCCTGCTGATCCCTACAGATATCCATTCTTTGTGAAAGCAGAGCAGTGTTATCTTACAATCATTCCTCAAGAGGATAGGAAAAAGATTATAGAAATAAAAGGTTAGAACTCCCCCTCTTTAACCAATGCCCAATATTTTCTGAAAGTTGCTAATGTTTGGTTAAACAACAATAGTGTACTTCTGAAAGTATTGTAATCCTTATTTGTTATACACTTTGACTAATAGGATAACATAACCAGATAACATGTCTGAGCAAATGCATGATATTCCAAATCAATGTTTCTGTAAAACAATAAGGGTGATACCCAATCTCTACACTACCTGCCCCTCCATGTATTTTTGTATCATCCGCAAACTTGGCTACAAAGCCTTCGTCAATCCCCTCATCCAAATCATGAATATACAATGTGAAGGGCAGCGGCCCCAGCACTGAGCCCCGCGGAACTCTGATAGTCACTGGCAACCAACCAGAAAAAGACCCCCTTTGTTGCCACTCGTTGCCTTCTGCCATCCAGCCAACCTGATATTCATGCTAGTATCTGCCCTTTGATGCCATGAGCTCTCATCTTCCTTAGTAGCCAGCCATGTGGCACCTTATCAAAGGCTTTCTGAAAATCTAGGTATACAACATCTACTGCCTCTCCTTTGTCTGTCCTGCTATTTACTTCTTCAAAGAATTCCAACAAATTTGTCAGGCAATACCTCCCCTTCACAAAGCCATGCTGACTTCAGCTTATCGTGAACTTCTAAGTACTCCGTAACCTCATCCTCTATAATGAACTAAAATCTTACCAACCACCGAAGTCAGATTAGTCAGCATGTAGTTCCCACTATTCTGCTTTGTTACCTTCCTGTGCAGCGGGATAATTTTGAAATTTTCCAATCATCTGGATCCATTCCAGACTTTAGTGATTCTTGAAATATCACTATCAATGCCTCCACAATCTCTAAAGCCACCTCTTTCAGAACCCTAGGGTGTAGTCCATCTGGTCCATGTGACTTATCCACCTTCAGCCCTTTCTACTTCCCAAGCACCTTCTCCCTAGTAATCGCCACTCCACTAACTTCCACCTCCTGACTCTCCTGAATTTCAGGCACGTTGCTGGTGTCTTCCATTGTGAAGACTGATGCAAAGAAGTTATTCAACTCCTCTGCCATTTCTTTACTCCCCATTATCACTTTTCCTGCATT